>OX419762.1:17703634-18449526 GCA_948567375.1 Lunularia cruciata | reverse complement strand
GGATTAGCTGCATGCATGTGTGACATGTTGGTTCTTGTCCTATCTGGTGGGTCAAACAATGTTTGATCAAAAGGAATATTTAGGGAATCTTCTTGTAAGATTCTCATAATTGCATGGGTGAGGTACCATTGGAAAGCTTTCAATGAGACAAATAGTGTGGGATGCTAACATTTTCCACTATGAATGAGATTGAGTACATTTTTGAGATTTAATTTATCCATTTAGGCCTCCAAAATTGGCTCTAAAGTTAAGACTATTTTCAACTCTTGCCCTATTAGTAAAGTACTCATTTGGTGACATATTCCTCTGATCTAATTATTCCATCATATGTAACATCCTTCTAGATGTTACTAAGCAATTTTTCATCTCTAGATAATATGTCTAGCTATTTGTATGACATGAAGCCTCTAAATACCACTATATTTGGATCTAACACCAAAATTCACTATAGCCAAGAACTCAAAAGGCTAAACATCAAAGATTAGAAAGAAGAGAGCTCTCTCAATATAAACACCAAAATTCATTATAGCCAAGAACTCAAAGGCTTAACATCAAAGTCAAGAGCTCTCAAGAGCTACACTTCAATGGTATACTCTTGCTCAACTTGGATCTCCCACACTAATGATGTAAATGATGGTCCATTTCATAGTGCAAATGGTGCAAGTGACAATGGGTCAAATGGTGTGATCAGTTAGGGCTTGCTCAACTTGGATCTCCAGTCGTAATAGTGTCATTGATGGCCCATTTGATGGTGAAAATGGTGCAAATGACAATGGGTCCAATGGTATGATCAATTGATGCCTACTCAACTTGGATCTCCTACCCTAATGGTGTCATTGATGGCCCATTTGATGGTGAAAATGGTGCAAATGACAATGGGTCCAATGGTATGATCAATTGATGCCTACTCAACTTGGATCTCCTACCCTAATGGTGTCATTGATGGCCCATCTAATTGTGCAAATGGTGAAAATGGGTCCAATAGTGTGATCACTAGCCCTAATACAAAATTTGGCTGCAACTAAGTAGTCTTTGAGCAACTATTATATACCTATGACCTCCAAGACTATCCTTTAGCATTCAATAATGATGTTGTTGATGGCCTATCTGATATGCAAATAGTGCAAGTGACAATGGTCCAATGGTGTGATCAATAGCCCTAACAAAAAGTCTTGCTGCAACTAAGTAGTCTTTGAGCAACTATTAATATAACTATGACCTCCAAGACTATCCTTTTAGTGTCCAATAATGATGTTGTTGATGGCCTATCTGATGAGCAAATAGTGCAAGTGACAATGGGTCCAACGGTGTGATCAATAGCCCTAACACAAAATCTGGCTGTAACTAAGTAGTCTTGGAGCAACTATTAATATAATTATGACCTCCAAGACTAGCCTTTTAGAATCCAATAATGGTGTTGTTGAAGGCCTATCTGACAGTGCAAATTGTGCAAGTGATAATGGGTCCAATGGTGTGATGAGTAGCCCTAACACAAAATCTGGCTGCAACTAAGTAGTCTCTAAGCAACTATTGATATAACTATGACCTCCAAGACTACCCCCAACATCCAAGCTAGTTTTAGGCATTGCCAATGTTATGACATGAGTGTAGATCTTATTATTCATCAATTCATCAAAGATTGATGATATTAGTTTCCAAGGGTAAATAAAATTTGTTTATCAAGTAGTAGTTTGTAGTGTATAATTTATCTTTAGGTAAATTTTCCATGATCTAGCAAAGACTTATCAAATAGTCTATTCACATGAATTTTTATTGATAGTCCATTCTATTCAAGTATCTTAATACAATAATAGAAGTCAAATTTGTATTTAGATAAAGATGAGAAAATTGTCATTATTTTGTGGATTACCAAAGGAAAACAAGCAAAGTTTTGGATTCTATGACATGATTAGTCTATAGATAAATATTCAAGAGAATATCTATGATAATGATTCTTTAAGTTTTTCTTGATGATAGTGGTGACTTGTAGAGGACCAAAATTAAAACTATATAAGTAAGGAGAAATGATGGACCAAGATTGAATGGGTTGTAATTCAAATGCAAATAATACTCCAAGGTCTTATTTTCTATATTGTAGATAGGAAAATGCTTGCATCTTCATTAATTTAGTTGGAAGTTGCAAGCCAAGTCAAATTGCAGAAATGGTTCTTCAATACCTTATTATTAAATTTTCATGTAAGATTATTTTTGAACACCTTACATAGCCAAGTCATTTAATTTTTGGGAAGATTTTTAGGTTTCTTAAAAATATTCCTATGTACTTTTTGCAATATCTTCTAGAAATTGAAATATGATTATATATATTTGACTTCTATTAATTTTATTCATTCTTTTCTACAAGTATTTTTCTCTTCATATGCTTTGATTTTGAATGCTTAAATGATATCTTGAGTATTGCAAAGATAATGAAGGAGATCTTATATAACATTAAGAAGCGGTAAATTTTCCAAAGAACCAATAGTTTGTACATGTTGGAGATGTCAAAATTAAGCATATCCTTGCTAGAAGTTGAATTAAAATCATGCTACTTACTATTTATTAGAAGTAAGAGAGGTTAATTTGATACGAACAAGGAAGACTAAGTTGAAAAATGACAACTTTGAGAATAGTTTATGAGAAAATGGTTATGACTAAATATCATAACTTTAAGACCACTGATAAAAATAGGTCAAGATAATTTACATTCTTATGTTAATTTTGACAATCTTAATTAATAACTATATAAGCTTTAGCTTCATCTATGGAAAAAGATGAGTTAGAAAACAAGGTCAAAGTACTAGTAGTAGATTGGAAAGTAATAGATTATAATATCTTTCAAGAATTAAGAGACCTTGGTTTTATAACACCCTAGGGTATATATTAGCCTTCAATAGTATATTTGTAGTTCTAATTTAGTAATAAAGAGTTTATTAGTTAGAGGTTATCTCTAACTAATGATATCTCTAACTTTTACTTTTAACACATTATCAACATTTTCTTCCTTTTAGAATATGGTGTACTAGAGATATCCCTTGGGGTAAGAGATAAGCTTAGAATTAAAAAAAATTGCAAATATAATGAAGATAAAAGTGATAATTACTACTTATTATGAACATATGAAGATAAGAGACTACAAAATGATCAAGAACTAAGAGGTGATGACCAAAATTAAGACAAAAAGACGAGAACTTAATACTTGCTTGCATGGAATTAAAAACTCTATGGTTAGTTAGAAAGCATGGAAATCATTATGATGCAAGTTCATAAATATATAAAGCATTTCTTCAAAGTTTTTTCTTGGTGTATTTAAGAAGATTATCTATTTTGGGATAGTAAGAATTGGAAATGGTAAATTTTGTACTCAAAGTAATGAATATACTTGCTAAAACTTATTGATGAAGCAAGAGATGCAGTACCAAATTGTGTTTCTTAAGGAGACCATGATGAAATTTCTTTTGTCAAAGTAGAGCATGGTCAAGTGAGGTCCATCCACTACATCATTTATAGGAGCTATGTCATTAATTACCTACAATGATATTAAATGGATATGTTTATTTTACTTATCTATAAATACAATTAGTAGATGCTAGCCTTGAGCTAAAATAAGAAGAGATATGATGAGACCCAAATTCACAAACTCCTAACATGAGGATTAGCCATGATTGGAAAAGACAAACTAGTTTAAGATTAAAGTTTACCTTATTTTCTTTGTCACTTTTCTAACAACAAAAAAATATATAAGTATTGGTAGCCATGTTTGAAAAATAAAAATGTTGAAGAATATTATTAGTTTTAACAACTTTAAGATCATGTGCTTGTTTCAATTGAGCAAAATACAGAAGTAAGATCATATATATATTCTCAAATTTTCCTTGTATGATAAACTATTTTTCTTGGAAAAAAATTAGAAGCTCAGTATCCTTAGTTACAACTTGAGTTGAAAAAAGAAGAAGGAAAGAAGAAGGAATCTCCTTGCAATCTAGTTATCTTACAATCTTGAATGAATCTTGTTACTTTGACTTATGTTCCCCTTTACTTTGACTATTATGATGTTAAAAAAAGTTACAAAATGCATGAACTGCTTATGGACTCATGCACAACATATAGTTGGAGTTGATCTTCCCAATAATGATGACTGATCTTTACGTATTATGAGTGAAGAGTTTGTATAAGTGGCTTGTGGCCTATATGATCACAAGCTTGCCAAAAAGATAATGCTACCTAGACTTGGTAACATAAACCATAAATAGTAATTATTTAGAAAATTAGAATAAAAATTTATTTTCATGTAATTCAAACTCCTTAAGGCAAAAGAAACCAAGTCTAAAATTCTATGAATGTTTATTATAGCATTTTTTTCAAAAGAAAAAATAGAGCTTTCAAGTACTATATACTAAGCACAATATAACAAGTACGCGGGAGATAACACCAAGTACAAAGAAAATCCCACCAATTTCAAGGTCAAATTTGGTTATATATCTTTTTTTGTATAAAATTTTAATCTCAATAAAATCTTGGTAAAAATTTGGTAAAATCAATAAATCTTTTCTTTTAGTTTGACGTACTTATCATGAGCTATATCAAATTTTAATTTGTATTAAAAAGTACTCAAAACAAGTATAATGTTTCATGTTGCTTATTTTGACACTTTCAGTACAGTTTTCATATAACCTTAAACGTAAGATAGTTGTGCTGTTAGATGAAATATGAAATAGAATTCATACAACACTAAATCAAATATCATTGTACAAAATGAAACATGAGATCTGAACTCTTTGTTGGAGAATCTATTTTCAAGGATTCATTGTATTTCATTTAACTAACATTTTGAACTTAAAATTAAGGATTAAAAAATAGAATTTTGCTATAATAACTCCTCTTTTAATGGATTTGTTACGATTGCAGAACAACTTGTTTGAAGAATTTTCAATGAGAATATGATAGTAAGTATTGAGTTGTTTCTTTAAAGGCACACTCCAAAGTCAAATGCTGTTTTAAAGGAAGATATGTAGGTGACTTATAATCCATGAGAGACTTGAAGATACTAGGCTGTTTCAAGTAGGCTGTTTTAAAGGAAGATATGTAGGTGACTTATAATCCATGAGAGACTTGAAGATACTAGTAGTTCAAGTACTTGAAACTGCCTAGCCATAAAATGTTTTACAGACACCATTTGATTATATCTCCACGTGTGATGCAGAGCAATTGTTTCATAATTATCGACAAACGAAACAAAGGGTAAGAAAGTTGCACGATATCGTAAACTACCTGTCATAGAAAATTTGTAAAAATTCACTCTATTAGGAAATAGAAATAATTTATATATGCAATTCAGACATAAATTAAACTCAAATACCTGATCAGAGAAATGCTCTTATCAATTTTCAGGTCCATCCCGCTAATGAGGAGTGCAATTTACTGTTCGTCACACATGTACTAATCCAAGTGGCCCTTGTTGCGAGTGAAGCGTAGTTCCTTATAGAGGAAATTGTGCTCAAGTTTAGAGGTGATCCGAGGTTCTATTCGATACATGCGCTAGGTAGCTAGTAAGACTTGAATATCTATTGGTCTCAAGGCTGTAAAAATATCTATTGGTCTCAAGGTATGTTACAAGTCTTCTTGACATCCTCCGGTCCCAACGGATGTTTGTCAACGAGTAGAAGAAAGCGCAGTCAATGAGGACCAGATGGCCAAAACGGAAATTAGAGGGCCAAAACTACAGGGGTAAATCACAGCGACCATCCATGGCTCTCGCCTTTCCAGCTGGCTTCGCTTTCGTATCCTAGCCACAAGTGTACAGTTGGTGTCTCGAAACGCGGAAGATGGTTGACCTTGTCTATAAACGGAAAGAGACTCCTTCTAATCTCGTTATCATGAGATCTACAAAGCTGTGCCATGTTCCAGTGTCAGAGGATAGACGGGTTTATAAATCACTAGCTTTTACAGCAGAAGTTTCTATGAGGACACAACGCATGTGTGAGTATCCTTTTTGTTGGTTCCGTGTTACTATATTAAGATCAGGGGTATCTTACAGTTTATGCACTAGTCCATGGAAGAAAGCGATCTAGATTCTCCTTCTTGCAGATGCAGTTTCGATTCGTTTTGAGATGCATCCTTCACCAAGAAGAAGTACGGGGATCTTCTCGAGTGTCTTCTCCACTTTGGAAAATCTGTGCCTTGTCCCCTCGTTGTGCATTCTTCCTCGTAGGTACTCGGTCATCAAACTGCGCTTTGTAGAGTAACTCGGGTAGATTACGCACTAATCACGTCGTTATTTGAATCGCAATCAAAGTAGTGTCATGGATTTAACGAATCTTAGCTTGACGATTCTGAAACGTCTGCGGTAGTAGTATGAGGGGTTCTAAGCCCTAATGTGCGCGAGAATTTGAATAGGGTAATGGAAATGGCCAACGCATAATCTTGAAGTAACGGTGCCGTCTATTTATCAACTTCCGTTGGACGTGCCGGGGAAAGTGGAACGGTCCATGGTTTTAAGAGGGGTGTGCTTGCGATACTCCCATTTGCAGACAGTGCAACTACCTCCCCATCAATGTACATTCACATCACGGGTCAGATCAAGTCAGTATCGTTGATTGCTTTATATTCGGCAGCATTGTTTAGATCTAAACTGGATGCTTATATCTGCACACGAGAATTTTGCACCTTAATCACGAGCTATGGTTTCTTCTGAACTGTAGCCACAAGTGAGTACACTTCATTCGTGCACGATTCGGACAAGCTAATCTAGAGTTGCCAAGGGCTGTCAGCAATTCTCTAGTTTGCGCGTGCGACTCCTTCAACTGGACTTCTATTCTCACACTCTGCCAAGCGCTACATTCAAATCAATAAGCTTAAGAAATTTGTGGTATTTCGCTACTTGCACAGGTTGGGCAACGGCCAGCTTGTGCTGTCAACAACTAAACAACTGAGTTATGAATACAAAATTGCAAGTGGGCCATACACGGTATGTTCGTACACTTGGAGTTGAATGTTAAACTCAAGTAAAGGTACAGGCAATACCGCTGCATGCTCACATACACAAGAACGGCAGACATGATACATGCTCATACAGTCTTTAGTTCACATCAAACATTTCGCTTCTGTTCACAGCAACTTAGACGTGATGTTTCCTGTTATAACGATCTCGGCCCACATCAATTTCCTCCATAGCTGAGATGACATTTATTGCCAAAGTCTAGCTCATAGTTTCCGGCATTGTTTAGCCCGCGGCTGTCCGGCAAATAGCATGTTGCTCGCTCAAAAAATTCAGTACTTATTTTCTTAATCCTAAGGAAGAAACACAACTCTAAAGAACGTCTACTTCCGTGCGAATACTTTTTCTAACAGTTTAGACACGCGTGCGAGAAGTACGAGATAGTCATCCTTAAACATCCTGAAAAGTGAACCGGCGGAAACATGTCCGTTGTCAAAGGATTAGGCGGAAATCACGGTAACAGAACTAAATCTGCGTGTCCATCGTTGTATTAGTCAGAGAAGCCCAATTGCCTTCCTTACACATCTTGACGATGGTGGGAATCTTAAACATTACAACATAGCCAGGTCAAATAAAAAGTCCAGGCGAAAGTGGGCCTTAGCTCTTCCGAGAAATTGTATCACTAATGCGATTGGAGTACGAAGTAGTAATTGTCGTTGCCTCACATCTATCTGAACATCTGCAAACTGAGAGCCCGTCGGAAGTATACAAAGTGCCCGTGTCACAGAACAAAAATCGGGTACAGCGGTCCACAGCAGCTGTCTACGGGACAGCATGCGGTTCAGTAAGACTCGTCACACTTCTCTTGTGTTAAGCTACGCATAACATACACAAGTTCCTCTGTCAACCGTTGCTGGTATCACTCCCCTGTAGTACTCCCAACACCTCCTGCGCAGAGAAGTTGCACCCCAACTCTGAACACTCCCAGCATTCCATCAGTTTATCTCTCAGAAGAAGCTTGGGAATGCATCCAAAGGATGGATGAGATACGTTAACACTAGAGCCAGGCCGAGCAGGACATAAGCGATGCCCTGGTCGATTGCGTGACCTGCACACAGAAACAAGTTCAAGAATTACGTTTCGTCTAAGATAAGACTGATTAACGACACTTCCAAAATCTCAGGAGGAACCAACAAGGACTGTCTCTGTTCCGCTTCAACTCACACGACTAACTCCTGTCGATTTGAGAGTTCCAGGTTATAAAGAGACGGCAAGTCTCATGCTCTCCACATTTTCGGCATTTGGAGTCGCAATGCCATGCATTGACAGAAAAAATTGCTATACAATCTCTGACAAGAAAGCCTGCGAATTCCAGCTACAAAAGAATGCATACGTAGGGGGAACACGCGACACATGAGCAGACTTTACATCAAGATGATACCTGTAAACTGACATTAGTAGATAAATCTATCATTCCTTGCGCCGGGTTCCACAGAAAGAAATAGAACTACAAGATGGAAGATCGGGCAGAGTATTTACCATCACTGGCGGGTTCGGGAGATGGAGCTATTGCTTGGGCGTTCACCGCTGGTAAGACAGCACACATGACAAATGCAAGAATCAAAACCAAGAGTGTCGTCCTCTCGGTCAATCGTCCTAAGCGGGCCATCATATTCTAGCAGCTAAACTCCCGCACTTCGCCTCAATCACGAGAACCAGTGATGGATCACAAGTGATGCGATCACACCACCAGTTCCCACTGAAAGAAGATCTAACCGAAGCCCTCAGAAACGCCAAGTGAATGCCTTTAGTCCCCCCAGTCTTAAAGAAGAGAAGGTAGCCTCGAGTTCCACAAGGAAATGAGTCGGTGTAGCGACCCCGCAGAAGCTGATCGGTACGTTGAGCTACGCGGGGAGGAGGAGGAAGAAAGTGAGGAATGAACTGCGATCCTCCACGGCGAGGTTCAAACTTACAACCACGCCCACCTCCAAGACTGGACAATAATAACGTTCCTCCGCCTACATACGTCTCTCGGGACTTGTCTGTCGGCGGATAGAAAGCAACCTGCTGCTCCTCCGCCTGCTCCGTTCATTCGATACACGGAGTCGCTCCTTCTGGCACTCCCTGCCAGCCCAAGCCTTCGCCAATCCAGCGAGTCAGCCAGCCACAGACGTCCAAATACACCGGCCGCCTAAGCACGCCTTGCGCACCCGTCGACCTTACCATCTCGCGACTCTATGCGACGCGACAGTCACCGTTGGTGGACTCTAGCGGAGACTTAAATCTTGCTGTGAGCAAGGCACGTTTTCTTAATGCTGCAGTTTGTGAGCCAGTGCCATAGCTGACATCTCGTCGGAACCACGTACGCCCATTGACCAGACCCAGTTACAGGTTACCGGTCTACAAACTCGGTAACATTTACACTCAATTATTTGATTAATATGGAAGATGATAATTGAATCGAGAGCTATTTTGGAAATCTTGCATTACTCATGTAAAGGATATATATAAGCTATAAGCAAATTTACAATCTTATAATAAATATTCTTGTAGAGATGTTGGGTTTTTGTGAATAAATTTTTGTGAATAATAATTCACAAAAATTTAGATAGAAATTCGTAGATTTTCAAAAAATCTCAAAAACTTTCACACATCTCAAAAATTTAAGTATAATTTTTTGTTAGTAAACAAAATTTTATTCTGATAATTAATACTGAATCAATTAGATATCCCAACTATTAGCAAAAAGGTGTAATACTACCAGGGCCAAAAGTACGGGCATCGTTAACCAATGTTGAGAATAGCAAAAAGGTGTAATACTACATGGGCCAAACGTATCAGCAACGTTAACCAATGTTGAGAATAGGAGGTTGCAGAAATAGTTTTACAAAGCTTGGTATATTTGATATAGATTATTACAAAGCGTTGACTAAATCGGTATGGGGTGCGGACCGGAGGAAGAAAGTGTTCTCCTATGGAGTTCCGGCCAAGTTCCTTATTATTAGCACACTCCATAAGAGGTGGTTCGTAGAAAATAAGGGATATGGAGTTTTTTTTTGTCATACTGTAACACATTAATTAAGTTAATAAAGTATCTTGTTCAGGTTAGGTTGAATGTGGTGGCAACCAAAGGAGGCGATGGGATGATGTACAAGAACACAAATGACAGTGGAGTGGGAAGATTTGTGCACAAGATGGCAAATTGAAAAAGGAGGACAAGAACAAGAAAATTGATAGTGGAGTGGAAAGATTTGAGTGCCGGTTGTGTGAAGGTTTGAAGAGGGGAGTGATTTGTTTGAAGCATGATCCAAAATCCTCAATTTCATTATTAAAAATTCCTTGTTCAACTAGTACAAGTTACAAAATGAAATTCTTATTTTGTTCTCTTGTTCAATGTGCAGAGAGTAGAGATTGAAGTGAGAAGTGTAGAGCATGCCGAACATGGGTTATCTTTGGTGATTCAAGTGAAAAGCAATGCCAAGAATTATTTATTATTTGAAATTTCCTTGTTCAACTAGTACAGGTTATGAAATGAAATTCTTATCTTGTTCTCTTGTTAAGTGTGTAGAGAATAGAGATTAAAGTGAGAAGTGTAGAGCATGCAGAGTAAGTGTTATTACTGGTGATTCAAGAATCGAGTTGAATAGAACATGCCAAGAGGGAGTTGTATGAAACTAACTAGAAATATGAGAAAATGTATAGAATGGATTACTCAATTAGATTTGGAGATCTAGCTGCAAAGATTAGAAGATGAAGACAGAGATAAAGACGGAAAAGAAGTAGAAAGAGATTTAGATATGCTATAATTATTAATTAGTGTGTGGGAGTATGCACATGTGCATTGATACTTGGAACCCCAAGTTACTTATCCTTGTAGTCAAGAATTTGTGAGAAAGGATTTAAGAAATCTTGATGTGAAGGCCTTTTGCTAGCTTACTAGAATGGATGTTCATTCTTTTTCAATGTTAGTAGATTTGATTGGAATGCGCTCTATTTTTGAAGAAAACTACAGAAGGGAGCAAACACCAATGTGGATCCAAGTAGCTCTAGCTTTGGATAGATTTGGGCATCATGGTAATGGAGCTTGTGTTGCACGGGGTTTAAATATTTGGGTCATTAGTGCATGTTCAACAACTGCCTTTATAGAGAGAGAGAGTTATGATTGCTATATTAGATTTGATGAGGAGTCAAGTTACATGGCTTGAGCACAAGGAGAGGAGGAGGATATCTGCTGTTTTTTCATAGAAAATTATCCCTAGTTCTGTTTGTTTGGTAGATGGAAGATTTTTTTCCTCTTGTTGCTTGATCCACCATAGAGGAGAAATCTATTTCAGCCAAAAGGGTTCATATTCCATAAATGGCACATTGATTTGTGATGATAAAAGGAGAATTATACATTTTACTGGAGGTAAGTTTTATATTTTGTTTCAATAGTTTGGTTTGTTCTTTTGTTCAATGCATTGGCACTCCTCTTTGTACATTTGCATGATTTTACTAAAGGTATGATTTGATTGATTTATTTGCATGAATGCTTAGGTCATGTCACAACATGACTTGTTTGAAAAAATCATCACTATGGAATGATTTAAATCGAAGAGGGACATGTCACAATTTTGAGGCAAAATAATACGTTTTAGGTGATTTTGGTTCTGTACTCATGCATCACCTAGTCCCAACTTTCAACCAGGCCCAATCAAAGGACAAGCAAGAGTTCAACAAATATTTGGCAAAGGCAAGGGTGATAAATGAGCATTGTATAGGAGTATTGAAAGCTAGATGGTATTCTCCTTATGAGCTAAGAGTGAAAATTAATTGTAGACAATAATAAAAATGTATATTTTTTAAAGTGTGTTTCAATGTGTATTATTTTACATAACTTTTTAATCAATAGGTTAGATGTTTGGTCAGAAGATGATAGTAGATTTATAGAGGAAACTCAAATAAATTCAGAAATGTCTTCTAATGGAACGGAACTTGGTAGAGAAGAAAGTAGACAAGGGTGATGCAAAAATGCCTTGCTCATCACCTTGATGATATACTCAAATGAGTTTCTCGATAATAAATGGTTCATTCTTCAATTCTTCATAGCTGGTAATGCTTCTTGTATTTTATCCCATTTTCATATGCATATCTTTGGACAAACACCAAGTTTGCAAAAATTTATGTTGCTCTTTTGACCATAATGGGATCTTATGTAAGATTGCCAAAAGGTGCTTGAAGACGCCCATGTACATTTGTAAGCATCCAATGTTGCCCAACTTACACTAGAAGTTGTTGGATGGCACTCGCTCTTGCCTAGTGTGAACTAGAAGTTGCTGCCTAGCACTAGGTGATGCCTAGTGTGCATTAGAAAACCCTTACCAACCAATATTTAATATTGGTTGGTATGGGTGGCACCGGCCGACACTCACCCATAAACGTTGGCAGGCATTGAGACCCACATACTAGTGTGTTTAAATTTGGCTAGCGCTTATCGGTGCCACACAATGGTGCTTGGAGGCTCTTCTTCTCTAAAGTAATGGTTGGGTGCATTGACTTGTGACATGGTGTTGCCTTTGGTTGCCACTCATGATTCTAATTTTTCTCCCTAAATTTTGGTTCTTTCCACTCAAATACAAATTTAGTTAATGTAGGACATACATATATTTTGTCATATAGGGGCTATGTAAACCCTCCTCTTGCATATATGTTTCACATTTTTGGGATTGAGCCATTTCAAGGAGTTATCGAGAAAGAACCTATTCATACTTGAGCTTTGTGCGTGTTTGAAAGAAGAAGGTCTAGTTCAAAGGAGTTGAGCATTGTGGAATTTCAAAGGGTTTGCACATTCAATTTGAGTGCTGTAGTAGTGGGGTTTGAGAGAGTTTTGCATTTGAAGATAAGATTGCACAATTTTCATTTCATGACTAGGATTCAAATCAGAGAAGGAGATGAGGATCCAAAATTAGGAAGGAGAGGAGATGGTTTAGGAGAAGTTTTTGAACACAAGTGAGAAGTTAGAGGAGTGCAAGGAACCAAGTTTCCTCATGGTTTCTACATTTCCTATAGTATCCATGGTAGAAATTTGGGGTTATGAGACTATTTTTGATGGTCCTAACACAAGGAATACTCAAGAAGGAGATTGGCTTGTATTTCATACCATTCAACACACAACAAACTTGACCAAATGGTGATGGGTGGATAAACATCAGATTCAAACTGCTATAGCCAAAATTAAGGAGATCAATCTTGATGTAATTGGCTCAAAATTACCCTTGGCATTCAATATCCACATCTAGAGGTATTATTCTGGCCTTCTTAAGTTAAATTTCCCCATTTTCATTCTAGTTTGAAAAAGTTCAGCTCTCTATTTTGTATTTCTTGAATTTTTGGTGTCCCAATTATCAACACCTATAGACGTCACCCAATGCCAATTGTGTTTGTCCCAAAGTGCCATAACATGCTATCCTACATCTCCATGCATCACCAAGCATTGTCTACAGTTAAACCCTTTTGTCCCACAACACCTACGAGCGTCACCTAATGCCACTGAAACATTCTACGACTTAAACCCTATCCCGTAGCAACACCTAGTGCAGCTACACCTTGCTGGCAGCACCAGCGGGCATCCACTGCACAACCTCAAGCATTGCTTCGCACTCCATGTCACCATGCCCCACGCTTGGCGCCATAGAGATTGTCCACAAGCGCCATCAAGTGTCGCCCCGTGGCAATCTCTCTTGAAAACCCTACTCCATGGCAACAACAAGTGGCTTTCCATGGCATCCATCCATTCATTTTGTCTGAGGGCATTGGTGAGTAGGACCTAACGTCTTTGTGTCTAAGGATTGAGGTTTAAGTTTTTTTTGGTGGTTTTTGTAGCTTCTCTCATGTAGTGAGTTTGAGAGTTCTCAGGACAAGAATTCTTGCACAAGTTTGGTCAAAGGGAGGCAATTTCAATTGTAAATGTTGTAGTTGGAGATGCACTTGCTATGCTAAGGGGAAGACACTAAAATAGAGGAATGTTCCTCACAAAATTGTTTTAGATTGGTTTCCACAAAGAGATAGGGTTGCAAAGAGGTATCTTGTAAGGCAATGTGTGCATCTTGATTTTAGTGCTTCTTCCAATTGATGAGTGCACTTGTGGCACCAACTATTCAGCCCAATATTGTACATGAGCATTTGGTTCTCAACATCAAGACGAAATTGAGGAGATTTGGTGTGGAGGATTATGGTTGGAGGAGTTAGCATTTGAGCTATCTTTGCTGAAGTGGGAGTTTGCAAAGCCAATTGAGGAGACCTAAGGGGAATAGGTTTAGAGTTACCTTCCTTGGGTAGATACTTATTCATCTCTCATAGAGAGAGGTTTTATTCTTGAGGAGGAAGTGATGTACTTGAGTAACGGAGTGGAGGAGATTATACACAAGGAAGATGATGATCATGATCATGAGGATGTAAATAGCTTGGATGAGGATGAGAGTGCTGATGATGGGGAGGATAAGGGAGAGGATGAGGATGGTGAGTGATTGATTAGATTGAGTTATGGCATATATTTTTATGTTTTCATTGTTTGAAAACATACAAAGTTCTATTGTATATACCATTATTGGATTTAATAAATGAGTTAATTTAACATACCTTAATTAATGAACTTGTGTATTTACTTGATTTAGAAGTGAATTTTAGTTGATGGATGACTAAATTTACCACTATGAATGGGTGTTCAACAAATTTATGTTGAGACACGTGCCTTACTAATAGTGAGGTTAGGTTATGATAGTTGTAGGGAGAGAGTTCATCCTTTGAGATAGCTCCTTTTCCCTCTTCTTCCCCTTTCTTTGTCCATGGAGGAGGCACTTCATCCCATGCACTCGGAGTACGTTCACCCTCTTCTTGTTCTTTTGACATCATGCATGTTTTAGATGATTGTGTTCGAGTGGTTGAGGAGGGAGAGAGATATTTGGTTGAGCAAGAGAGGTGATTAGAGAGTGTAGAATGAGAGAGAGATATTAGTGCTTGAGCACAAGAGTAGATTGGAGAGCTTTGAGGAGCATGGTAGTTGTTAGTAGAGAGAGAGAGACTCCTTTGTGAGAGAGAGTGGATACTCTTACTACAAAGGAGGAGAGAGGCATCTGACCTTTATTACTTCTAAGATGGAAAGAGAGCAAAGATTAGCTGACTTGGACTTGGACATCCTAGGTACCTCTGCCATGGCTAAGGGTTATAGGCTTGCCATTAGTTGGGCAGAAAAGGAGTGGACATCCGATAGATTGAGTTCTTATAATAGTGACCCATATCCCCTTCTTGCTAGCGGTATCAAGCATCAACACTTGGATGAGAGAGAGTGGCTTCTTTGGTGTTCACTAAGTCCATTTAGGATTCAACATCATGTATATTGTCATAGACTTCAAGATGCAATAGTATCACTTAGACACTATGTTTCATCTCCCTCTTCTTCTTCACCTCTACCATAGTTACATGCTTTAATGGCTCCACATTTATACACATCTTATGTACATTTATGATTTTTTGTATGTACCATATTCTCTCTCATAATTTTATCACCTAAACCCTAAATCTCCTTGTCAAACACTCATATCTACTAACTATGTGTAATTAGGCGTCATTTGGTGCCTATACATGCCATCCACAAACAACAGGCGCCATCATGTGTCACCCTTAACCGGATCGACCATACATCCTAAATGCACGTGACACTCTATGGTACTTGGCACCATCTCGTGGCATTGGGCGCCTACGAGTTACATTGATCCATATCACCTAACGCCCACACGTATCACACCGCAACAATTGGCACCATCATGTGTTGCCTAAAACCTACCCAATGCCACTTGCCATCAGTGCAAACTTGGAGGTGGCACTAGGCATCAACAATAAGCACCAACAAGGAGCAACGAGCTAAAGTTAGTGGTGACTAGCAACATCTAAACTCCATAATCATTCCAAAATACAAAGTCTTAATCAATTCAATGAAACTCATATTTATTATAAACATACTTGGGTACATTGTGGTATACTATTCACTATCACTATAGTATGATGAATTTGGAGTAGTATTTTTATGCTTAGAAGGAGAAGGAGGATTGATTTCATGTTGAAATCTTAGTTTAGAGTTAGCACTTTGAAATATTGGCTGTCCTTAGGATATTTTCTTGCACAAAGGAGACTCATTTTGATTTCATGAGTGTCTTTTTGACTCTAAACTCTTCTTCTTGAACCTATGTTTGTCTGCACTAGCTTTCCTTTTATCGGCACTTAGTTTCTTATCAGTTTCAACTTTCATCTTCTCTATCTCTAACTAATGCCTTCAAATTCTATTTTCATCAATTTTTTGCTCCCTTTTCCTCATGTTGGTAGCTTCTAGTTTAGCTAGTTGTAACCTCTTAGTCAATTCTATAGTCTCTACTTTCAATACGGTGATTTTTTATGAATTATGAGACAATGATATATTAGATGACATCCGAGATACCTTACTTGATGATATTCCACCTTTTCTCCTCTTTGGGTCACATTCCACTTCTTGGTCAAGGAAAGCACCCTCAAACCCATCCCCTATAGAAGTTAGTGGAGATAGTGTAACAAAAAGTGACTCCTCCTCAAGGTGATCGAATGCCATTATCCATGTAAACACTAGGTATATTTTCTATCTCTTGGGTGTTTGGGACAAATTGGGAGCACAAGTCCAAGAGCACCACCTCTGGGGAAGATGGGAATTGAGAGCACCCCTCTACATGTTATGGACCTCTTTCGAGGCAACCTTGCTCAAATTGGGATTTAAATCTTACCAAAGCAGGTGGACTAATGTTTGCTCTATTCTCGAACATGGCTTCCATTCTAGCAAAATGGGTGCACATTCCATTCAATTTATCTTCTATAGTTCTCCATATTCCTTCTTTGTGAGACCTTCTCTAATAGACTTGTTCTTCAGCTCTCGAGTTTCTTTGTAATGTTTCACCTCAACCATTTCTTGTAAGCATGTCACTTGTCATAGAAGTATGAAATCCTTGCCCCTCCCATATCATAAATGTTGCCATGAAACTATAAGCATCGGATTTTTGAATAGGCTTTTGCAATTCCCACCATGAATATGTGCAAAATGCTCCTAGTCCTCCAAATAATCCAATATTTGGCCATAATGTTGCGTCACCATGCCAAACCTTTCATCTTCTTTTGTCTTGCCAAGCACGGAAGAAGCCATCCTCAATAATTCTCCAAATTTCCCTAATGATTGTTCAAGTTGCGAATTCAAATGTGAGTCTATAGGTCTCGGATCTATATCCAAAAGTGAGCCTCATGCACTGCAACAATGTACTTGATCTAAATTGCATTGCTAAATTTTCATTGCCTTCTTGGGGTAAAATTCTTCGATTCCCCCTCTTGGTTGCCATGGGGCGGTGTCGATCATTTTCCATAACTCGTGCTATCCTTTGCCAAACTAATCCCTCTCAACAAACCACGTCACCTTCCTTTACCAAACTAATCCCTCTAAACAAACCACATCACCTCTTCAGATAATCATGTATTTCAGTATGACATTCCTAAACATTAGTAATATAGCACCTTAGTTATATACATGAATGCAACTTGGACAGAATACCTCGTGCTACAATTTATGTGCATTCATTTATTACCATATCGACTCATTGCAGAGTTCACTAAAAATAATTACAGGATTTGTTCTTTATCTAGGAGATATCAATCAAAACTATTTCTGAAACCCCCTAATGCGTCAAACCTTTCCAGGTTATCATCGAGTCGCTTGGCATACGTATACGCGGTGGACATTCTTGCTCGACCCGAAGGGCCGGTTCTGGTGGGGGGTTATTGGTGAAGTCCCACTGATCCTGACGGAATGGGCACTAAACGGCTTCCGTTATGATTGCTGCATACAGCGAACCAGCGAGACGTCGCGAGAGAAGTTGGCGGAACCAGGGTGATGGGTCGGCGATACATCCAACAAGGTCGGCGCACTGGAAGGAATATTTGAGATCATACATAGAAGGTCCGTCGTTGTCCACAGACAGAGGACAGACTGACATCCTCGACCCCCGCAGCCTCCCGCAATGGTCGCGGGCACCCACGTTGCTCCCACATGTCTTCCCAGTCCTCTTCTATCTGTCAGGAAGTTTCTCGTACCGCGTTGTTGTCAAATTCACACGGACTACAGTCAAAGTATCGTTGTCTTCACGCTTGGGGTGCTGCTTCTCCTTCCTAGGTGTCTTCGTTCTTTTGACCACGTACCTGTCTTTCTTTAACCGAAGCAGTCAAGAAATATTTGACTTAACTAGGAACCCCCGCCAAGAAGAAAGAAGGATCGTCCGGATAATCGGACCACGGAAGCTTTGCTGTTTGCTGCTCGTTTCCTCTTGTCGTCTCAAGGAAGACAGAAGGTAGAAGAAGAATGCGGTATAATGCTCCGAATGGACGGACTCTTTCTTGCCCTCCACATGCCCTTTCGTTGCGAGCAATTAATCTCTTCCCCTGTCGATCTGCTTGTTCTATTGGTATCTTTGACTGGATTTGTATTGTCGGGAAATTGATCATTGACTACAATCTTACAGTTTCCTTAAACTTCAGAGAACCTTTTTAAAGGGTTAGTTTGTGTGTAGAACTTAACGCTTTGCAACCAATGCGTCTACAGGACCCCGTAAGAACCTGACAAAAGAGACACAGCAGGAGTTGATTTGTGGGTATGTTAAGGTCTTTAAACTAGAAACATGTAAAGTGTAACAATGTGCTGACCATCAGATTGACCACTACTATTCATCTCGCCAGATAGGGATCGTTGAGCGTGCTGGAAAAATATCAGGTCTTCATAGCCTGTACTATCGTGGTATTCTAAAGCGGTTGGATTCCCTGATCAACACACCTGATTCAGAAATCATGATTACGATTGGAACATTGGCCATGGATGGTTACCACTTACATTCCAAAACCGGCCATCTCTTACAACATGGCCATGGATAGACTACGTTAAGGACTACGTTAACACAATAGATCTTACACCTATGTATAGGGGACAGATTGCCAATGGGATAACAAGAAGGATAGATTGCCAATACCCGTCCTCATTAAGAAGTAAAACACCGTCTCGTACTGAAACTGAGACGGAGCAACATGAGGATGCAGACATGAGAGGCCATCATCACCAGGTGATGATGACTACGATTCAAGAATGCAACATTCACTACTTAGATCTACTGATAATACTGTAACAATACACAACCGATGTGTTACTGTACCAGAGTTCTGGTTACTTCGAAAATCTATAACTATACATATTACAATACGGTACCAGTATTGTCCGGCAGCGGATAATAACTACACTAATATAAGTAGGGGAAATGTCAAAAACACACTCAACATGTAAAAAATACACTCAACCAGTCCTGATATTATAAACCTGCACTAAACAATTCAATATCTCAAAAAATAACTCTGGTATTTACCGAGCTTTGATATTGTTTCGGAATGTTAGGTTAGGAGAATGCAAGCCTTGCTCGTCTTCGAGGTTCCACGCGTTGTAGATTGCTTCTTCTCGTTGATCCTTCTGACAAACTGGTGTTCGACCAATCACTGCAAGCTCGAGTTTTATGACGTCTGATTGTGTGTGTAAGTATTCCAGAGACGATGTCTGACCTTCCATGTTGTGTAACTTTGGCACTCTTGTAAGAGATTGTTTGAAAGTTAAATGCACTCCCCTTGCAAGTTTTGATTTCAAGCAAACATCTCTGGACAAGACTGCACCATTAATCTCAAAATTGGGATCTCCTACCTTACATGCGTGATCTTTACCGCATGTGAATATCCTTCAACCATTTTTGGAACCGGGCACCCAACAAGGCACTGCTTTGTTGTTTTCTCCGATTTCCAATGGTTTCCCCTTTCATACCCTTTAGTTTTTGATTAACGTTAGCCCAACTGGCTTGAGTAGACTGCTATTCAGGTGCTCTTTTCTTTGTCAAGACCCACACAGTTCAGACGTCT
Organism: Lunularia cruciata; assembly: GCA_948567375.1. Classification (NCBI taxonomy): domain Eukaryota; kingdom Viridiplantae; phylum Streptophyta; class Marchantiopsida; order Lunulariales; family Lunulariaceae; genus Lunularia; species Lunularia cruciata. Next base: position 18,429,605 of record OX419762.1, on the reverse strand, counting down.
CAGTATTCTTATTCGATCTTGTAACGTTCTAAAGTTGTTTGGTTCCCTTCAAGCACGGTAGCCTTTCCTTCAGAATAAGCATTTACGTGAAACATGTCTATGCTTTATGTTCAAACTCATTCCTCATCCTCTGACTCGAAGGCCTGATTCTGAATTCTGGAAATGATGGGTCTATGTATAAATACTTTGTTTTTGATGCTCAGATCGCTTGATATTCTCAATATGTGGAGTCTGCATTCCATAGTAGTTGTAACTAGTTTATTCTTGCAGGTTGTAGGTCATAATTTCTGATTTTTTGGTGTGGAACTTGGTCTCCATGTTAAAACTATTTATGTCATTTGTCCTCATGTTTCTATAACTCTTTCTTGACTGTTCTTTTTACTCATGTCGCACGGATCTTATAACTACAAGCAATTCACTTTCACATCATAAAGCATGCATGAAGAATATAATCCAAAAAGTGAACTACTAGAAAATCTACTTAAACCATGAAGTTAGAATTCTGGCAAGTTTTTCTTTAGCCCTAACCCTCATATCTTATGGGTATGGTTCATAGAAGAAACTTCACAATCGTGCTTATGGTCCGAACAAAAGTCTGAGGAAACAAACAATAACCATGAAGAGCACTAGGATGCAAATGTTAGGTTTTTGCAAGGATCAAAATCTGGGGATCCTAAAGGGTGTAGGTTGAAAAGCGAGTAAAGGCAAGAAGAAAGAAACAATTAAAAAAAATAAAATTGACAACAAGCAACAATACAACCATTGTGCATTACTGAAGGGTGATATGAAGTACATGGAGTTCCACATGAAAGTTACCACGGAGTTCCACATGAAAGGTACCATAGGGAAAGATAATTATAACATGGGGTGAACCACTTTTACTTAGATGATGTTGGTGATGTTCTAGTGTCCTTAACCTGATAGGAATTAGCAAATGAACACATTGGACCAAATAAATTTGTTCCAAGACCTCTGATATACAATTTCAACCCACTATGCTGATATTAAGAGAACCATGTATTTGGTCTACTCCACCCAAGGATGTCAATTGAAACTGACAATTGGTTGTTAAGTGTGGAGTATGATTAATTATGGGAATCTCTATAGGAATGTTGAAGAGTCAGTATGGGGCAGATCTTCTAAGAGAGTGTAGAAGTGTAAGTATGAGACAAATCTTCAACTACGGGATTCCAATTATGGGAGTGCAAACAAAGGCAGTTCACTTTAGGATTGATTTCTTTGTAAATACATATGCAAATGAGGTGTGCCTTATCTTGTTGGAAGCATCTTCTTAGTGTTTTCCATAGACACTCAAATCATGGTAAATTTAACTCTAGCAAAGAAGTTACATCCACATAAATTTTGGGACAAATATGTCTTACAAGCATTGTGGGATTTTAATGCGGATTGTGGGACTTATGGGAAGGCTGTGGTACTACAAGATTGCAAGAAGGTTGTAGGACTACCGGAATGTACCTTATGGGAAGCTAAAAGAATGGCTCCCACTTGCTTAACTTCATGAGGTGAAGTGTATTAATTGGCACCAACAATCTAAGATTAGATAGGGGTTCAACTTGCACCACACATTCCAAAACTAGATAAGTGAAAAAGTATGTGTATATATATATTTTTAATGTTGGTGGTCAGTCTTGACTTTGATAGAAATGGTTTGATAGTTCTTGATTGATAGTTCAAGAGTAAATAAAAATCCCATGCAACTATGGATGTAAGCAAACACTAGCCAAACCACATGAAATTTGTTGTAATTTCTATGCATATATTTCTTGATCAGAATGATGAATGAATTTTGCTCCATAAAATAGCTAAACTCGTATTCTTGTTGCTCTCTCAAATCAAATCCAAGTATGATTTCTCCCAACAAGTGGTATCAAAGTGTTTGGTTTTTTGGAGAGAGAGCATAACAATAAAAAATATGGAAGATCAAAATGACAAGTCCATTGGAAAGGAGTTTGGATTTTGGAAGATGTAGATTGAGAACTATCTATATTAAAAGAAGTTGCATCTACTTCTTGAGGCAAAAAAGCCAAAAAAGATGGAAGAAGTTGAGTGGGAGCTTTTAGATTGACAAGCCTTGGGTGTAAGAGACCGAATCTAAGGAGAGAAATAGGAGAATAGAAACTCACATTGTGACACTTGAATGAGAGGAAACTCCGAATGCCTAGCATGATCTTTGGCTTTGGTATTTATAGGTAGCATACAAGGTCCTTGAGAAGCTTCTCAAGAAGCTTCCTCAAGCCGCTTTCTTAGAGTGCAAGCCAAGTTAACTAGGAAGCTTCTCAAGAAGCTTCCTTCTAGAAGCCGCCTACTTGGCGTGCAAGCTAAGCTAGTTGGAAGCTTCTAGAAGCTTCCTTCTAGAAGCTACTTACTTGAGGTGTAAGCTAAGCTAGTCGGGAAGCTTCCCAAGAAGCTTCCTAGATACTTCCAGAATATTCTAGGTTACTTTGTCTTATGTGCTACTTTGTAAGCCCAACTAACTTCGTTGCTAAACTCCATATTGTTGCATATCCCCCCCCCCGCTAGTTGGTGACGTCCTCGTTTCCAGTGAAGCTTCAAAGTCCTGGATGGCCGTCTGTGCATTCTGGAGGTGAGAAAGAGGTTCCTAGGTGGCATCATGAAGGAGATACCCTTTCCAAAGGACCTTGTATTCCGTATGTTGGCAACGGCCTTGTAGAATATCGCGACGCGCAAGGATATGATCAACTTCGTACTCCTCATGATCATTGATAGGGACAAGAAGCGAGGGAGGTTGGACTTGAGAGAAAAAGGAAGAGGGGTTAGGAACAAAGGATTTCAAATTGGAAACATGAAAGACAGGATGGATATGCATGTGACAAGGCAAGGCAAGTCAATAAGCAACAAGAGAGACAATTTGGGTGATATCAAAGGGTCCTATCCAATTAAGGGCAAGTTTACAAACTTGGGTATCAAGTGGGAGAGGGAGGTTACTAGAGGATAACATGACTTTATCACCAACTTTAGAAGTGAGATTACAACAATGGTGGTCCGGATATTGTTTTTGGCGATTCTAAGCAACAAGGAGGTGAGACTTGGCTTGTTGGAGAGATTGGGATATAGTGGTCAAGAGTGTGGAAGTATGAGGAACTTGAGATGGAAGGGGAGCAAGAAGAGAATATGGAACAAGCGGATCTTGGCCAAAATTGAGAAAGAAAGGAGAGAATCTGGTGCTTGCCTGTTTGGAATTGTTGTAGGCAAATTTTGCAGCGGTAAGACATTCATCTCAATTGGTATGGTGGATATTGAAAAAGGCACGTAACATATCCTCCAATGTACGATTTGCACGTTTGGTTTGTCCATTAGTTTGAGGATGATAGGCCATGGACAAAGCAAGCTTGGTGCTGAGTATCTGAAAGAGTGCTTGCCAAAACTTCCTGGTAAAGCAAGGATCACGGTCGGAGATGAGTACGCATGGCATCCCATGATGCTTGAAGACATTGTCGAAGTAGATTTGCACTAAGGTTGGAGCATCCACCTATCACAAGTTGGTGCCAAGTGGATTTGCCTACTAAGCTTATCCACAAACACCACAATGGCAGTGTGTTCTTGTTTTGTCTTTGGCAAGGATGTGATGAGATCCAAGCTCACATGCTCCCAGCAAGCTGATGGAATGGCAAGCAATTGAAGGAGTCCACTCGGCTTCTGGTTGTTGGCCTTGTTACGTTGGTAGCTCTCACATGACCGGACAAATTCTCAAACATCTCATGTCATGTTGGCCACCACCATTGACGTTGGAGGGTACCCAAGGTCTTGTCGACACCCATGTGACCAGCAATGGGTAAATCATGGGCTTCTTGAAGGCACACAAGTTGAAGATCACCTTTGGCTAGAACATAGATCCGGTACGCATGGAATAGAAGGCCTTCCTTGAAGGAGAAGGTGTTGTACTCCTTGTCACTTGTTGTTAGATGACCATGTACCATTTGGAAGAAGGGATCTTGTTGTAGAGCTAACCTAAACTTGTTATGGATCTTGGGGTCAATTGACACCGTCGTAATTGCTGCCATAATGAGAGGAAGAGACTTCAAATCAGGTTGTCGTGATAGAGCATCAAGGATGACATGGAACCAACCTGGTTTGTACTCAAGTTTGATTTTGAACAATTGGAGTTGCTCTTCCCATCGATGATGTCTACTCTTCATGTGCTCTAGATGTAAGGTCTGTAACAATGGCTTATGATCAGTTTGCATGATCACTTGTTTCCCCAAGAGATAATGCATCCATACCTTGGTGGCATATACCATTGCAAGTTGTTCCCAATCTTGAGTAGAGTAATTTCTTTCAGCTGTATTTAGTCAACGAGATACAAAGGCAATGGGATGTAGTCCATTTGGGAATTCTTGTTACAACATAGCTCCAATTGCAAAGTTAGAAGCATCAAAATCAACCACACAAGGTAGTTGAGGATCATATGGTTGAAGAATGGGTCTTGAAGACACCATATGTTTCAACTTCTGGAATGCTTCTTCATGCTTGGTGTTCCACTAGAAGCTCGAGTTCTTTCCTAAGAGGTCAGTCAATGGTGCAACCACATGAGCATAATAGTGGATGAACCACCGGTAAAAACTGGCCAATCCATTGAATGCCTGTACTTATGTAGCATCCTTTGGGGTAGGCCAATCAGTAATGGCCTTGATCTTCTCTTCTTCCATCTTGATCCCCTTTGAGGAGATCTTATGACCCAAGAAGGTAACCTTCTTTTGCCAAAAGGCACACTTTGACTTCTTGCAGTAAAATTTCCATTGTCGTAGTAGTCTTAGGACTTCTTGCACATCATGCACGTGTTCTGCCTCTATCTTGCTATAGATTAAGATATCATCCAAGAACACTACCACTGACCAATCTAATAGTCCATCCAACACCCGATGCATTTGATCCATAAAGACTGTAGGAGTATTAGTGAGTCCAAAAGGTAAAACTCTCCACTCAAAATGCCCATACCTTGTGCGAAAGGCACTCTTTTGCACATCCTCTCTATCAATCAGAATTTGCCAATAGCCGTTGCAAAGATCCAACTTGGAAAAGTAACGTGCTCCACTTAGTTGATCAAGCAAGTCATTGATCTGAGGCAAGGGATATGCATTCTTCATGGTTTGCTTATTGAGCCCACAATAATCAATACAAAAACAAAGTCTCCATCCTTCTTTGGAACAAATAGTACCAGTGCTCCCCAAGTAGAGGTACTATGTCGTATGAAGTCCTTCTCTAACAAATCTGTAAGTGTTATTCACAACTCCTTTGGTGAGAGCCGATAGATCGGTCTACTCACTGGAGTACTCCTTGGCAATAATTCATCTTTGAAGGGCATACCTTGATCAGAGGGTAATCCCTTTGGCAGATCATCGGGAAACACATCCGCAAACTCCTTAACTATCCAATCAACCATTACTTGATAAGGCTCTTGGTCCTCCACAGATTGGTCTTGTGCAATTGGCTTGATCCATACCGCAAATACAGACTTATCTTCCTCTAAAGCTTGCTCTATGGATGCTTTACTAACAAACTTCCCTTCTAGGGACTCATCTTGCTTCCAAGCTTGCTCCATGGTTGCCTTCTTGGCAAACTTCCCATCTTGGGACTCCACTTCCTTCAAGGTTTGCTTTATGGTTACCTTCTCGACAAACTTCCCATCTTGGGACTGACTATTCTTAGGTGTCTTACTCAGAGGTGCTAGACAACCTAATCGGAAACTCCTACCTTGGTGTTGTACTTGAATTTGGCGTCAGGTCCAATCAAATTGAACCTTATGACGTTCAAGCTAAGGTAGACCCAGAATGATATCATAGTGTAGAGGTGCCACTACAAACCTCATACATTCCAAATACTCCTTCCCAATCTTGAAGGTAACATGATGCAAGGTGCGGAATGCAAAACCCTTTCTACCATCCGCCATCATCAAACTACTTCCAATCACTGGCTTGATAGGAATACCCAATTCCTTTGCTACTTGCATAGACATGCAATTCTCTCTGAACTTCCAAAATCAACCAAAATCCTGCAACCCCAATTAGATATCATACCTTACAAGTGAAACAAACTTGTATAGGTTGAGCCTTCAATCCCATTGGAACTAATCAAGCTCCCAGTAGGCGGCTTGAATTCTCCTATTAGGATTCCTTGTTTCCTTGATCATTCCGCTCCACAACCTCCACTTGGGCAACTTGTCGAGGTCGTCCATTCTTGAGTGGACATTTAACAATGCAATGCCCCAACTGATGACAATAAAAACAACCACCATTTTGTCACAATTTCTCCCTATCTGCCGTGCCAAGTGGTCCTCGTTGAATTGCATCATTCTCCATTGGTGCTGGCTCCTCCACTTGTGTGTAGTGTATTGGTAGGCTTTGTGGAGGTCGAGGTCAAGACCAAGTTGTTGCCACCAAGGAATCAAAATGTTTGGTCAACCGCATGGCTTCCTCCAAGTGTTGTGGCTCTCACATGGTTACCTCTAATTTGGTTCTTGCCTTCAAGCTCCTCACAAATTGATCTAGAGCTTCATCTTCCAATATATTTGGAATTTACATGATGGTGTTTTGGAACTGCGTGATGTAACTTCTTACAGAGCCAATTTGTTTCAACTCTGCCAACTTATCCCATGCAGCTCATGTGGCATTTATAGCTTGGAACCAACTAATTATTGCGCTCTTGAATTCTATCCATGTCAAGATTGGTGTAACCATTTGTTGTTTGGCTCGCTCCACTCAAAATCTCCACCATAACTTTGCTACTCCATCCAATTGGCTAGAAGCCAAGAGAATCTGTTTCCGCTTATCTTGTAGATTGGTAGCTTCAAAATAACATTCACAATCAAACACAAAATTCTCCACTGCACCCAAGAGATTCTTGCCTTCAAATACCTTGGGTTTAGGGAATCTGATCCAATCTTCTCCTTCTCGGATTGGTACTCTCTCCACCTGCTCTTGTCGTCAAAGACCTCGTTCATCCAACAATCAAGTAAGGTGCTCAATTTGTTGTTGCATAGCAAGGATAACATCAAGTATTGCCACCATGGTTGCTCCTCTATCACACCACTCCCAATCTATCTAATTTATTAACACATAGAAACAACACGTCCACCGTTCTCCATAAGTTACAACCGGAAGCACCAAGGGTTCCTCAAATATGGTGATCATATGCAAAAAATCTTGTCTATTGTGCGAGGTGATGAACTATGTGAAATGATGCTTGGGTAGTATTTGGACGTGAAAATCCCAATGGTTCGGTGGAAGTGGATTTGGTGGTCCATAAATTCCATCCATCCCATTCCTGCTCTGATACCAATGTAAGAGACCAAATCCAAGGAGAGAAATAGAAGAATAGAAACTCACATTGGGACACTTGAATGAGAGGAAACTCCAAATGCCTAGCATGAGCTTTGGCTTTGGTATTTATAGGTAGCATACAAGGCCCTTGAGAAGCTTCTCAAGAAGCTTCCTCAAGCCGCTTTCTTAGAGTGCAAGCCAAGTTAACTAGGAAGCTTCTCAAGAAGCTTCCTTCTAGAAGCCGCCTACTTGGCGTGCAAGCTAATCTAGTTGGAAGCTTCTAGAAACTTCCTTCTAGAAGCTACTTACTTGAGGTGTAAGCTAAGCTAGTCGGAAAGCTTCCCAAGAAGCTTCCTAGATACTTCCAGAATATTCTAGGTTACTTTGTCTTATGTGCTACTTTGTAAGCCCGACTAACTTTGTTGTTAAACTCCATATTGTTACATTGGGTGTGGTCAATTGATGTTGGCAAGGAATGTTGCATACAATATTGTCCATGAGAAGACTATTCATGGATTGATTAAGGCATTATCACAAACATGTATAAGAAACTTTTAGCCTCAAACAAGGTGTTCTTGGTTTGCCAATTAGTCAACACAAGGATGAAAGAAGGTGCTTCAGTTCAAGACCACATGAATGATTTCAATTCAATCATATCAAGATTAGAATCTATGAAGAGCAACTTTGATGATGAAGTTCAAGCATTGCTACTATTATGATCATCACCTAATAGTTGGGGAGCAATAGTCATAACAACAGTGAGTAGTTCCTCAAGATCAAATGATTTCAAGTTTGGGAGATAGGAGACTTGATTCTCAATGAAGATATCCATAGATGAGAATCATCATGTGTGGTGCTATTTGTTGAGAGTAGAGGTAGAAGATTTCAACAAGATTAGAGTCAAAGAAATGGTGGATCAAAGTCAAGGAAGAGAAATGAGTCAATAGGCTGCAAGGAAGTAGGTAAAGAAATTGTATGTTTGAATTGCAATAAGCATGGTCACTTCAAGAATCAATGTAAAAGTGAAAGAAGGAGGATAACTCTATGAACCTAGCAATAGAACAAGAGGATGCACTTGTTTGTTATGTTGAGTGTCATGATAGAATCTTGGGTTATAAATTCTGATGCATCATTTCACTCTATGCAATAAGATTTGCTGCACAACTTTGTTGTAGAACACCTTGGAAAGGTTCACCTCATTGATGATAGGCCCTTCATTATCAAAGGAAAAGGCATTATGAACTTAAAGACCTCTCAAAGATCAGTATATACCTTGACAAATGTCAAATAGGTCCTTTGACTGAAGAGGAATTTGATTTCCATATGTCAGCTAGATGAAGAATGATATCAAACATCCTTTGAAAGTGAGTGGAAGGTTACTTGTGGAAATCTGATTTTGGCATGAGGACATAAGATTAGAAGCCTATATAATCAAAAAATTTGGTGATAGTTGCAGATGCAATTTTTCCTTTCATCTTATGGCACCAAAGATTTGGTCCATGAGTGAGAATGGTATGAAGCAATAAGTTGCCAATGGCAAGATCTTGGAGTTTAAGATTGTTCAACTTGGCTTTTGTGAATCATGTAACTTGGGAAAGCAAAAGCAAGTTACCTTCATTATGGCTACAAGAGCATTAAGAGCAAGCAAGCTAAGGTTGGTACATCCAGATGTGTATGGCTTAACTTCAATTTAGTCTCTAGGAAGATCTTGCTACTACACCTCCTTCACAATTAATGCTACCAAGAAGGTATGGGTTATTTTCTGAAAAATAAATCAAATATGTTTATTGTTTTCAAGCAATGGAAATTTGAGGTTGAAAACCAATCAGGTTTGAAAATCAAGTGCTTGAAATCTGATAACGGTAGATGGTATAGTAGCAATGAGTTTATAGATTATTGTAGAGAATGGGATCAAGATAATCAAAATAGCCTCTAAGATACCATAACAAAAAAAATGTGGTTGAACGCTTGAATAGAACTCTCAATGAGAGAGCTAGATGCATGAGACTACAAGCAAGGCTACCAAAAATTTTTGGGTATATGCAATCGCCACAACTTCATACCTCATAAATCAAGGACCCTCAATCCCTTTGGGATTCAAGGTCCTTGAGGAGGAGTGGTCAAGAAAGAAGGTGAATCTCTCACTTGAGAACCTTTGGTTGTATCTCATGTGCAAGGATTCAAGATAGTGAAGGGACAAGCTTGATTGCAAATCAAGAAAGTGTTTCTTTATTAGATATGGATCAAATGATATGGGCTATCACCTTTAAGATGAAGATGATAGAAAAGTTTTTATAAGTAGAGATGTCATTTATATGAGAATGTTATGTACAAAGAAAAGCTTAGATTAGATTTTGAGGTTAGAAAAGAAAAAGAAAAACATTGAGAATAAGTAGTGTTTGAAGACATCTCAAAGAATCATTTTGTAGAAGATAGAAGTTTGCTAGAAAACAAAAATTTCATACTAGATCCAATCATGCCTACTAGATATACTAGATTGCTAGAACCGGTAGAGACTTATTTCCCATCCATATATTATTTACTCTTGATAGAAAATGGTTAACCTAAGTGCTACTCAAATGTAATGCAAAAGGATGACTCATTGAAGTGGGAGCTTGCAATGATGGAAGATATGTTTTCCTAAAGAAACAATAAGACTTGATCATTGACAAAGTTGTGAGAGGGAAAGAATGCATTGCAAAAAAAATGGTTGTAAAGATCAAAGAAGACCATAATGGGAGCAAGTAGTAGGCTAAACTTGTGGCAAAGGATTTTTAACAAACCAAAGGTATAGACTAGAATGAGATTTTCTCTCCCATAGTTAAGATGACTATCATCATATTGGTCTTGAATCTTATGGTTATTGAGGATTTGCATCTAAAGCAACTAGATGTTAAAAAAAAGTTTCTACATGGAGACCTCAAGGAGGATGTCTATATGGCACAACTTGAGGAATTTCAAATCACTAAAATTAATTACATGGTCTGCAAGTTGAAGAAGAGTCTCTATGTTTTCAATAGGCTCCATGATGGAATTTGATGGATTTAAGGCCAACAACAGTTACACTAGATGCAAAATGGATCATTTTTGCTACATAAATTCATTTGATGATTCATATATAATCTTATTGAATTATGGTGATGATATGTTTGTTTTGGATCCAACATGAGGGAAATCAACAAGCTAAAGTGCAAGTTGTCTGATTTATTTTGAATAAAAGACCTAGGTCATTAACATTAGAGACTTGGAATGTACCAAAGACAGATCTATAGGTACTTTGAAGTTGTCTCGAGAGAAGTATATCAAGAATTTGATGGAAATTTTAGTCTAGAGAATGCTTCAATTCAAACCAATCCCTTGGGAAGTCACTTCAAACTCTTTAAGGAACAATCACCAAGAATTGATATAGATAGAGCAAGAGCAAAGTACCTTATGCATTAAAAATTGGCAGTTTAATATATGAAATGGTATGCAGTAGGCCAAACATTCCTCATGCAATGGGAGTTGTATGTAGATTCATGTTAACCCAAGAAGAGAGTATTAGAAAGTAGTAAAATGACTATTATGCTACTTGAAATGTACCTTAAGGCACTTTGATTTAAGCAAAAAGATGTTATTTTAGTGGGCTTCATTGAACATAAGAGGAGACTTGGACAATTGAAAGAACACTACATTTTATGTGTTTACCTTAGGTGGTATTGCCATTAATTGGATGTCTTGATTGTAGAAGAGTGTTGATCTTTCTACCATAGAAGTTGAGTACATGGCCATCTCACATGCTAGCAAGGAGATGATCTTGTTGGAAAAAATTTATTGTAGAGCTAGGCAAGAAACAAGATGATAATATATTTCACAATGATAGCAAGATTGCTATCAATCTTGTAGAAAATCCTATGTTTCATGCTAGTATAAAGTATATTCAATTGTGGTATCATTTTATTTGAGATTTGATAGATGGTATGAAGTACTAACTTTAGTAAATATTGCTAGAGTAAGAAATCTTGCAGATATATTCACCAATGAGAAGCTCAAGCAATGCATAGGTGCAATTGGACTTCAAAACTAATTGATTAGAGTGACAAGTAATGCTAGACTCAAAGTGGGAGATTTTTAAATGTGGAGTGTAATTAATTCTAGGAATGCTCTATAAGAATGTTGAAGAGTCAATATGGGATAGATCTTCTTAGAGGATGTAGAAGTGTAAGTACAAGATAGATCTTCAACTACAATATTCTAATTATGGAGTGCAAAGAAAGGAAATTCATGTTGAGACTGATTTCTTTGTGAATACATTTGCAAATGAGGCATGCCTTATCTTGTTGGAAGCACCTTCTTAAAGATTTTCCATAGACACCCATATCATGGTAAATTGAGCTATAGCAAAGAAGTTACATCCATATAAAGTTTGGTACAAATGTGTCTTATGGGCCCTATGGGACCTATGAGAATACGGGACCCCTAGAAATGGCTCCTATGGGAAGGCTGCAGGACTACAAGAATGGCTCCTACTTGTGGAACTTCATGAGGTGATGTGTATCAGTTGGCGCCAAACAAGATAGGGTTAGATAGGGGATCATTTTTCACCACACATTCTAGAACTAGAGAAGAACAAGTGCATGTGTATGTATATTTGTAGTGTTTGCAATTTTGATTTTGACCATTCTTGTTTGACAATTCTTGATCAACATTTCAAGAGTGAATAAAAATCATGTGTGTATGCAAAATTTGGCCAAACCACATAAAATTTGGTGTAATTTTTGTGCATACTTTTCTTGACCAGATTGAAAGATGAATGATTTTTGCTCCATAGAATACCTCGACTCATATTCTCATTGCTCTCTTAAATCCAATCCAATCAAAGTGTCATTTCTCCCAACACTAACTTGTGAGTCTTGAAACTATATACCTACCTATTTTTTTACATCACAACTATCAAATGTTGAATTCTACACAGCAATTGGTACCTATTGAGAAAGTATCATACTAAACTAAGACCAATGGGACATATAGATTTGTCCAAAGGACCATTGAGAAGAAATTGAATCAAACCTCAAAGACAGATAAGGCTTGCACTCTCCAAACCCAACATTCCAAACCAATATTAAGGCTTGATAAATACCAAGTCTACATTTGTAAATATTGAATTGTTTAGAGTAGGTTTATAATAGAAATACTTGTAGTAGGTATTTTTGACACTATCCTTGCATATTAAGAGGAACTGATATTTCTCCTACCAAAGCTTGAGAGTCTAGATTACATTTCTTGCCTAGTTGGAGAATTTTACCTTTTACTTAAATTAGCAAAGTTTGGCCTATTTTGGAACATTTTGATACAAATGGAAACCAAACAAAATAGGTTTCAATTGCTTTTACATGGGCCTATAACCATTTAAAAGAGTACACATCAATGTCTTTAGGTGTTTAGAATCAAGGAGTGCAAAGAAGGGTTCTGAATTTTTTCTTGGTCTATCATCTTTGTATTTACAACTCAAATTGATCTTTGTATAGTTCATAGTTCCACTAATTATAGATAGTTATTGTTCAAATTCCACAAAAAATTTGTCTATATGTAAGTGAGCACATTTAAATATGTGATTTCAAGCAAGTTGACATGTCCACTCATTTAGCTAGTTATAAAGAGCTTCTTCTATGTTGAGGTCATGTGATCTCAAGCAAATGTGTGAATCCCCAATATTAATTTTCTTCAGGGTCACCTAAAAAATTGCAATGAAATGAAGGGAAGTAATGTATAGGCTTATTAGTCACCAAGTCATTTCCCACACTAATGATAAAAGGAAAGATAATTTCAGCTAGATAAGCATATCCATGGACAAAGTGGAAGTTCCTAAGGTTTGTGTTCTTCTTGTCACAATATTTGCAATGCCAAAGCTAGTTTTTTTAACATTGGAGTGATATTTATAAAGGTCATTGCTAAACCATTAGTTGCAGAGAGACTACTTAGTAATGGCCAGATTTTGTATTAGAGTTGCTTATCATATTATTAGAGTTACCATTTGCATCCCCATAGCTACCATTTACCTCATAGTTAAGGTTTGATTCCTAACCGCTCCAAAGAAACTATACCTTGAAGTATAGCTCCAAAGAGCTCACTTCTTCTATGTAGAGCCTTTGACCTCTTGGCTATAGTGGGTAGAGGCTGGTGCTTCATTTTGATTCTTGTAGCTAATGTAGATGTAGCTTGATAGTGTAATCAAGGCAATTAGGGCTTGTTGGTGGTAGTTCATTGAGTTGAGTTTTTAGAGTTACGATCTAATTTGAGTTGTGATGGGGTGTTTTAAATTAGCAAACAATATGCAAAAGTGCTATCAACATTTATCAAAATTGAGGTCAATTTGAGGAGTTTTTATTTAATTTAGTTGATTGGAAATGTTGTGAAGGATAGACTTGGTGATTGAGTGTTGTGAATTCCTAAGTGCAAAATTGTGATCAAAACTACTATCTACTATCAATTTGAGGAGTAGTTGTACAATTTAGTTGATTTGGAGTTGATTTGAGATGTAGGATTATGATTTGATTTCTAAGTCTTCAATCTAATTAGACCAAAGAGATGTCAATTTTAGAGTGACTTGATGATTAGATATTATGAATTAGACCTAAAATTAAGGTCAATTTGATTAGTAATTGTCCAATCTAGTTGATTGGAGTTGATTAGAAATGTCAATTAGAGAGTAACTTGGTGATTGGGTATTATGAATTAGACCAAAGTGCAAAATTAGAGTTGCATATGGGACCTCATCCCATCATTTAGTAATCTTTTGGTAGAATCAAAAAACTGCTTATTAATCACATACTAAGGTTTGAACCTTGGATCTTTGGTTCTTAGATTGGTGCCTTAGCAAACTAGTCTATTTTCACTTATTGTCTTAGAGACTAGTGGACTCATATTTATACCTATGTAACTTTGGCTAGAAAAGGATGTTTGATCCCATCCTTTGTGATTCTAGGAGTGTTGAAGTAGATAGATGCTCCTATTATGTTAAATGCCAAATGGTGGCACTTGGATCAAATACCACTATTTGGCATTTGATCCAAGTGCTAAGATGTCCTTGATTTCATGTGTGGATCAACAAAAGTAGATGCATTTGCTATAGTGACTAGGAGTTTTGTACATGCTTGTGAGCCTAGGGGAGCATTAGTGTAGTTTGACCCACAAAGAAGAGAGGTTGTAAACATATTAAACTCCCCAATCTTTTATACTTTTGAGGCACTATAAATGACATCCATTGTTCATAAATATCTTAGTTAGGTATGGTAGGTGGTAATGGAGTGCAAGATAAAAAATATATTATTCAGCCACATATTGCCATTAAGTATATGTCTAGTATGATGTTGAGGGTGGCTCAATTGATAATACACTCCCCTTTGTTCTCAACTAATGATATGTTTACATTGTGAGTTGACTTGCAACTCCAATGTTCCAATTGGTTGCCACTCTTGCTGTGAGTAGAGATAGTGTAGGTCTTGCTTCTAAAGCAAAGATAGTTGATGGTGAAACTGACTTGGTTGAGGAACATAAGATCCATTTGGTTACCAATGGCTTATGGTAGGTAGTAGTTGCTAGATTGGAGGAGCTACTTGCTAGACATGCATTTGAGCAAGTTAGGTTTTCATTTGGGATGTCCTATTAGACAACCAAAGTAGGATTTTCAGTTTGGTGTGACCTTTAAGGAAGATCTTTACACCCTAGAGATCACTCTCAAGCATAACCCCTTATGTTGAGGAAGATTGTAGTTCTCAATCTTGAGCTAGGGAAGACCAATATGGAGAGATATCCGTTTCAAATCCAAATATCTCTAAGAGTTGGTTCTACTTAGTACATCACATGTGGTAAGCTCATTGTTAATATAATGTTGATTGTAAGCCCAATCATCAAATTAATAGTTTGTGATGAGAGCCCATGCCATTGCAAAAATAGTAGAGTTGTATGATGTGTTAATTGGTGGAGTAGTGTTGTATCCCATGAGTTTCAATATTGATTACTAGGAGGAGATCGCTTCATATAGTCCAAGTAAGAGACGTGTTGTCTACCTGCATGTTTTTAAAGTGGTAGGCTTGGCTCAATATATTCAAGGATCATGCCATCAATATTAGCCTTTAATGATTCAATCACTTGGCTTGGTAAGTTCCTAGAGTGGAATGCCCATGCAAAAAATACCTTAGTATCAAAGGATATCACTCTAATTTGGAGTACAATTGGAGTTGTTTCATCCACCTTGATGTTCCATTGTCAAGTTTTGATGATGAGTTGCAACATCATGTGGTTAGGTTGGTACAACAAGCTTAGAGTGGAGCCTTTCTATCACCATTTGACCAGTTTGGGATCCTTTGTAATTTGTTACCTTATCACATTTAGAAACCACACCTATTGCTTATCAATATACTATAGAGGAAGTATACCTATTAGATCTGTTTTCATTGCTTATCAATATCCTATAGAGGAAGTATACCTATTGGATTTGTTTGGTAGGATTAGAAATGGACTAGTTGTAGTATTTTAAGCATACATACAAGTTCAAAGGTACTTGTATGTGGAGAGGGATAAGATGGCTAGACAATTCACTCTACACTATGTTGGTAGACTACTATCTTGAGTTATTATTGATGTCAATAGTTAGAGGTTACTAGAAAACCCTACTATCAAACATTTCCTTACTAGGGGTGCAAAATGTGGAGAGATATGGTACTATTCATTTGGTGATTTTTTGGTGGCCATGTCAAGTACATATCCATATTGGCCAAGCATAGGATTTGCAAGATCTCTATTCTAGTATGTTTTGGAAATGTTGCATATACTACATCTTTAAGTTCATTAGGCAATTTCTCCAACAAAAATAATGGAGAATGTCTCTTTGATGGGCGACTCTTGCAGAAGTGTGATGGTGAGTACAGAGAGGGTCCTATGAGCCAGCCTGTCTCTCACTCAGGATCAACATCTGATGGCTATTATGGTAGCTCACCATGGACTAAGAAGGCAAGGAACTCCAACTCCATCATACTCCTCCAAGGCTAACACTCCAAGACTCAAGACATTGCTCACTAGAGAACTCAATGAGAGAGAGAAAGTTGCAAAATGAAAGGATGATGAGTACATCCTCACCCCTTGTTTATATACTTGTGAAAAATTTATGCACTAAAGTTACTATTTACCAAAGTAACTCAAGTTACTAGGCTAAAAGTCAAGTAAAGTCAACAAGTATATAGGAATATCCATCCACATGGGCATATTCCACTAAGCATGTGATCTTATCTTGACCCAACCATTAAGTCAAGGATTCCTTCACAAGGGCTATCCTTGGACTATAGAAGAATCCAAAACAAAAAGGCTTGCGGGCCCAAGAGTTCTCAACTCTTTTCTCAATGCCAAAAACCTAGGAATAATACCAAGTCAACACACTAGAATCCAAAATAATGGTGCTCATCTTTTCCACTTCCTCTAAAGTAAGGTTGAGTAGTATAAGATATGCTTGATAAGTATCATAGACTTAGACACTTGTGAGCTCAATGACTGTCTAGATGATTTTGGCACATGTGTGATACTCCCAAGACAAGAGAACTATTCAAGAGAGATACAAGAGAGAAAACATAGATTTCACACTCAATCCTTTGATGCACCAAAGGAACACCTTCTCTTTATTATATAGCCAATGAGGATCTCCTCCAAGGAAGCTCCACCATAGGATTAGGTACATGGATAGGTGACCTATCAGCAAGCTCCACCCTTAGATTACTCGCTTGGATGGATGACATGTTGGTCTTGGTCCCATCTAGTTGGTCCTGGTCCCATCTAGTTGGTCAAACAGGCTTTGACAGGAGGGAATATTTTAGGGAATCTTCTTGTAAGAATCTCATAATCAAATGGGTGAGGTATTGTTAGAAAGCTCTTGGTGAGATAAACCAAGGGGGAAGGAAGGCCAAACTTTCTTGCATTGGGAGGAACATACACATTTTTGAGGACTAATTCATATGTTTAGGTCTCTAAAATTGCCTTTGAAGTTTTCAGGCCTATTTTGGCTTTTGCCTACTAGTAGAAGTGCTCTTTTGGTGACACTTCTATCTGATTTACATTCTCCATCATGTGTAACATCCTTCCAGATGTCACCACCCCAAGTTTCACCTCTAGATCATATGCCTAGCTATTGATTCTAAAGTTTCCAAGCATATTTTGATTTTTGGCCTATTAGTAGAAATATTCTTTTGGTGATACCTCTAGCTAATCTACTTAGTCGATCATGTATAACATCCTTCCAGATGCTACAAACCCATATAACATTTCTAGATCATCTATCTAGCTCTTGGTATTACACATGTTAAGGTTGATGGACCAATTGTGCATGGTATTCTTGGTACATATCCAATTACTACTAGTGAGAGTGGTCTACTTGGGATTTGGTTAGATGATGTGTGGAGCTTCTAGCTAGATTAGGATTGTTTTGCTCTAAGGTTATGGACTCTAGCAGTTGGGAGCATGACAATACTGGTATTAAGGCCTTGTTGTAGCAATTAGTCAATGTATCTTCCTTCTCTATAATAGTTACAAAGGATAATTGGGAGCTAAACGTTGGACCCAAGCTCACAAGACGAGAAAGATAAAGAATTTGGAGGTTCTTGAGGAGTTACTCAAGTTGTTTTTCCTTCAATATGAAGAATTTTGGTGCTCTGAAAGAACTTGGTATTTGGACTGAGCTCACTAGTGATACACTAGTTTTTTAACATCCATATAGATATAGTAATATGGAAAGAACCTTGGAGAGAACCTTGATTGAAGCTGAAGTAAAGATCTATTTAAGGTTGGTTTTAATGGAGATTTTACATGGAGAGTATGATTTAGCTTCAATGATGTCAACCAAGAAAGATATACATGGCAAGAAGGAGTAAGAGAAGGAGGTTGTCAAGTCCAAATCCAAGAAGAGCTAATGGCCAAACTATTGACCATTCAAGGAAGCCTAGAATAGAGAAGATGAAAATCCTTGCATACATAAAGGAGACTAGAGACCAAATGATAGGCATTGTGGAGGAGGCAATCCAAGCACAACCGGATTTCATTATTACAAGAGGATGAACTTGCAGATCCATGCCTTGTAAGCCAAATTATACATTGATGAATGCCTCACCCAACTCTTGGATCAGTTGAAGGAACATACAACATAGAAATTCCAAGAATCAACCAACATTTTGCTTGATGCACTAGCAGATTATAAGAGTAGGATAGAATTCTTAATAAAGATATGTGTATGCAAAGGTAGTCCTTTGTAATAGAGTCTTTGAACAAAGGAGATATATAGCAAGGATAAATAACATAAATATTCTTAGTGTAAGAAACCTTTGGCATAGGACAACCTTTGGCCAAGAGGATTACCATTGGCACCATAGACCTTTGTAGTTGTATATACCTTTAGCTAGGAGAACCTTCACCATGGAAGATATCTTTGGCCAAGAAGACCTTTGGCATAGAATAACTTCCATGTAGTAGGATAATTTTGTAGCCAAAGACCCTTGGATTGTAAATTTGAATGTAAAGAAGATGTGAATGACAAATTGAGTGTTTGATCTAGCCATGGATACATAATCAAATCTTAGTTAAACAAATTAAGATAAGTAGATATGATAAGTGATGAGTGATCTAAGTGTAATTAGAAAATTCAAGCACTTCACTTAGCCATTGAATCTCTTTATTGCAAAGTAGGAATTGTCTAAAGGTTTTGACATAATGAAGATTTCTTCTCTTTTCAATCAAAGATTTAGCACAAGGACCTCCATGATCCTTAGCATTGAGAGTCTACACTTTGTATCATTATTTGCATGTTTGGTCAAGTAGAGGTGAGGAACCTTGAATTAGGAACCCAAGTGCTTGAGTGTAGGGAAAAACTTGCACTTGTCTAGGTGTTTGATCTTTGGGGTTGTGAAGATACAAGACAATGTATTCAAAGATTCAAGGTTATCTAGACAATTGAAAGTACTATGGAACCAAAAAGCCAATCATTAAATCAATCCAAAGACTCCTTTAGGATTGCACCTTCTAAGAATGGTAGTTTGTAGTCTCTAAATTTGTAGGACCTTTGAGGAGGAACCAACCATTAAGATGTAGTGATCTTTGAAGAGAAGTGACGTGTGGCATGAAGTGAGTCATCACTTTCAAGAACAACTTGGAATAGATCAATAATGAAAGTGACTTCAGTTTTGCCTTTCCATAGTGCACCATAGGAAGTGACACTACCTTCTTCTATGAGTGGTTTATTCATAAGAAGTTAAACAAGCAATAATAAAGAAGTCACTTCCTACCCATATCCTCAAGGAAACTACCTATTCCTTGCCATCTTGCTGCACTTTAGTTGCTATTAAGTCATTATATATTTTTGGCACTATTGCTAAAAATACAATCCTCAAAGTGGCTAGAAGAAATGATACAGGAGGCAATAAATGTCATTGAGGATTCAAGTACTAGGAGATATCCAAACCCCGTATGATCTAAGTGCATTCAAGAGAAATCAAAATCATAAAGTTGAGAAGCATGCAACCAATGAGAGAAAAGCTCAAGGATAATTCCATCAACTTGAGAGAAAAATAGTAACAAATAAGAGTTGATTCTTTAACATCAGTCCTTGTAAAAAGGAAAATTTGGACTAAAAGACAAAACTAACCAATTTCTTGAAACCTTGGCATATCTTTGTTGCAACTTTTATTGATAAGAAAGAAGAACCTTCCACCAAGAGGAGGAGAAGAGGCTCTTCAAATTGGAGCACTCTGGTACCTTAAACATGCACAACCTTTGGGATTTAGACACAAAACAAGAATTTTTACCATTGATACTTGAGAGCTCTTTGCCAAAGATCTAAAATATGAAACTTCTTTGGAAATAAGGCTTACAACTTGTAGCTTGGAGGACTCCAAAGATCCCAAACCAAGTGTAAAATTGTCCTTCATAAACAACAAGGAAATTTTTCTCAACTTTTTACTATAGTGGGATTTGTTTTGTTACTCTCCTATGAGGATAGAACCCATACCTAATTATCCATTTGTCTCCAAATGAATGGCAAATCATGCATCCTTAATGCAACAAAATTTTATCAAGAGTTCAAGGGGAAGGATGAGGAGGAAGATCTTGATACCTTCATGAAGGAATTTGAGGCAATTACAATGGCCAACAAAGAAGATTCAAAATTTGATATTGTAAATATTTTTTAGTCTGTTAAGGAAGAAAACAAGGAACTAGTACACATGTAAATCAGAATCCTACAAATGTAGAAGATTGGCCAATAGTAAGGAATTGATTACTTGCATATTTTTGAGAGTTGGATTATAAGGCAAATGTATTTTCCACACTCAAGATTCTAGAGCAAACAAGGAATGAGAGCATAACATATTGGGTAAAGTGATCAATTTTGTAGAGCTCTACTAATTGGCCAAGATAAGCCCTACATCAAGGAAAAAGTTCAAAGAAGCCAAATAAAAGATAAACCCAAAGGCTACCTTCTTCATCTTTAAAGTCATCTAATACAACTTCACCTTTGGAATTACTGTCAAAAATTAAGAAGAATGATAAAAAGAGAGATGAGGTAGTCATAAGCATAAAGTAGATTTCAACCAAAGGACCCTTATGCAGTTGGGAATGAAGTTGGAAAAAATCATCAAGGAGTTTGCCAATTTCAAGGTGTAATTGGTCAGAGCAAAGGAAAGATGCAAACCTCCTTCATATAATTGACTGAATAGTTGGTTCACAACTTGGGGTAAGTTGAGACATGCCAATATAACAGCCAATATATGCTACTTGTCCTTCTACCTCAATGCACCAAGTGGAATAGGCATGTGTGAGAAGATTAGGAGTACTATGTAGAGGAGGATGACCCATATTCTCATGGTGTAGAAGATACCTACATGTACAACCCCAAATTCCTTTGTAACCATTCATATGTATGTGCTTAAGGAGTATGTTACTAATGAGACACAAAGAAGGACTCTACTTCCAAGGCAAAATTCTACCCCTAGTATGTGTTATAATTGTGGAGCACACAAACATTCATCATAACATTGTCCAAAGCCCAAGAAACATATTCCATACATCCCATTATATGCTAACTAGAGAACACCAAGGCATGTGACAGCAAATTATCCCCAACTCTTGTCCCAAGACCACAAATCAAATTCATACCTACTCTGCCTTCCATCAAAAAGGCCAAAATGTTCATTGTATCACCTTGGAAGTGTTGTGTGAAGAAGATGCCATTCTCTCTCTAAAGACAATAGTTTTCCAAATTGGAAGTGAGTTGGATAAAAAATCTACTGAAATAAGAAGGTTGAAAGTAGCTCATCATCTTCAAAGTCTTTAGAAGCACCAAAACCAAAGAAGAGATGGGGATGTCCAGAGAAATTCTACCTAAAAAGAAACTAAAGCTATTGTTAAAGGTCAACTATAAGAGACAAAGATAGGATTCTTCCAAAGAATCAATGCAAGACTTCCAAGAAGTACTACCTATTTTGAGTGTAGCCAAAGAAACAAAGTGAACTTGAGTGCTAATTCTCAATACATGGTAGATATTTAGAAAGAAGTAGAAAATTTCTTGGAAGAAGAACTCAAAAAATTCCACATTGAGGTCAGAAGGACCAAAGAAGCAAGTAGATTACCATCAAATATAACTATACTTTGTCACAATTTGGATTTCAGGCCAAAGTTCCATCCTCAAAGGATTTTAGGCCAAATGTGCACAAAGATCAAACATCAACATTCTTTGTTCCAAAGGAGTTAATGCCAAAGGTTGGTGAGGATGAAGGTCCAGCCTCATAAGAAGCCACACCAAAGGTGTCTTCAACAAAGAAAGACAAACCAAAGAAGAAACAAAGACTTGTCTTCTAGGAGTGACATACTAAAATATCATTGCACATTTCATGATAGCATTCCAAGAGGGCTGCCATGTTTAAAAAATTGGGAGAGGATAACAAGCTCTAGAAGAGGTGATTGACCATGGCACTTTGAAAGGTAAAAAAGAGGAAGATGTTTGATCTTCCTATGATCTCTAGGATAGAGTTGGAATACTTAGGATCTCTTGAAGTGAAGATTAATAGTTGTATGATGCAATTAGTTTCCCATAAATTCTAGAATAGAATTTAATGTCATGATGGAGGAAATAGCTCTCAAGCTAGGATGTACCACATTCAAGTCTACTCCCCACATCCTCCAATTTGCAAACTAGACAAGAAGGAGACCCTTGGGAATGTTGTCAAATATTCTTATCACCATAGGTGGAGTAACCTTTCATCTTAATTACATCATTCTTCATCCTATAACTAAGACAAGTGACCATGTGATGATAAGGAGACCTTGGTTATATGGAGCAAGAAGAACTATCAAGTAGTATCAACATAAATTGCACTTGTTAGACACTAGTTCCATGAACACCAAGCATGTTATAGTATGTTGGAAGAAGGCTCCTCACTTAAGAGAAACTTTAACTTTGGAAGAAGAATATACAAAAGGGAATTTGGATTAGGCCAAAGGTTCTTTGGGGATGATGTGGTGAACTTCCTCAAGTGTTATGAAATAGAAGATGAGGCAAAAGGAAGTGATCACCCCAAAGGTTAGGACGATAATTTTCCACTCTTAGGAGTAAGCTTCATTAGCTATATAGATGGGATTGTTAGACCCTATGATTCCCAAGAAGTGATGATAGGCAAAGAGAAGTCGTTGAAGATTTCTAAGTTTGTGTTCCAAGTGGAGTACACTGACTATGCTATCCTACTTCAAGAATACCAAGATATCTTTGCTTGGAAAATTGAGCAGATGTCATGAATCCTTGACAATTTAGAGAAAATTAGATAGATCTTAAAGAAGGAACAATTTTGGTCATGTAATGAAAATACCTACTTAATCCAAAGAACTGATTGTTAGTGAACTATAAGATAAATAAATATTCTTTGGAATGGAATCATCTTATTGGTACTTAGTCGTGATGGGTATCTCCTATCATGGAGGTATTTGAGAAGAAGATAGGGAAGATTAGAGCATGCTAAGACTTTTTTAAGCTGAATGTAACTACAAAGAAGGATCATCACCATGTACCTTTCACAAATGCCATTTTAGATCAAGTTGCAAGACATACATGCTAAAACTTTCAAGATGGATTTTGATATATAACTAAATTTCTGTTCAAAATAGAGACAAGATAGAAAAGACAAGACTACCTTCATAATCAACTAAGAAACATGCTTATAATAGAATGCTATTTGATTTGTGTAATGCGTTTGCAACTTTTCAACAAACGATTACTATCATTTTTTAGGATTTCTATCAAAGTTCATGGAAATCTTCACGGATAATTTTGTGTATTTAGACAAAGGTAAGACCAGCACTCATTTTGCACCAAATTTTTGAAAGATCTTGATTCAAATGACTATCCTTGCACCTAGATAAATATTTTGTTGTGATGACCAAAGGCTTTCTACTTGGACATCAAGTTTTAAAGAGAGGAGTGTAGGTGGATGCAAAGAAGGAAAAGGTAATTTAGGCCCTTGAATAGATAAAGAACTTGAGGAAATTGAGAGTCTTCCTAGTCCATATTGTAGTCTATATGTACTATCAAAGGTTTATTGCTACTTATGCAATTCTAGTAGCACCCCTCATGAAGCTATTGAAGACTAAAGAATACATTTGGACAAAGGAACAAGAGGAAGCCTTTGCCACAATTATTGGAAGTGCTTGTGATGAGAGCCATTGATTGGGAAAGCATTTTCCATTTGTGCATGGATTTGATCACAATAGGAGTAGTACTCAGCCAATATGAGAATGGAAAGGACTATCTTGTGTACTATGCCAATCAATAATGTTCCTTGGTTGAGCAAAATTACACCACCATGGAGAGAGAATCATTAAGAATAGTTTATGCTTATAGGAAGTTTCACCATGATCTATTGTGCTATAAGTTTTCCTTTCATGTAGATCATTATACACTATAATATTTGGTAAAAAAGGCCAACTTATCAAGACAAATTGCAAGGTGGATACTCTACTACTACAAGAATTCACATACTTTTACAAGTAAGGGAAGGAGCTTACCATGAAAATGATGATTTCTTATCAAGGCTCAAGACCAACAATCAGGCCAAAAATCTCAATAATGTTTTTTTGGACAAAGAGATCTTCCATATTGCGACAATAAAAGGAATGTGCTTCTCAATGGAGTATAGGTACCTTTGTACTTTGTAGTACCTTAAAGGGATGAGAGCAATGAGTGGTATTCTTTCACAAGATGGGTCCATACCAATTGAAAGGGAATGTCCTGTTCAAAAACCGAGAGGGAATGAAGTTCTTCAATGGTGTCTTGAAACATACAAAGTGGGAGTAGTGATATAATTTCTACATGCAACAGTTGTAGGAGGACACTTTTCCCTATAATATAAAGTGAAAAAGATTTTGGCAAGGGATTATTAATTGCCAACCATGTATAGTGCACAAGTATATCAAGAGGTGTTATGCATGCCAACAAAAGGAAGACCATTAACTCTTATGCAATGGCCTCTTAGGCTCATTCTACCTTTAGCACTTATTAAGAAATGGGGGTTGGACTTTGTAGGTCCAATACGACCTGCTACAAAGAATACATGAAAAAGGTATACTTGATTTTGTACCAATTATGCCACAATGATGGTTGAGGCTGAAGCCACCTATTGAGATGATATTGACATTCTAGCAAAGTTTTCCTTCATAACATCATCTTTGTTATGGATATTCCTCAAAAATTTATGAGTGACAAGGGATGACATTCCTAAACAACTCAATAGAATTTCTCACAAAGTATTTCCAAATCAAGCATCTAAAAACTATATATTACCCAAAGGCAAATAGGTTGACAAAGAAGGCTAATGAATTTTTTTACAAAATCCTAAACAAGCTATAAATTATGCTTATGATCGGGATACCAAAATGCTAATAGTCTTATGGGCCTATTGCACCATTGAGAAGATTACCTCAAAACAAACTCACTACTCTTTCACATATGGACAATATCCCATTCTGCTCGCAGAATTTGAATTCCACATTGTAAAATTCTCCCCAAAGAAAAAATGTTGGAAGTGGAAAGTCAGATCATTTGGATGCAACAAATTATATTCTTAGAGGAGAAGAAAGATTATTCCTACAAATGCATGAATTCAATCAACAATAAAGAAATAACATCATGATAAGAAGGATCAACATGTACAATAAGTAGAAGGAGAACTTGTGCTATTGTTTTACAGGTGATACACTGTTCTTTCCCAAGAAGTTGCACGTTTGGTGGATAAAACCATACCAAGTGGATAAGGTCTATGTGGATAAGGTCTATGATAATAGGTCTTTACAATTGACCAATTTTGAGGGAAATCTGTTTGCCACCCAAGCAAATAGTTGTGATGTTTGGAAGTACTACAATAGCTTGAGAAGAAAGACCGGTCCTAGTGTTTGCAAGGATGCTCACTTTTGAGGAAGGAGGTATGTGGCATTACATCTCTTCATAAAATAAAAAATTTCCTTTCATTTCACCTTGTTTTCTTGAATATACAAATAAGTTAATAACTTGTTAAGGTTGGATGATGGTTTTACCATTTACCTTTGGCATAAAAGGCAACAAAACAAAAAAAAGACGAAGAAGGGAGAGTATAGAAGGAATAAGCTTTAAGTGGTCAAACACAAAGAAGAGTTTACACTCAAATATTTTAACAAGAATGACCTTTGGCTAGATAAGTCTTTGGCAAGGAATGCTTTTGGTCAAGAAGACTTTTGTGTTGCTAAATTTTTTGCCTAGAAAGACATTTTGTTCAAGGAATCCTTTGGTATGTAAACCCTTTGGTTTGGGAACTAAAAAATCTTAATTGAATTCTTATGGCTTGAATATACCACCATTGGATAAAGAACCATAATTAATAGCCAAAATTAATAGTAGTTTGGATGTATTGAGATTCTCACATATGTGTGTTACATTTGCTCACCCAAGGTGCACTCACTTAAATTTGGTAATGGCTGAGCTAAAACTTTAAAACCAGACCTTGTCAATCATTTTTCACTTTTTCAAAATTTGACAAGTGTGAGCCTTAGATGGTCAAGAATTCTCATACCTTTGGAAAGGAATGTATGAGAGCTTGACACATTGAATGTGTTTTAAGGTAGCTATAATTTTGATATAGTAAATCTTTCCTCATATGTGTGTTAGACAACTATGTACCCCTTTATGAACAAATTTAAGCAATTTAGGTGAGTGCCTAAAATAATCCTCAAGTCAACTTGAAAAATTAAGTGGGCAATACACTATAGGGAGGAGTTAGTCCACAACAAGAAACTTGAATTCTTGCTATGGAATTCTGAATCAAGTGACCATACCATGCTCTATGAGATTAGAGGTAATAGAGATCTAAGTACAAGAGATTTGAGAGGGAATATATTAGTCTAGGTACAAGAGAATTGGCAAGATGTTCTAGGTCTTGAAAATTCATCAACAAGAGGAATGACCTTGGACACCCAATAAAACTGCTCAAATATGAGTATGGAGGCAAGATTTAAGGTCACCTTCAAATATTATTAGACAAATATTGGATGACAATTGAGAGGTTACAAAGATCTTGCTCAAAAAACCATCACAAAGATGATTATATAGATGTCCAATTCATAGCAAAGAACGTACTTGAAAAATAATGAGGCAACTTGCTTCAAGTACCTATACAAAAGGAGGCCGGTGAATTGGGCTCATATATTCCACAAACAAGTCTTGGATCTATATGGAGATATGAATGAGAATAGAGGAATAACTCACCTAGCTCTCTTTATCATACATTTTTACATAAGGTTGAATATGATGAATCAGGAGGAGAAGAAGAAGATCTTGACCAATTATTACTCCAAAGGGCACTTCTCCGACCATCAAGATGCAAAAGCGATGTACAAGAAATACAAGCTAGTTGACTTCGGATTTGCAAGCTTAAGGAGGTTCATCCTTGTGGAGGAAGCAAACAATACCTTAAGCTTCAAGAAGATGAGAAAGAAAATACTTGCTGGGCTAAAGGTGAAGGCTGAAAAGGCAAAGAAGACCCAAGTCATTGAAGATTCTATAGAGGAGGAGGCCAAGAAGTAGGACAAGAGCATTGGCATAGCAAGCAAAGAATCTTTCACTCATATTATCATTTCTTTGGACAAGGAGATGAAGGACAACAAAGAAAGAGATCTTAAATCCATCCCAACTACAACAACCCAAGCAATCAGAAGTAGAATCTCCAAGCCAAAGATAACAAACCCACTAAAGGAGAAAAAAATGCAATAGGACCATAAAGCACAAAGCACAACAAAGGAGAGCACAACAAAATGTGACCTTCCAATCCAAAGGACAAAGAGAGAGGAGAATCCAACCTTGAAGCCAAAGAAGTGCCCAAGCCCAAAGGTCAATACATGACAAGGACAAAGACAAAGACAAAGATATGTCTAAGGCCAAAGACCTAGCAATTGACTACAAAGGAATCCAAGAGGATGAAGAACTAACAATCTTTACTGAGATCAAGAAGGACTATGGCAAGCCTTTGGCACAAGAAGTGTGCAAAGAAGAAGACATACCAAGGAAGGGGGTGTATCAAATAAAAAGGATACCTATCTCTTGGCTACTCATCCATACAATGGGATCAATGCCAAAGATAATAAAGCAAATTCTCCCTTGCTACTAAGAGCTTCATGGAGATATTGCCAACTACACAATGTTAATTAGTCATCTCCATCACACTGCTCAAGACATTCACAAGGAGAGGGTAAAGGCTTGGGAATAACTAGCTAGAGTCACCACTCTATACATAGTCAAAGGGAAGTGGGACAACAAACTAGTGCAAGAGGCATTCATTTTGTTTGAAGAACAAAAGAGAAATTGCCAAAAGAAACTCAAAAGGAGACCTTTGCAACTTGGAACAAGAGAAGAAGGTTCTTCATCTTGAGCATAGCCATAAGTAAAAACAATTTGCAAAGCAACTATGAGCTCAAGCTGAGGAGGTGGCTAGCATCCATAGCAAATTGGATGCAACCCATGTGAGCATGGTCACTATAGAGGTGGGATGGGATAATTACCTTACCAAGGTAATCAAGCAGTTCCAAGACTTGCAAGACAAGTTGAAGAAGGAGGAGGTTGATCAAGTTCAAATCCAAGAAGAGGTAATGGCTAAACTAGAGACCATTGAAGAATGCTTGGAGGAAGGTAGATGAAAATCCTTGTGTAGATAGAGGAGATAGTCCATATACAACTGCAATCATATTAAGCTATAGAAGATGAAGGCATAGATCCGTGCCTTAGAAGCCAATGTCTACATTGACAAGTGGTTGTAATTTTCTAAAGATATAAGACCTTAAGTGAAACACAAAAGAAAACATAAAAGCTTCACCCTCAATACTCCCATAACCCAAAGGAGCACATTGTCTTTATTATATAGCAAAGAGTATTCCCTCCAAGGAAGCTCTACCCTTGGATCAGATACATGGATTGGTAACATGTTAGAAAACTCTACCCTAAGATTAGTTGCATGCATGGGTGGCATGTTGGTTTTGATCCTATCTGGTTGGTCAAACCATCTTTGGCTAGAGGAGATCTTTAGGGAATGAGAATACATACTATGATGGTAGGTTACAAGTCACATTTTCCCTAGTGTAGTTGGCATAGTTAGAGTTACATTAGTGGGTGGTTGTAATCCTCCAAGGATAAGAGACGTTAAGAGAAACATAGGAGAAGAAATGCAAAGCTTCAAACTTAGTACTCTGGTGCCCCAAAGAAACACCTTGTCTTTATTATATGGATTCCTTCAAAGGAAAATCTACCCTTGGATCATATACATGGATTGGTGACATATTAGCAAGCTCTACCCTTAGATTAGTTGCATGCATGGGTGACATGTTGGTGTTAATTGGTCAAACTATCTTTGACTTAAGGGAATATCTAGGGAATCTTCTTGGAGAAATCTTCAAATTGTGTGGGTGAGGTACCAATGGAAAGCTCTCAATGAGACTAATAGGAGGGGGTGAGGGAGAATCCAAGCTTTTCTTTTTTGGGGAAAAATGTGGACATTTTTAGGCCTAATTCATCCGTTTAGGCCTCCAAAATTGACTTAGAAGTTTTTAGGTTGTTTTTAGCTCCTTGCTTATTAGTAGAAGTACTCTTTTGGTGACACCTCTGTCTGATCTACCTAGCTTATCATACATAAAATCCTTCTAGATGTTACCAAGAAAATTTTCACCTCTAGATGATATATCTAGCTATTGGTATTACAAACATCTTCTCTTTTAAGACACCTCCTCATTGTTGTAAAGTTATTGCTCAAAAGATTTCATTAACACTAGTGCATTGGTCAAGTTGGTGGGTGGCTCCTATGTTGCCTCATATAGTGGGTATCCTTTCTAATGTACAAGATATTCTACACATGGATAGCAAGTACTAGGGACGTGTTTTAGAGAATGCATTCAACTTCATATTCCTCTATGTCGTGAATGAGTATTAGACAAGGTCAAATTTCTTGAATAGAAGGAAAGTGGGGCGGTCGGGGTGCAATATTTGCATAGTAAGGAAGCATGGAATACTAGATAAATCTTCATGTGTGGCGGTAGCTTGAGGTGAAAGGCCACTATGCCAATTCCATGAATGATGGGAAAAGGCCCAATAAATTGAGATCTGAGCTTGCAAGGGTCAACAAACATGAGCTTGGTTGTTGAAATCTAGACTTAACCCCCAACATTGATGTGTTGATGATGTGCATTTACATACTACTTTTGTTGATTTTGGGCAATCTGCAACTTGTGTTTGGCGTTCTCCACTCCTTGTTGGATTCTAGAAAAAAAAGTGTTGACAACATCCACCTTAGTATCCAACAGGCAGATCTTCATCACGCTCATAGGTGTGAAAGGATCATCTCCATACATGAGGAAGAATGGTGGGATATGTGTGGATGCATTCACTGAATTCTTGTCTACAAATTCCACCAGTGGAAGTAAGATGTCTCACCTTTCTTGCTCCTCTAGGCTGAAGCCATGGAGCAATACTGTGATTAGCCCACTCTGTTCATCCATTGGTCTATGGATGGTAGACCGTGGACATGGCCAATTTGGTTTTGAAGAAACCAAAAAGTGTTCTCAAAAATTGGTGAATTGAGTGCCTCTATTAGTGAGGAGCACTTGAGACAAACCGTGGTTAGAAAAGACTACATCTAAGTACAATTGAGCTAATTGTGGAGTAGTCACATCCTTGGTGGTAGGTTGCACATGAATCATTTTGTTGAGTCAGTCAAAAAAGACTACAATGGAGTCAAACCCTGAGGTGGTCTTGGTAAATTTGCAAACTAGATCCATGCTTACTTGTTCTCTATGTTATGTAGGAGTTGTAAGAGGTTGAAGGAGTCCCGTGGGAGCTTGATTAGGAACTTTATTTTGTTGATAGAGTAGGTAGCTTTGAACATATTACATCAGATTGTTGCTCATCTTGTGCTAATAATACCATTTGGTTGCACCCAAGGTCTTGTCCACTCCAATGTGACTTGCAAAGACAAAATCATGACCTTTTGCTAGGATGGTGGTTCTTATGTATGTGTCATCTAGGATCCATAACCTACCATCACAAAAAGTGAGTCCTTGGGTACTTGTGATGCCTTTGGATGATTGAGCTCCTACAATCTATGGGTCAATTTTTGTAGCAACAAGAATCCTTGGACAGAATTTAGGGTTCATCTTGACCTCTACTATGAGATTTTTTTGTCATAATCATTCAAGTGAATGCATTTGCAAGTTGCTTCTTGCCTTCCACATATGTGACTGTCATGTTGAACCTTTGTTTCTAGTCTACCCACCCAAATCTATCAATGAGATAAATCTTAATATGTTTGGAGGTGGACTAGAGTTTTGTAGTTTGTCTTTGTAACAATATGGAGTTTAGCGACAAAGTTAGTCGGGCTTACAAAGTAGAGAATAAGACAAAATAGCCTAGAATATTCTAGAAGCATCTAAGAAGCTTCTTGGGAAGCTTCCCAAATAGTTAACTTGCGCTCTAAGCAAGTAGCTTCTAGAAGGAAGCTTCTAGAAGCTTCTAACTAGCTTAGCTTGCACGCCAAGTAGACGGCTTCTAGAAGGAAGCTTCTTGAGAAGCTTCTTGGTTAACTTGGCTTGCACTCCAAGAAAGCGGCTCAAGGAAGCTTCTTGAGAAGCTTCAAGGGTCTTGTATGCTACCTATAGATACCAAAGCCAAAGCTCATGCTAGGCATTTAGAGTTTTCCCTCATTCAAGTGTCCCAATGTGAGTTTCCATTCTCGTATTTCTCTCCTCGGTTTTGGTCTTTTACATTGGTATCAAAGTAGGAATGAGATGGATGGAATTTATGGACCACCAAATCCACTTCTGCCAAACCATTGGGACTTTCATGTCCAGATATTACCCAAGCATTGTTTCACACAATTCATCACCTCGTGCTTTGGGTAGGATTTTCTACATATGATCACCATGTTAGAGGAACCCTTGATACTTCCAATTGTAACTTATGGAGAACGGTGGACGTGTTGTATCTATGTGTTAATCAACTAGATAAATTGAGGGTAGTAGAATAGAGTAGTAGCAATGGCAGCAATACCGGATGTTATCCTTGCAATGTGTAAAAGACCAAAACCGAGGAGAGAAATAGGAGAATGGAAACTCACATTGGGACACTTGAATGAGGGAAAACTCCGAATGCCTAGCATGAGCTTTGGCCTTGGTATTTATAGGTAGCATACAAGACCTTTGAAGCTTCTCAAGAAGCTTCCTTGAGCCGCTTTCTTGGAGTGCAAGTCAAGTTAACTAGGAAGCTTCTCAAGAAGCTTCCTTCTAGAAGCCGCCTACTTGGCATGCAAGCTAAGCTAGTTAGAAGCTTCTAGAAGCTTCCTTCTAGAAGCTACCTGCTTAGGGCGCAAGTTAACTAGTTGGGAAGCTTCCTAAGAAGCTTCTTAGATGCTTCTAGAATATTCTAGGCTATTTTGTCTTATTCTCTACTTCGTAAGCCCGACTAACTTCGTCACTAAACTCCATATTGTTACATATTCCCCCGCCGCTAGTTGGTGACGTCCTCGTCGCCAGTGAAGCTTCAAATTCCTTGATGGCCATCTGTGCATTCTGGAGGTGAGAAAGAGGTTCCCATGTGGCAGCATGAAGGGGATATCCTTTCCAAAGGACCTTGTACTCCGTGTGTTGGCGACGGCCTCGTTGAATATGGCGACGCGCAAGGATACGATCAACTTCGTACTCCTCATGATCATTGATAGGGATAGGAAGAGGGGGAGGTTGGACTCGAGAGGAAAAGGAAGAAGGGTAAGGAACAAAGGGTTTCAACTTGGAAACATGAAAGACATGATGGATACGCATGTGACAAGGTAAGGCAAGACGATAAGCAACAGGAGAGATAATATGGGTGATATCAAAGGGTCCTATCCAATTAGGAGCAAGTTTACGAACTTGGGTATCAAGTGGGAGAGGGAGGTTACTAGAGGATAGCATGACTTTATCACCAACTTCAAAGGTGAGATCATGACGATGATGGTCTGCATATTGTTTTTGGCGATTCTGAGCAACAAGGAGGTGAGACTTGGCTTGTTGGAGAGAGCGGGATATAGTGGTCAAGAATGTAGAAGTATGAGGAACCTGAGAGGGAGGGGGAGCAAGAAGAGAATCTGGAACAAGTGGATCTTGGCCAAAATTGAGAAAGAAGGGAGAAAATCTAGTGCTTGCCTATTTGGAGTTGTTGTAGGCAAATTTTGCAGCTGCAAGACATTCATCCCAGTTGGTATGGTGGACATTGACAAAGGCCCGCAACATATCCTCCAATGTACGATTGGCGTGTTCAGTTTGTCCATCAGTTTGAGGATGATAGGCCGTGGACAAAGCAAGCTTGGTGCCGAGTATCTGAAAGAGTGCTTGCCAAAACTTCCCGGTAAAGCGAGGATCACGGTCGGAGATGAGTACGCGTGGCATGCCATGATGCTTGAAGACATTGTCAAAATAGATTTGTGCTAAGGTTGGAGCATCCACGGTATCACAAGTTGGTGCCAAGTGGATTTGCTTACTAAGCTTATCCACAAACACCATGATGGCGGTGTGTCCTTGTTTTGTCTTTGGCAAGGATGTGATGAGATCCAAGCTCACATGCTGCCAACGAGCGGATGGAATGGCAAGTGGTTGAAGGAGTCCACTCGGCTTCTGGTTGCTGGCCTTGTTCCGTTGGCAACTCTCACATGATCGGACAAAGTCTCGAACATCTCGTGTCATGTTGGGCCACCACCATTGGCGTTGGAGGGTGCCCAAGGTCTTGTCCACTCCCATGTGACCAGCTATTGGTAAATCATGGGCTTCTTGAAGGCGCACAAGTCGAAGATCACCTTTGGCTGGAACATAGATCTGGTCTGCATGGAATAAAAGGCTTTCCTTGAAGGAGAAGGTGTTGTACTCCTTGTCGCATGCTGTCAGACGACCGTGTACCATTTGGAAGAAGGGATCTTGTCGTAGAGCTGATTGAAACTCATTGTGGACCTTAGGGTCAATGGACACCGTTGTAATTGCCG
The DNA here is from genome assembly GCA_948567375.1 of Lunularia cruciata. Classification (NCBI taxonomy): domain Eukaryota; kingdom Viridiplantae; phylum Streptophyta; class Marchantiopsida; order Lunulariales; family Lunulariaceae; genus Lunularia; species Lunularia cruciata. The sequence continues at coordinate 18,395,737 of OX419762.1, read as the reverse complement.
CCGTGATGAAAGGAAGATCCTTCAAATCAGGTCGTCGTGATAGAGCATCGGGAATGACATGGAACCGACCTGGTTTGTACTCAAGTTTGATGTCAAACAATTGGAGTTGCTCTTCCCATCGATGATGCCAGCTCTTCATGTGCTCCAAGTGTAAGGTCTGCAACAATGGCTTGTGATCAGTTCGCATGATCACTTGTTTCCCCAAGAGATAATGCCTCCATACCTTGGTAGCATATACCATTGCAAGTTGTTCCCGATCTCGAGCAGAGTAATTTCTTTCCGCTGTATTTAGTCGGCGAGACACAAAGGCAATTGGATGTAGTCCATCTGGAAATTCTTGTTGCAACACAGCTCCAATTGCAAAGTTAGAAGCATCAAAATCAACCACACAAGGTAGTTGAGGATCATATGGTTGAAGAATAGGTCTTGAAGACACCATATGCTTTAACTTCTGGAATGCTTCTTCATGCTTGGTGGTCCACTGGAAGCTCGATTTCTTTCCCAAGAGGTCAGTCAATGGTGCAGCCACGTGAGCATAATAGTGGATGAACCGTCGGTAAAAAATGGCTAGTCCATTGAATGCTCATACTTCTGTAGCATCCTTCAGGGTAGGCCAATCAGTAATGGCCTTGATCTTCTCTTCTTCCATCTTGATCCCCTCTGATGAGATCTTATGACCCAAGAAGGTAACCTCCTTCTACCAAAAAGCACACTTTGACTTCTTGCAGTAAAATTTCCACTGTCGTAGTCGTCTTAGGACTTCTCGCACATGATTCACATGTTTTGCCTCTGTCCTGCTATAGATTAAGATATCATCTAAGAACACCACCACGGACCGATCCAATAGTCCCTCCAACACTTGATGCATCTGATCCATGAAGATTGCTGGAGCATTAGTGAGTCCAAAAGGTAGAACTCTCCACTCAAAATGTCCATACCTTGTGCGAAAAGCAATCTTCTGCATGTCCTCTCCTTCAATAGGAATTTGCCAATAGCCGCTACAAAGATCCAGCTTGGAAAAGTAGCGTGCTCCACTTAGTTGATCAAGCAGGTCATCGATTCGAGGCAAGGGATATGCATTCTTCACGGTTTGCTTATTGAGCCCACGGTAATCAATACAGAAACGAAGTCCTCCATCCTTCTTTGGAACAAATAGTACCGGTGCTCCCCACGGAGAGGTACTATGTCGTATGAAATCCTTCTCCAACAACTCTGTAAGTGTTGTTCGCAACTCCTCCAACTCCTTTGGTGAGAGCCGATAGATTGGTCTACTCACTGGAGTACTCACTGGCAATAACTCGAGCTTGAAGGGCATACCTCGATCGGAGGGTAATCCCTTTGGCAGATCATCCGGAAACACATCTACAAACTCCTGAACTATCCGATCAACCATTGCTTGATGCGGCACTTGGCCCTCCTCAGATTGTTCTTGTGCAATCGGCTTGATCCACACCGTGAATACAGACTTATCGTCCTCCAAAGCTTGCTCTATGGCTGCTTCATTCATAAACTTCCCTTCTAGGGACTCATCTCTCTTCCAAGCTTGCTCCATGGTTGCCTTCCTGGCAAACTTCCCATCTTGGGACTCATCTCCCTTCCAGATTCGCTCTATGGCTACCTTCTCGACAAACTTCCCATCTTGGGACTGACTATTCTTAGGTGTCTTACTCAGAGGTGCCAGACAACCTAATCGGAAATTCCTACCTTGGTGTTGTACTTGAATTTGGTGTCGGGTCCAATCAAATTGAACCTTATGACATTCAAGCCAAGGTAGACCTAGAATGATATCATAGTGTAGAGGTGCCACTACAAACCTCATACACTCCAAATACTCCTTCCCAATCTTGAAGGTAACGGGATGCAAGGTGCGGAATGCAGAACCCTTTCTACCATCCGCCATCATCAAACTACTTCCAATCACTGGCTTGATAGGAATACCCAATTCCTTTGCTACTTGCATAGACATGCAATTCTCTGAACTTCCAGAATCAACCATAATTCTACAACCCCGATTAGATATCATACCTTGCAAGTGAAGCAAACTTGCATAGGTCGAGCCTTCAATCCCATTGGAACTAATCAAGCTCCCAGTAGGTGGCTCGAAATCTCCTACTGGGATTCCTCGTTTCCCGGATCATTCCGCTCCACAACCTCCACTTGGGCAACTTGTCGAGGTCGTCCATTCTTGAGTGGACATTCAGCAATGTGATGCCCCAACTGGCGACAATAAAAACAACCTCCATTTTGTCGTAATCTTTCTCTATCTGCTGTGCCAAGTGGTCTTTGCTGGATAGCATCAATCTCCATTGGTACAGGTTCTTCCACTCGTGGTACGGGTAGGTTTTGTGTAGGTCGAGGTCGAGACCAAGTTGTGGCAACTAAGGAATCAAAACGCTCAGCCAATTGCATGGCTTCTTCTACGTTCTGTGGCTCTCGCATGGTCACCTCTAATCTGATTCGTGACTTCAATCCTCGCACAAATCGATCCAGAACTTCACCTTCTTGGATATCTGGAATTTGCATGATGATATTCTGAACTTGTGTGATGTAGCTTCTCACTGAGCCAATCTGCCTCAACTTCGCCAATTTATCTCGTGCAGCTCGGGTGGCATTTATAGTCTGAAATCGACCAAGTATTGCATCCTTGAATTCTGCCCATGTCAAAATCGGTGTAACAATTTGTCATTCAGCTCTTTCTACTCGGAATCGCCACCAAAGTTTTGCCACTCCATCCAATTGGCTAGAAGCCAAGAGAATTTGTTTCCATTCGTCTTGAAGATTGGTGGCTTCAAAGTAACATTCACAGTCAAACACAAAATTCTCCACTGTGCCTGGAAGATTCTTGCCTTCAAACACCTTGGGTTTCAGAAATCAAATGCGATCTTCTCCATCTCGAACTGGCGCTCTGTCTATCTGTTCTCGTCGTTGCTGGTCTCGTTCATCCAACAATCGAGTAAGATGCTCGATTTGTTGTTGCATTGCAAGGATAACATCCGGTATTGCCGCCATCGCTACTACTCTATTCCACTACTCTCAATTTATCTAGTTGATTAACACATAGATACAACACGTCCACCGTTCTCCATAAGTTACAAATGGAAGTATCAAGGGTTCCTCTGACACGGTGATCATATGTAGAAAGTCCTGCCCAAAGCGTGAGGTGATGAATTGTGTGAAACGATGCTTTGGTAATATCTGGACATGAAAGTCCCAATGGTTTGGCGGAAGTGGATTTGGTGGTCCATAAATTCCATCCATCCCATTCCTGCTCTGATACCAATGTAAAAGACCGAAACCAAGGAGAGAAATAGGAGAATGGAAACTCACATTGGGACACTTGAATGAGGGAAAACTCCGAATGCCTAGCATGAGCTTTGGCCTTGGTATTTATAGGTAGCATACAAGACCTTTGAAGCTTCTCAAGAAGCTTCCTTGAGCCGCTTTCTTGGAGTGCAAGTCAAGTTAACTAGGAAGCTTCTCAAGAAGCTTCCTTCTAGAAGCCGCCTACTTGGCGTGCAAGCTAAGCTAGTTAGAAGCTTCTAGAAGCTTCCTTCTAGAAGCTACCTGCTTAGGGCGCAAGTTAACTAGTTGGGAAGCTTCCTAAGAAGCTTTCTTAGATGCTTCTAGAATATTCTAGGCTATTTTGGCTTATTCTCTACTTTGTAAGCCCGACTAACTTCGTCACTAAACTCCATATTGTTACACAATGCAACAACAAATTGAGCATCTTACTCGATTGTTGGATGAACGAGACCAGCAATGACAAGAAAAATTAGACAAAGTGCCAGTTCGAGATGGAGAAGATTGCATTCAATTTCCAAAACCCAAGGTGTTTGAAGGCAAGAATCTTCTTGGCATAGTGGAGAATTTTGTGTTTGACTGCAGACATTACTTTGAAGCCACCAATCTTCAAGACAAGCGGAAACAAATTCTCTTGGCTTCTAGCCAATTGGATGGCATGGCAAAACTTTGGTGGCGATTCTGAGTAAAAAGAGCTGAACAAAAATTGTTACACCGATTTTGACATGGGTAGAATTAAAAAATGCAATACTTGGTTGATTTCAAACTATAAATGCCACCCAAGCCGCACAAGATAAATTGGCAGAGTTGAGGCAAATTGGGTCAGTGAGAAGCTACATCATACAATTTTAGAACATCATCATGCAAATTCCAAATATCCAAGAAGGTGAAGTTTTGGATTGATTTGTGCAAGGATTGAAGTCACAAACCAAATTGGAGGTGACCATGTGGGAGCCACAAAACGTAGAAGAAGCCATGCAATTGGCTGAGCGTTTTGATTCCTTGGTTGAGACAACTTGGTCTCAACCTTGACCTACACAAAGCCTACCAGTACACTATGCACGAATGGAAGAACCGGTACCAATGGAGATTGATGCTATCCAATGAAGACCACTTGGCACAGCAAATAGAGAAAGATTATGACAAAATGGAGGTTGCTTTTATTGTTGCCAAGTTGGAAATCGCATTGCTGAATGTCCACTTAGGGATGGGCAACCTCGACAAGTTGCCCAGATGGAGTTTGTGGAACAAAATGATCAAGGAAACAGAAAAACCCAATAGGAGATTTCGAGCCGCCTATTGAGAGCTTGATTAGTTCTAATGGGATTGAAGGCTTGACCTATGCAAGTTTGCTTCACTTGCAAGATACGATATCTAATCGGGGTTGTAGGATTTTGGTTGATTTTGGATTGTGTGGTTGATTTTGATGCTTCTAACTTTGCAATTGGAGCTATGTTGCAACAAGAATTTCTAGATGGACTACATCCTATTGCCTTTATGTCTTGCCAACTAAATACAGCTGAAAGAAATTACTCTGCTCAAGATCAAGAACAACTTTCAATGGTATATGCCACCAAGGTATGGAGACATTATCTCTTGGGGAAACAAGTGATCATGTGAATTGATCACAAGCCATTGTTGTAGATCTTACACTTGGAGCACATGAAGAGTCGGCATCATCAATGGCAAGAGAAACTCCAATTCTTTGACAAACTTGAGTACAAACCAGGTCGGTTCCATGTCATCCATGATGCTCTATCACGACGACCTGATTTGAAGGCTCTTCCTCTCATCACGGCTACAATTACAACGGTGTCCATTGCCCCTAAGGTCCATTAATGAGTTTCAATCAGCTCTTCAACAAGATCTCTTCTTCCAAATGGTCCATGGTTGTCTAACAGCACGCGACAAGGAGTACAACACCTTCTCCTTCAAGGAAGGCCTTTTATTCCATGCAGACCAAATCTATGTTCCAGCCAAAGGTGATCTTCGACTTGTGCGCCTTCAAGAAGCCCATGATTTACCAATAGCTGGTCACATGGGAGTGGACAAGACCTTGAGCACCCTCCAATGCCAATGGTGGTGGCCAAACATGACACAAGATGTTTGAGACTTTGTCCAATCATGTGAGAGTTGCCAATGTAACAAGGCCAGCAACCAAAAGCCGAGTGGACTCCTTCAACCACTCACTATTCCATCCGCTCGTTGGGAGCATGTGAGCTTGGATCTCATTACATCCTTGCCAAAGACAAAACAAGGACACACCACAATCGTGGTGTTTGTGGATAAGCTTAGTAAGCAAATCCCCACCTGTGATACCGTGGATGCTCCAGCCTTAGCACAAATCTACTTTGACAATGTCTTCAAGCATCATAGGATGCCACGTGTACTCATCTCCGACCGTGATCCTCAATTTAACATGAAGTTTTGGCAAACACTCTTCCAAATACTCGGCACCAAGCTTGCTTTATCCATGGCATATCATCCTCAAACTGATGGACAAACCAAATGTGCAAATTGTACATTGGAAGATATGTTGCGGGCCTTTGTCAATGTCCACCATACCAATTGGGATGAATGTCTTGCAGCTGCAAAATTTGCTTACAAAAATTCCAAATAGGCAAGCACCGGATTTTCTCCCTTCTTTCTCAATTTTGGCCAAGATCCGCTTATTCCACATTCTCTTCTTGCTCTCCTTCCCTCTCAAGTTCCTCATACTTCTACATTCTTGACCACTATATCCCAATCTCTCCAACAAGCCAAGTCTCACCTCCTTGTTGCTCAGAATTGCCAAAAACAATATGCAGACCACCATCGTCATGATCTCACCTTTGAAGTTGGTGATAAAGTCATGCTATCCTCTAGTAACCTCCCTCTCCCACTTGATACCCAAGTCCGTAAACTTGCCCCTAATTGGATAGGACCCTTTGATATCACCCACATTGTCTCTCTTGTTGCTTATCAACTTGCCTTGCCTTGTCACATGTGTATCCATCCTGTCTTTCATGTTTCCAAGTTGAAACCCTTTTTTCCTAACCCCTCTTCCTTTTCCTCTTGAGTCCAACTTCCCCCTTTCTTGTCCCCATCAATGATCATGAGGAGTACTAAGTTGATTGTATCCTTGCGCGTCGCCATATTTAACGAGGCCGTTGCCGAGGTCCTTTGGAAAGGGTATCCTCTTCATGATGCCACATGGGAACCTCTTTCCCACCTCCAAAATGCACAAACGGCCATCAAGGAATTGAAGCTTCACTGGCGACGAGGATGTCACCAACTAGCAGCGGGGGAATATGTAACAATATGGAGTTTAGCGACGAAGTTAGTCGGGCTTACGAAGTAGAGAATAAGACAAAATAGCCTAGAATATTCTAGAAGCATCTAAGAAGCTTCTTGGGAAGCTTCCCAACTAGTTAACTTGCCCCCTAAGCAAGTAGCTTCTAGAAGGAAGCTTCTAGAAGCTTCTAACTAGCGTAGCTTGCACGCCAAGTAGGTGGCTTCTAGAAGGAAGCTTCTTGAGAAGCTTCCTGGTTAACTTGGCTTGCACTCCAAGAAAGCAACTCAAGGAAGCTTCTTGAGAAGCTTCAAGGGTCTTGTATGCTACCTATAAATACCAAAGCCAAAGCTCATGCTAGGCATTTGGAGTTTTCCCTCATTCAAGTGTCCCAATGTGAATTTCCATTCTCCTATTTCTCTCCTTGGTTTTGGTCTTATACAGTCTCCACTACAAATGCATTCTCACCAAGATAGTGCTTCTTAGGCTTGGTTGCAAGAAAAATGACCAACTCGTCTTATTTGGTTGAGTGATAGTTGCATTCACAAGTAACAATTTTTGGGAGAAAAATGCAATTGGGTGCCATCCATGATGCCATTCTTGTTATAAGACTTCTACTATTGTTATTCTTGATGCATCTATAGCCAACTTGATTAGATTTTTTGGGTCATACCATTTCAAGTTTGGTGCATGTAGTCATGCGTCTTTCAATTCCTTAAAGTTCAATTCTTGTGCAGTTCTCCACATCCACTTCTTCTATTTGCCAAGTAGTGCTATTAGAGGTTGCACAAATTTGGAGAAGTCCTTGATAAATTGATGATAGAACCCTACCAATCCCAAGAAACTCTTGAGTTGAGTGTGATCTTCTAGAGCACTCCATTTTTTAATGACCTTTGTTTTATTTGTTAACACTTGGATACCTTCTTCACTTACTCTATGCCCCAAGTAGTCAACTTTAGACTTGCAAAACTTGTGCTTTGAGATTTTGGCATACAATTGATTCTATCGTAGAACTTGGAGAACTTCTTGCAAATGTTGCTTGTGTTCTATCATTGTCCTACTATAGATGTCATCTTGGAAAATAATAATATGTTTATTTAACTATAGACAAAATATATCATTCATCAAACCCATGAAAGTAGCTGGAACATTGGTGAGGCCTAATGATATCACCAAGTACTCAAAGTGTCCATACCTCTTTCAAAAGGTAATTTTGTGGATGTCTTCCTCCGCAATCTAGATTTGGTTTTAACCGCTACATAGATCAAGTTTGTGAAGTATTTTGCCCTATTGAGTTGATCAAATAGGTCATCCATGTAGGGTAAGGAGTATTTTTTCTTCATTGTTTGTTGACTTAGGCCTTGGTAGTCAATGCACACGTGCATTGTACCATCTTTTTTCTTCACAAACAAAACAAGAGCCCATATGGTGACACATTGGGTTGGATAAACTCTTTATACAGCATATCCTCAATTTGAGCTTTACACTCCTCCAACTCATGAGGTGATAGCAATATGAGGCCTTACAAGGAAGTGTCTTCCCAAGAATTATCTTGATTTTATGATCTACTCTCCTTTTTGGTGGTAATCCTGAGGGTAGATCATCCAAGAAGACATCTTGAAACTCATTGACCATGTTGTTCAATTTCTCAAGGACTCATCCATTGAGTTGTGCACTCTTGACTTCTCTTTATGAAACCCATGAAACATCTATTTTTCCTATAGATAGTTGTTGTCCTTATGGCATAGAGTGGTCATTCTTGCATGTGTGCTCTTTCTTTAATCCCAATGATCTTCCATTGGTAAGTTCTCACTACTTTCTTCCTCCAATTGATCATGGGGTTGTGCTCCATCCATGGTATACCTAAGATTGCATCATAATGAGCTAATTGTATCACTTGGCACACAATTGCTTTTTGATACTCTCCTATAGAGAGTGCTACTTTTCTAGGTAACAATTTAATCATGTATGTTTACCCATTAGGTAATTCTACTTCTTCATTCTCATCCTTCTCTAGATCCATCTCCAACCTTATTGCAATAGAGCAAGACAAGAAATTCCTTGTTGCTCTAGGGTCTACCAATACTTGATTGCCTTCTAAGACTCCATTTATCACAATCAATTGTGAGTTTATCTTCCTTAATCTCTATGCACTTGCATCTTCCTTACCTTGCTTTTTTGCTTCTCCATTGAGCCAATAATTGAGCTATGAGGTACATTTACTAGCAATCTTTGTTTTTTGACGTGATTTTGAGTCCTCTTCTTCAATTCATCTCTCCATGTTGTTCAATGATTTCCTATATGGAGACTAAGGGCCTCTAAGAAAACAAGTATGATAAATTGATGGTTAAATGGCCAACTTAGCCACAATTTTAGCAACAATATTTTTCTACTCAAGTCCCTTTACCTGTGGTACCCCATCTCTCCTTCTTTTACCCGTCCATGTTCTCCTTAGAGCAGTCATGCTCCTTGTTCTCAAAACCAAATGTTACTAAATTCTATAAGGATTGGTCCACCAAAGTGTTGTGTTTCATCCCATTAATGTTGATTCAAGACTACTACTTCACCTCCTTCAAGTGCCCTTCCTATTATCTAAGTGCAAGCAATGGCTTCAAAAACTGTGCAAGGGTTTTGTGCCATTACTTCTTGGCAAATTTGCTCTTTTAACCCTGGTTTGAAATTGGCTAGAGCTTCTATTGGACTCATGTTGGTTATTATGACCTAGAGATCAAGGAATACCTCCATGTACTCTTAAACACTTCTTGTGAAAAAAATCCATAGATTAGAAATTCTTTAGTAGCCTTTCCTGCAAGGCAATCCAAGTGACCTCTCTTCCTTCTACTAACATTGATCTTTTCTAACCATCATACCATGTGAGGGCTTTAGTGGTCAAGTACCTACATGTGAACACACATACAAAATGATCAGCGATTTGAGTTGTAAATAATCAAAAGTATTGATTTCATTCTTGAAATCCAATTTTCCACTACTCCCATGGAACATTGTCCCTTGTAAGGCTCAATATTGCATGTCTTCTTCATCCATAGTAACAATGTTTCTTCATTGTTGACCAAGGTTGGTGTCATTGGTATGAGTGACTCTCTAGGTACTTTTGCTATTGGCATTGGGTTTTGGGACTATTCACCTTCTTGTATTGCTTGATCATTCTTGTAAGGTATGTACTTGACTTTGCAATGTCTCCATGGTCATCTTGATCTCTCGGAACTTGTTCAACATCCCTTGCATTCCTTGCATCAAATCCTACAACTATAGATCCATGATTCCCACACACAACAATTGCTCAATCACTACTTCCTACTTCAATAAGGAGTTAATATGATCACTGAAGAGGAGGTATTGACTATTGGGACTACCATTGGGACTTTAGAGTGATCATTCATTGATAATATTCCTCACCAAAATTGCGGACTACAAAATCCCTAAAAATTACTTTTGGTCTAACAATATAATCAATTTCTACTTGGGTGTTTATGGTTCTACATCATAATAGAATGTAGAGCCTCAAATCCCACTATTTATCGTAGATCACCACAAGCAAAATCATTGGGGTTGGTGAATTCATTACTATATCCATGAACTCTATTATGAAATGGAAAATGAGATATACTCTCACTTGCTCATGATGGATGTATATAATCTTCATATGGAATGGATTTAGTAATGGAAATTGGGGTTTAAAATATTTTCCTCTTGGAGCTTCTAGCCTATTCTCTCTCTAACACACTCCTAATCTATGAATTGCACTACAATCTCTCTCCTCAAAATTACTTAGTCTCAATAGTCCATGTTCTTCCAAGAGAGCTGATCCACTCTCTTAAATTAAAATGTTTGCTTTGATACCATTGTAATCTTCCAAGCATTTTGCGACCTTAAGTAAAACACAAGAAAAAACACAAAGCTTCATCCTCAATACTCCCATGTTCCAAAGGAGCACACTGTCTTTATTATATAGCAAAGAGTATTCTCTCAAAGGAAGCTCCACCCTTGAATGAGATACATAGAGTGGTGATATATCAATGAGCTCTACCCTGAGATAAGTTGCATGCATGGGTGACATGTTGGTTTTGATACTATCTAGTTGATCAAACCATCTTTGATTGGAGAGAATCTTTAGAGAATCTTCTTGTAGGAATCTTCAAATTGCATGAGTGAGGTACCATTGGAAAGCTCTTGATGAGAAAAATAAGGGGGAGGGAAGCCCAAACTTTTCTTCTAGGGTGGGAGAAGGTGCACATTTTTTAGGCCTAATTCATTTGTTTAGGCCTCCAAAATTGACTCTAAAGTTTTTAGATTGTTTTTGGCTCCTACCTTATTAGTAGAAGTATTCTTTTGGTAACACCTCTATTTGATCTACCTAGCCCATCATATATAAATCCTTCTAGATGTTACCAAGCCCATTTTTACCTTCAGATAATATGTCTAACTATTGGTATTATAGTGGCTCATCCAACTCTTGGACCAATTAAAGGGACAAACAACACAAAATTCCAAGAATCAACCAACACCTTGCTTGTTGCACAGGCAAACTATAAGAGCAAGGTATAATTGTAAATAAATACCTATAGAGGCAAAGGTGTTGAAATAATGGCTAAGGACAAAGGAAATATATACCCAAAGATAGGTAGACTAAATATTCAAAATGTAAAAAGACTTTGGCCTAAGACAACCTTTGGCCAAGAAGATAACCACTAGTGCAAAAGACCTTTATAGTTATATGTACCTTTGGCCAAGAAAACCTTCACCATGAAAGAAACCTTTGGCCAAGAAGACCTCTAGCATAGAACACCTTCTATGTAGTAGGACAATTTTGTACCCAAAGACCTTTGGGTTATAAATTTGAATATAAAGAAGAGATGAATGAAAAAATTGAGTATCTAACCTAGCCACAAAGATAAAGGCAGATAAGTAGATAGGATTAGCAATGAGATATATATGTGTAATTAGAAATTTCTAGTAGTTCACTTAGCCCCTAAGTCTCTTCATCGTGAACTAAGAATTGTATAAAAGTTTTGACATATTGCAGATTTGGTTATCTTTCCAATCAAAAATTTAATGCAAATATCTTCTTGATCCTTGGTGTTTATTGTCTTCACTTTGCATTATTTTTTGTATGTTTGTTCAAGTAGAGGTGAGGAACCTCATAATAGGAACACATGTGCTTGAGTGTAGGGAAAATTTTGCACTTGTCAAGGATCTTTGATCCTTGGTATGTTCTAAAGATGCAAAGCAATGTATGGAAGGATTCTATGTAATCTAAAGCAATAGAAGTACCACAAAATCAAAAAGCAAAGCAATCAATCAATAAATTCAAAGATTCCGTTAGGATTGCACATTCTAGGAAGGGTAGTATGTAGCCTTCAAAGTTGCAGCTATTAGAGTGATAGGACTTTTGGGGTGAACCCAACCTTTGAGGAGGAACTAGATTTTGGGACCTTTGAGGTGAATTGATTTTCAGAGACAAGTGCACTTGTCTTTGAAGTGTGTTGTAATCTTCAAGAATAATTTGGAATAGATCTATAATGAAAGTGATTTTCGTTTTCCCTTTATTATAGTGTGCCACAAGACATGACACTACTCTCTTTTGGGAGTGATTTCTACCCAAGAGGTTAAACAAGAAAAATAAATAATTACCATTTGTGACATTTCTTTTCAATTCAACTCACTTCTGCCTTATATCCTCAAGTAAATGACTTTTTACTTGCCATTTTACCACACTTTTGGTTAATATTGATGTAAAAAATTAGTAAATACTAAATTGAGGCATTTCAATAAGCATCAATTTGCTTCTACAAGAATATTACCAGTTACTTACCAAGAATGTCACCATGAAGGCATAATATGGAAATAATAATAAAAATTACAACATAGAGTAGCATAATTCCATAAAAATCAAGAAAGTGATGTTTTAGTTTGGTGGTGCAATTTCCTTCAAAGGAATCTTAAAATGTCTTGCGAAGGAAAGCGTTCTACCCTTTTGGAGGAGATGTAAGTTTCCTTTGCAAAGCATTGTTTTTATAAAGAATCTCATTCCTTCTAAAGATAGTTCTAATACTCATAAACCAAAGTGAAGTGTTCTACATTTTGCAAGGTATTGACTTAGTCAAAGATCAATTTATTTGTGATAAAGAATCCTTTTTATCAAATACTTTAATGATTTTCCACACCACAATATATTGAGATCTTGTCAAGGTGTGGTATTTAGACAAATTTACAAATTTTTAGGATCAAACACACAAAGCATTGAACAAGGCTTATTGAGATATTTCAATGAAGTACTATCAAAAAGGAAAGCAATCACAAGGAAATTAGAAAGCCATGAGTGACAAATTGGTACTTCACTTTATTCACCAATTGCTCTAACTAAATAGTTAAGCTTTTTAAAGGCCATGCTTAAATAATTGCAACTCCTTAGAAGTTACAAGATTGTGAAGAATATTATGAGCAACTTAACATCCAATACCAAGATAAGGGTTATAGGAGTTAGCAATGGTTAGCTAATTGCAATGATTACTATCTTACTTATGCTGGTGGATAAGTCATAAGTTTTAAGGTTGTGGGTGTGTACTATGCGTGATCTTCTACTAATTGAGCCTTTGCTTGATAAAAATGAGGTCTTACTTCTAAGAGTCCTAATCTCAGATTGTCTCTTATATTTATAAATTTGTGTTCTATCCTAACTCTAATTACTACTACAATCCTTTTGATGGTCTGATCCTCAAGAAGTTGTATTTACTTATGTTTGGCCACCTTTAACTCATGAACCTCTATGGCCATTGCATTGCACTCTATGAATTCTTTGATAAGTACATACAACATGTTGCAAACCTATTGCAAGGTGACTTGGTGCTTGTATTGCTTTGACTCCTTGATTATGAATTTCACTTGAACATCTCCTTCTTCTTTGAGTTCTATTGGTTTTTGGTTTGCCATTAACTTTGCCTTCTCACTTGTATCTTATTGATATAGATGGTGGCAGTAACAAGCTCCTTCTAAATCCATACTTACTTCTTTTGGAGTGTATTAACCTCATCTTGATATTTTTTTAGTTCAATTGTGGATTCCTTCCTATAGGTGGTTGAAGCTTCTTTGTAGTTTTTCCTCTAAATGTTGAGCCAATCATGTGTGGTGTTTAGCTGGGAAATTTGTAATTGCATGTACTTCACCTCTTCTTTGGCTTTTTTGTTCTCTTCCTTTGAATTGAGCCAAAATTTCTCCAACTCTCCCTCAAGTTCTTGCACTCCCATAATTGTCCTTTTGTAAGATTTTTGACTCTTTCCAAATGACTTCCAAATTCTTCTTTTGTGTATTCTTCTCAACCTCCAAATTTGTGGTTACATCTCTTGATGATTGGCAAAGATCAACCAACTTCTTTACTAGTATCTTGGCATGTAACTCCTAGTCTATAGTATGTCAATTCATCTATTTTGCTCTATGAATTGGCATGTCTTTCATTGAGGTTGAACCTTTTATGGCTATTAGAGTAGCAGACCATGGACTCATAAGGCAAAGAAAAAAACTCCATCACATTCCTTGAAGGCTAGAACTCCAAGGCATCTCCAAGAGTCAAAACATTGTCCGCTAGAGAACTCAATGAGATAGAGATCTACAAATGAAAGAATGGTGGGTACCTCCTCACCCTTAGTTTATATACTTGTGAAATATTTACATACTGAAGTTAGTAAGTACCAAAGTAACTCAAGTTATAAGGCTTAATGTCATATAAAATCAAAAGTCTAAAAGAGTATCTATAATAAATATAGAGTTCATAGACAAAGTTAGTAAAGGCTAATAAGTTAGCAAAATAAGTCTAATATAGTAAGGAATTCTAAGACTATTCTAGAAGCATCTTTGGAGGCTTTTTAGTGGAAAGTTTCTAAGTACCCTCCAAGGATCAGGTTACTTGCACATCAAGTTAACAAAAAGCTTAGCTTGTATGCCAAGTATATGGCTTCTAGTAGGAAACTTCCTTGGCAACTTTTTGTGTAGTTTAGCTTGCACTCCAAGAAGGCGGCTTTGAGAAAGAAGCTTCCTTTGAAGCTTCTCAAGAACCTTGTGTCGCCTTGCTATAAATACCAAAGACCAAGCTGATGCTAAGTATTCAAAGTTTACCTCAAGCATTTCCAATGTGACTTTCCATTCTGATCTTTAATTCTCCTATTTCTCTCCTTGGTCTTTTACAATATCTAAACTCATGGGAATAATCTCCTAAGCATTTGGTCTTATCTTGACCAAAAAACTAAGTCAAGGATTCTTTCACATGGACTATCCTTGGACTATCAAAAAATCTAAACCAAAAAGACTTGTGGATCCAAGAGTTCTTAATTTTTTTCAAAGTTAAATATCTAGGAAGAATACAAAGGCAGTACACTAGAATCCAAAATAATGGTACTCACTCTTTCACCTTTCCCTAAATTAGAGTCACCTCTATCTTGGCTATGAATAACTCTAGCTAATCATGAATTTTATAGAAGCTTGGTTGAACTCCATATAAACAATATCTTCAACTACTTACAATATAAAATAAATATCCCAATAAAACATACATGCACCAATGGATGCTACATTTATCCTTAAGATTGTTCTCCAAATAAACATTCTTTTACCTTCTATAATAAAACTTATTTGGGTTAATCCTATCCTCCCAACTCCTTGAGATCATATGTGTAATTGCCCCACATCTTCTCTAATATGAAAGTTCCAAAGTACTTAGGCAAGAACTTCTTTTTCACCCTTTTGAATCAAATAGAATCACATAACATTATCCAATCACTTTCCTTGAAGTGCTCTACCTTATTCTTGTCTTCCGTTTTTCATAGCTCTCATGCAGTTGCTATAGTTTGAGTGGAACAAGCCCAAAGGAGTAAAAACTCCTTTGGGCTTGCCTCCTCCAATTCCTTGAGTTTATCCTTCTTAAACTTCTCTACATCACCTTCTTGTGCCTTCTTCAATTTCATATGAATGATTTGAAAAGTAAGGAGATCAAAGTGAATAAGTAAAGTAGATTCAACACCATTTATCAAATGAAATAGAGAGTATTTGGTGGATTTCTTCATGGTTGTCACATATTTCCATAGAACTCCAAGAATCCTCTTGTTCTTATGGTGTTTAGTTCCTTCATTTCTGCATCTTTGGCTAGCATCAAGCACAAGGTTTAATTGGTCCTCTTTGCCAAGCCATTGGACTTTATAGGATATAATCACTCTATGTGTGATAATGAAATGTCAAAGCATGGATCTAGTGATGCTTCTTATAAACTCTCCTCCTCTATTAGAAATCAACTCACAAGGAAAACTTAACCCAATGATGATGTATTTATTAAGAAATCTATCAACTTTATCTTCATTCTTATCTCTCAATGATCTAGCCTCAACCCACTTGGTAAGGTAATCAATAACTATAGCAATATAATAATTGCTCCTTAGGATTCTATTAAGAGGACCTACAAAGTCAATTCCCCACTTCCCAAAAGGTTTTAGCAATAGGATTGATCTAAGCAATGGAGTGGATGTAGATTTTTTATCAAAATCTTGATAAACATTCCAAGTTTTCCATTAATCAAGAAAATTCTTGAAAATCCCCCTCCAATAGTACCCTACATCTAGAATCTTGAAAGTAGTCACCTTTCTTGCAAAGTGACCTCCACATACCAAACCATCATGAAAATCTTCATGAGTAGCATATAATCTTCCTTATCCATTGCTATTTTAAGTATTCCATTTGCTCATTGGTGAAAAAGAATCTCCTCCACCATTGTGTAAGGTTTGGATCTTGTTGCAAGTGCCTTCCTCTTCCTATCATGCATCTCATTTTGATAGTTATATCTTGTAATAAAGTTCACTCTATAGGAACCTCTTGAGTGATTGAGACTATCATAAGCTCCTCATCCAGGAAGGACTCATCCACTAGCTCAATTCTATCATGATCATAGGCCTTAGATAATGAATTAGCATTTTCATTTTTCTCCTTGGCCCATCCTTATTGGTGTAATCATTGGTGTAACAAGATTATCGTCCACCTTGTAGCCTTTCCTCCGCACTAAGCTTGTTGAAGATGTATTTTAAAGCCATGTGATCCATGACAATGGTCACTTTTCCTTTGATCAAGTAGTATCAAAACTTTTTGAGACCAAAAATCACTACCTTCTCATTCTATGACTAAATAGTTTCTCTTTGTTAAGATCATTTTTCTACTAGCACAAACTATTGCATGATCATGTACATCTAGGTCTAATTGACTTAGAGTGCATCCTGTAGCTACATTTGAAGCATCAATGTAAATGATGAAAGGCTTACCCCAATCAAGTTTAGCAAGAATTAGAGGCATCACACGGGGTTGCTTGAGCTCCTCAAAAGCTTTGTGAACCTCCTTGTCCTTGAAATCCCCATGTATTCTACACCCTTCTTCATATATATGGTTAATGCATAAGCTTTGTTGGAAAATAAAAAATTAACCTCCTATAATACTGAAAAATCTCCAAGAATTGGTGTAAATTTATCAAACTTGAAGGGCACAAAAGCTTTGAGATTTTTCTCATCTTTTTAGGATCCAATACTATTCTATCCTTGAAACTGATATGCCAAAAATTAGACCCTCTTCACATCCAAAGATGTACTTCTCTAGGTTGAGTGATTTATTTTCCTCATCCAAGCTTTGCAAGACCTTGATTAAGTGCTCAAAGTGCTCTCCTTGCTACCGTAGACACAAAATTTATTACTAAAATCTCTCATAAATTTCTCAATGAAAGTTCAAACATCTTATTCATGAACCATTCAAATGTGGCTAGAACATAACAAAGTCTAAAAGGTATGACCTTGAAAGTATCAGTCCTTTGAGGTATGGAGAATTTAGTGAGTTATTGATGCTCTAGTGCAATCTTGATTTGGTTATAGTTACTCTAACCATCTACAAAACTATACCTCTCACGACATGGAACTTCTTCCAAGATCTCATCAATGAATGGCAAAAGGTAGTATTCCAATTTAGTAACAATTTTGAGCTTCTTGTAATCCACAAATACCCAAATTTTGCCAAAAAAATTTTGCACAATCATAAGTAAAGACACTCATTTTGAATTCTCAACCACAAAGATAAACTTTGTCTCCTTGAGCTTATTAATCACCTTCTTCACAATCAAAGTTGTTAGTGGGCTAATAAAATGTTGTTTTTGATAGATAGATCTTGCATGTGACTCCACTTCTAGGTGATGGCTCCTAAGGTAACTTCCTTGAGATCCTTGTAAATAAAAGCAAACACGTGGATAAACTTGTGGAAAATCTCCTCAAATCTTACCTTTTCTTCCTTGGTAACATTTGGACTATATTTGAGGGTAGATAGTCTCCTCTCTATCTCCTCAAGTATAAATGGTGATTTATCAAGGTTTCAAAACCTCTATTTTAGACACAAAATTCATAGCACACAAAGGATACACATTTGAATCAGATTTACCTCCAATGAGATCTCTTCTTTCATGCTTGTGTCCACTTAGGTCTTTTTTCTAAATTTGACTCCCAATAATCAAAAGATGGTATATAAATGTGAAGGATTTTTGGTATTAGTTATAAGAACTATAACTCAATGGTTTGATGACTCAATTCTTACATACCCTTTGTGTCATTAATCCATTGTGAAATCAACACTCAACCATGGTTTCCCAAGTAGCAAATCAGAATTTGAATTCTTCAAGACTTGAAAGTTCATGAGATTTTGGAACCCTATAACCAAAATTGCCACATTGTCTATTATACTCATTGGTTTAACTTGTTGTTTGTTTGCCGTATTCACCACAAATGTTGAAGGTCTAGAGGGTATCATACCCAACTTCTTCATTAACCTCTTTAACAAGGTATTCAGTACAAATCCTCCATCTTAAGGTACATCCTTGATGTTATGACCATTCACACTCACATCAATCTTGAAGCTATATTCACAAGCCTTCCATGGTGTTGGTTTTGCATCCACCACCCACATTGATACCAAAAAATTCTCCTTTTCTATCTTCTTTGTCTTACTCCTTGTAGAACTCAAACCACCTCTAAGTTCCTTTCTCAAGTTAGGATTCAAAGTAATGAGTTTGCACGCCATGATATTGGCTTTATGACTACCAACATCCTCCAACACATTTTAGTCCTATTGTTATTTTGAGATCAAGAAATCATCTATTCCCAACTTCTCCTTGGAGCCTTTGTTGTTGATGGTGTTGAAATAATATGCAATTACTTTTTGTGGGCATTAAACTGTCCTTATTAGGAGTGAATATATAAAAGATCAAGATAGAGGAGAGAAATAAGAGAATAGAAGATCACATTGGGACACTTGAATGTGTAGGAAACTCCAAATGCCTAGCATGAGCATTGGCTTTGGTATTATAGGGATCATACAAGGCTCTTGAGAAGCTTCTCAAAGAGTTTTTTTCTAAAAGTTGTTTACTTGGCGTGCAAGCTAAGCGAGTTAGAAGCTTTTAAAAGCTTCCTTCTAGAAGCTTTGTACTTGGGATGCAAGCTAAGCTAGCCAAGAAACTTCCTAAGAAACTTCCTCTAGAAGTCATCACTTGGCATGCATGTTACTCAATACTTGGAAGGTACCAAGTAGTTTCCTATATACTTCTAGAATAGTCTAGGCTAATTTGGCCTATTTATTACTTATTTTAGTCCGTCCAACACCCAATGCATCTGATTCATGAAGATTGCTAGAGCATTAATGAACCTAAAAGGTAGAACTCTCTATTCAAAATATCTATACCTTCTGAAAAAGGTAATCTTTTGCATATCCTTCCTATCAATGGAGATTTGCCAATAACCACTATAAAGATTAAACTTGGAGAAATATTGTGCTCCACTCAATTGATCAAGAAAGTTATCAATTTGAGGCAAGAGATATGCATTCTTCATTGTTTGTTTATTGAGCCCATTGTAATCAATACAAAAACAAAGTCCTCCATCCTTCTTTGGAATAAATAAAACCGATGCTTCCCAAGGAGATGCACTATGTCATATGAAATCCTTCTCCAACAACTTTATAAGTGTTGTTTGCAACTCTTCCAACTCTTTTGGTGAGAGCCTATAGATTTGTCTACTCATTGGAGTACCCCTTGGCAATAACTCAATCTTGGAGAGCATACCATGATTGGAGGGTAATCTCTTTGGTAGATCATCCAAAATCATGTTCACAAACTCCTAAACTATCTGAGAAACCATTGATTGATGATGCTCTTGACCCTCCTCCAATTCTCCTTGTGCAATCAACTTGATCCACACCATAAAAACAAACTTATCTTCCTCCAAAGCTTGCTCTATGGCTACTTCACTAACAAACTCCCATCTAGGGACTTATCTTCTTTCATGAAAAAATTCCCATCTTGGGATTGACTATTCTTAGGTGTCTTACTCAGAGGTGCTAGACAACCTAATCAGAAATTTCTACCTTGGTTTTGTACTTGAATTTGTTAGGTCCAATCAAATTGAACCTTATGATATTCAAGTCCGAGGCAAACCCAAAATGACATCATAATGTAGAGATGTCACTACAAACCTCATACACTCCAAATACTCCTTCCAAATATTGAATATAATAAGATGTGAGGTACAAAATGAAAAATCCTTTCTACCATCCACTATCATCTATTTGCTTCCAATTACTAGCTTTATAGGAATATGTAATTCCTTTGCTAATTGCATGGACATGCAATTCTCTAAACTTCCAAAATCAGCCAAAATCTTACAACCATGATCAGATTTCACTTTGCAAGTGAAGCAAACTTATATAGGTTAAGCCTTTGATCCCATTAGAACTAATCAAGTTCTTGATATGTGGCTCAAAATCTCCTATTGAGATCCTTCATTTCCTTGATCATTCTCTCCACAAACTCCATATGGGCTACTTGTTGAGGTCATTCATTCTTGAATGAACATTCAACAATGCATTGTCCAATTTGGCAAAAATAAAATAACCATCATTTTGTCATAATTTTCTTGATCTTTAATGCCAATTTTTGGTCGTTGAATGCCATCAATCTCCATTGATGTTGGCTCGTCCACAATATGTAGTGTACTGGTAGGTTTTATGGAGGTTGAGGTTGATACCAAGTTGTTACAACCAAGAAATCAAAGCGTTTGGCCATCTCCATTGCTTCTTCCAAGTGTTTTGGCTCTCACATAGTCACTTCTTATTTGGTTTGTGATTTCAAGCTCCTCACAAATTGATCCAAATCTTTGCCTTCCAATATCTCTAGAATTTTGACAATAGTGTTCTAGAATTGAGTGATGTAACTTCTTACAAAGCCAATCTACTTCAACTCTATCAACCTATCTTGTGCAACTTATGTGGCATTTATAGCTCAAAATTGACCAATTATTGAACTCTTGTCAAGACTGGTGTAACTTGGAATTGCCACGATAGTTTTGCTATTCCATCTAATTGGCTAGAAACCAAGAGAATCTGTTTTAGTTCATCTTGAAGAATGGTAGTATTGCAATAACGTTTGCAGTCAAACATGAAATTCTCCACTACACTTGGGAGATTCTTGCCTTCAAATACCTTGGGTTTTGGAGATCAAATTTGGTCTTCTCCTTCTTGAATTGATGCTCTCTCTACCCACTCTTGTTATTGATGGTCTTGTTCATCCAACAATCAATTAAGGTGTTGTGATACTTCAAGGACAAGAGAACTCTCCAAAGGAGATACAAGAGAGAAAATGTAAGTTTCACACTCAATACTTTGATGCCCCAAAGGAGCACCTTCTCTTTATTATATAGCAAAGGGGATCCTCTCAAAGGAAGCCCTATCCTTGGATCAGATACATGGATTGGTGACCTACTTGCGAGCTCCATCCTTGGATTAGTTATTTGAATGGGTAACATGTCAATCCTTTTTCTATCTAGTTGGTCCAACGGGTTTGATTCAATAGAATCTTTAGGGAATCTTCCCTTAAGGAGCTTAGAATTGCATGGGTGAGGTACCATTGGAAATCTCTCAATGAGATGAATCATAGGGGGAGGAAGCAAGCCTCTTACCTTAGGAGAATAGATTTTTTTCATTTTCAAGGCCTAATTCATCCGTTTAGGCCTCCAAAATTGGCTCTAAAGTTTTCAGGCTATCTTTAGCTTTTACCTTATAAGTAGAAGTACTCTTTTGGTGAAACCTCTTTTTGACCTTCCTAGCACACTTTACACAATATCCTTCTATATGTTATCCTTCTAGATGTTACCAAGCTAATTTTCACCTCCAAATAATATATCTAGCTACTTGTATTACAAGTGCTCAATTTATTGTTGCATAACAATGATACCTTGGGCATTGCCACCATAGCAACTACTCTATCACCTAATCCTAATTTATCTAATTTAATAACACATAGATGCAACACATCCATTATTCTCCATAAGTTATAACCAAAAACACCAAGGGTTCCTCGGACAAGGTGGTTGCATTCAAAAATTTCTGCCCAAAGCATGAGGTGATGAATTGTGTGAAATGAGGCTTGAGTAGTACCTAAACATGAAAATCCCAATGGTTTGGTGGAAATGGATTTGGTGGTCCATAAATTCTATACATCTCATTCTTGCTTTGATACCAGTGTAAAAGATCAAGATCAAGGAGAGAAATAAGAGAATGGAAGATCACATTGGGAGACTTGAGTGTGTGAGAAACTCCAAATGCCTAGCATAAGCTCTGGCTTTGGTATTGATAGAGAACATACAAGGCTCTTGAGAAACTTATCAAGAAGTTTCCTTGAGCCATTGGATTGCAAACCAAGTTAATAGGGAAGTTTCTCAAGAACCTTCCTTCTAAAAGTCATCTACTTGGCATGCAAGCTAAACTAGTTGGAAGCTTCTAGAAGCTATCTACTTGGGATGCAAGCTAAGCTAGTTGGGAAACTTCCCAAGAAGTTTCTGACCAGAAGTTGCCATTTGGCATGCAAGTCACTCAATATTTGGAAAGAATAAAGTAGTTTCCTAAATACTTCTAGAATATTTCTAGGCTAAATTGGCCTATTTGCTACTTTGTTTAGCCTTGACTAACTTCATTGCTAAATTCCATATTATTATAATGTTATTGATATGTATGAAACAAAGTCTTCTTGTTAGGTGGCAAAATGACAACAACCATTTTTTTAAGAAGAGGCTCTAATCATTATTCCTTGGTAAGAGGGGTAGGTGGAACTTGGATTGAACTCTCAACTCCTTGTAGATGCAAACAAGGTCCATGAGTTCCTTCCAATAACCCTCCATGTAAAAATATGGAGTTTAGCAACGTAGTTAGTAAGGCTAACAAAGTAGAGAATAAGCCAAATTAGCCTAGACTATTCTAGAAGCATCTAGGAAGCTTCTTAGGAAGCTTCCCAACTAGTTAACTTGCGCTCCAAGCAGGTAGCTTCTAGAAGCTTCTAACTAGCTTAGCTTGCATGCCAAGTAGGCGGCTTCTAGAAGGAAGCTTCTTGAAAATCTTCCTAGTTAACTTGGCTTGCACTCTAAGAAAGCGGCTCGGGGAAGCTTCTTGAGAAGCTTGTCAAGGGCTTTGTATATTACCTGTAAATACCAAAGCCAAAGCTCATGCTAGGCATTCAGAGTTTTCCCTCATTCAAGCGTCCCAATGTGAGCTTCCATTCTCCTATTTCTCTCCTTGGTCTTGGTCTTTTACATTGGTATCAGAGTAGGAATGGGATGGATGGAATTTATGGACCACCAAATCCACTTCCGCCAAACCATTGGGATTTTCATGTCCAGATATTACCCAAGCATCATTTCACACAATTCATCACCTTGTGCTTTGGGTAGATTTTTTTACATATGATCACCATGTCTGAGGAACCCTTGATACTTCCGGTTGTAACTTATGGAGAATGGTGGACGTGTTGTATCTATGTGTTCATCAATTAGATAAATTGAGGGTAGTGGAATAGAGTAGTAGCTATGGCGGCAATACTAGACGTTATCCTTGCAATGCAACAACAAATCAAGCATCTTACTCGATTGTTGGATGAACAAGACCAGCAATGACAAGAACATATAGAGAGAGTGCCAGTTCAAGATGGAGAAGTTTGTATTCAATTTTTGAAACCCAAGGTGTTTGAAGGCAAGAAGCTTCTGGGCACAATGGAGAATTTTGTGTTTGACTACGAATGTTACTTTGAAGCCTCTAATCTTCAAGATGAGCAGAAACAAATTCTCTTGGCTTCTAGCCAATTAGATGGTGTGGCGATTCCAAGTGGAGCAAGTTGAACGACAAATTGTTACACCAATTCTGACATGGGCAAAATTCAAGGATGCAATACTTGGTCAATTTTAAACTATAAATGCCACCTGAGCCACATGAGATAAATTGGTAGAGTTGAAGCAGATTGGCTTAATAAGGAGCTACATCACACAATTTCAAAACATCATCATGCAAATTCTAGATATCCAAGAAAGTGAAGTTCTAGATTGATTTGTGTAGGATTGAAGTCACAAACCAAATTGGAGGTGACCATGCGAGAAACACAAAACATAGAAGAAGCCATGCAATTGGCTGAGCATTTTGATTCCTTGGTTGCGACAACTTGGTCTTGACCTTGACCTACACAAAGCCTACTAGTACACTACGCACGAGTGGAAGAACCGGCACCAATGGAGATTGATACTATCCAACGGAGACCACTTGGTATAGCAAATAGAGAAAGATTGTGACAAAATAGAGGTTGCTTACACAACACTTATGGAGTTTTTAGAGAAGGACTTCATACAACATAGTACCTCTCCTTGGAGCACCGTTACTATTCATTCCAAAGAAGGGTGGAGGACTTTGTTTCTATATTGATTATCATGGGCTCAATAAGCAAACAATGATGATTGATTGATGACTTGCTTGATCAATCAAGTGGAGCACAATACTTTTCCAAGTTGGATCTTTGTAGCAGCTATTGGCAAATCCACATTGATAGGGAGGATGTGCAAAAGATGGCCTTTTGCACAAGGTATGGGCATTTTGAGTAGAGAGTTCTACCTTCCGGGCTCACTAATGCTCCTATAGTCATCATGGATCAGATGCATAGAGTGCTGGATGGACTATTGGATCAGTATGTAGTGGTGTTCTTGTATGATATCTTAATCTATAGCAAGATAGAGGCATATCATGTGGATCACGTGAGAGAAGTCCAAAGATGACTACAACAATGGAAATTTTATTGTAATAAGTCAAAGTGTGCCTTTTGACAAAAGGAAGTTACCTTCTTGGGGCACAAGATCTCATTGGAGGAGATCAAGATGGAAGAGGAGAAAATCAAGGCCATTACTGATTGGACTACTCCAAAGGATGCTATAGAAGTATATGCATTTAATGGACTTGCCAGTTTTTACCAACAGTTCATCCATTATTATGCTCATGTGGCTGCACCATTGACTAGCCTCTTGGAGAAGGACTCAAGCTTCAAGTGGACCACCAA
Organism: Lunularia cruciata; assembly: GCA_948567375.1. Classification (NCBI taxonomy): domain Eukaryota; kingdom Viridiplantae; phylum Streptophyta; class Marchantiopsida; order Lunulariales; family Lunulariaceae; genus Lunularia; species Lunularia cruciata. The sequence continues at coordinate 18,370,730 of OX419762.1, read as the reverse complement.
GTACGAAGAAGCATTCTAGAAGTTGAAACATATGGTGTCTTCAAGAGCCATTCTTCAATAGTATGATCCTCAACTACCTTGTGTGGTTGATTTTGATGCTTCTAACTTTGCAATTGGAGCAATGTTGCAATAGGAATTCCCATACGGATTACATCACATTGCATTTGTGTCTCACCGACTCAATATGGCTGAAGGAAACTACTCTGTTTGAGATTGAGAACAACTTGCAATGGTATATGCCACCAAGGTATGGAAGCATTACTTCTTGGGGAAACAAGTGATCATGCAAACTGATTACAAACCATTGTTGTAAACTTTACACTTGGAACACATGAAGAGTCGACATCATCAATGGGAGGAACAACTCCAATTGTTTGACATAAAACTTGAGTACAAACCAGGTCAATTCCACATCATCCTGGATGCTTTATCATGATGACTTGATTTGAAGTCTCTTCCTCTTATCACAATAGCAATTACGATGGTGTCAGTTGACTCCAAGGTCCAAAATGAGTTTTGGTTAGCTCTATAACAAGATCTCTTCTTCCAAATGGTACATGGTTACCTTCCATCATGCAACAAGGAGAACAACACCTTCTCCATCAAGGAAGGCCTTCTATTCCATGAGGACCGGATCTATGTTCCAGCCAAAGGTGATCTTTGACTTGTGCAACTTCAAGACGCCCATGATTTACCCATAGTTGGTCACATGGGTGTGGACAAGACCTTGCGTACCCTCCAACACCGATGGTGGTGGCCCAACATGATGCAAGATGTTTGAGAATTTGTCCAATCATGTGAGAGTTGCCAATGTAACAAGGTCAACAACCAAAACCCGAGTGGACTCCTTCAACCACTTGCCATTCCATCCACTTGATGGGAGCATGTGAGCTTGGATCTCATCACATCCTTGCCCAAGACAAAACAAGGACACACAATAATTGTGGTGTTTGTGGAGAAGCTTAGTAAGCAAATCTACTTGGCACCAACTTGTGATACCATGGATGCTCCAACCTTAGCACAAATCTACTTTGACACTATCTTTAAGCATCATAGGATACCACGTGTACTCATCTCCGACCATGATCCTTGATTTACCAAGCAGTTTTGGCAAGCATTCTTCCAAATACTCAGCACCAAGTTTGCTTTGTCCATGTCCTATCATCCTCAAAGTGATGGACAAATCGAATGTGCAAATTGTACATTGGAGGATATGCTGCATGCCTTTGTTAATGTCCACCATACAAATTGAGAGGAATGTCTTGCAGTTGTAGAATTTGCCTATAACAATTCCAAATAGGCAAGCACCGGATTTTCTCCTTTCTTTCTCAATTTTGGCCAAGATCCACTTGTTCCAAATTCCCTTCTTGCTCCCCCTCCATCTCAGGTCCCTCATACTTCAACATTCTTAACCACTATATCCCAATCTCTCAAACAAGCTAAATCTCACCTCCTTGTTGCTCAAAATCATCAAAAACAATATGCGGACCACCATTGTTGTGATCATACCTTTCAAGTTGGTGATAAAGTCATGCTATCCTCTGGTAACCTCCCTCTCCCCCTTGATACCCAAGTTTGTAAACTTGCCCCTTGTTGGATAGGATCATTTGATGTCACCCAAATTGTCTCTTTTGTTGCTTATCGACTTCCCTTGCCTTATCATATGCATATCCATCATGTCTTTCATGTTTCCAAGTTGAAATCCTTTGTTCCTAACACCTCTTCCTTTTCCTCTTGAGTCCAATCTCCCCCTCCTCTTGTCCCTATCAATGATCATGAGGAGTACAAAGTTGATCATATCCTTGAACGTCGGCATATTCAACAAGGCTGTCAACAACATATGGAGTACAAAGTCCTTTGGAAAGGGTATCCCCTTAATGATGCCATGTGGGAACCTCTTTCTCACCTCTAGAATGCATAGACGTCCATCAAGGAGTTCAAAGCTTCACTAGCGAAGAGGACGTCACTAACTAGCGGTGGGGAATATGTAACAATATGGAGTTTAGCGACAAAGTTAGTGGGGCTAACAAAGTAGCAAATAAGACAAATTAGCCTAGAATATTATAGAAGTATCTAGAAAACTTCTTGGGAAGCTTCTCGGCAAGCTTAGCTTGCACCTCAAGTAAGTAGCTTCTAAAAGGTTCCAACTAGCTTAGCTTGCATGCCAAGTAAACAATTTTTAGAATGAAGTTTCTTGAGAAGCTTCCCAATTAACTTGGCTTGCACTCTAAGAAAGCGGGTCAAGAAAGCTTCTTGAGAAGTTTCTCAAGAGCTTTGTATGATCCTTATAAATACAAGAGCCAAAGCTCATGCTAGGCATTTGGAGTTTTCCCTCATTCAAGTGTCCCAATGTGAACTTCCATTCTCCTATTTCTCTCCTTGGTCTTGGTCTTTTACAAAGCCCATGACTTACAAATTGTTGGTCACATGGGTGTGGACAAGACCTTGGTTACCCTACAATGCCAATGATGGTGACCTAACATGGCACAAGTGGTTTGAGAGTTTGTCAAATCTTGTGAGAGCTTCTAATGCAAAAAGTCTAACAACCAAAAACCAAGTGGACTCCTTCAACCACTTCCCATCCCATTTGCTTGATAGGAATACGTGAGCTTAGGTATCATCACATCCTTACCCAAGATAAAGCAAGGCCATACAACAATCATGGTGTTTGTGGATAAGCTTAGTAAGCAAATCCATTAAGCACCAACCTTTGATATAGTAGATGCTCCAAAATTGACCCAAATCTACTTCAACAATGTCTTCAAGCATCATAGGATGCATTTTGTACTCATCTTTGATTGTGATCCTTGATTCACCAAAAACAATTTGGCAAACACTCTTCCAAATACTCGGCACTAAGCTTGCTTTGTCCAAGCATCAAATTCTCTCCCTTCCTTAATTTTAACAAAGACTCACTTGTTCCATATTCTCTTCTTGCTCTTCCTCTATCTTATTTCCTTCATACTTCCACCTTACAACAAGCTAAATCTCATCTTCTTGTTGCTCAAAATCATCAAAAAGAAATATGTAGATCAACATCATCATGATCTTATCTTTCAACTTGGTGATAAGGTCATGCTTTCTTCTAGTAACTTACCCTTCCCACTTGATACCCAAGTTTGTAAACTAGCTCCTAATTGGATAGGTCTATTTAATGTCACCCAAATCATTTCTCTTGTTGCTTATTGATTTGACTTGCCTTGCTTTGTCATATGCAAATCCACCCTATCTTCCATATTTCCAAGTTGAAACCCTTTGTTTCTAATCCATCTTCCTTTCTTCTTGTTTTGAACCCATTCCTCTTCCTATTCCTATCAATGATCATGAAGAGTATGAAGTTGATTGTATCCTTGCCCCTCACCAAAGTCAATGTGGCCACCAACAACATATTGAATATAAAGTCCTTTGGAAAGAGTATCCGCTTCATGATGTCAAGTGGGAGCCTCTTTCTCATCTCAACAATGCACAAATGGCTATTCAAGAGTTTGAAGTTTCCATGGTGATAAGGATGTCACTAATTAGCAATGAAAGAATATGTAAAGATATGGAATTTACAAAAAAGTTAGTCAAAGTTAAGAAAAGAAACAAAGAAGCCAAATTAGCCAAGAATTATAAGAATATTTTAGAAGTATCTAGGAAGCTACTTGGTACCTTCTAGTTATTGGTAATGTGTATACCAAGTGGTGGCTGCTAGGAGGAAGTTTCTTAGAAAGTTTCCCGTTTAGTTTATCTTAGCTTAGCTTGCATGCCAAGTAGGTGACTTCTGGAAAGAAACTTCTTGGGAAGCTTTTTAGCTAGCTTATCTTGTATGCTAAATAGTTGGTTTCTAAAAAGAAGCTTCTCAAGACCCTTGTGTAAAAATTGAGGAAAGAAATAGAGAAAGGAAGATCAAGGTGAAAGATCACATTAGGAATCTTGAATGACGGAAACTTTGAATGCCTAGCATGAGCTTGGGCTTTGGTATTTATAAAGAACATACAAGGCTCTTGAAAAAATTCCTAAAAGTTACTTTCTTAGAGTGTAAGCAAAGCTAACCAGGAAGCTTCTCAAGAAACTTCCTCTAGAAGCCGCCTACTTTGTATGCAAGCTAAGCTAGTCGGGAAGGTTCTAAAGAAGCTTTCTTTTAGAAGCCACCTACTTGCCTTGCAAGCTAAGCTAGTTGAGAAGCTTCTCCATAAGCTTCTTCCTAGAAGTTGTTACTTGGCATGGATATTACCCAATACTTAAAAGATACCAAGTAGTTTCCTAGATGCTTCTAGTATATTCTTATAAATCTTGGCTAATTTGGCCTACTTGCTACTTCATTAGTCTAACTAACTTGTCAATAAACTCCATATTGTTATACTTGTATGTTCCATAAAAATACCAAAGCCCAAGCTCATGCTAGGCATTTGGAGTTCCCTCATTCAAGATTCCCAATGTGATCTTTCACTCCATATTTTTATACTTGTATGTTCCATAAAAATACCAAAGCCCAAGCTCATGCTAGGCATTTGGAGTTCCCTCATTCAAGAGTCCCAATGTGATCTTTCACTCCAAGGTTCCATTCTCCTATTTTTCTCCTCGTTGTTTCACATCAGAGGTACTTATATTTGGAGGGAGATGAGACTATTAGGCAAGTCTCTCTACATCATGTGTCACACTTGGCCTATTTGGTATTTAAAGTTATTACCAATATTAGTAGTCAAAGGGTTACCAAAGACCCTACTAGTAGATATTTCCTTGTTGGGTGTAATACTAATAGCTAGACACATGATCTAGAGATGAAATTTGGTTTGGTAGCATCTGGAAGGATGTTATACATGATGGACTAAATAGATCAGATAGAGGTATCACCAAAAGAGTACTTCTACTAATAGGCCAAAAACCAAACCATGCTTGAAGACTTTAGAATCAATAGCTAGACATATGATCTAGAGGTGAAATTTGGAGTGGTGACATCTGGAAGGATGTTATACATGATGGAGAACATAGATCAGATAGAGGTATCACCAAAAGAGCACTTCTGTTAATAGGTCAGAAGCCAAAAAAAGCTTGAAATTTAAAGCCATTTTTGGAGGACTAAATGGATGAATTAGACCTCTAAAATGGAAAGTTTTACCCTCTTTTCAAGGGTAAAAGGCTTGCTTTCTTCCCCCATGATTTTTCTTGTCAAGAGATTTCCAATGGTACCTTATCCATGTGATTCTGAGCTTCCTACAAGAAGATTTTCTAAAGATTCCCTTTGGTCAAACCCATTTGACCAGCTGGATAGGACAAGGACTGGCATGTCACCCATCCAAACAGCTAATCCAAGGATGGAGCTTGCTGACAGGTCACAAATCCATGTATTTGATCCAAAGATGGAGCTTCCTTTGAGGGGATTCTGTTAGCTATATAATAAAGAGAAGGTGCTCCTTTGGGACATCGGAGGATTGAGTGTGAAATCTATGTTTTCTCTCTTGAAGAGTTCTCTTGTCCTTGGAATATTACAATGGTATCATAACAAGAGTTTTAATCCAAGAGAGTGGATCATCCCTCTTGGCAGAGCACGAGCTACTAAAATTGAGTAATTTGAGGTGGAGAACATAATACAATTGCTAGACTTGGGAAAGGCTTTAAGGAGCAGATGGGATGGATACAATGGGACAACAATTTCCTACACCTAGCTTCCCATTCTTGAATCCATTCCACATCAAGACTATGTACATCCAACGGGAGCAAATGAGAGTATTGTTAGTTTATCACTTTGGAGTGAAATTCATGGATAAAATGATGAATTCACCAAACCCAATGATTCTACCTATGGTGGTATATGACAAAAAGTAGGATTTGACAATCTATATTCTATTATGATGTTATGGATCTGAATTTACCAAATCCTCACCCTTGTAACATGCAAGTAGAAATCTATTATGTAGTTAGACCAAAAGTAATGTTTAGGGATTTTGTAATCCAAAATTTTGGTGAGGAATATTATCAATGAGTGATGGCCTCTTAGGTCCCAATAGTAGTCCTTATTGTTCTTGCACCTTCTTGAGTGATCATTCTAACCCTTTATTGAAGTAGGAAATAGCAAGTGAACATCAATCTTATGTACGAATCATAGATTTGCAATTGCAAGAGTTGATGCAAGGAATGCAAGGAATGTTGAACAAGTTTTGAGATATTAAGATGACCATAGAGGAATTACAAAATCAAGTACAAACCATCAAGAATGATTAAACAATGTAGGAAGGGAAATCATCTCAAAGCCCAATACCTGCAATTGAAGTACATGGAGAGGCACCCGTATCTATACCATCAAACTCGGCCAATGATGAAGCCACATTGTTACTATGGATGAAAAAGACCTACAATATTAAGCCTTATAAGAGGTAGCGTGCTATGGGAGTAGTGGAGAATTGAATCTCAAGAATGAATCAATACTTCCGAGTGTTCTTGACGGAGATCACTAAGCATGCATGTTTGCATGTGAGTACTTGACCAATAAATCCCTCACATGGTGTGATGCTTGGGAATGATCAATGTTGGTAGAAAAAAGAGAGGTCACGTGGATAGCAATGCAAGAAGGACTCTTGAAGAATTTCTAGTCTATGGATTTTGTGCAGATTGCCCAAATTGGACTATGTGGATTGAAACAAAAGAATAGCATACAAGAGTACATGGAAGCATTTTTGGATCTACAAGTCACAATAATCAACATGAGTCCAATAGAGGCTCTAGACAATTTCAAACAAGGGTTGAAGGACCGGATTTGCCAAGAAGTCATGGTACAAAATCTTTGCATTGTATTTGAAGCCATCACTTGTGCTCAAAGAATAGCAAGTGCACTTGGAGGAGGTAGAGGAGTAGTTCCATCTCAACACTATTGGGCAGAAATGCCATACATGGGTGGACCAATACTTATGGAATTGGGCAACCTTTGATTTTGAGATAGAGGAGCACGACCGCTTCAAGGAAAGCGGGACGGGTAGAAGAACAAAGAGATGGAATCCCACAAGGAGAACAAAATCATTGCTACCATTGTCGCCATATTGGGCACATCTCTATCAATTTTTGTGCTCATCTCCCTAAAGGCCATCGGCCTCCATACAAGCAATCCTTGAACAACATGGAGCAATGCACAAAGGAAGAGGAGGTAGAAATCACTTTAGAAAATAAAGATTGGCAGTGAAGGTATTTTGTAGCCTTATTGGCTCAATAGGGAAGTGGACAAGCAAGGAGAGGAAGAAGATGAGTGTGCAAAGATCTAGAAAGGCAAACTCACAATTGATTGTCATCAATGGGGCACCAAAAGGTAATCAAGTGAGAGTATTGATAGACCTTGGAGTAACAAAGAATTTCTTATCTTGCTTTGTTGCAATAAAATTGGGGATAGATCTAGAGAAAGATGAGAGCAAAGAAGTAGAGTTACCTAATGGGCAAACATAGGAGATTGAGTTGTTATCCAAAAGGGTAACACTCTCTGTAAGAGAATATAAAGAGGCAATTGAGTGGTGGGTGATACAATTAGCTTGTTATGATGCAATCTTAAGCATACCTTGGATGAAGCAATACAACTCTATGGTAGATTGGAGGAAGAAAGCAATGAGTACCCACCAATGGACAATCATTGGGGTTAGAGAAAAAGCACATAGGCCGAAATTGCCTCTCTATGTCACAAGAACAATAGGTATTTGTAAGAAATAGATGTTTCATGGGTTTAATAAGAGATGTCCAAAGTGCACAACTCAATGGAAAAATTCCTTAAAAATTGAAGGATGTGGTAAATGAGTTTCAAGATGTTTTCCTAGATGATCTACCCACAGGATTACTACCAAAAAGGAAAGTAGATCATAAAATTGAGATACTTTTGGGGAAGACACCTCCTTGTAAGACCCCATATCATCTATCACCTCAGGAGTTGGAGGAGTGTAAGGCTCAAATTGAGGATATGCTGCAAAAGGGGTTTATCCAACCCAATGTATCACCATATGGGGCTCCTATCTTGTTTGTGAAGAAGAAGGAAGATACAATATGCATGTGCATTGCTTATTGGGGCCTCAATCAGCAAACAATGAAAAATAAATATCTTTGATCCCACATGGACAACCTATTTGATCAACTCAATGGAGCAAGACACTTCACCAAATTGGACTTGCGGAGTGGTAACAATCATATCTAGATTGCAAAGGAAGATGTATACAAAATTGCCTTTCAAACCAAGTATGGCCACTTCAAGTACCTTGTGATGTGATTTGGCCTCACCAATGCACGTGCCACTTTCCTGAGTCTGATGAATGACATATTCTAGCCATATTTTATGTCCAAAAAGTTTATATTATTTGTCCAAAAAGTTTTGGATAAGTCTATTATTGTTTTCCTAGATGATATCTTAGTATACAATGACGGAACACAAACAACATCTACAAGAAGTCCTTCTGATTCTAAGACAGAATCACTTGTATGCCAAAATCTCAAAGTGCAAGTTTGGAAAGTCTGAAGTAGACTACTTGGGACATAGAGTCAGTGTAGAAGGTATCCAAGTATTAATAAATTAAATAGAGGTCATTCAAAAATGGAGTGCTCTAAAAGATCAGACTCAACTCAAGAGCTTCTTGGGGTTGATGGGGTTCTATCATCAATTTGTCAAGGACTTCTCCAAGGTGGCACAACCTTTAACGGCACTACTTGGCAAGGGAAAGAAGTAGACATGGGGAACTGCACAAGAGTTGGCCTTTCAAGAATTCAAAGACACCTTGCTACATGCACCAATCTTGAAATGATATGACCCAAAACATCCAATCAAATTGGCTACCAATGCATCAGGAAAAGCAATACGAGCAGTCTTACAACATGGGTGGCATGATGTTGGCATCCAATTGCATACTTCTCTTGAAAGCTATTACTGGTAGAATGCAATTATCACATCACAGAGTGAGAAGAGCTAGCCATTGTCCTTGCAACCAAGCATTGGAAGCACTATGTTGGCGAGAAGGAAATTGTAGTGGAGATAAACCATAAACCTCTAGTCTACCACAAGACACAAAAAGATCTCTCTTGTCACCAAATTTGATTTGCAGAGTGGCAATAATAATTCAACATGACAATCATTTATGTGGAAGGCAAGAAGCAACTTGCAGATGCATTCACCAGCATGCCAATGGCAAATGATTTGGTAGTAGAGGTCAAGATGAACCCTAAATTCTAGCCAAAGATTTTAACTACTACAAAAACAGATACCCATATCATAGGAGCTCAATCATCCAAAAGCATCACCAACAACCAAGGACTCACTTTTTGTGATGGTAAATTATGGGTCCCAAATGCCCCAAAATTATGCACTACTATCTTAGGAAATGTCATGATTTTTCCATTGCAGGTCATGTCAGAATGGACAAGACCTTGGATGCAGTCCAATGCTATTATTATTGGCCCAAGGTGAGTAACAATGTAATGGAATATGTTTTGTAACACTCATTTGTGCATGTGTGTGGTATTGTGATATTTAGCTTGGTATTACAAGTACTTGAGAGATATTATTTATATAAAGATAAAGGATGGTTCTACATTAGTCATGATTAGCTAGAGTTAGTCATAGCTAAGATAGAGAGGACCTTACTTGATAAGAAGTGGAAAAGATGAGCACCACTATTTTGGATTCTAGTGTGTTGACTTGGTATTATTCTTAGGTGTTTGGCTTTGAGGAAAGAGTTGAGAACTCTTGGGCCCAAGCCTTTTGTTTTGGATTCTTCTATAGTCCAAGAATAGCTCTTGTGAAGGAATCCTTGACTTAGTGGTTGGGTCAAGATAAGATCACATGCTAGTGGAATATGCTCATGTGAATGGATATTCCTTTCTACTTTTTGACTTTACTTGACTTTTTGCATAGTAACTTGAGTTACTCCAATAATTAGTAACTTTGGTGCATAACTATTTTGCAAGTATATAAACAAGGGGTGAGGAGGTACTCATTATCCTTTTATTTGCAACTATCTCTCTCTCATTCAGTTCTCTAGTGAGCAATGTCTTGAGTCTTGAGTATTGAAGTGTTAACCTTGGAGGAGTATGATGGAGTTGGGGTTCTTTGCCTTCTTAGTCCATGGTGTGCTACCATAATAGCCATCAAAGGTTCATCCTGATTGAGAGACAAGCCGGTTCATAGTTCAAAGCTGCTTACTTTGTCAACAGAACAAAGCCTCTAATCAAGCTCCTACATGATTCCTAAAACCCTTCCCTACTCCTATGCAATGTTGGGAATAGGTGAGTATGGATCTAGTCTTCAAATTGCCCAAGACCACCTCAGGGTTTGACTCTTTTGTAGTATTTGTTGACCAACTCAGCAAAATGATTCATGTATGCCCTACCACCAAGGAAGTGACAGCTCCACAACTATCTTAGTTGTACTTAGATGTAGTCTTCTCTCATCATGGCTTGTCTCAAGTGCTCATCACCAACAGAGGCACTCAATTTACTAGTCTATTTTGGAGGACACTCTTTGGTGTCTTCAAAGCCAAATTGGCCATGTCCACAACTTACCATCCATAGATTGATGGCCAAACAAAGCGGGCCAATCGCACTATTGAAGATATGCCTTGGGGCTTCACCTTAGATGAGCAAGAGGGGTGGGACACCTTACTTCCATTAGTGGAATTCATATACAAAAATTCAATAAACGCATCCATCTAAGTCACACCATTCTTCTTGATGTATGGTGAGCATCCTTTCACACCTATGAGCTTGATGAAGAGCTGTCCAATGACTACCAAGGTTGATGTTGTTAGCTCTTTTGTTTCAAGAATCCAACAAGGCATGGAGAATGCCAAAAACAGGTTGCAGATTGCCAAAAATCAACAGAAGCAGTATGCCAATGCACACCATTGGCACATGGAGTTCTAGGTGGGAGATCAAGTTTGGTTTTCAACAACCAACCTCACATTAGTTGCCCCTTGCAAGCTCCGACCTCGCTCTATTGGCCCTTTCCCATTCTTTGTCAAATTGGTGTTGTGGCCTATCACCTCAAGCTACCACTACAAATGAAGATCCATCCATTTTCCATGTCTCCCTCCTACATAAATATGCACCCCAATCAGACCCATGTCCTTCCATACAAGACATTTGACCTTGCCCGACACTCATTGATGGCATGGAAGAACATAAAGTTGAACGCATTCTCCAAAAATGCATCCATGGGACTCGTCACCTGCTGTCACGAGGATTGGTTGGTCTCAAGAGTACGTCGGGCACATGGTTTCTTGTGCTCATTTTTTTCTTATTGTCAATGCCTTGAAGTATCCCGTAGTTTGACATTCTCTATCTATTCCTAGATTGTTGGAAATCTCTTCTTTGCTAGAGCATGTTATTTTCAATTTCTCTTGAGATTTTCTCTCACTAAAGGTTCTATGGTTGTCCTTGATATTAACAGGATTGGTCATGTTTTGTGGGGTTTGGGTTTATGGGTTTTTATCCTTGCTTGTTTTATATTTTAGTTTCTAGTTAAGTTCAGTCTATGGTTCTAGATCTGGCGGCTCATAGAGCTGGGTCAAGTGGGCTCTTAAGAGAATAACAATGAGTGATCTATTTCAACTCAAACCTAAATACCTAGCTCATCAAACTACGGCATTCACATAGACCAGTTTGAGAGCTCGTAGAATGGAGCTTTCTCTCAATGCTAGCCATAGATCAAAATTCACATTGGCTTTGGGACTCATCATTCATAGGAATATCAAAATATGGAGTTCACAAATTCTGGACAAGCCAAACAGTTCTAGTTTATATATATATATATATATATATATATAGCATCTACAATAAGCTTTTCAATGAATCATCAACTCAACTGGAGCACTTCACATATACTCTATCCGACAGCAATCAAGGCAACTCACCCTCTGAACCTCTTCATTCTCCTATACCCTTGTTCTGCAGATCAGATTCACTCCATTCAAACAGGTCAGCCAACTTTGAATCTTTTCTCTTCCTTGCTTCAAATGAGCTTACCACTTTGAAATGATACTCCTCTCCTCTCAAAGGTTTCTTCCTCTATCTAGCTCTTGTCACTACCTGTTCAGCCACTCTTCACATTTTGAATTCCCTCCTCTATTGCATGCACTTCTCTCAAGTCACACACACGAGAGTTCTCTTCTCTATCATTCTCCCAAAAACTTCTCATTCCCCTCCAACCGAGTCACCTCTTGGTTTTCTCCTGAAATCTCTTTCTTTCTCAAACCAACTCTCTTCTTGTTCTTTTCCCAACACCTTCACTTTCTTCTCCCAACCAACTTGCTTCCTGTCTTCTCTCAAAATCATGTCACATTCTTTCCCAAAAAGCAAATCACCTCATGTCTTTCTCCCAAAACCCTCACATTCTTTTTCAAAATAGCTCTCTTCCTGCTTGTTCCCAAAACCTTCACTTTCTTCTCCCAACCAACTTGCCTCTTGTCTTCTCCCAAAATTGTGTCACATTCTTTCCCGATAAGCAAATCACCTCATGTCTTTCTCCCAAAACCCTCACATTCTTTTTCAAAACAACTCTCTTCCTGCTCTTTCCCAAAACCTTCACTTTCTTCTCCCAACCAACTTGCTTCTTGTCTTCTCCCAAAATTGTGTCACTTTCTTTCCCAAAAAACAAATCACTTCCTTCTCTTCTCTCGACATTGTGTCACATTCTTCCTTGAAAAGCAAATCACCTCATGTCTTTCTTCCAAAACCCTCACATTCTTTTTCAAACCAACTCTCTTCTTGTTCTTTTCCCAAAACCTTCACTTTCTTCTCACAACCAACTCACTTTCTATTTTCTCTTGATAACCCTCACATTGTTTTCTAAAGCCAAGTCACTTCATATTTTTCTCCCAAAACCTCACATTCCTCTCCAAACTCTTCTCACTTCTTGTTCTTCTCCCGAACCCTCACATTCTTCCTCTCACTTCCTATTTTTCCCCAAAACTCAAAACCCCCCTCTCATTCTCTCTACCAAATTCTTTCTACATCATGAAGGCAGTAGTCCATACTCTGATTGCACTATTTTCAATCAAACATTATCATTTGAATATCAAAATCCTTTCTACCAGAGAACACTTGACGCTCATCTCCAACTTCCAATTCTTCTGAACCATTCATCCTAATCCCCTAATCACATAAAACCACAGACATGGACAACTTTTCTTGGGCCAACTTCAAGATCCAGATAGAGATAATAGTCGGTATCAATAAATTGATGGCTTGTGTCAACTACCCTTCAACAAGAATTTTAATGTACTTGCTAACTAGAGACTTCGTATCGCAAGTGTGGCACAATTGGTGGAAGCTTCCCATAGAGAACTCACATTCACACTCACACTCTCCCTCCAGAAACCTATCTCATCTGCATGTCCACCTCAAGTTTGTCTCCACAATCCAATCAAACCGTCACTAGCTAAACTAAACCTGCATCAAAGAATTGGAGTGGTCCACCAAAGGAAAAATTGTCTCCTACTTTGACACGATTACACAACAGTTCAGATTCAGCTAGCTAGCCTACTACAACCTATATACCCTAAATTCATCCATGCACTCACTGCCCTCCTGATAACTCTCATTCTCTAGAAACTTAACAAACATTCACATCAAAGTGCTTGTTGTCTTCCATGACAGAGGGCCGCACGAGTTGGACTGGAATAATCAATCTCACCTCTCTCTCATTCTCTCGTCTTGTCATCCTTACTGCCTTCTGTCCTGTCCAACCTTACTGCCTTCTGCTTCTATTGAATCTTACTATTTTCCTCTCTGTCATTCTCCCAAAAACTGCTCACATCCTTCTCTTCTCTCCCTCGTTAACTCCCTTAGCATCAGACATCTTTCAAAGGTTCTCCCTACATTGTTAACTCCATTGTCATCATTAATATCAGCTAGAAGTATTCCCTTGAACCCTTCTCCTTGAACCCTTCCTTCTTTTTCACTTCTTCCACTGGCACTGTTTTCCCACAAGATCTCTTGAAGCATTCCCTAAAAATGAAAAAAAATGCTTCCAAGACCCAATGACCTGAAAAAAATAGTCTTGAGCTAGTGCAGCATAAATCTTAGCCCCCAGAATGTGTACTCCAAAAGACCTCCCATTTTCATGCAAACTTATAAATACTTCTGAGTTTATGCCTCATTTTTTAGCTTTCAAGCTCATGAAAAATTAACAAAACTTCCAACCTCATAACGGCATGAAGAATATTTCCAAGACACAATAACTAAAAAAAACCCAAAGTCATTGCTACGCAAGAAAACAAAACCTTCACACCAAATAGCATCCCTAGTACGCATGGGCTACTTTCCCAATGACACCGCGTGTGGAATATCTCATACAATGGAAAGGTTACCCATTGTATGAGGCAACATGGGAGCCAATAGCCAACTTGACCCACGCACTAGTGTTAGTAAAATCTTTTGAGTAACAGCTTTGTAATGAGGAAGTTGCGTCTTAAAAGGAGGGAGGTTTATAATACCAATAGCCAGAGACATGATCTAGAGATTTGGTTTGGTAACATTTGGGAGGATCTCATACATGATGGACTAATTAGATTAGACAGAGGTATCACCAAAAGAGTACTTCTACTAATAGGCCAGAAATCAGAATATGCTTGAATACTTTAAAATCAATAGCTAAACATATGATCTAGAGGTGAAACTTGGGATGGTGACATCTAGAAGGATGTTACACATTATGGAGAACTTAGATGAGGTAAGGGTATCACCAAAAGAGCACTCCTATTAATAGGGTAGAAGCCAAAAATAGCCTGAAAACTTTGAAGCCATTTTTGGAGGCCTAAACGGATGAATTAGGCCTTGGAAATAGAAATTGTCCTCCCTGTTGAAAAGATAGGCTTGCCTCCTCTCCACCATGATTCTTCTCATCAAGAGCTTTCCAATGGTACCTTACCCATGCAATTATGAGCTTCTTACAAGAAGATTCACTAAAGATTCCCTTTGGTCAAACCCATTTGACCAGTTGGATAGGACAAGGACTGACATGTAACCCGTCCAAACAACTAATCCAAGGATGGAGCTGGCTAACAAGTCACAAATCCATATATCTGATCCAAGGGTGGAACTTCCTTTGAGGGGATCCTCTTTGCTATATAATAAAGAGAAGGTGCTCCTTTGGGGCATTGGAGGATTGAGTGTGAAATCTGTATTTTCTCTCTTAAAGAGTTCTCTTGTCCTTGGAGTGCTACACTAGGGGTATAGGACCTAGAGAGACATGGTCTTATTCATTTGGTGATTCCTAGATGGCCATGTTGGGGACACACCCATGCAAGGTCAAGGTCTATTTTAGTGTATTTTTGGAGATGTTTTGTATACTAAGACATCTCTAGGTTCAACAAGCCATTTCTCTAGCCTAGATTTTGGAGAAGATCCCTTCTTGCACATGGGTGATGGAAAGTACACATCAAGTCCATTCTTGGATGGGACTTGCCATGTTAGATGCAACCAAAGTTGGATCACGAGCTCATCATCTTTGTCTTTGGTTTATGAATCTCTTACCTAAGAGGTTTTACAATGTGCCTATGATGGGATTCAATGGCTAGCCCATCTTATTATTGATGATTTTCTAGATATTGGGCACTAGTTTCAAACAATGGTAAACCTTATTGGGCAGCCATTTTACCCACACTCATGAGTTTCTCCATCTCACATGCTTTTTGAAGAGGTATTAGACTTTTTTAGGACTCATATTTACAATAGTTGCTAAAGCTTAATACCAATGAGAGAGAGCAAGCAATGAGTTTTTGTACCAATATTATTCTCATTTCAATAACATTAAAGGCATCCAAGCATTAGGTGTTAGGTTAGGCTATGAACCTAACCTATGTGACCTAGAATTTGAGTCTTGGATTGGTTAAGCAATGTAGGAGGTGCTTGATAGACATCACCACTAAAACACTTGTGAGCTTTGTGCTTATCAAGATGATTCAAGCACAAATTGGGAGTAATGGACCAAGTGGGCATGGTATTTTTGGGACATAGCCAATGGTTACCAGTGAGAGTGATCTACTTGGGTTACACCCTTGGTCTACTTGGAATGTAGCTAGAGGATGTGTGGAACTTGCAAACTAGAGTAGATGGAGTTTTTCACTCTAAGATTAGGGACTCTAATAGTTGGGAGTATGACATTATTGCTTCCAAGGGCCTGATGTAGCAGCCAGTCAATGCATCTTCCATTCTTACATTAGTTGTAGAGGATACTTGGGAGCAACATATTTGATCCAAGCTTACAAGAATGGAAAGATAAAGAGTTTGGAGGTTCTTGAGGAGAATTAAAAGTTGTTTCACCTTTAATATGAAGAACTTGGGTTCTCTAAAAGGACTCTGTATTTGGATTGAGCCAACTAGAGATACGCTAGTTTTTTGTGTCCTTACAAATATCATGACATGGAGAGAGCATTGATTAAAGCCATAGTATTCACTTTTTAAGGCTAGTTTGATGGCTTTCACATGGAAAATATGCTTTAGCTACAATGATGATCATCAAGAAGGATATCCATGTGAACTACACAAATAAGCATATGTGTAGAGATTACCATTATATCAACTGGTAGACTAGGGTTGATCAATATACTATGCCTACATTGGAGGTAATCTTTGATGTGATTGGGCATGCAAAGGTCTTTAGTACTTTAGATCTTTGAGTAGTATATCATCAATTACAAATCAAAGAGGAAGACAAGTCCAAGATAGAATTTTGGGTTATTAATCCTCACAATAAGGATGTGTTGTATCAGTGGAGCTTCTTACCATTTGGGTTGAGAATACTCCTACCCCAAGCTCTAGAGGTCATGGATAGGATCCTAGCAAAATTGGATTTTGATCAGTGCTATCTTGATAAAATTTTGGTCTATAGCACTATTGTGGAGGAGGGTGAGAGACATTTGTTATAGTAATACTCCAAGGACAAGAGAACTCTTCAAGAGAGAAAACACATATTTCACACTCAATCCTTCAATGTCCCAAAAGAGCACCTTCTCTTTATTATAAAGCAAAGAGGATCCACTCAAAGGAAGCTCTATCCTTGGATCAAATGCATGGATTGGTGAACTGTCAGCAAGCTACATCCTTGGATTAGTTTTTTGGATGGGTGACATATAAATCCTTGTCCTATCTAGTTGGTCAAATGGGTTTGACCAAGGGGAATCTTTAGAGAATCTTCTTGTAGGAAGCTCAAAATTGCATAGGTAAGGTACCATTGGAAAGCTCTCAATGAGACAAATCATGGGGGAGAAAAGGCAAGCTTTGTTCTCATAAAGGGGATGTTGGTTACATTTTCAAGGCCTAATTCATCCGTTTAGGCCTCCAAAAATGGCTTTAAAGTTTTCAGGCTATTTTTGGCTTCTACCCTATTTGTAGAAGTGTTCTTTTGGTCATAAATCTATCTGGTCTATGTTCTCCATCATGTGTAACATCCTTCCAGATGTCACCACCCCAAGTTTCACCTCTAGATCATATGCTTAGCTATTGATTCTAAAGTTTCCAAGCATGTTTTGGTTTTTGGCCTATTAGTAGAAGTACCCTTTTGGTGATACCTCTAGCTTATCTACTTAGTCCTTCATGTATAACATCCTTACAGATGTTACCAAACTAAATTTCATCTCTAGATCATGTGTCTAGCTATTGGTATTACAGTTGGAGGCATTTGAGAGATTGAGATCTCAAGGACTCAAATTATATCTTAGGAAGTTGTAATACCATTAGCTAGACATATTATCTAGAGGTGAAAATTAGGTTGTTAATATTTGGAAGGATTTTTTATATGATGGTGTCGCCAAAAGAGTATTTCTACTAATAGGACAAAGGCCAAAAACACCCTAAAAACTTTAGAGCTAATTTTAAAGGCCTAATTGGATGAATTGGGCCTCAAAAATTGGAAAAATGCCCTCTTCCAAAGGAATGCATGATGCCTTCCCCCCTCTCCCATGTTCATCTCATTGAGAGCTTTCAATGGTACCTCACCAGTGCTATTTTGAGCTTTTGATAAGAATATTCTCCAAAGTTTTCCTTTGGTCAAACTTGTTTGACCAATTGGATAGGACAAGGACCAACATGTCATCCATCCATGTAACTAATTCAAGAATGGATATCATTGACATATAACCAATCCATACATATGATCCAAGGGTAGAGCTATATAAGAAAGACAAGGTGCTCCTTTCGGCATCGGAGTATTAAGGACCAAAGCCTTGTGTTTCTTCTCTTGTGTTTTTCTTGGGAGTTTTCTTGTCATAAGAACATTACAAATTGGTTATGTGAGGAGCATTGTCACATAATTCCAAAATACCATGATATAAATTCTAGAGATATTAGAAAGTGAAACTCTAGATCAATTTTTTATGGGCTTGAAATCACACACCAAATTAGAAGTAACTATGCTCAAGCCCAACACTTAGAAGAAGCCATGTAGTTGGCTGAGTACTTCAAATTTTTAGTTGCCACAATTTGATCTTGACCTAAACCATCACAAAACTTGCAAACACACCACACATGGGTGGAAGAGCCAACACCAATGGAGATTGATGCCATCCAACAAAGATCACTTGGGATTGTAGATAGATAAATATTGTAATAAATGGTGATTGCTTCTATTATAACCAAATTGGATATTGCAATGTCAAATTTTTGACTAAGAATAAACAATCCCAACCAATGGCCCCAATAGAGTTTGTGGAGCATGACGAACTAGGAAACAAAGAGTCCTAATGGGAGATATCAAGCCACTTATTAAAAACTTCATTATTTCCAATGGGATTGAAAGCTATACATGTGCAAATTTGATTCATTTGCAAGGTATAATATTTTATCATAGTTATATGATTTTGGTTGATTTTGGGAGTTCAAAATTTTCATGTCCATACAATTAGCAAAAGAATTATATATTTGTATCAAGCAAGTATTAGATAGCATATTGATGATGATTTATGGTTAAAAGAGTTCCACATTCTGTACTACAATCTAGTTGTATTTAAGATTGGAAGGAATATCAAGAGTATATAAGATTTATAATAGTTCATCTACATTATAATATTATTTTAGGTTTTCCTTGGTTTGAACATCATAAGGTTCAATTTGATTGGGCATGATGATAAATTCAAGTACAACACCGAGATAAAAATTACCAACTAGGTTGTCTGACACCTTTGAGTAAGACACTTAAGAATTATTAATCTCAAAATGAAAAGTTTGTTAGTATAGCAATTGTAAAAAAAAGCTTCTGAGGAAAATATTCATGTTTTTTAGGGTATAAATCAAGCTAGATCAAGTATAATTGTGGAAAAAGAATCTGATGAGGATCAAGAGTTTCAATGTGCAATATTTGACAAGATAGTTCAAGAGTTTGTAGATGTATTTTTGGATGATCTTCCAAAAGGGTTACCCTTTGATCAAGGTATGCACTTCAAGATCAAGTTATTGCCAAGTAGTACTCTAAGGAATGAACCAATCTATTGACTCTTGCCAAAGGAGTTAGAAGAGCTTCAAAAAACAATGATCAAGTTGTTGGAGAAAGATTTCATACAACATAGTATATCACGTTGGGGAGCATCGGTACTATTTATCTTAAAGAAGGATGGAGGACTTGGATTTTGTATTGACTACCATAGTCTCAATAAATAAATTATGAAGAATATATATCCTTTGCCTCAAATTGATGACTTTTTGGATCAATTGAGTAGGGTTCAATACTTCTCAAAGTTGGATATTTGAAGCAACTAATAGAAAAGTTCAATTAATGAAAAATATGTGTAGAAGATTACCTTTAGCACAAGATATGGGCATTTTGAATGGAAGGTTTTACCTTTTAGGCTCACTAATGTTCCAATTGTCTTCATGGATCATATGCATCAAGTGTTAGATAGGCTATTGGATTTATACTTGATAGTGTTCTTAGATGACATTTTGATTTACAATAAGATAGAAGCAAAACACAAGAATCACATTTGAGAAGTCCTAAGAAGACTACAACAATGAAACTTCTACTCCAAGAAATCCAAGTGCATCTTTTGGCAAAAAGAAGTTACCTTCTTGGGCCATAAGGTTTCAGTAGAGGAAATCAAGATATAGGAGGAGAAATCAAGACCATTATCAACTAGCTTACTCATAAGGATCCCATGGAAGTGTGGGGAGTCAATAGATTGGCAATTTTTTTACCAATAGTTCATCAATTTTTTTTCCCATGTGGTTGCATTGTTAACAGAACATTTTAGGAAGATAATAAACTTCAAATAGTACCAAGCAAGAAGAGGCATTCAAGAAGCTTAAGGATATGGTGGCTTCACAACCCATCATCCAACCATAGGATCCTTAACTACCTTGTGTGGTTGATTTTAATGCTTCTAACTTTGAAATTCAAGCTATGTTGCAACAAGCCTTCCTAAATGGATTGAATCCCATAGCCTTGGTATCTCAATGACTAAATGGAGAAAAAATGAATCACTCTACTTGAGATTAAGAAAAATTGGTAATGGTATATGCAAAAAAAAAATGACAACATTATCTCTTGGAGAAATAATATGATGCAAAAAAATCACAAAGCCTTGTTTTAGGCTTTACATTTGGAGTGCATGAAGAGATGGAATCATCAATGGGAGGAGCAATTATAATTTTTTGACATCAAATTTGAATATAAACCCAAGGAAGTTCCATGTCATTCTTGATATATTATCATGATGTCTTGATTTGAAGACTCTTTTTGAATCTCTCATAACAATGATTACCATGGTGTTGACTAACTCAAAGGTCCGCATTGAGTTTAGGATTGCTTTATAGCACAACCCCTTTTTCAACTAGTGCAAAATCTTCTTGCAACACATGACAAGAAATATAACACTTTATCCTTCAAGTAAGGCCTTTTATTCTATAAAAATTGGATCTATGTTCCAGCTTTAGGTGGAATACAACTTATGTGGCTTCAAGAGTCCCATGAATTACCAATCATCAGTCACATGGGTGTGAAAAAAACCTTGATTACCCTAAAATATCAATGGTGGTAGATAAACATGGGACAAGAGGTTTAAGAGTTCGTTTGATCTTGTGAGAATTACTAATGCAAAAAGTAAGGCAACCAAACACTCGATGGACTATTACAACCACTAATAATTCCTTCATGGAAACATGGAAGCTTAGACCTCCTCATATCCTTGAAAAAGACTAACCAAAGCCATACAATAATTGTGGTCTTTTCAATAAGCTCAACAAGAAAATTCATGTGGCACCTACCATGGATATAATAGATGTTCCAACCTTGGCCCAAATCTACTTTAATATGATCTTCAAATACCATAAGATGCCAAGGTTTCTCACCTTTGATCATGATCCCCAATTTATTGGAAAATTTTGGCAAATACTCTTCAAGCTACTTGGCACTAAGTTTGCTTTGTCTATGGCCTATCACCCTCAAACTGATTGGCAAACCAAATAAGTCAATTATACCTTGGAAGACATACTACATTGTTGTACTTTGCCTTTCTCTCTTTAAAAACACTTTGGATGCCTAGTTGTGGAGCTTATAGATAAGAGGTTTTGTGTAGAATTGATATTAATAGTTTGAGCTTGTTTGTTTGCCCAATCACCAAAACCTTCTAATCTTGTTTCTAATGTCCCTTCTATGAAGGTAAAGGAATAACAGATAACCTAACTTGTCATCACAACATGCACTCCTAGTTTTCTAGTCATCACTTCCAACCTTACCAAGGAGAAATACACATCACACCTAGAAAGAAAGAACCTAAGTGGAATGCTCACACACCAATCCAAGGCATACAATCAAGCATGTAAGCATTGAGAGGATCCAAACAGAAGAATTTTAGCAAAACTTTCCATGGTTTTTGTGGAAATGAGCTTCATAGCCTCTTAGCTTTGTCAATCCACTTACTTCAATTTGTGTTCCAAGTTGCATCTAATCTATACTCTAAATTTGCATCCAATTTGTACTCCAAATAGAGAAATTCTATGCCTTTTGATGGGGAATCTTTGCAAGACTCAAATAAGAATCACTTTTTTCTATAGCTTCAATTGGATTTTCTAAAACACTATGGAAAGCTTGGGAGATAAAATTTTCAATGATATAAAGTAAATCTAATTCTAACAGTTATATTAAGACATCTATAGCTCCCTATAGCTTGACAAGATTCTCAATCTTGACCATATTTTTATAATTTTAACCTTAATTTCAAAATCTCTATTTGAGAGCTTGCTCTTGATTTTTTGACAAATTTTCATTAGATTTCTAGGTCAAAGGTAAGAATAATCCTCACCAATACTCTAGCAACCTAAACTATTAAATCATAGTCAAAAATGGAAGAATTGGCATTCAATTGTGATTGGAGGTAAAAATGCTCCATTGAGCTTACAATATTATTTTCAATAGAGTTTGTTGCATCATCACTCACTTTCAATAAACATTGAGCAAAAAAAAATTTACATAGTAATGGTTGTTCTTTAATCCAAATCTAGGTGAAATTTGGAATTTGAATCCAATCCCAGATATGGATCAATTCTCAAACTAGGCTAACTCTTGAGCTCTACAGACCTAAGTATACTTGACACTTGATGAATTCTTTATATGAGGAACTCACAAAATAATAAAAATTTATAGAGACACAAACCTAACCACAAACAATATTAAAAAATGTCATGGTCTTATTTGAACTAGAGCTTGAAAGGTGACTAAAATCCTAAACTTGATCATAATTTTTTCCTCAATGATTTGATTACCTAAACTTCCACTTCAATCAATTAGATCAAATTTGATATTGACTCAAATATAAAATTTCTTAAGCTTAGCATTATAAGCACTTTGTTTTATCTCTTACCTCCTAAAATATCATGAAAAAATATGATAGAACTCTTAGAATCCTCAAATTTTTCATTTGTGTATGAATTGATCTCCTTGCTTCAATTGATCCTAACTCACTTATAATTTACTCAAATCTCTAGGTTTTTCTCTCCAAACCATAATATAAGTTCTTCTCTCTAACCATTGTATTGTTTTCCCAAATGGCTTTCTTGAACTCTCCAATCCTCAAAACCTCTAGATTACTCATATTGGATCCAATCACTTGCAATTTTATCACTTAGTTTGTTTTCTTTTTGACAAATGGTTCTTGTAACTTCTCTTTGAAGTCCTTGAAAAGAATTCAGTACTTTTCTTTCTACAAGAGCATATAGACTGTCAAGTCCTAGACCTATCCATAAGTAAGCACAAGAAGGATGATAATACCCATGATTTATTTCATTGATACCATAAACAAAGGTGATGTGATACTATCCAAGCTCAAAAGTGATCAATGCAAAATCTAAAGCTTTATGAGAAAAAGATTTAGGAGTGATAGATCTAAAGCATGGAACATCTCTCATTCCGATTCTTTGTCAGATGTTCTAGCTAGCTCCCACACTTTGCTACAACTCTCACTCTCAACATCCTTCTCTTGCTTAAGATTCCTAAAACTAAAACATATAATGTCTATCAAATCTCCACACCTATATACATCAAAACTCTCAAAGAGAACAAAACTGTAACCCACATGGCCAATCACTTAAATGTTCACAAATTGTTTACATGACAATACCTCAACCACAAGATCCATCATACAATCTACCCCAATAATATGGAGATAAATTGCACTAAACTACTCAAACCACAACATGATAACATGCTTTTGTCAATGTTTATCACACCAATTGAAATACTTGTCTTGTGGTTGCAAATTTTTCCTACAATAATTCCAAGCAAGCAAATGCAAAATTCTCTCCTTTATTTCTCAATTATGGACAAGATCTAGTTATTTCCAATTCTTTTCTTACTCTAATCCCATCTCATGTCCCTCATACTCCACCTTCTTGTCCAAGATGTCGCATCCTTACACCAAGCTGAGTCTCATCTTCTTATCGCCCAAAATTGTCAAAACAAATATGTTGATACATATTGTTGTGATCTCAACTTTCGAGTAGGTGATAAGATCACGCTCTCCTCTAATAACCTTCCCCTCCCTCTTGAGATTCAAGTTTGTAAACTTGCTCCCAATTAGATCTATCCATCTGATATTACTGAGATCATTTCTCTTATTGCCTACCAACTTTCACATCCTAATCATATGAGAATCCATCATGTTCTTCATATTTCTAAGTTAAAACCCTTTGTTTTAAGCACATCTTCCTTTCCCAATTTTGTCCAATCCCTCTCAATGATCATGAAGAATACAAAGTTGAGAATATACTTGCATATTGTGGTATCAAATGTGGCTACAAATAACACATTAAATATAAGATCCTTTTGAACGGGTATCCTCTTCACAATATCACATGGCAACCTCTTTCTAATCTTCACAATGCACCAATGACTATACAAGAGTTTGAAGATTCTATGGTGACAAGGATATCACCAACTAGCGGTGGGAGAATATGTAATAATATGGAGTTAACCAAAGCTAATATGGAGCTACATATAGCTAAAACAAGGTAGAACTATCATATATCTAGGAAGTTCTAAGAAGATTCTAGAACACAAAGCTTCTTGAGAAGTTTCTTTGGATTGAGTAACTTGCATGCCAAGTTGATGGCTAGCTTAGCTTGCATTCCAAGTAAGGTAGCTTCTAAAAGAAACCTTCATTGGAAGCTTCTTGGGAGCCTTGTACCCAAGTTACCTATAAATACCAAAACCTAAGCTCAAGCTAGACATCCAAAATTTCCCTCACTTGAGCATTTCCAATGTGATTTTCAATTTTGATAATCTATTCTCCTATTTCTTTCCTTGATCTTTTACATTGTATGTCCAATTGGTTTGGATTGGTGTGCGGGGATTGTTCTAAGGTTCCTTCCTTTTAGATATGTTGTGTATTTCTCTTGTGTAATGTTGGAAATGATGAGAAGCAAACTAAGAGTGCATGTTATAATGATAAGTTAGTTTGCTTGTTATTCCCTTACCCTATAGAAAGAACATTGGAAACAAGGCTGTAAGTTTTTTAGGGTTGGGAAAATTAGTGGTCTCAAATTATTAATGATAGGTCTACATGCAACCTCCTATCCACAAGCTCAACAACAAGGCACCCGATGTGTTCATAGAGGGAGAAAAGAAAAGTATGACAACATGCTACACTATAGCCTTTCGCACTATGGAATCAACATGAAGTCATTTTAAGGACTATAGTGAAAATCAACATGAGTCCTTGACAACATCTTGCAAGATACTTTATGTTCCACATTGAGTGGGAGGAGCGGCTATGGAGATATAGTCTGGTGTAGATCCATTCACCCATTATTAGACATCTTGATAATGCATAGAGCACATTAGAGTAGAGAACCTTCCCTTTGATACCTTTGAAGATACCCCATATGTTTACATTTCAACACCATCTTTATACATTTAGATGGTGTTAGGATGACTTTTCCATTTAAGCACCACATTTTTATATTCATTTATGCATGTACTCCATGCATTTTTGAGAGTGCCTAAATTTTTAGTAAGAATTATATCTATTCTTCATACCCTTGGTTGGAATTTTCCAAAAGGTTGGAATGTTTACATGTTTTTCTTAATGCTGGTCATGAGGAGGTGTTTGAACCTTCTATAGATGAGCCATTGAGTTCTCTTTGGTTTACGTTTGATGATCTTCTTTTCATTCTTTTCAAATGCTCTTGGTTCAAACAAAAGGATTTGGTTGTTAGCTAAAATATTGTAAGAGAAAGGTGTTAAATTTCACACTATAAACTTATTGGTCAAGTGTAAGAGTAAAATTTGCAAAGCTAGGTGTTTTTTTTTTGAAATATAGGTCTTAGTTTGTCACTCCATCCATTGGTATTGCACTTGTTCTAGGATGTCGGGCTTACCATTGAATGGACTTGAAAATGGAGAGTTTAAAAGATAAAGAATAAGGATATTGAACTTTTGGGAAGGAGAAAAAAGATTCTATTTATATGTGGATTGTCTCTACCAATCCTTGAGAATAGTACTACATGTTATGTTTTTTGAACAAGTTAAGCAAAACTCATAGATATTTGTGGTGGGATGAGATTCATCAGATTACTAACCATCTCCAATGTAACAATGGTGGCTATGTTTTGTACCTTTTTTCCTATCTTCCACATCACATCACCTTCCTAAATGAGCTAAGTTACTTTCCATATCCACAGATTAAATAAAAGGAATGAGAAAGATTGATGTCTAACAAGCTCAACAAATCAATGTTCCATGTCCAAGTTACTAGAGAGTTGGATGTGGTTTCAATGCCTCAACTCACAATCTTTCTAACATTAGGCTAAGAAAGCAAATCTATGATAATGAGTAAACACATTGAAAGCAAATAAACACATCCAATTATGTCCTCCATTGGTCAACCATATAAAGTGTAGTATGACCAGATCCATTATCCATTATGCATACAAGTGAATCCAATCAAGGTATATATGAGCAAACACAATCAATACATGAACAAATCCATAGTAGAGCAAGCAAAACTACCCTTAAACAAGTAAATTCACCTGAGTTTGCAACCAAACCCATTCATGAGGCAAGCAAATCCACCCTAAAACAAGCAAATCCTTTAATTCCAAGTAATCAATTCCATGTCATTTTGGAAGAACATATGAATTTTTTAACCTCCTCCTTATTATTATTATTATTATTATTTTAAACTCTTAGAGTGGTTTTATATCATGCACACTAGAATTGCATGCAATAATGTCTTTGGTGACACTCTGATGACAACCATATCATAAGGACTAGGCTGAATTACATCTATCCAAGAAAAGATGTTGACAATACTTGAATTTACTTTGGAATTTTCTTTGCCTTTGCTAATTCCAATGTTGTATGATATTGTTGCCTTGATTTAGCAATCCTTTTTTGAATTTTAATTTTTGCACTTCCTATCTTTCTTGAGACTCTATCTAGACCTGAAGCTTTTTTCTCTTTGTTGTTTTCTCAACATCAATTTTGACCCATTTGCACTTTTCTATAGCCTCAAGTGAATTTCTCTTCCATTTCGTATGATTGGTGATGTCTTGGAAAAATCATTTAGAGTTGGGAATTTTTTTGAATTTGCCTTATCAAACTTCTCACTCTTATATAATCACTATCTTGCTAATCTTCTTGGTTTCTCAATTCTCCATCTTTGTCTATCTTTTGCTTGCATATCCTCCCTAGCTCTTGTATTCCTTTGTATAGTTGAAAATAGAACATCCTCCTTGTGTGATTTGATGGTTTTTTTGATGCATACTACACCTCTCTTCCAACCAACCCTCATGCATACTTGGAATGGTCATAGGAATTGATTGTTGGAGCACAAGGCTTTCTGAAGTTCCCAACAAAGAGGTGTCTTCTCCTAACAATTCTTCTTCTTCTTGAATGGTTATGATGCATATTTCATCTTCAAAAGGTTCACTTCACTCCCCACTCCCAAATTTACAAGCATTTAGGAAGGGAAATATGTTGCTCTTATAGTGAATCAAGCATCCATTTTGAAGAAGTGAAGATAAAGATGGCTTAGTTTATCATCTATAGTGGTCTATTTGTGCTTTTTCTCCTTCTCAAAGAGACCTTCCCCTATGGATTTGTCCTTCTAGCTTTGAGCTCCTTGTATGACTTAAAAAATGAGCCTACGTGTTCTTCAATTTCTCTCCATTCATTGGCAACCCTTTACTATCTCATAAGAAAACTGACCATGTAATTGAAGGTAAGATTCTTTTGAATGTGTTTCTTGCTACTACCACCATGGATATTTGTTATGTACTCCGGATCCTCTATAATCCAAAATTTGACTATAATGGTGTGAAATTATTTTGAATCAATCTTTGTTGCAATTTCCTTTGCTCAACAACCTAATACAAGGAGTATGGTATTTAGCTTTTCCTTTACTTATTGGAGTGTAAAAAGGCACCAATAGACTCAAGAAAAAAATTTTCAAGAGTTCTTGAAATACTATCATTTGTGCTTGAAATACTAAACTCTTTGCGTGAATGAAATTACTTTGTACAAGATTGAAAATGGGACTAAAATGTTCATGACTACTTGTGGGAATGGAATTAATCTATGCAAGATTGGAAGTGGAACAACAATGGTCAAGACTCAAAAAAAAATATCAATGCACTATTGGGGAAGGGGATTCAAAAGAGGATCAAAATCTAACATCCCAATAGATGTGCACTCCATGGTCCCTAAACTAATATTTTAATTCCCAAGCATGCTTCTAAAAGTTGGCACACAATGAATTTCTCCAAGTTGACCTATTCATGCTAGGTCTAAGTTTACAAAGTATTGCATATTGCTGCAATATATAAACCAAAATTTGCCCTATATCAATTGGACAAGAGTTTCTCTTTGAATTACATGGATTCAACCTTTTCCCTTCTAGTGTACATGCTGCTAATGTCCAATATTGGGATCCTTCTTTGAGAGCCCAAGGATACAAATTTTGATTCTTACCACATTGGTTTGAATTCCCATTTGTGACACATAGTAGTTTTCTGAATCCCATTTGTTACACACAACATGTTTTGACAAATTTCCATTCAAGAGTCTTATTGGAAATGACTTGGATAGAGCACCTTAAACAACCTTTAAACCTAAATTTGACAAATTTCCATTCAAGAGTCTTAATGGAAATGACTTGGATAGAGCGCCTTAAACAACCTTTAAACCTATATTTGACAAATTTCCATTCAAGAGTCTTAATGGAAATGACTTGGATAGAGCGCCTTAAACAACTTTTAAACCTAAGTTCAACGCAAATTGCAATTTATGAAACAACTCGTTAATAGCTACCATAGCACGCAAACTTTCTCTATAGACCGTTCAATTTTGGTTTCCTTTTTCTTTATGGGGTCAACAGAAGGTGTTTTTGCACATGCATCATAGCCAAAAGCCTCTAGTGAATTATAGAACTGAAATCCCTTGTATCTCTAATAATAAATAATATCTTATATCGGTGATTGATATCCAAATTATATATCCTTTGTCGTGCGTATATACATTGCTACACAACATACATCGTTGTCAACATCATACACTATAGAAGCACAACTCACACATAAGTCATACATAGATTCTAAAGTGCCACAATAATCAGATTGTTTAACACTCTCAACTCAACTCAACTCAGTACTTGATCTGTCACTCTATAAACTGCCAACAACTAGGCACTGATTACAGTCAAGCCACACCCACTCAAGCATAGAGAATCCAGGTGATGCTCGCCGGCCTCTGTCCACCATAGCCAAGAACTCGAAGGCTCAACATCAAAGAAGTGAGCTCTCTAGAGCTCACTTTGAAACTATACTCCCTGGACTTGAGCTAGCATTGAAACCCTAACGGTCCCACTGACAGCACACTTGACGGTGCAAATGGTGCAAAGTGATGGTGGGCCCCATTGTGAAGTCAATACCCCAAACACCAAATCTAATCGTCAGAAAGTAGTCTCTGAGATACTACTGAAATAACTCTAACTACTATCATTGGAACTCCAGTGTTCGAGCATCTAGATGCGGAACTACAAATGGCGTGACAGTTGTCATGCGTATATACATCGCTACACAACATACATCGCTGTCAACATCATACACTATAGAAGCACAACTCACACATAAGTCATACATAGACTCTAAAGTGCCACAATCGCCTCCCTAGCTGGCGGTTAGGTCCCTCTAACTCCAGATAGCCATCTACTCTAAGTATATGGTATACCCTCTAATGGGCAAAGATCAAGAGGCCGGGTGCTATGGAGCCCCATCGTTAGTCGCTTGTCTGCAATCTATACCATATCAAGAATGAACTAGCTATAGGTCAAGTACATCTAGGACATAACCATTGTCCGTGAGGAGAGGAGTCATACATGCCATATGCCATCCTCTTGAATAGCTATTACACACTAACATAGTAGCAGCTCCACCAGAAGAGCCATATAACATACACCTCAAGCCTGCACGTACAAGTGCCAAGCTTGGGTCCATAGTACCATCAATGTTTGGGAGGTGGCATGGCGCACAATTGCACACATGATCCTTCTAAACAACACCATCACGTTTTTCTAACACAAGGACTCCAGATGGCAAAACCTCACGCACTCTCAAGATAGTGCGGCCTGTAGAAACATCAAGTGTCGTCGGTGCTGTCTGCTGTAGATATACATAGTCGCATAGATGAAATCGACAGATCGAGGGTCTATAACCTCCTCCTTGAATGGTAGCATAGCGTAAAGTATCTCTATGTTGAGCAATCGCCAAGTTCTCAAAGGCCATCGGCATCACTCTCCAAAAGATCTCTGCCCGCTGAGAACATGCGCTCATCCATACATCGGGGTCATCCAAGTCCAAAACTACAGTAGCATCTCGACGAATGGCTGCAGGTAAATCTAGATCTTGTCCATAGAGTAGAAAGTATGGAGAGAAGGATGCTAAGGAGGCTTGCTGGCTGAACCGATAGCCCATGGCCAACCAAGGTAACTGGAGATCCCAATCTCCCAAGTGGCCTCTCTGCAAACCATACTTTTGCAATCCTCTCTTCACCGTCTGAACCACTCTCTCTGCTAAGCCATCTGCCTTAGGGTGATCTTGGGATGTAGTACGATAATCAATCAAAGCCTTATCACACAAGACCTGAAACTCCCCCAAGAACTCTGTACCCTGATCAGTCAAAACCTCAGCTAGTGCACCAAAATGACTAAGAACTTGATCCAGGAACGAGTAAGCTGTCCCTTCACTAGACTTGTCAGGAAGTGCCACCAACTCAATCGACTTGGAGAAGTGTTCCACCATCACCAAAACATACCAATGATGTCTCACAGTCAACGGTAAAGGTCCGGCAAAGTCCAAACTCCAACGGTAACCCAATCCCATGATAGGTAATGGGTGTAACTGTGGCGTAGGAGCATTGAATGATGCTCTAACTCGGTCACAAACCATACATCTGGCAACAAACTACTATACCTTGGTCTGCATACCGCGCCACCAGTAATGACTTTGGAGTAAGCTGTATGTATGCTTTACTCCAAAATGTCCTAGCTCCTCATGAGCATGACGGACCAACTGTGGTCTCTGTGATAGAAGTGGTACTACTTGCACTCTACCATCCTCCCAAACACGCAAAAGGTGTCTACCTTCCAATCTGAACCGTCTGGCTTGCTGAAGAACACGGTCTCTCTCCTTGGCCCCAACTGTGCTACCCACAACACCAATGCGAAGATAGTCCATCACTAAGACATCATCATGAATGTCTCGCTGAACTGTACCAATATCTTCACTCTTTGGATCTGTGACCTCAATAACTCCTCCTGTATGTGTGGAGAGAGATACCACCAAAGCCTCTGCAAATATACATAGAAAGGCCGATGCATGCCAACCAGGCACCATCTCCTCATCTGTCTCACCATGCCAACGTGCTCCGGTTTGATCCTACTGGCTGGGACATGGGTTTCTACTCAACCCATCTGCATCACGGTTCACCACTCTAGGTCTATGAACAACCGTGAAATCATACTCCTATAAAATCAAAGCCCATCATGCAAGCTTCCATGAAAGCTTGTCGGACTCCATCAACCACTTCAGTGGCTGATGATCAGTGATGAGAGTGAAGGGGTTACCAAATAGGTAACATCGGAAATGTGCTACTACCCAAATTGCTGCCAAGCACTCTCCCTCATATGAACTATACTTTGCCTCCGCTGAATTGTTGGAGCGACTAGCATAGGCCACCACAAACTCCTTCTCCTCATCATCATGCTGGGTGAGCACCGCTCCAAGCTCCAACATACTCCAATCAGTGTGAACCTGAAATGGTCGTCCCTTGATTGGTCTCCTCAAAGTAGGAGCAGATGTCAACCTCTCCTTGAGCTCTACAAAAGCTCTCTCTTGCTCATCTCCCCAACACCACTCCTGTGTAAGCTTGGTCAGCTTTGTCAAGGCCTTGGCAATGGCACTAAATCCTCTAACATAGCGGCAATAGAAGTTCACCAACCCAAGGAATGCTTGCACTCTGCTCACATCCGTAGGCCGAGGAATACGTGCAATAGCCTCCACCTTGGTCTGCTGAACACCAAGTCCTCCAAGGTAGATAGTGTGACCCAAATACTCAACCTGCTCATGGAAGAACCTACACTTCCCAGGATGTAGTTTGAGTCCATGGGATCTCAACCTCTCAAACACCTCCAATAATTGTCTCTCATGCTCCTCCACAGTAGTGCTATAAACCAAAATGTCATCAATATAGCACCGAGCAAAATCCAATCCAGCTAGGATCCTATCCATGACCCTCTGGAACTCAGCAAGAGCGTTCTTTAACCCAAATGGTAAGAACCTCCACTGATATAACACATCCTTGCCGTGAGGATCAATAGCCCAAAATGCTATCTTGGACTTATCCTCCTCCCTGATCGGCAATTGATGATATCCTGCTCAAAGATCCAAAGTACTGAAGACCTTTGCATGCCCAATCGCATCAAAAATATCCTCCGGTGTAGGCATGGCATACCGATCAGCCCTAGTTTGTTGGTTGATAGGACGGTAATCTCCACACATTCGCCTATCTGTATAGTTGCCATGCATATCCTTCTTGGCTGGCATCACTGTCGCTGATGCATACTCTCCATGTAAAATCTTCACCAAACCAACCTCAAAAAGGTCACTACTCCGGCTTTGAATCAATGTCCTCTCCATCTCACTATATCGATAAGGACATCGGAAAATAGGTGTGTTGCTAGTCAGCTCAATCCGTATACTAGGTCCCTTCAGAGCACCCAAATCCTTCATACTGAAGGCAAAACAACTCGTGTGACTCCTCAAGAACCTCCAAACCCTCCGTCTTTCCTCTCCAGTTAGCTTGGGTCCAAGATTTGGCTCCCAAGTATCCTCTGTAACTTTAGTAGGAGTGGAAGACGTATTGACTGGCTGCTACACTAGGCTCTTGGGAGCAATAGTGTCATGCTCCCGACCACTAGAGGTCCCAACCTTTGTGTGAAAAACTCCCTCCACTCTGGCTGCAAGCTCTACACGTCCTCTAGCTGCATCCCATGTAATCCAAGTAGCCCACGCTCACCTGGATGGATTCCAAGTAGACCATTCTCCCTAGTAGCTATTGGATGTGTCCCAAGAATACCATGTCCACTCGGTCCATCGCCCCCAGCATGTGCTTGAATCATCTCGATAGGCACAAGGCTCACAAGTGTCCGAGTGGTGATGCCTATCAGCGCATCCTACGCTGCTCTGCCAAGCCAAGGCTCACAATCCAGGTCAAATAGTTCAGGTCCATAGCTTGACCTAACACCTGATGCTTGGATGCCTCTAACACTGCTGGAATAGCGGTAATACCGGTGCGAAAACCCATCGCCCGCTCTCTCTCATCAGCGTTGGGCTCCACCAACTGCTGTACTTGTGAGTCCCAAACAAGTCCAGGTCCTCCCTCTTGAAAAGCATGAGAGCCTGGGAAACTCATAAGTGTGGGAAATGCAGCTCTAGGCTGTCCAACTAGGTTCACCACTGCCATAGGTGACCTATCAGCCACGACCACTGTCTAAGACT
Organism: Lunularia cruciata; assembly: GCA_948567375.1. Taxonomy (NCBI): domain Eukaryota; kingdom Viridiplantae; phylum Streptophyta; class Marchantiopsida; order Lunulariales; family Lunulariaceae; genus Lunularia; species Lunularia cruciata. The sequence continues at coordinate 18,337,253 of OX419762.1, read as the reverse complement.
GACGCCCAACATCCAAGATATCATCAACAAGAATGTGGTCCAGTCACTGAATCCCATCATAAGCACGTTGTAGAACCTCTCTAGGTAAGAGGTTTGTCCACCAAAGACAAAGACGATGAGCCCGTGATCCCACTCTGGCTGCATCTAACAATATAGCAGGTCCTATCCAAGAATGGACCTGATGTGTACTCGCCACCACTCTAGTGCAAAAATCACCCATCAAAGGAACGTTCTCCAAAAGGTAAGATGGAGAAACAGACTGATGAACCTAGAGATGTCATAGTATCCGTAACATCTCCCAAAACACACCAGAACGAGGTACCTGAAGACCCAAACCGCGGCCCGCATGTGTATGTCCCTGACATGGCTATCCAGAAATCACCAAGTAAATAGGCCCATGTCTCTCTAGGTCATGCGCTCCCAGTAAGGAAATGTCTCCTGGTAGAGCCTTCTGGTAACCTCTGACTGCTGACATTGGTAATAACTCCGGATACCGATAGGCCAAGTGTGCCACATGATGTAGAGAGACTTGCCTAGCAGTCTCATCTCTCTCTACATATAAGTACCTCTGTACTCGGATACCCGCCTGTAACACCGCAGCTAATCCGGTGCTGATCCCACCAAACAACTCCAATAGGCATATCCCCTCTACTGGATATTGCCAAGCAATGAGTGTGGTATCTAGAGGTGTCAAATCAATTGCCTATGGAGGCTCATCCTCACACTCATCTACTGATGGTATAAAGGCTCCACTCCAAGCCTGCTACACCAATTGATTTGCATGCTGCTGCAATGCCTCCTTTGAACTCCACAATGGAACATCCAAGGTGGATGGAACAATCCCACTCGTACTCCAAAGCCGAGTGATCTCCTATGGTACTGGAGTATCCTCTGCATGGGCGTTCCCCTCCAATAAGTCACCAGGCCAAGTAACTGCACCGCTAAAAGCTAAAACTGATGATGCCATGGTCCTGGACTGTAGTGAGCCAAGACTGCCACTACTGAAGTGTATTGGTAGGCGACATACCCGTCCCTCACCAGACTGCCAACCAGGTCTATAAGAGGCTGTCTCCTCCCAATAGTCAATGCTGAAACCCATAGGGTATAACACTGCTCCTCCAACTAGCACATCATATGACTCAGCTATCGTCGCAATAGCTTGAGCTCTCACCACCGAGCTATCAGTCGGATGACCATGTTGAACCTGGACAACAAGCTCCCCACGTGTGATGTACTGTGTCGAACCGCCACCTAGAGATGTCTGGATCTGAAATGGACACCTCTCCACATTGGTCTTCCGTAACTCCAAACCGACAACTTCAACCTTCTCCAACATAAGGGGTTGGGCACTAGAGTCTAACAAGACTCTTTGTGGTGTATAGACCTTCCCTAAAGGTCCCACCAAACGGAAAATCCCCCTCTGGTTATCCAATAGGACAACACCAGGTGCAAACCGCGCTCTCTCAAAGGCCGGTCTAGCTGGCAACTCCTCCAGTCTAGCCGCTGCTGCCTGCCATAAACCACTGGTTGCTGAACGGATCCCATGCTCCTCAACCAAGTCAGCTCTACTACCAACCACCTTTGCTCTAGTAGTAGGAACTGCACCATCCCTACTCTCACACAACGTGGCAGCCAACCGGAATACTGGGGCTGGGTCAACTCCCAATGTAAACATGTCACTGGCTTAAAACAAAGGATGCCGCATAATCAGCTGAGCCGCCCCCAACATCATGCCAGACTCAGTCTGTGTAGTAATAGGTGGCTGACTAGCTGGTAGTCCATCATGTACTCCATCACCACCTACCACACATACACTAGGACATCTAGAAACCATGGATGTCGTCTACAATGCCTCAGATAGCATGAAGGACCGGGGAAGTCTGACCTGTCTCCCAACCTCTCCTCTCTATGGGTCCAACTCCACTGATGCTCCTCTAGGCTCTAGAGTAGATGCATCCACTTGTGCTGCTCCGCACATGAAGTCCAAAGCATCTCTATCACCAGCATATGAGGTGGAAGCCTCAACACCCGAATCTGATCTCCTCTGAGCAATAGCCATACTAGCCAATCTCTGCTCCAACTGCTCAATCCAAGTAGCCATAACTGTGTCAGAAGTAAGGGCAGGTACTGCACCCCTACTAGGTGTAGATCCTCTACCACCACCTCTACCACCTCGTCCTCCATGAATTGGAGCTCCTCTACTACCTACCATAGTAGCCCTACCACTCCGTAACTCCGGGTGTAGGTCAAAACACCGGTCACTAGTGTGACCAAATCTGTGGTAGTGCTCACACTGCCTCTATGTTGGCTGTGATGCACCAGAGGTATCAGGTCTGCTGCCCTGAGTACACTCTCTCCTATGGTGAGGTCCACCACAAGTCCAACAAGCAACACCACCACTCACTGGCTACTGTTGACTAAAAAATGAGGGTAAGGGTCTAACTCCACTAGGCCCTCCACTCGCTCCATAGGATCTGGGCTGGCCACCCTGTCCTCTAAAACCAATTGGGCGTGGTGCACTCTACTGCACTCTAGAAGAAGTCACAGTTGTGGATGAGGTCTCCCTACCAAATCCAGATGTCACCACTCTCTCCTCCACCATATTGAGCTCAATACGCTCAGCCAAACCAAAGACTACTGCCAAAGTGGGCAAAGTAGCCTACAACAACGTAACATCACAAACTCTATGTCGCAACTCCCTGTCCAATATCCCATACCAAAATTGGACTGCTTGGGCCTCAATAACTCCCTGAGTGAAACTGAACAGCCGCCTCATGCAAGTGTATGCCTCGCGTAGGCTCTCTCCAGCCTTCCGCTGGAACTCCTGCAAGCTCCTCAGCTTGTCAGTCCGCACTCCCTGGTAGTTTTACCTCAAACATAGGAAGAACTCCACCATGGGGTTAAACCCTGGTACCACACCACCTCATGCAGCGGTACCTCCAATCGTAGTAGCACTATCTCCAGCTAGTGCACCTCCACTAGCTCCACCCACACTACTTGTGACAACCCAGCAAATATCACTTTTGCAGTAATCGGGTAAGTAAAGTTTGTTCTCGCAGAGATACGAGTTAGAAATGTCCAAATACAAAGTCAAATAGTAACATGTAGTTCTTCTTGGTTGCGTCTTTAATCTCTCAGGTAGAAACCACACCCAGAAGAGAGTAACAAGCATTGACTCGTAGTCTTGTCACAAATTCACACTCCTTAATCACAACTCCATCAAATCTTTCCAAACAATCTTGATTTGTGATGATTCAGGCTCTCCCAAAAATGGCACTTCACTGCAAAACGACTTCGCCTCAGAATTGTGTTCTACCCTTCCACTGAAGGCACAACTTCCTCGATCAAAATTGCTTCACATCAACTTTGCACTGCTCTCACAAATGCAGAATACTACCAACACTACAATTCCTCTCAGATCTATCAAGGCATTGCTTCGATTGCACTTCACTCAAGATCAAACACACAGAATGAAGATCAAGGCTGTGGAATCCAACATCCAACAAGCACTCTGACTTGCACTTCAAATTTCTCCAAACATTCACAAACACAAATACAAAGTTGATACTCGGAATCAAGCTCAAGCGACGAGCACTGCTTCACATCACTTCACTTTATCTATTCTCAGAAATAATGAGCACTGAACAACAATTTCCTGCGAATGCCACTCTTAAGTAGTGAAGCAATCGACAGTTCTAACAACTATACCGTTCTACAACAACTGTTCTAACCTACAGATCCGAAATGACAATGCACCTCTTCATATCTGCTCCTTCAAATCTCAAATCGGTTACTAATCCAATCCGATGTCTACTTCTTCCTCGGCTTTCAAACCCGAACCCAAAGTAATCTTACTTCCTACTATTCTGTCCTCGGGTTTCACATCTCCTACATCTTCTACCAGATCTAGCAATTCTCTTTCCTGATCTGAAATTGCACTAGCGGGTAATCTATCTAACTCCTCATCCTTCGACCCACTCTTCTCTAATGTCTTTGAGGGCAACTCCAAAGACATTTGGATCCCGATGTTATCTACTTCGGGTTTTGCTTTAACATCCTGCCGAAGCTTTTCTAACTCTATTCTCACTAAGTCTAATCTAATCGCAATATTGTCTTCTACTTCTAAGATCTTCCTATCTACATGAGTTCTCAATTTAATCAACAAGGCATTCAAATCTATATCTTTCGCTTGTCTTTGCCTCGTTTCCTACACCAACAACTTCAACTCGTGCAGACGCGCTTCTTCAATTTGAACGCTGGACTCTGTACTTAACATCGCGTTTACCCTGAGGACTATCTCCTGTAATGGCTCCAATCTTGTCTTCCTTTCTCGTTCCCGATCTGCAAGCCATTCTTCTCTATACATTGCCAATTCTTCTTCGAATTCGGCCTTCACCGCTTCCTTCTCTTTCTCCTTCTGTGCAACCTTCTCTTCCTGATTACGAAGTAAGTCTCGTAATCTCTCTTCTTCTCTATATCTCGCAGCCAACTCTCGCTGCCAGAGTTGCTTCTTCTCCTCCATACTCTCCATCACTCGATTGAGCTCTTGATCCTTTGATGCTACCCTCACCATAGCATGGATGAGTTCGACTCTTGAATCAGCAAACTGCTGCTTCAAGATTTCATGCTCCGCTACCTGTCTCTCCCTTGCGATGTCACTCTTCCTCGCAAGATCTTCTCGATAACTCACTTCTCTCTTCAGGTCTTCAATTACCTGACTCCTCTCGACTGCTTCTGCTCGTAGTACTTCTCTCTCTTCCTCTCCTCGGGTTATACTCTTCTTTAACTCCGAGTTTTCTTCTTCCAATCTTGATAAGACCTGTAACACAGTTTTTACCTCTGGACAAGTAGACTGCATCTCCTCCTTCTTCTTCTTCTCCATCTTCACCAACAACGGGCATACTACCATCTGCAGGTAATCTACTCCATTACTGATACCTTCGTCCTCTTGCGGAGTGGTCTCTCTCCTTTCTTCGTGTTCTCCCGATACTCGCCTTCTTCTCTGGAGTCTTCGTATCGGAATCGATGCCTCATTGCCCGAGCTTCCTTCTATCTCTTCCTTCACTCTACTCGGTCCCGCTTCACACTTCGCCTTACGTCTCGAGCGAATTCCTCGCTGTACTGCGATCTTCTTCTCCTTGCACACTGATACTTCGTCTTCCAGCGCCGCATTGTCTTTGGTTTCTACCTTGGCTTGCATTTCTTCTTCGTATTCTTCAGCCGCTGGTACCGATGTCATCTCTCCTCCTTCCTCACTGTCACTGCTCGTATCTCCACTTTGCAATGTCAGCTCAGGTTCCTCCTCACGGTCCGAGTCCTCCGTCTTGAGCTCGGCTTCGGCTTCTGAGTCTTCATCTTCCAACTCAATCACCACCATTCCTTGCTTCGGGTTATTTTTTCTGCATTTTCCGAGGTTTCTTGTTTTCTTCGGCTTTTGCTTGCCGAGTTCTCTTCTTCGTCGGGGTACTTTCAACGACCTCCACGTTCTTCCCTGTCTTTGCGTAGTAATTGTTTGTGCTCCGGATTTGGAGAATGTATTGCTGCTCCTCCGCGTCGACTTCTCTTCTCAAATCAGGATGGAAATGAGACACCATTCGATTACGCTCTGCCACATTGAGCAGATTTAACCCGAGGTAAAAATGGGCTGCAAATGGTACGATGTAGTGTGGAGGTGACTTATCCCGCAGATTCCACACCATCTGCCTTGTTCTTCCGTATAAGCACCTTGCCCAATTTATCGGTTCTCCTGCAAATAACTTGTGAAAGAACACCGCTTGGTGTTTCATCACATAGGTAGTTCTCTCCGGCTTCAGGAGGGCCATTAGTGCACTCACAATTCCTCTCCTCAATGGGTCCTTATAGCTCTCAACTTTATACCCATTCTTCGTCCTCTTCAACGAGAAGGCATCTCTCACCTCTTGCGTTTCTTGGGCTATCTCTCCTTTCCCCAAGAACGTAGCTCCCTGCTCCGAGCCTGCCTCCTTCTCGAGTACGAGTCTCCAATCCGACTCTGTCCAGCGAGCCGGATTTCCTCTCTTCCCTTCTTCCTCGGGACCATCGAGACATTTACTCTCAATGATTTCTATCATGAATCCTGGAAAACTTACGTTCCAGTTCCATGCCAGAAAAGTGATCCGAAGTTGGCTCAAGACTTCGATCCTCGCTACTATATCTAATCTCCGAATTGCATGATTTCTCACTGCAAATTCGGAGTTCTTCTTCCCTCCTCCCATCTCTTTTGCTTTCTTTTGGTCTCTCGATTTTTCTCTCTCGACTTCTCCCTTATGCACTAACACGAGTCCAACTCTATTTCCCTTTCCCTGATCACCTGCAAGACGACTCCTCAACGGCAAAGGAAAATTGCTCGACATTTTGTTGTTGCAGTTTTGATTTTTATAGAGTTGCACTTCTTCGTCTTCCGTCACTTTGAGTTTCTACCGAGAAATCACACCTCCGGCATGCCCCTGTCACTGTCACCCCACCTTTGCGCGTATGAGCTGCCAATTTTGAAACGGCCCCTTCTTGAATTTCTCGCCCCGACGAAAGGTTGTTAGACTATCTTTGCCTCGGGTTGAGCTCCCCCCAAGCCGAAGACAATTTACTTCGTATTGTATGCTGACACGGCATTTCAAAGTACTTTGCCTTATGACCCAAAGTCACTTTACTTTGGGTTTCACCCCGAAGACAATTTTCTTTGTCTTCTTCGGCCATATAGGCGCAATCCGACTTCTCTATACACTTCTTCTCCTTTATTTTGAAAAAACAAAAAAATGTGTGCACCACACTACTTGAGCTAGAACTCGTAGGTACAACCGATCTACTCCTGGCCACCGAGCCCGAAGTGATGGAGACATAGTGTGGAGACCAATACTGTCTCCATAACTCAATCTCCTCTAAATGAGCTCTCTTGAACTCATGGTAGTTGTCCATTGGTGGACCCTCCAAGTGTTGAAACAACCCTTCCATGCCATGAAGGGTGTGAACAAAGTTGGGTTCCGCATCTGCTGTAGATCACACCAACTGTTGAACTCCTAGATGAAGTCATCTAACTCAATGGTACCCACTATACTAGAGTAATGCTTAGGGCCTTTGGAGGCCCCATAAATCTCGTCCATGTCCCACAACAACGGTGCGGACACACCAAGTGCACTCTCAACTGAATTAGCTCCTGTGTTGAACTCCAACTCAGAGTCAATCTCCTCCCTCACTGGGACTTGAGATACAGGCTGATACCAAGCACCACTCCGAGTAAACCCTCTGCATACTGCAGGGCTAACTCCTCTGGAATCTCCAAAGAACTCCGTCGTGACCAAGTAACCACACCAACAAACCCAAACCACCAACTGCAACCGCAAGTCGCAACCACAAGTACCCCACCAAGTGCCAACACCACCAAGTGCCAATACTAACTAAGCACCACCCACTAATGTAACTCTAACCAAGATAACTACATTAGGGGAAGGGCAACCTGTAACCTGCCATCATAACACGCACTCTCACGGTCTGCAGGTCATCACTTCCTACCTTACCGGAGAGAAACAAAGGTAGTCTGACTGATCATCACTCCAGCCTCACCACCGAGAGCACACCAGAGCACCAACGCTCAAAAGTCAAGGCACCTCACACAAACGTGGTGCACAAACAAGAAGCAAAGAATGGAGGGGATCCAATCACAAGAAATCTAAACAAAAACCCTCCATCTCATAACACAACACGGGACTGACTCTGCCACCATTTGGCATTTGACATAAGAGCAGTTCATCTCTAAGTCCTAAGCTACCAAGATCACCAAGAATGGGATCAAACTGCCTCTCCTAGCCAAAGCTACATGTGTATAGATAACAGTGGCACAGTCACTATGACAACAAGTGAGGGTGGACCAGTTGGCTAGGGCACTAGTCTAGGAACAGGAGATCTAGGGGTCAAACCCTGTTGCGCACAATCTAGCAAGAAAGGCAGATTTTGCCAACCAATGACCAAGATCTACTCTAAACAAGCTAGCCTCACGCCAGCAAGTTGGCTTGCTGGCCCTTCTAGGCCTTCGTAGCCTCTCATAGCCCTATGCCTCGAAGCCTCTAAACGCCGAAATTCAGCCAAATAAGGCCTTTCTTGTTGCCACTTCGAACCTCCTCCAAAATTGGCGAAACTCCTCCAAACAAGCAAAACTCCTCCAAATCTGGCGTAAACCCTAAAGATGGCTGTCCGCCAAATCCCCCGCTAACTTTCCACTCGAGCCAAATTCACAAAACGGGTTTTTCCAAATCACAATTTCATGAGAAGAGCTTCCCAACTCCACCTTCAATTTGACTTTCTGAGCCCAACTCGTAGCAAATTGGTCCTGCCTTCACCTCATGAGCTCAAAATCACAACACTGCTTGAAAAATTGCTCCTTCTTTGCTCGAAATTTGGCCAGCGCTTCCGCACACCGTCCGCCTAACTGCCAAATCTGCATCAACTAAATGAGCTTTTGCACACTAGGGAAACATAGAACTTGAATCGAGCTACCACGATCCACCAAGCTTGGAGATACCACCAACACTCAACGTTCCCACTCGATTTCCCCCTGACTTCACTTCTCTGATGTAATCAGATTGCTTAACACTCTCAACTCAACTCAACTCAACTCAACTCAGATCAGTACTTGATCTGTCACTCTATAAACTGCCAACAACTAGGCACTGATTACAGTCAAGCCACACCCACTCAAGCATAGAGAATCCAGGTGACGCTCGCCGGCCTCTGTCCACCATAGCCAAGAACTCGAAGGCTCAACATCAGAGAAGTGAGCTCTCTGGAGCTCACTTTGAAACTATACTACCTGGACTTGAGCTAGCACTGAAACCCTAACGGTCCCATTGACGGCACACTTGATGGTGCAAACGGTGCAAAGTGATGGTGGGCCCCATTGTGAAGTCAGTACCCCAAACACCAAATCTAATCGTCGGAAAGTAGTCTCTGAGATACTACTGAAATAACTCTAACTACTATCACTGGAACTCCAGTGTCCGAGCATCTAGATGCGGAACTACAAATGGCGTGACACCTTAAGAATAGAGCGAGATAAGGAAATCTTTGTATTAACAAGCGACCGGAAGTATTAGGCTTCATGTCAAGGGAACTGTTGGATGGAGTACCGAATGTAATGGTTGATATTTCAAGGGTGTGGAAGATTATAGGATTTAACTCATTGACTAATGATTTGACGGAGAATTCTAGTGATTCTCTTGTGAATTCCATGGGGATGAGCTTAATAACTTCCACGGTACCAATATAGACCTTTTGAACAATATAAATTTGGATTAGAAAACCGTATATATACAAGTGTGTTCTTGGAATCTAAAGCTAAAGGAAGGGAGGAAGTGCATAACAATGGGATGGTAATTTGGATATCAGGAACACACTTGCAAACATACAAGCTTTTTATTCCAAAATATATTGTTCAAAAGCTCTGTTTTGGTGCAGAGCAAGTTATCAAGCTGTTCCACGGAATGCACTAAAGACACATCAGAATCCTACTTCAAATCATTGGTTGCATAGAGTTAGAACCTGCAATTTATTCCAAAATATATTGCAAACATACAAGCTTTTTATTCCAAAATATATTGTTCAAAAGCTCTGTTTTGGTGCAGAGCAAGTTATCAAGCTGTTCCACGGAATGCACTAAAGACACATCAGAATCCTACTTCAAATCATTGGTTGCATAGAGTTAGAACCTGCAATTTATTCCAAAATATATTGCAAACATACAAGCTTTTTATTCCAAAATATATTGTTCAAAAGCTCTGTTTTGGTGCAGAGCAAGTTATCAAGCTGTTCCACGGAATGCACTAAAGACACATCAGAATCCTACTTCAAATCATTGGTTGCATAGAGTTAGAACCTGCAATTTTTGCGAGCTGTCAAAAGATTGACTAACCATCGCATTTGATTGATTAAGATTGACTAACTATCCAGCGATTGACCAACCATCCAGCGATTCCTTTGATGATTGTAGTAGAGTTGGAGCCTACAATTTCGGGCCCTCGGAATATGACAAACTATCACATTCGGTACTCCACCTACAGTTTCTACGATAAGAAGCTTAATACTTGTTCTATCTTGATCTCACTTATTAATATAGAGACTTCCTTTATCTGGTTCTGGTCAGTTCTTAGAGAGTTTAGATATCGATCATGACGGGATATGCGAAGGACAACAAATCATAGACCCAAGTATTGTAGTACACTGTTAATTAATTATCCCATAAGCTTATTTGTTTCTAACATAAATAAATATCGTATGTTTGTATTCAAGGGTTAAAACTCGATGAAGTTTTCCCTTTCTTTTTGTTAGCAGAAAATTAAGATTGGCTTGGATCTACATCATTCGACTCGACCACCGAGACCAGTTCAAACTCGATGAGTTATCTGACAATTGCTGTAGATACGTCGAAAGATACCAGGTTTTGTTTGAAGACCACTTCTCAATTCGATGATATCAGGTTCACTATTCAAGACCGCATCCAGATGGTTTACAAACTAATTTGAACTGACGTTGTTTTGTCTTTTAGCACTGAATAGCGCATTCTGGTCTGAACGGGTTAGGACGCGACGGATACTGTCTCTTTCTATGGAGACGATGCCCTGGAGATCGAGAGATCGAGATTCCCATCGCGCCACCGTCACTCGCGGACGGTGAGCCGACAGTCATTTTCTACTCGATGGTTGAACGAGTAAATTGAATGGGGCTCGGAACCAGAGCTTTTGAAAGTTCTTCCATCGACAGACTTGCGAGCTCGGTGAGAGAGGAGGTTCTTTGCCGCCGTTTTGGCTGGTGCCGTTGAGGGCAAGGGAAGGAACTGGACCAGCAGGCAATGATTCAAAGTCGGCTTGTAAGTTTACATGGCTTGAATAGTTATGTGCCAGTTGCTATGTGTTTCGCATTTTTAATCAGTGTGCACAAGACCGGCTAAATGAATGTTAAGTTTTAAGAAGAGAACTGTCTAGGTTACATGGGAAAGCATGAGAATTTCGCCAAGAAGAATTCTTTTTTCTTTCTTATTTTGTGCCAAAGGATAGGACGTGTTCTCTGAGCTTTGGTGTTTCGGTTTCCGACTGCGAACACCTGCGAAAAGCGCACAGCCTCGTTCCTATTGTTAGAGTCAGAGCACGTAGAAGTAGGACTATCTGGTGGAAAGTTTGGTATTTGGATTGCAAATGTATATGCCAGATCTTATGTGAAGTGGAAATTGAATTGTCCCCTAATCTTTGCAGCAGCATAAACAGTCTCTGCGAGCAGGCTTGTTTATCTTGGGTGACTTACTCTAGTCGAAAGGACTTATGACTTAGTGAAGAGCTATAGTATTTATCTTTCTGTGTCGTATGCATCGTGGTCATTCTTGACATATAACCAATGATGGACTTGCTTCTTGTAAGCCGAACTTCTTAATGAATTCTCATTCTCGTGTTTTGTAACCCGGGGTTTTGGCGAAAGCTTATGTGGTTGTGCCGATATCTATACCGGACTATGACGTGGAGTGCAATCTTTGTCTCGAATTAGCACCAGTGGATAACAAATGATCACGCTTGTACTGCTTCATTGAAGAGTAGAGCTTTCTCTTAGTCGCTAGTTCTTCAGGCTTCGCCATAATCTTAAGATGCCTTAAAAGTAGACGTGCTGACATTCACAACTTGTATAAATGGTATTATAGCCGACGCTGGGAGAGTTTGCACGATACTATTTTTCTACCTGTATATCTGGGTTGGAAGTCTCCACTTCAATTTGGGTGGAAAGTTCTTCTCTATTTGTCCAATTCCAGCTTTTTTACTCTCGACGCGAACCTGCATGCCAACCTTTCATTCAAAAACTGTGCTCGGATGGTTATACGATTTTCACCTCTTCTCTTCTATTTAATGTTAAGCGCAATAGGTCATTCAGCTATCCTTGCTGTCACACCCCAGGTCACCACCTCGTTTCTCTCGGTCGTAAAAGTAATAGAACTACAGGCTTCTGATGGGTATAGTATAGAACATGGACATGCCTGCAAAAAGGAAAAGCTTAAGCCGAGAAGTAGAAAGCAGAGGGAGAAGGAAGTTCTAATATTGTACACCAGTTTCTCGCTACGGTTACTACTCTGTATTACTGACAGCTGTAGAGAGCTCAGAGTTATGTCCATACTGTCCATGTCGGAGCTGCGTACAGTCCAATTATGTGTGAAACCGAAGTGTCTGAGAATTCAGAGCATACCGAAACTCATGAAGCATGCGAGGATGTACAATATGCTAGGATATAGGCTTCTGCTCCCATTTCTCAAATATGCTAGGATATACGGGTTCTGTATTGCATATTTCAATATGCTAGAATATCTACTATCTACTAGAAGCCGTTCTCATTTCTCTATATCCTCAGCATGAAGCATGAAGCATCCATCCATATCCTCAGCATGAAGCATGTGAGGATATACGCCATCTCTGTGCCTACCCGACTCCAGCCCACGTTCTTCATCTTTATCCACGCACTGCTTACTGGCGGGTTCTTCATCTTTGTTCACGCACTGCTTACTGGTGGGTTCTTCATCTTTGTTCACGCACTACCTACTGGCGGGCTCTTACATCACGTTTCCTATTACTCGCCACTTGCATAGCTGCTCTCGATTTCATGTTCTTTACTAGCATGTTAGCCATCGCTAATTCTAAATTTCTTTCAATTATGCTTTTGCTGCAGGATACATTCGATGCATTCTACATTAGGGATTTCACATTCCTCTAGCATTGTGATTCATGTACATATTGCTTATCGATCATTTGCACTTCATGAGTTCTGGATAACCCGTTCCCAGAACGACTTCTGTTCTCGTATACCTATATACGCCATCACTGTGCAGAATTTCCAATTGCGGTTGTGTGAGTAAGCTGTTGCTGGTCTGCTTATGGCTGTAGTTGTTTTCTGCCCCCAACTTACTGACCCAGCGACTGAATCACTGCCTACGTGCTATTTCCTGTTTTCACGTGAAAACTCGTCTGTACTCCAATTTTGTTCATTCTTTCATGAGTTTCGTCTTTGCGGTTATTGGAACGAAATTTTCCATTCATCTCTTTTTAGGGTTGGCTCTACACAAAGTCAGAAGTATTTGTGGATTGTGATTAGTTGCGTCGGGTACGGAAAATATGCTAGTGAACTTCGGAGATCAACGCTATTTGCAAGACACTAGAATACCGACGGGTACGGGGGTTTCCGTAGCTAATTTGTATCTTTTAAAGTCGTATTGATAGGGGGGTCCCCGTAACTAATTTGTATCTTTTAAAGTCGTATTGATAGACGGGATTTGGAACTCTTACGGGAGCTGCCTCACTTTCTACGATATGCTGACGACCTCTAGCTTGTTGGATTCAAGCTCCAGAAGTTTGAGCAATTCATGTATAAGCATGCCAGAGTGGATATTTATCCGCGACACTTACTCAAGCTACTTAGAGCTCTGTACGGTTTTAATTAGATTGTAAAATTTGTCAGTTTTGTCGTTTGATTGACATGTTCAAGAAGAAATCCCTCCGCCAATATGCCAAACTGAAAAGTATTTCCTGAGTAGGCTCTTGAATATATCTCCCCAGTGTAAATTGAAATTATAAATTCAGAATCAGACCGGTACAAGAGATTTTGAAACTCCAAAGAAAAGATGTTAAAGGTCGATATTAAGGACTCTTAGCTTTCAGCTTGTCGCAATATAAACTAGAGCTACTTAAACTAGGGATTGCTCTAAACTAGAGATGAACTAAATCTAACAACTTATATGTCTCATTTTGTGCTTCGATATAAGTTAACTGCTTCGACCCTTTCATATGTTTTTGCTGAATGATTGCATTTGCGCGTTTTTTTTCCCTCTTGCGATGCATAACAGCGTTTGAAGGTAAAGTGCGTTTTAGGTATTTCCCGATCAATCCACTGTTTCCAGTTAGTGACATTTTCCGGAAACAGTCGGGTTTGCACTGGAACCTCAAGAGCATGACAGTATGCCTGCTGCTTGTACTCACATAACATCACTTCTGCCCAACTCATTTTGGCACTCACTGTGATTATCTCGACTGTTGCATTACCCAGGACGATTTCAATATCTTTGTCTCTATCTATGATAAGAAAGTGCTGCCTCACTTTGCTCACATCAAGACAATCTCGCTCCCTCATGTTCTTTCCGACATTTCCTCCAAATGTAAGTTAGGGATTATAAATCAGACTGTGTTAGATATAGATGAATATGTAATCCCAAAAAGTCATACCTTTCAGCTTGTAGGAAACTTATAAACAGCTTTGTCTCCTAAAATTACCCTCTTCACCTGATCCAGAAAAATTTCGCTGTCTTACAAATGGAAAAAAATATCCATTGCTATCATGGGCTTAGTATCTCTAGAGATTCAAGAACTTTTGTTCCAGGCGGAGAGTTCATGTTCAAGCCCACCAGTAGTTTTTCCCATAGGCTCTTATACCATATTGTTATACAGGAGTTCTACTTGCCTCCTGAATTTATATATATACTGCCTATCACTATTTTGGTTTGCTGCCATGTGGACTTCGATGGTTTGCTTATGGACATGTGGGCCTTTGCTTATGGACATGGGGCCCACCTTGTCCTTAGCATCATCCGCAGTAGATTTTGCCTCCTTTCTTTGCCCTTTCCCGGGATGCCCTAACTCTTTTTAGGCTTTTTTAGGCTTTTCCTTACTTCTCAGTTCTTTCCTTCTTACACTTAGCCTTTGTTTTTCCTGTTTGAGTTGACTCGTCCCTTCCCGTGCAGCGCTGATGTTTCTTGCTCTCCACTCGTATCAGTAACAAACTTCTGCTTGACTATTTCTCATTGCTGTGTCCTGGATTTTCTCTCTCCTAACGAATGTTTGTGACTTCAGGGATCCATCAGGTATGTCTTGATTTCTTCCCTCCTCTTACTCATGTGTATTCTTTTCTTTCTTGCCTGATCCTCATTATGCAGCTTTCCCCTAAAGTGCCACTCATAAGTAGTGGGAATGTCTAGAAAACAGAAGAACCGAAATGGAAGTGTGGAAAGAGAGGGCAAGGAGAATGCTGGCACATAAATAAGTGCAAGAGTCTCAGCTGCATAATGAGGATCAGGCAAGAAAGAAAAAAAATTCCACATGAGTAAGAAGAGGGAAGAAATCAAGACATACCTGATGGATCCCTGAAATCATATACAATGGATCCCTGAAATCACAAGCATTCATTAGTAGAGAGAAAATCCAAGACACAGCAATGAGAAATAGTCAAGCAGAGGTTCGCTACTGATACGAGTGGGGAGCAAGAAACATCAGCGCTACGCAGGAAGGGACAAGTCAACTCAAACAGGAAAAAAAAAGTGTAAGAAGGAAAGGACGGAGAAGCAAGAAAAAGCCTAAAAGGAGTTAGAGCATCACGGGAAAAGGCAAAGAAAAGAGGCAAACTCTGCCTCGGATGAAGTGAAAGACCAGGTGAGCTCATGCGTCCATAAGCACAGGCCCACGTGTCCATAAGCAAAAGCAAACCATCGAAATACACATGGCAAAAAACCAAAATAGTGATATGCAATATACTTATATATAAGTTTGGGTGTCAAATAGAACTCCCATATAACAGAATGGTATATGAGCCTTTGGGAGACTCCTGCTCTTATTTATGTGCTTGCCCTTTCTTTCCACACTTCCATTTTGGTTCTTCTGTTTTTCCGACCTTCCCATTAGTTATGAGCGGCACTTTAGAGGAGCAACCGATGTTACCTTGGCACTCATGAGTTTTCGAGCAGAAACTCAGTACGAGGGGTACTGACAATTGCTCAGCTACTTTGGCACTGATGAAGTTGCAGGTGTTTTCGTGGAGATTTACTATGGCAGCCTTTTGCTTCCCTTTGCTGTTTACTGTCTCAGGACGCAAATGTCCATAGTGCTTGTTGCGATATACTTTATATCATGTCCTCTTTTGCTTCACTCTTGTTACCCTGTTACAATTCGACCCGTTTCTGCAGCCACACCATCCAATAGCTCTTGCATTGTTCCACTCCTCCATTCCCAGCTAATTCCCTCCCTAGTATCTTTCCTTTGCTCTTTGACTGATTCCTGGTTCGACCTCTCGTGGCTACAGTGTCCCTACCTGACTTCAGCCCACGTTTTTACTCTCTATTGTTCACGCACTGCTTACTGGCGGGCTGTTACATACATAACGTTTCCTATTTCTTGCAGTTGTTTTCGTAGGCATAGGTGTTCTCGGTTTCATATTGTTTACTAGTCCGGTAGCCATATGTTATTCTCAACCATCCAATAGCTCTTGCATTGTTCCACTCCTCCATTCCCCAGCTAATTCCCTCCCTAGTATCTTTCCTTTGCTCTTTGACTGATTCCTGGTTCGACCTCTTGCGGCTTCAGTGTCCCTACCCGACTCAAGCCCACGTTTTTACTCTCTACTGTTCATGCACTGCTTACTGGCGGGGCTGTTATGTACATAACGTTTCCTATTTCTTACAGTTGTTTGCATAGGTGTCCTCTAACGTTGTTTACTAGTCCGGTAGCCATATGTTATTCTCAATTTGTTTCAATTATGCCTTTGCTACAGGTTAGATGCATTCTACCTTAAGGATTTATCACTTTCCTAGCATTGTGAATCATGTACATATTGCTTACCGCGCACTTGCATTTCATTAATTCTGGATAACCCGTTCCCAGAACGGCTTCTGCTCTCATTTACCAATATATTGTTGTTTATTGAATATACTGTTCACCATACAGACATGTAAAAGGTATGCTCTCCACTTCTCAAACTACAGGTGATAGCCAGGCTAGTTACACACTCTCACCTTTCCACTTGACTGCTCGACTGCTATGTTCTCTGCTACCATTCTGGTAAACTACATACCAGATTGTGGATGTCAGATGCTTAGGTTGTCATAGGTAATACTGGCTTCCCTACCCCCCATAGTTTGTTATTTATTGATTACCACTTTCAGAAAGAACCCGGCTTTGCCTTGGCACTCATGAGCAAATGAACAGACACTGTGGACGAGCGGTTCTGGCATTGCATAGCTATCACGGCATCCCGTAGGGCAATAACGAAGTCGTGGGGCTTATCGCGCAACTCACTATGAGAGACTGCTGCTTTATTGTGCTTTGTTATGTCGACGGGCTCAAGCGGACATAGAGCATGCAGACGTTGATGCCAGTCCTCTCACACTCGCTCTGGAGGATTCTCATGATTTCGTTCTGTAGACTTGTGCTGTCAATGTCCTATACGCTGACATGGTCTTAATGATACTTTATGACAGTGTCTCTACCTCCTGCTTTTCTCTCGAGGTTACACGTGCTCGCACTCACTCTCTACTGCAGGCAGCTATGCATCACAACATACTAACCCCTGTATACCGACATACGCATGCTTATTCCCCATGTAACTGACAGTTATGACAACCGTTACTATTTTACTGTCAAACTGACCTGGGTTGTTTACAACGGGTTTTGTATTCTATTATACAAATATGCTATTGTCAATTGCCGTCGTCAGTCCAGTCAGACGTGGGTATGGAACTGGGTTGTTCACAATGGGTTCTGTATTTCATTCCACAATCTGATGTGTTTCCTCTTCATACGGACGCACGACTGGGTTTTTGCCAGCTTCCGCCAGTTGAAACGGTACACACGCGCTATTGTCCAAACTTGCGCATGTAATGTGTTTTCTTCGTCGTATCTAGTTCTCGTGTTACCGGGTACTTGCAACTTGTCAATTTCCGTCATTCTCGAGGGTACACATTCAATGTCTTTCTTCTTTCAGACTTGCATGCCACCGTCCTCCAGTTTACTTTTCGACGCTGTACATACACTAATGTTCCTTCTTACACCTGTGATGAGTCTTCCCTGTTATTACCCGCTTTTCACCTTTTGTCAGTTTCCTTCAAGGTTACAATTGTCGCACCTGCAATCTCCCAGATTGAATGCCACTCAAGTGACAGTTATAAGGAACTCAGAGTTATGTCCAGTCCAGTCAAGTAGGGTTGGAACCGACCTCTCGAGAAACTGAGAACAGATTGAACATTCCGTCACGCAAGCTTGCTTGTTATCGAAGGTTCCTGGACTGTTGTTGGCGCCTAGCGTGGATTCCATACTGCACAGTCTCTCTCAATAGGACTTCTCCATATACCATGTTGTTACTATTGTGGATAGTGCAATTTTGCACTTGGCGTTCTTCCTTGGGGGTTCTTTCTTATTCGTGCTGAGTTCATATCACTTTCATTGGTTTTCTAACTTATATTGCATTATGAGGTACATTACATCCACGTTCAATTGAATAATTCCTTACCACCACACTGCATTTCAGTGCTTAATGAGCGATTGCATTGCGTACAGCCAGGATGCAGGCAAGTTCATTTCACTTCCTTGCATTGCAATTGACGGGAGTGCATCCCAAACCCTTGAAACACAGTCTTATATATTTTTATACAGACCAGGTAACCACTGTCTTTGCGGTCCTGTATTTAAATATAATTTACGGAGCATATGTTAGCTCTCTACGGTTCCTCTGTATTGCTGTCTGTATCGGCAACTATTCTCTTTACGATAATGTACTTCGTGTAAGTTCCAGATTACATTTTCAGCTCTACGGTTTCCTCTCTATGACTTCCTCTGCGTTGTATACACCATTGCATGATAACTACTCCCCATGGACCTCCTGAGTTCTTGACCTGCACTTTCCCTTCTGGTTCGCTGGCCTTGGCCCCGATTCTGTTTTTTCTCCCTCGCTAGATTGTCGCCTGCATTTTAGTTCTCATTTACTCCGTTTCTGATCTCTAGTTTTCACTGAGGTTGGCATCCGTTCCCTCGTTTACTAGCATCGTTCACAACTGAACTCAATTCTTCTTATAATCAATAGCGCTTTCTTTCTCTTTTGCGATTACTCATCGCTCACGATCGGACTCATTAATACCACTTCCTCTTTTTCGCGATAGCTCATGCACTGTCGGTGACTAATTCCTCGCACCTGCTGCATAAACTTCATTGTTACATTCACTTATTCCTGGCCCTATCTACGCTTCTGCTTTGAAATGATGGGACTCATACGTTTTTTGTCAATTCCTACTTGCTTAGCCTTGCATATATTTGCTTGCTTAGGTCAGCATGTCTTCGGTTTGCATCCGTTCTTACAGCTTTTTTAGCTTGCATCTGCATGTCTCCGGTTGGCAAAATTCGGTCCTAAGGGGGTTTGGATTCCGTTCTGCGAACGGCTTCTGCTCCCATTAGTCGTGTGTTCCTTTGCCCTCCCATCTTCATCATTCCATGAATGTCTACTTCCTAACTCAATGCGCATCACTCACTGTTAGTTTGCATTTCGCTATTGCTGTTAATCTGCGCTCACTATCTGCTTGCTACCGTTCCTGTTTTCTATCTTCAATTGATGTCCTACCTTACTTTGAGATTCTCCTTTGTTACTAGTTCACAGCAACTCCGGATTTGCGTGGTCGTCATGAGCATTACAGAAACTAGAGATGAGAGGTACTGGCAATTGCTTCTGGCTATATCGGCTACTTTGAGATCGTCTTCCGTGGTCATAGTTTCACTGCCAATTTTTCGGCACTTTTAGGCAGGTATCCCGGGTTTGCCTAGTACTCATGAGCATTATAGAAACTCGAGACGAGGTTACTAGCACTTGCTTCCGGCCATCTTGGGACAACCTATGCATTGACGAAGTCGTGTTATCGTGCAGACTGACTAGGCTATCACGGTACAACGTGTGGACTGCCTGACACAGTCTTGCTACTTCCTTCATCGCTAAGCTAGCTTACTGCTTCCTTCAAGTGTTTGTCATTTTGGTGTTTAAGGACTCAAGTGTTTATAGAGCATGCTTTGATATACACTATTCAGTTTTCTCCCACTTTGTTTTCTGTCTGTCTCCCTGAGGTGTAACGGAATGGAATACCATGAGGCTCAGTTCATTGCGGATATGTACATCATTTCCTTTTCTTTTCCTTCAAGTCTCAGGTATATCTCCTTTATATATCTCGACCTCGTTACCTTGTTACACCTCGACCCGTTTCTGCAGCCACATCATCCGAGAACTCTTGTTTTGTTCCACTCCTCCATTCCCAACTAATTCCCTCCCTAGTATTTTCCCTTCGCTCTTTGACTGCTTCCTGCTTCGACCTCTAGTGTCTACAGAGTTTCTACCTGACTCCAGCCCACATTCTTAATCTTCGTTCATGCACTGCTTACTGGCGGGCCCTTACATCCCGTTTCCTATTCCTCGCTATCGTTAGCATAGATGCCCTCTATCGTTTGCATAGATGCCCTCGATTTCACGTTCTTTACTAGTCCGTTGGCCATCTGTTGTTCTCAATTTGTTTGTATTATGCCTTTGCTGCAGGTTACATTCGATGCATTCTACCTTAGGGATTTAACACTACTCTAGCATCGTGATTCATGTACATATTGCTTATCGATCATTTGCACTTCATGAGTTCTGGATAACCCGTTCCCAGAACGGCTTCTGTTCTCGTATACCTATATATCTCGACGTGTGACTCTTGATAATGTACAAAATTTTTAATTCGTGTCTGCCTCCACCACAACTTCACGTCTCTCTCGCCTCACGGCAGTCACTAGATTCTCGAGAACATCTACCTACTCTTGGATGCAGGTACCCATAAGTCATGAACTTTGCTCATTCATTCTCATCCACTTACCCTTACATGCATGTAGACATAATTAACTTCAATGTTTTGGTTGTGTATTTCTTAATATATATTTTGTTATTTCTATGTAACTCTCGGAGTTTTGTTTGTAGGGGTTTTTCCTTTTATTACCATATACTATTCATCTTCTTCTCAACTCCCTTCATAAACATAATTACCAACCTATCTTTTTGTTTGTCCCAATCTGTTTTGGTTCACATTAGCACGGATGGTCCTTGGGATATTCCTATTTCAACACTAAATCTCGCCCAATTTCTTGATTACTTTACCTTATGAACCACGGTTACTAACCTAGTCGTGGATTTATGGCAGGTCGGTGGTTGAAAGGGTTCAATGAAAGCAGCAGGGAAGAATGCTTTCACAACTCCTGATCAAGCTAGTGGACACAACACCCTTTCGGCATTAACGGGCCACAAGAAAAGCATCCAGTTACGTGGGCTGGCCAGATTTAGTTAGCTAGCTAGCCAGCCAGCCTGTCATCTATCCATATACTTGTTTGGTCAATGCCTGCATGAATAGGCTGCTAGGCCTGTTACGCCCGGTCTTTCATTCTGCAAATTGAGATCGCGGTTTTGATGAGATGGAAAGAAGAGATTTCAGTCGTGTAAGTGCAGCTTAATTGGTAAGGGGTGGAAGTAGTATTCAAACGCAAGCTATCATGGTGGAAATGGAGCAGGATATCAAGCTCAGCAGTGGGCCAGGCAGGTCTTCTGTTGTAAGTGGGATTGCCGGGCCAAGTCCGGCCCAACAACGCGACGTGAAAGGAACCGCAGAGAAAAGGAAACGGAAGCGGGTGGAAGTGAGCTCTGTTACTCTGAATGAAGGCGGAGCGGGGTTGGCTAGTGGGAAGAACATACGTTCACTTCGTCAGCAAACCCGGGCACCAACGTACGATGAAGACCTCCTTGACGCGGTTATAGACCAGCAGCTTGGAGGCAGTCCTTTCCCGGCCAGGGGCCGGAAAAGGAAGCCACTTAGTGTAGAGAAAGAAGTAGATGTGGAGGCTATGATTGCTGCGTCTATTGGATTCCCAAGAGAATCGCTAACCGAAGAGGAGATTGAGGCTGGGGTGGTTTCTTCCGCAGGTAGCCTGGAGCAGGCTAACTATATTGTAGTTCGAAACCATATTCTTGCTAAATGGAGGGAGAATGTAAGTGCTTGGTTGGATCAAGACACTGTAATGGAGTCCATTCGAAGTCAGCACAAGAGTCTAGTGGCAGCAGCGTATAAGTTTCTTTCTACATTTGGATACATCAACTTTGGAGTAGCTCCAGCAATCAAATCCAGAATTCCCGAAGAGGCAACTAAGGCAACGGTGATCATTATAGGAGCTGGTTTGGCTGGACTGGCAGCAGCTCGGCAGCTTCTAGCATTTGGACACAAGGTTATTGTTTTAGAAGGGCGACAAAGGCCTGGTGGTAGAGTATATACAAAAAAGATGGTGGGGGAAGGGCTAGCTGCTGCAGCAGATTTAGGTGGAAGCGTAGTGACTGGGATTCACGGAAATCCATTAGGTGTATTAGCCAGGCAGCTTGGGTTTCCTCTTCACAAGATTAGAGAGAAATGCCCGCTGTATCAGCCAGGTGGATTGCCGGTGAAAGAGGAAATGGATTCCAGGGTTGAGACTCAGTTTAACAAGCTTCTAGACAGAGCTAGCAAATGGAGAGAAGAAATGAACACTGTTGCTGACAGCATCTCGCTTGGAACAACGTTGGAGACACTGCGAGAAGATGCGGGGGTTGCAATGAATGCCGAAGAAAGACAGTTGTTTGATTGGCACCTTGCTAACCTTGAGTATGCAAATGCGGGTCTTTTGTCCAACCTATCACTGGCGTTTTGGGATCAGGATGACCCTTACGAAATGGGTGGAGACCATTGCTTCTTGCCAGGTGGTAACGTGCGACTAGTAGCTGCTTTAGCTGAGGGGGTTCCTATTTTCTATGGAAAGACGGTACACACAATAAGACATAGTGGTGAAGGAGTACAAGTTGTAGCCGGGGAACAGGTTTTCGAAGGGGACATGGCTTTATGCACCGCTCCTCTTGGGGTCCTGAAGCGAGAAGCAATAAAGTTTGAGCCGGAATTACCCCAACGTAAGATCGAGGCAATTAAACGCTTGGGTTTCGGGTTACTCAACAAGGTTGTAATGCTGTTCTCTCATGCATTCTGGGGTGCTGAGTTGGACACTTTCGGACATCTTGCCGAAAGTACGTCCAGACGCGGTGAATTCTTCCTGTTCTACAGCTATGCTGCTGTATCTGGTGGTCCTCTCCTTCTTGCCCTAGTAGCTGGCGAAGCTGCTATAAACTTTGAGTGTATGCCTCCAATTGAAGCGGTCACCAGGGTGCTAACAGTTTTGAGAGGTTTGTATTCTTTTGAAGCATTTTCCGTCCGTGGAAGTAACGTTTGAACTACATGGTGGACTAATCTGCCGTTCACTTGAACTTTCTGTGCTGTTCATTTTTCTTTTCTCTTTTTTCTCTTTTGGGACCATATCGGCGAACACGTAAACTTGGAAAGGTTTTTCTAACGGAATGCACAATTGAATTAAACTTTGCAGGTATATACGAGCCACGAGGAGTCAAAGTTCCAGATCCGATCCAAACAGTGTGCACCCGGTGGGGTGGAGATTCTCTCTGTTATGGGTCATACTCAAATGTGGCTGTTGGTGCCTCAGGGGATGATTACGATATTTTAGCTGAGAGTGTCGGTGACGGGCGGCTCTTTTTCGCTGGTGAAGCCACTAATCGTCGCTATCCAGCCACAATGCATGGAGCCTTCCTGAGTGGCCTGAGAGAAGCCGGTAACATATCCACATTTGCCGGTTCCCGTATGGTCTCCTCTAAGGGAGAGCGAGGGATACAGAAAGATATTCAATCGTTTGCCACGATTTTGGTGGATATATTTAAAGAACCAGATTTGCAATTTGGGTGCTTTTCTGTTGTTTTTGATCCACAGAACAACGACCTTAAATCTTATGTTCTCGTAAGATTGACAATTGGAAGAGGGGAGAGGAAGGAGGAACCTGAAAGCTTACCAACCGATCAGGAATCAGTTCACCTTTATACTATAATATCTCGAAGGCAGGCTTTCGAGTTGTTCGAATTGAGAGGAGGCGATAAATTACGTCTTATTTATCTTTCCGACAAACTCGGTGTCAAGCTCGTAGGGAGAAGGGGCCTCGGAGTAATTGGCGATGGAATCTTGAGTATAACAAAATGGAATAGGGCAGCTCGAAAAGTTAACTCCCCACTGAGTATAACACCTGTCACCACCTCTGCTGCCAAAGCTCCAAAGTCACAGTGAATTACATGACCTCTCTTACCTTCAATTCAAATTTTTACAGCCATCTCTTGATTCATACGTCTCATAAAAGGAAACTGACATATTCTGCCTCGAATTCAAGACACGTTTCATGTATGCACATCATCGAACATAACTCTTAGTTCATGGGTAGCCATGACACTTGAGTTACTGTGTACGTAAAGCTTTTCTTTCCATTACTACCGCTGATTCTCGCTGTTTGCGCAAGGGCTTAGTAACAGCATTTGTTCCATGCTGTCTCTTGAGTGAGTGCCCGCTTGAAGTAAATAAAGAAGTACTTCATTGTAGGGATTGTGACTATGTCATAGATATGTAGTTAAGCCACAGATCTTTGAGTATCATCAGTCCTGAGCTACACGAGATGGTACTATGGATTTGGGATACTTTACAAATCCCAAATGCTGAAGTCAGAGTAGATTTATTCTATTGCCTTCTTAGTGACCACTTGAACATTCTCTACCTTTTACTGAGATTTAGACATCGCAAAATCACAGAATTTATCTCTTGCGCGCTACGGATGTTTGTCACAGAAAGAACTGTCGTGTTGACTGTTTGACCAAGTAATTTGTGTGGAATAGGTTTGGCACTTTACAGAAAAAGATTCAAAGTTACATACCTGAGCAGTTCTATGCAGGAGCTGGACGTATTCCGAAGTTGAGTCAGGGTGAATCCGTGTCCTGCTCCAATATATGTCTGATTGTTCGATACTAATTATTTTATGCTCAGAAGTGCAAAGTTGATGTAAGTTGACATCCAGTTGCATGGGATGTAGCAGCATCGTTAGTTGTTATTTCTCGTGCTTTTTGTTTCACAATCTCGCGATTAATATCATCTCCGTCCTCTCTGAATTGTATTGATACAAGCCATTCACGGTCTTCATTAACCGTCTGCATGACATACCTGAGTAACCATAATGGCACTCGATAGAAGTGCACTGTATGTTTGTTGCTTTGCGGAGACCTTTTGTTCAGCCGTGTCTTTGAGAAAAGCCATGATGAAATGAAGTTCCGGTATTAGGAAGGTAAAGCAGGGGTAGCAGATATTACCTTCTACTCAGTTTGTATGTGGAAGATATAGAGATATCATTTTCGTAAAGACAGATAAATATAATTCATCTCTAAGGTAGGAAGTCTTTGGAAAGTGTCACACTACAGCTGATAATGGCCAACTCGGGTTTTGATAAGCCAATCCAAACCATGCCTGATGAGCATATCTGTCTTCATGTGTCCTACGAGATAGTAAGGATGACGAACAAGCAGAGGTGGCGAAGTTTGTGGGCGCTGCAGCTTACGGGACGAAGTAGTGATAACACAAGAGCACACAGGACCTTTTGGCCTCCGAGCATGTCTTGATTCTTTCGAATTCAAAAATCAGATGGCGTCTATAAAGGCAGTCATTAGGTTAGTCCTGAACAGCTGGTATTGTGGACCAACGAAGTGTGGATATTGTTCTTTTTTGGACTTGAGGGTCTCTACGGGTAGTTCTCTGAAGGTAAAGGTAGACGCGACATTTGTTGAGCGTCGGTCGATTATGAAAACTTTCATACTACCTTGGAGTTTGGATGCCGAGAGGGGATGCTCAGATCTCTTATGACCAAATGGCGACAAACAATCGCCCTGTGACAAAGAGCTTTTGACTACGTCCATATACGTCCGTTCACCTTTCCAAACAGACACTATGAAGTCTGCTTAGATAGGTTCCAAAATCATGTAGCGAGGATGACAAAAACTGTGTCCTCGGCTTCTAGATCAAGTGTAGATTTTTAAGGGATAATGACTGAAATAGCATCTTCAACATAGTTGCGACTGCGACTTGAAATCAACGATCTTATGTATACTGTAAAGAAGTGATAACACTAAGAGTAACGTCACGGATTCCAAACACTCCAGATGAGGCAGCAGGTTCAAGGACAAAATCGTTCTTGTGATCCAGCACCTTCAACATACATGAGCACTCAGGGCTCAGTCCCATACAGAGAATCACCGTACTTACTCAAGATCTGTTGATGGCCAACCGTGTCCAATTGTCTCTCTCATTTCCGTGTCGGTTGATATGCGCGACGGGACCATTTTGACCAGACTTCGTCATGAGAATTTGACTCGTCTATTTCTGTTTAGGTGCACTTAATCACGAAGCATCAATTTAAAAATTTGCTGATTGCTTTTCCATATTGTCCATGGGGTAGAAGGAGATGAATATGGCTCAGTAGATCTAATCAGTAACACAGACGAATGATATACAACCTTGCAAGATGAGTCTTTAGAGGACAACCAACAAGATTGAGTTAGGACAGTATCATCTATATATTGTAGCGAAATATTGAGAAAGTTAACTGATAGTTTATTCCCTCCAGGAATACAATTAAATTGGATTATGTGTGTACCATTTCCTGGCTGCAAGTACAATGCATCTCTTACCGCGGAGGAATGAAGGGAAGTAAAAGGTTCCTTAAACTTTACTGGGGTTCACTTATCTCAATTTCGGTGAATCCAAAACTGGAGTAAGATTTATTGTAGATTTATAAAATTCTACGAAGACTATCAACAAGAAGATATTGTCATAACCTATATAATGCACGATATATTTTGAGTGTTTATATTTTCCACTCAAAATCCAGAGGATTTGCCTACATCTGAATAAAATTTCTGTATGGAGAAATTTTTTTCAATTATGTTATATTTTCGTGAATTGGAGATTACTTTTCTGGTAAACAGGTCATAGATTATCTCCATCTTACTTATTATCTGTGTGAATTGGTGATTTGAATTTTTTTTCTTTTATTACAACCCTACGTTATCAAAGATTTAAAGTGCTGCTTACTTCTCTATCATCACATTCAAACGCATGAAACATCAATATAAAGAAAGAGGCTAAATCAGAAAATTTTGATTTTATTAGAAAAATCTTCTCAAATGTTTTTTGGTATGTTGATATTAATAATTTCATCATCATACCAAAAGGAGAGTGTATCTGTTGTACATTCTACCAAAAATCCATCCTTTACTATTTTTATAGTGAATAAAACACCCGACAAGGGAGTATATGTTTTATACATTCTAAGACAATCTATTCTATATGATATGATATGATATGATATGATATTATATTATATTTTACTACAAAGGTTCATTTCAATACAAAATAGAGATTATACTTGTTGTACATTCTAAGAAAAGCTATCCTATACAGCATATGCATTATAAAAAATGTCATACAAAGAGTATGTGTGTTATACATTCTACAATAATACATCTTATATAGCTGTATATATAATATTTGTCGTATAAAATATATAATTTCTTCTTTATTCCCTATAAGTCAAGTCCAAAAGTTGACAAGTGAAGAAAAATAAACTGAGTTTATCACCGGATCTTTATGAGATAAAGCACTAGACTTGGTATAAGGTAAAAATTAGACTAGGTAACAAGAAGATACTATTAAAACTTGGCAAAAGAAAAAGTTTAAAAACCTAAAATTTAGAAGTTGTGTTTAAGATTAGAAATTTTAAGCTAGAATTTGGAACTTTAGAAATAAATTAAGTTTAATGTTGACTGTTTGTATTTTAAGAATATAAGGTTTTAGTATCAAGACTTGTAAATGGAGGAATAAAGCAAAACATTCTCTTTGTCAAGTATTGTAATTATCTCTCTTTGTGATTCATTTCAAGTGATTGTAACAACATAGTGAAGACATTCTATATTCTTGAGACCAAAATCATTGGAGAATTCATTAATATAGAATTTTAAAATTTTTATTTAATATTTTACTCTTGTAAACACTATTTTAGAGTCCAAAATTGTAAGACTCAAAGAAAAATTGTTACTCAAGAATGATTTTGAATCCGAATCAATAAATAGTATAACAAACTAAGATATTTTATTTTAAAGATTTTGATTAATTTTTTTTCTTGTATTTTTTAAGCAAAAAATATTTTAGAGCTCTTTAAGCTCTATATCAATGAGACCAAAATTTAAAAATTTAATTATGATATAAAAATTACAAGGAAATAAAAAATAAAAAACTTTTCTTTTCTTACTTGTGTTTGTAATTAATATTCCTAAACCTTAAGACTTGAGGATCCAAAGCTATTCTTTAATGATTTTGGAGGCAAAATTAAAGTAGTGATAAAAAAGTAAGATTCCATTTATATAATGTATTTTTAGATAGTTATTAAAGTCCTAAAAACTCTTTAAATTCTGAATAATAAGAACATTTCAGAATGAAGCACTAGTGTAAAGTCATGGAAAAATGCCTTTCCTTTGTTCTTAGATACTATAGTTTACGATCTAAAAGTGCAAAATTGTAAGATTCAAAGATAGAAAGTTTTAGGTAACTCTTTTGAAGTCCAAATTTATGGATAGTGGAACAAAGTAAAAGATTCTGTTTGTGATGAAGTGTGTTTACTTTTTGAACTAGTATCCATTGAAGAGGGTTAAAATAGGATTAGAAAGTTATTTGAAATATATATTAAGAAGACCAAAATTAAAGAGCCTTAAATATATAAGTTATTGGAAATTGAGAAAATAGAACATTTTCTCTTAGGTAACCAAATTTATGATTTTAGAATCTGAATTATAAGATTCAAAGATCAAGATCAGTAAATAACAATTATAGAGTTGAAATTCATGAATATAAAACAAAGCCAAACATTCACTTTGTGAAGTTTTAGTATTTTTTCATCTAGTGTTTTCTTAAATGGTCATGTTAGTATTAAAAAGCCCTTCAAATTCTAGATTGATTAAGATAAAATTATCAGAATATTGAGCTTTAGTGCATGCTTTATGGAAATATGAAAATTACGATTAATTTTCTGTTATGTTACAATTTTTTAGAGCCTTATGTTAAGGGTATCATATATTTTACCTTTAGAATCCCAAACCACCATGCTAAAAGGAGATCAAGGGTAGTCAATAAATATTTTAGGGTTTAACTACATAGTGGTAAATTTAATTTGTATTGATTTTTTTTAGCTTAATATAAGATTTTAATGCCATTCAAAAAATTTCAGTTTATATATAATAAGAAAAAATAGAAAGTGGATAATAATATAGAATTATTTTTCTCGGCGACACCCCATCTTACATGTTATGATTCAGGATTGTAAGATTAAACGATCAAAAGCTTCAATAAACTTTATTTTAGTTTTTCTCAATGTACGGTTGAAATAGTTTATCAAAGCGTTTGGATCCTCAGAAGTTCCTATATATGAAATTCTAAAAATTCCCCTAAACTAACTCCCAAATTTAAAATTTAAACTAGTAAATCTAATAAACTTTTAACCAATTGCCTCAAATGTATGAAGTTGGTACTTAGCTACTACTTATTAGTTCTAAGTGACAACTTCTTAGCTTTGAATACTTAGTGCTTGTTTATTTACTTAATCATTGTATGCATGCCTTCAAAGCTTTCTAGATACTTAGCTACTACTTATTAGTTCTTGGTGACAAGTTCTTACTTTTGAATACTTAGTGCTCCATTATTTACTGAAACATTGTACTCTTGCTTTCCAAGCTTTCTAGATACTCGGTCATCTGCTTGAAAATGTATGACCTAGTAATATTACGATCAAAATTATCAATATTTGTGTAAATAATGCTATGGTTAAGGAAAACACAACTCCACAAACACAAGGTTGAGTAATAAGGTTGGAATACAATCAAGGTTATCATTTGCACAAATAGACAACAAGGAAGGAATATTTATCTAGTAAAACACAATTCCCCAAAAAGCAAAGAGAATTTGAGAATGAGAGAGTGGATTATAATCAAGAAAAGAGTGAAACTAGAAACATTGGTAAGCAAAACAAGTTTTGGCTCATAAGTCTAGATTATATGTTTGTTCAAGAGAAGTAATATTTCTTTAAATATATTTATTGAGTGCTTTTTAACAAGCCTAGGTTATTTTAATTGCCATACAGGTGCTCCTTTGACTTGAGTTTGGTTAGGGTGTAGCAAAAAGAGGAGATAGTAGAAGGGAAAGAATTATATAGAGGAAAAGTACCTAATGTGATTTGGGAGGAAGTGGAGGCTAAGTATGACGAAGTGGTTTAGTATATTAGCCTCCACTTCATTATTTTAGAGTATCTCCCAAAATTCCTTTAGGCATTATTTCTCTATATATAATTCTTACCCTTCTACTATCTCTTCTTTTTACTATACCCTAACCAACTCAAGTAAAAGAGCACCAATATGGCAATTAAAATAACCTAAGCTCGTTAGAAAACACTCAATAAATATATTTAAAGAAAATCTAAATGACTTTTGGTTCATGGATAGGGTCTAATCTAGGTCTAAATTATATTTAGATTGATGGCTAATCCATCGTCATATCTTAGCCTCCACTTCATGTATTTTAGAGTATCTCCCAAAAGTCATTATTTTGATGGCTAATCCATTAATCTATACTAATCCGTTTCGTCATATCTTACTCATGAAGTGGAGGCTAAGATATGACGATGGATAAGCCATCAATCTAAATATAAATTAGACCTAGATTAGACCGTATCCATGAACCTATGTCTAGTGTAGAATCAACATAGGCACTAAACATAAACTTAGGTGTACAGTAGAATCGAGCGGTCTAGGAGGACGTTTTGGCCATGCGCTAGATTTACTCCATGGACACTTGGTCATCCCATTTGGTGAAAATTCAACTATTTTGCAATCTTTGTATGACTTTTTCCTAGACTCTAGGTTGACCCCATGGACATCTGGATCATCTTATGAATATATAACTATTTTCAAAACTTTGGATGATTATCATGAACTGAGTGCTACCATGGTCATGGATATGTTTCCATTATCTTATATTAATTTGATGTTGAATGCAATTACAAGATAAAAGATGCATGTATTATTAAATTAATATTGGTATAATGTGAATAACCGAGGGATAGTTAGTCAGCCTTTATATAGAAAGAATAAAGAGATTAATAATACCGATAGAGTAATACGTTTGGCCTTTAAAATCCACCATCTACATTCCCTACGGTCAAAGGTCAATGGAAGATAAACATTAGATAAATTAATTTCAACTTACTTAGATGCTATCACCATTAACAGCAAAAAAATGTGGATATTTGGATAAACCCAAAGATTTGAACCACCGATTGTTCGTTCAATGTATATGGTAAACTGATAGATCTCAACGCCGAAACATCTTTAATCATCAGGCTAAACTGATGTTTAGATCATGGAGCGAACATAGAGTCTTACTATATGACTTAGAAAGCACTTCTGATGACTTTGTCCTCCATTGACAAAAGATACCTTCATTTGGTTTATTACCATTCCATGTTCAATCTTGATAGGCCATGATTATTGGCGCTAGGCGCCATGGTTATAGGCAATCGGGTAAGTTTCAGGACATATTCGAGAGTGCGTGTGGCAAATTAACCAAGCAAGACATAGCTGTAATCTTTTCTCTCGAAAGGCAATGGGACACATTACTTCATGTTGACGCCAATCAAATGGAGAAAATCATGATATTTACTAGCATGCAAAGAGAAAAAGGTGACCACATATGACTATCCCATCAAACCTAACAAGGAGAGACAAAAGAGGTACAATGGGGATAGGCCCAAATAGTATCAATATAAGAAATCTGCACTACTGCACCTAAGATATTGAGCTATGCAAGTCGTAAAGTTTACAAACTATTGGAGCATCCGAAGAAGCATCACCTAGAGTGATTGCTCTCCTATAAGTTGCACCAGCCAATGTTATTTGTAGAGCAATCGATACACACTGTCTAAAGTATGCTACAAAGTATGAAAGTAAGAGTAAATCTCACTTTCATACTTTGTAGCATACTTTACCCCCTTGGCATCTAATATGATAAGCTCTCATGTACTCCTTGACAAATGTGTCAAACACCATGTCCATTGCTCCATATAACTCCAAAGCTAGAGGAACAAAGAGGTGACTTGCATACCCCTATACTTGGAGACCTTGTGTGTTGCTGCTCTGCTTGTTGTCCGTCCAGGGGATAATTAATCACTCCCTTCAAAACTGCATCAAGCATAGTGTATGTAACCACAACATCCACCATTGTCACGTGATCATCTCTGACCAAATAAGTTTGCTTTGACACATGTTGTTTGCAAAGAATATGAACGCTCTGTCCAAGCAAGGTACCCACTCTCTGGTGCCATAACAAACACTATATCCATGATGAC
The DNA here is from genome assembly GCA_948567375.1 of Lunularia cruciata. Lineage (NCBI taxonomy): Eukaryota > Viridiplantae > Streptophyta > Marchantiopsida > Lunulariales > Lunulariaceae > Lunularia > Lunularia cruciata. Next base: position 18,305,070 of record OX419762.1, on the reverse strand, counting down.
ATCAAGGTTAGCTATCCTCTATCCTCCAAAAGAACACGTGTCATATGGACCGCTGTTTGATATAGTGTAGAGCCACACTCGCAAGTGAGTAACGAAGACGCAAACAATTGGACCAAACCAATGCAAAACCTCATTGTTGTGGAGAAAGTGGTTGGTGCATCCTAATGCACAATAGAGCTAGGATCCAAGAGCTTGCATCCTTGCCGAAGTAAGAGTGAAAATGTGCTCTAGTGGCTCGAGGTGCTCTAGTGGCCCAACGGATGAATGAGTCAACTAAGAGAGAATGTAACATATGTTGACACTATCACTCCATCAAGGAAGACTACAAACCTCTGGTCCAATCTGATGGTAGAGAAGCAAAAGGAGGGAAGGTCCTCCATGCTCGTTAGGATAGAACATCTCTAGTTTGCCACAATAACATTTGGAAAGAAAAGGATAGCTCCTCCTACTCAATCATATATATTTCCAAAATTGGCCTATCAAGAACCAAAAAATGGGAGGAAAGTGGAAGTATAGAGAGAGCACAACTATCCAAAAATGCTATATGTGCCATCATCATGCGTCAAACGATCAAGATCAAGTGGTAGAAAAAAAACATATCTAACCTCATCATGGAATGTATGGGATAGTCTATGGAATAGAATATGGAGTATGGAAAACTAGTCTTAAATAACCCCATTGGCATCTAAGGAAATATGGTCTAAAATGCTAACCGCTCCCGTAACTCAATCAATATCCTTTGGAATGATTAACAAAGGGATAAAAGAAGCATGCATTATCCCCAATGTCACCGTCATTGAGGCAGACACTTGTCTCGCATGAGTATCATAAGTGGATCCATCATAATCCTTGTACATCCTTCCTATGAAAAGTTATCCTTTGCAAGGTAAATCTTCGGTATTTTACAACTTCTTATTTAATTCTCAATCCTCACCTATTCAGATACCACTGCAACTAAAATTAAAAAACTAACAAAATAGAATATTCACTCATGTGATGGTATGCAATTGAGCTCCCTAAGTCTCTATAATATACTTTCATTCATTGCCTCCCTTCTCTCGCTCCCGGAAAAAGTGAGTGGATCATCATAACTTCAAAAGTGAGCCAGCAAGCATAACTCTGTTAGGCATCCTAACTTAATAAGTTCAATCGGTGCGGCTTTTAGGTGTATATAATGTCATGCTTTTGGCTACCACAATTACAGGATCTTCGCCGTGCTCGCGATCGTCGTTGCAGAGGCGCAACGTGTGAGAGCATGCCTCTCTATTTAAGTCTTCGTGGGGCTGTCAGACGAAGTTCAGGTGTCGATAAACGACAACCAGACCCACAAGTTGAGAGCATAATCTTATACAGTTTTATGCTATATTTATTTATGCTATGTTGAATTCCTATGCGCTAAGCTAGTGTCTGAGGTTGTCTTTGCAGGATATCGAGTTACTTTAGGGCCTGAGGCCTACTTTTGTGGTGGTAAAGATCTGCTCATGTACATAGTTCCAAAATCTCCTGAATCTACTCACACCATCATAATGGCATTGAAGAAATCTCGCTGGGCTATGAAGGTTGACCCGCCCTCAGATACGGCTTGAGTAAGTGCCGTCTTCAATTCTTGGGCGTTCTTTTTGATCTCAGTTCCTTCCTCTTCCAGCATGAGTAACTTCACCCCTTTGCTCACTGTTTCGTGGCTGACTTCCCAATCCATCGACCCCGCCATAACAGTTACACCCACCTTCTTCACGTCCGTGATCCACCTGCATTCAATCCAACGGATCTACTCAGTCCAAATGAAGAGAGAAATCAAGGACATTTTCAAGATGTTGTTAATTGTCGATGCATATCATTGTTCCTGCTAGGCTATATTTACTGGGCTTTAGCACGCTGATGAACCATTCCCAACTTCGAGAAAATTTCAATTTGCTCCGGCGTTGTGGAGGAACGAGAATGGATTGGTAGAAGAGTTCTGACCTCGCGTTCATGTACTGATCGGCTGATAGTGGCCATGTCATCAGAGGCACACCAGCGCACACGCTCTCCATGGTTGAATTCCACCCAGCGTGGGTAAGGAAGCCCCCAATGGCAGGGTGCGACAAAATTCGAGTTTGTGGTGCCCAGCCTGTTTCTATGTACCCCCTGCCTTGAGTTCGTTCGAGAAATCCTTCAGGAAGAACTTGATCGAGCTCAGATGGTGACATCTTAACTGCCCACAAAAAAGGGACACCGCTTTCTTCCAGTCCACGAGCCAAGTGATATGTACCCCTCTTGGAGACAACACCCAAGGACCCAAACGCTGCATATACCACTGACTTCTCAGCCTGTGTGCTTAACCACTTCAGACCGTCGCACGGTACATCGTTTGCGCTATATTGAGTGCCGAAGCCTGGAATTGGAACGAGGGGACCAATAGGTATAACTTTCGTCTCCTGTAATGCAAAGGTAGGGAAGTCAATGTGGTGACCGTGATAGAAAATATAGTTGATTACCAGTGTTGTCTATCTGAAATTGCTATCCTAACAAAGGACATGAAAGAAGTTTGGTAGAAGCTGCATAATCGGATCGCGAAGTATCCGTTACTTCACGATCTTTACCGGGCCATTTTCCAGCGCCATCCTTCGTTGCACCTTCGCCTCAATGGCCTGAAGTGAAAGAGAATCTACTTCACGGCACTGATTCACTAAAATCCCTGTCCCTCTTAGCGAGCGGTCCGTGACATTTGTGTAGAATTCGGGGAAATCTGTAAACTCGAGTGAAATTTCGTAAACGTGAGCGAATTCGAGGCCGGAGATTGGTATCCGCTGGCCCCTGTTCGGGGAGCGAATGGGGTGCAAGTCCGGATCAGCGAGTTTTTGTGTCTCCATATTGCAAATTGCCCACCACGCAGATGTTGAGTAGAAGGTATACCAAGGGATACCAATCTCATCAGCAATATCCTGTCAATACAGCAATCAAAAGTATTAGATGAAACGATAGATAGGTTTAACACAAGACGTACACTTCATCCGAGCTGATGAGAGCACATTCCCCGTATCCAAATATATATATTAGCCACAGGACCGTGTACAGACCGTGTACAGACCGTGTTGGATCAACTACTGGCTGTAAAGAAACACCAGACTCTGAAGAGAGAAGAACGCCCAGAATTGAAGATCAATGAGTGCAGTATATGTGAAATGAGAACAGTTTAGTTTGAGCTTAGTTTACGATGAAATGTTCTGGAAGAGCCTTGAAAACAGTATTCAGAAACCTAGAAATCGACTGTTCTTTATAAGAGGAAGTCTAGCAATTGTATCTTTATAAAGGGGAAAAATCACATGAAGAGAAAGCATAGAGAGAGGAGGTCCAACAAACGATTGTTACCTACTGGAATCCCCCGTCATTATATGGTCGTGATGGATAGAATTACCGACCTTTGACCACCATAGGAACATATCAGTAATCATGCAAGTAGGGGCATGGACGTTGTTTTTGCCCCCGATCAGCCGCTTTCTGATCGGCTCAAAATCGGCCTGCATTGCATCACAGGTAGTAGCAGCCCGAATAGGGAAGTCGGGGTCCGGGTAAGGAGGTGGATCTCCAAACACGCTCTCAAGTCGCAGGTCGAGATTTGAGAAGTCTCCTCTTGCAGCTAGTCTCGATGCCTCTGCTAGGCACCCACCATGTCCGATCCACGTCACTATTACATTCTTGAGAAGGTTCAATTTGTATAGTAGTTGATAGAAGGGAACATTGTGACTGGGAAAAGGTGTTGTCACTAGGAGGACATGACGCACTTTGCCACTACTATCTGTCACCATCTGGCTGTGCTTGAAAGACGAGGTATGAGGCACCAAAGCTAATAGAGGCAGCGCATTGTACTTCAGGTTCTTGGGAACTATAAAGTAAACGGAGATCAAGTCACATGACACACTATAGAGCCTACCCTATCTGATGAACCTCACTTGCAGGAATGAAAATTCCCGGCCCTGTAACTTTTGCATCCGAAGGGACGCAAACCATAAGTAAAAGGTCTGTGCTGATGTCGACCATGGCTGAAAAGTTCTAGGAGGCTACTGTGAAAACCTCAGACATGGGCAGAAAGCATGGTACGAGACAATAGAACTCATATGACATCGAGAGAGAGCTTGGAAACCGATACCGCAGTGATGAAGAAGAGAATGATGGTTCCACGGATGTGTTAGCTTGCACAATTGTGCACTGGAAACCCTTAAATGAGAGGGATTGGCCTGAGGATGAAGCTGGCGCTTCTCCATGTCCGGGTATTGGTCAGACGTTCAAAAGATGTCTATGTCCCTGCAGGAGGGTCGAACGTTCTGGAGGTCCTTGCCATTCTCCATCCACATGTTGTCATCAGGTCCAGTCTTTCGCGTGAGTTGCGGATAAAGTACTTGAGAGCTTTCACATCTGGACCATTATGGTACAGTATCAGCAGATATCGAGGCAAGATTTCGAGGTACGATCATACAACAATCTAGTCGTAGTGCAATGGCACGACCAGGATAGTTGTACGATATGAGTACTGTATACCACTCTAGAAACTTTCAATAACACAGCAATCCGGAATTCAGTGCTGCCGAATGAGTGATTGTCGCACCCATTTCTTGCTTGGCTAAACTGAAGAAAGTAGACTAATAATATTTCCCCAGCCTTATTTTCTCATACATTTCTACTTTTGCATGTGGCATCACTGTACCTAGACTATATTCGTGTGTCTTGAACGTAAAGTCTTGAACTTTAGTATCCTTGATAGGTGCAGTAAGTTTACTGCATTTTAAAATCATATTCCAAAAACATATTCTGGTCAACCTGATGAGCAAATAATGTGAGGAAAATGTAAAGTCTTCATAACCACATGCGGAATTTGGAAATCGGATACAGTTGAAGAAAGATGATTATTGAAATATATTTAACCGGGGAGGTCCAAACCATTAATGTATGCCGATTTTGAAAAGATGTTGAGTCGTTAAACAAAGCTCACTGTTAGAGGCAAACATGCATAAGGTGTGGGCAGATCTTCAGACATGTAAAGTGAGAAGATAATATTATAACATCTTTGAATGATACAAGCCAAGACTGTGTTTCTTCTTTTACTGGAAATGACGAGACCTGCTTGTACACCGCTTCCAAAGAACCATCCTCGTGAGTGGACCAGGGAAGTTCATTGACAGCAGCTACCAGTAAGACTAACTGCCGCGAGATTCAACAGTATTCTGAAGTTGTGGCCCAACCATGACTAGCTGCAGGGAGGCCCCTAGCAGTAGTATGACACTTTTGCCAAGATTTTGTCGGTTGCAGGGAGGCCCTTGGTGTTATGACACTTATGCCACGTTCTTGTCGGTTGCTTGGACCCTGATCTTACAAATTATTAGGTGCATACAGGGTTAAGGTCACTAGTTTATGAATCCGTGTTTGCTGCATGTCCAGATGGAAACCAATCTATTCCTCAAATCGGAGCACTACTTCGTTTCTTTCGATAGGCTTTACGGATGTTTCCATTAGATTCATGTTTGTACCCCCACAATGAGAATGTCGATGATGAATTATGGAATTTGGCCAACAAGCACAATAAATACCCCTAAGGAAAAGAATACATGAGATACAGAGATACAAGTGCACCAAAAAGCACAAATAGAAAAGAAGAGCCGAAGACTCGATGCGAAAAGGGTTCACCGCCATAGAGAACAAAACACTAAGAGGAGAAATCAACCCTAGAAACTCTAAACGGATGTAAAGTGAGCAAAGTAGGAACCTATAATTGAACTGAGTGATAGAGATACTCCAAGGGTATTTTTGGCAAATGTGAGGAGAGGGCCATCAATGGAACAGGAGCATCCATTACTAATGCTCATTGATGAAGACTCAAAGCCAGTGATCTTTGTAGGGTGACGGATACCTTTTGTTTATGAGAAAAGGTAAGCATGGTGGGTGAGAAAACCAAGGCATATCTCATCAGCAATGAGCTTTGAGCTACCTTTTGAAGGAGGCCTCAAACTGATGATGAATATAGCCAAAAACCTCCACGGCTAGGGGATGAAGATGTTGGAGGCAAGCCATGGGGTATAGTGGTACTCCTTTCCCTTGGTGGTAATGATAACTGTGGCTCTGACCTAGATGCTAGCTTGTGCCAAGAACTCCGGTCTGAATGAGTTCTTCACAACCACATCATACAATGTATGCCAACCATCCTTGAAAGTGATAATCTCTATACGCATCTTTCGTGAGTGGGCATGGCAGGGCCATCCATCGTCCAATCTGAACTTGTTGGCAAGTATAGTGTAGGAACGGTGCCATTGTATCTCTAATGGTATCATGAACTCTCATAGGCTCTCCTCTTATGGCACAACTGAAGAGGATGGACTCCACGTCAAATGTAGAACCGTATTTGCACTAATCAAGTATGACCAAGAGTGTTGGATGTAGAAGACCTAGCTGAATCCAAAGGACCATGGTTAACTCCTCCAATATGAACCAAAAGTCCTCAGTCAAAGAGGAAGCATGAAGCAAGTTCTTGTGCCCTTCCCGCCACAAGAGAGGACACTAGCTCTATTTGGTAAAGGCGCATCAGTGAGGATCCTAGAAAGGGTGTGAGTGTTCATACACTTACTTAACTCCACTTGAAACTTGTTAGAGTCTAGGGAAACAAATTCAGCAAAGGGAAGAAGTGATGTACGTGCCGATCATGGCAATAAATCCCAAGCCAATTAAAGAGATGTTTGGAAAGCCAAGGTGCTTCAGTCAATTGTGGTGATGTGTGGCAATAAAAATAGGTGTCCCTTGTGTAGAAGCCTATCTACCAATAAGGGAACCACTAGTGCACATGCTCTTAGGTAAGTTGTTGGTGCAATAGCCTTCTACGATATGATACGACATCTTCCCATGGCTATGCAAAGAGCTACCTACAAACGCCACCACTCATCTGATAATTGTGGGAAGATACAAGGCCTTAAGAGTGTGAAGAAGGTATGGTGCTATACCTATGACTATTGAAGGACTTAAGATATGGCAGGAGGACCAATATGAGTGCCAAATAGGATGCTCTTGGGATATAACAAAAAAAGGAAGGAGTAGAAAGCCACATGGGATTTCCCTATCCAAGGGAGTAGGTGAGCATATGCAATAGCCTAAATCAAAGTATTTGATATATAAGAGCTACAAAAATCCTCAATCCAAGAAGGGAGCCCAATACCCTAAACCTCATGTTGGGAATTAAAATCTTGATAGGAAGTAAAAGGGGATAAGGATTGTATGTGGGTTCAAGATCTTGCATTTATCAGTTTGAACCCATAAATCTAAGGTCTCAAGACTAAGTATGAAAGCTTCTATTGCATTGATTACATCCTCCAAGGGGCCCAAGATGTGGTATCATCAATAAGGATAGAAAAGGACATGTGAAAAAGGTTGTTGCAATCTCATGCAAAATTATGTTGTGTGGATCTGCAAATAATGACCCTCCTAAAGGATCTCCTTGGCATGTACTATGAGCCAGCTTGCCTCTCACTCAAGACAAACCTCTAACAACCATTAAGGTAGCACATCACGGACTAAGAAGGCAAAGAACCGCATCTCTGTCACACTCTTCTACGGCTAGAAATCCAAAGCACCTCTAAGAATCAAGACATTGATCACTAGAGAACTCAATGAGAGAAAGTATAATACTCCAAGGAAAAGAGAAGAGAGAAAACAAAGACTTCAGACTGAATCATCCGATGCCCCAAAGGAGCACCTTCTTTTTTATTATATAGACAAAGAGGATCTCCCCCAAGGAAGCTCCACCATAGGATTAGGCACATAGATAAATGACATGTAAACAAGCTCCACCCTTGGATTACTTACTTGGATGGGTGACATGTTGATCTTGCTCCTATCTAGTTGGTCAAACAAGCTTTGACTGGAGGGAATCTTTTAGGGAATTTTCTTGTAGGATTCTCAAAATCACGTGGATGAGGTATTGTTGGAAAGCTCTCAATGAGACAAAGTAGGGAGGAGAGAAGGCATGACTTTCTTGCATTGGATGGGGAGCAATCTACACATTTTTGAGGCATAATTCATCCGTTTAGGCATCCAAAACTGCCTTCAAAGGTTTCAAGCATATTTTGGTTCCTACTCTATTAGTAGGAGTCCCCTTTTGGTGATACTTCTTTTTGATCTGTTTAGTCCATCATGTCTAACATCCTTCTAGATGTAACCAAACCAATTCTCACCTTTAAATCATATGTCTAGCTATTGGTTCTAAGGTTTTCACTTTTATTTTGGTTTTTGCCCTATTAGTAGAACAACTCTTTTGGTGATACTTCTATCTAATCTATTTTTTCCATCATGTATAACATCATTCAAAATATTACCAAACCAAATTTCACATCGAGATCATATGTCTAGCTCTTGGTATTACAAAAAGATAATTGCAAATGAAAGGATGATGAATATCTCCTCACCCGTAGCTTATATACTTGTGAAAATTACACACCAAAGTTACTAATTACCTAAGTAACTCAACTTACTAGGCTAAAAGTCAAATAAAATTAAAGTTTCTAAAGGAATATCCAAGCACATAGGAATAATCCCATGGGTATGTGGTTTTATCTTCACATACCAAGTAAGTCAAGGATTCCTTCATATGGGCTATCCTTTGACTATGAAAAAATCCATACCAACAAGGCTTGTGGGCCCAAGAGTTCTCAACTCTTTCCTCAAAGTCAAATAACTAAGAATAATACCAAGTCAATACATTAGAAGACAAAATAGTGATGCTCACTCTTTTCCCTTCCTCTAGAATAGTCACTTTTATCTTAGCTAAGACTAACTCTGGCTAATCATTACTAATGTAGAAGCTTAGCTAAACTCCATATATATAATATTTCTCCACTCCTTGCAATACCAAACTTAATCCCTATAGGCCATACATGCATCCATGGGTGTTACAATACCCTATGCAAATGATAACTTACATTTCTTATGGTATTATGATGGTTGTACAATAATGGAGTCTCAACGCCATAAAAAGTATGCAAAATGGAATCAAGGAGTGAATCTTATTCCTTGCCAAACAAAGAGCTCAAAACAAAGTTGGACAAGAAATGGTATTGAAGGCATTTGAGACATCTACTTGGATCACCATCCAATCTAGGTGAAGGTCCAAGGAAGATCTAATACGCATAATAATTGTCTCACAACCACTTGGTGTGGCAACTACATATTGATGAGGAGACAAGAAAGAGACAAGGAATGGAAAAATTGAAGATAAATAGTGCATGACACTAAATGCAAGAAAACATCCCCAATGGCTATGGGCCAAACACTTGATGTTTCCTTTGAAAGCAAGGAGACAAGATACACCAAACAAATGAGCAAAGCTTGAGTGCACTAAACCCAATGTAAGACATTGGTAGAAAACAAAGAGAAGTATGAAGCCTAAGTTTGGTAGATATAGGGAAGACAATCTCCTAAATGCTCAAAAACCAGTATTGATGGATCACTCGCAAAGAAACATGGAGAGTGGAATAAAGCATAGGCAAATGATTCTTCCTAAAACTATTGCAAGGAACTACCCTCACCTTTATAGATCCTGATCAATAAGTTGATATTGTCTTGATATTTGGCAATAATCTTCAATAACTCCTTGGTGGAATCTTTGAATTTCCTCAAGGTATGTTTGTGAAGTCTATCAGACAATTGTTGCAAGCACTTGTTTGTGTAGACCTTTGCCATCAATGCATGCAATTGTGATCTTGACTCTTGACACTTCAAATTTCTCCAAAGAAGACTCTGCTACTTCCTCTATGATTCCGACCAATTGATCCCATATCATCTCCATCTTTGCTAGGATTATGGTCTTCTCCAAGCTGAGGTGCATTTGGATATCCTACAACTTTGCCATTACTTCTTCTTGATTCTTGAATGGTAGAGTGGTCTCACACTTGTTCTTCCTCCTTCTCCTTGATCTTTTTGGCAAGCTTCTTGATTTGTACTCCCACCACTTGCTGCTTTTCTTGATATTGCATTTTTGTTATGACAAGAGCCACCTTTGTCTTCTCAACCTCTCCTTCAAAGCATCAATCTCGTCTTCCCAAGCCTTCACCTTCTCCTCAAGTTGGGCTTAGTGTTCTTCTTCTTCCTTGTGATGAAGCCTCTCTTTCTCTTGCCTTCTCCTTTCTTATTCCTTAATTTATTCTCCAAGGCCGCTCCTTCTTCCTTGCACTTCCTTGCTTCCAAATGTTGGGCATAGACTTCCACAAAATCATCCCATGCCTTTGTCCTTTTGCTAAGGCTCTTTGTGCCATGTGGTAGAGATGCCTAAAAGAAGTTATATAGTTGGTAATCTACCCATGGCATTCCTTGTGCACAAGGAGTTACTCCATCAATTCAAGCATTGGGCTACTACATGAACAATTAGCTTGGAGAGAGGTACCATGATGATTGGTAAGGCCTTCTTCTGGCTAGAACTGGCCTCTTTCATAGTTCTCATGATGCCAAAAGTCTACACTCATTATTTCTCAATCTCAACAAAGAGAGTGGAGTCTTCTTGGTCCTATCTTTCTCTTGTTGCTAGTGGAACTTTGGTTTTAGACAATCCTTCATCTTGAATTCCTCCTTTTGTTGTAAGTTCTCCTCTTGGCTAAAGCTCACCTTGGGCTTGATGTTCTCTTCTTGCATGATAGGAGCTTACACCTTCTATTATTTCCTCTACTTCAAGTACTCCTCCTTCTTGTGATTCTGCTTCACCTACTTGTGGGAATAGAGAAGGTTCTAGTATCCATGGGCTCTTTGCTACCTTCTTCTTTGGGCATGAAGGTCCAACTTTGTGGTTGTTATTTCATGGGATAGGTGTTCTCACTTCTACTAGGAGGTCTTTTCCTCACTCTTGGAGGTATCATGGCTGAGGCAAATTGTACTTCTCCATCCTAGTCCTCTTTTGCCTCATTTGATGAGATGACAATTTGAGCAAAGGATTGCTCATTGATAGAGGGTATTGCTTATAGTTTTCTAGCTTCCTCCTCTTGTAGTCTTCTTTGCCTTCACCTTTGGCTAAGAAGGGGTTTTTGGTCACTTCTTCTTCCTCAAAAGAGGTTCTTCCACCAATACCATCTATCTCTTCTTCTCAAAGCCCAAGGTGTTGTAAGCTTCTTCCAATTTCTAAATGTAGGTAAATTTTGCATCCACCAATATATACTTTTTTGCATTATATCCTTTTCTTGATGCTCCTCAAAATGCTCCTTGGAGAAGTAGTGATTGGGATACTTCTTCTTCTTAATGGGGGTTAAAAGACCCATCTCCAAATAGAAATGCACAAAAAGAGGGACAACAAGAACTCATCCTCCTTTTTTAACCAATTTTCACACTTGCCACCAAACAATGGCCACCCAATTCACAAGTATTCCTTCATATAGGTTGCAAAGAAGATTGCATGGCTATTGTGTAGATAAGTTGTTCTTTTGTACTTGAACAACTTCATCATGGATTTGGTAAGTAATCTTAGTGTAGGATTCTTGTATCCAAGAACAAACCAACCATTGTTGGTCTTGTCATCCTTGAAGCTTGGCTTGAATTGTGCTTCCATGCTTGAGTTTGGGCAAGTTCAAGTAGAATCTTATATCATGGTATTTGGGGGAGAATTATTTGGCCCCAATACTCTCCACCAATGTTCCTCTATCCAAGAAAAGAGATTCACTCTTAATTTCTCTATCCTTGGATCCCTATTATACCTTATCTCATGCAACATTGCATGATCACTCAACTCCTAATTCTATAGCAAGAATTCTACCTTCTTGCTGCAAAGAAACTCTGGCTTATAGTGGAGAGCCCACTTGGTCAATCTTGGAGCCTTGATTATGACTTCAGGCACTTTAATTCTATGCTTAGGTGCTCAAGGTGCGGTCGTTACTTCTTTCCCTTCATCTCTCTTAGTTCCCCTTTCCAGTAGTGGTTCCTCCCTTCTTTCAATTCTACAACTTCCTGCCAAAGGTGAGAGAGTTCTATCCTAAATAGAACCCGCACTTGTCTAATCTTGCAAAGGTGAAAAATGGCCAACCTTCCTTGAGTATTTAAGTTGATAGCCAAACCATTATGAATCTTTGGTAGGTGTGCTTGGTGCAATCAGTTGCATCACACACATATGAATATTTTAGTACAAACAAATGGTGATTACTCATGGTTCTTGATTTTTCAACATCACATTTAAGTCCTATGGATCTTTCCAAACTGACTGAATTTTTGGCTGAGGGTGTATCAAGCCAAGCATTTTTTGGGCAGAAGGTTGTTCATAGCCAAGGGTCTACTTTCAAAGCAAAGGTCTTTGAGGATGAATGCTTCTTTTGTTGAGGGTTTGTATAGCCATGGGCCTTCTTTGTTGAAATTCCTTTGTGCAAGCCTTCCTCATTTCTTCAAAATTATTGCCCTTCCTATGTCACACATCTCCTAGGTCATCTTTCTCCTAGAAATGAAATTTCCCGTATATCAAAAGATAAATGACTCTAAACCTTCCGTCTTCCTTGCCAACCAATTATTTCTTTGTATTTATAACTAGAATAAGGAATTTGAAAGAAAAAGGTGTATGTTAAAAAGAGATGAAGCATCACACTAACTCTTCAAGAAGAGTATGTAGACAACTATCTTTTTTGTCTTCTTTAAATTCAAACGGAATTGAAGTTTACTTGCCTTTGGTACAACAAGAACTTTTTGCTAAAGAGCTTGAAAGTGGTTATGAAGTTACTTCAGCTAAGCAAGAACAAAATCATCCTTTTCAAACCTCCAAAGTGGGGTTTTGCAAAGAATGCATAGTACTTATGCTCTTCTCACATAAGAACTCATTCAACTTGATGCATTGAGGAAGAGGGATTAATAGAGTGATATTGTCATTAAAATGTCTTGACTTACCTCAAGTTGTGCACCAAACATTTAGTCAAGTATATGGAGGGGATCTTTGCCTTTCTTTTGCCTAATCAACTATAAATTAAAGCTTGAAAATTCCTTAATGAGTTCTTCTAACTTTTTACCAAATTGTGTAGAGGTCTTTGGAGTGGAAATTGCCCTTGATCTCCAAGTACCCCTTCATTTTTCATTTACTTCTTCTCATCTTTGGATGAAGACAACTTAAAAAAGGATGTTGTACTTGACAACATTAAAGATGAAGATGGTGACCTCTAGTTGATCTTCTCTTTGGCTTCTTTTCACTTTGGCCTTGGAGCTATTTCCTATTGGATTCAATCTAGCCAACTCATAGAATTTTGTAGACTTCACTACCTTGGCCAATGTATCATGTTTCCTTTCTTTGGCAAAGATCAAAAGTTATATTGATAGTCCTCCTAGGAACCATGCCATTGCTTGAGCATCTGAATATCCTAGGTTAGCCCCTCTTCTTGGCACTTTACTCAAAAGACTTTGAAACCATTTTGTGTAATCATATAACTTCTCATTCCTTTTACATGCCAAGCTGTTGAGGGTGGCAAGGGCATTTTCCTTGTGGGCTACCTTGCAAAAGTTTTCAAGGAGTTGACTCCTAATTGTTGGCTAGTCCACCACATTAGCAGGATATTGTCTTATATGTGTATATCAATTCTTGGCCGTCTTTCTTAGCAAGCTCAAGAATGTCAAAAGTTTGTCATCATCAACATCTCCCTTGTTGGCTTTAGTGATCACCTCAAGTTCTTTCATGATTGTATAAGGATCTTCATCCTCATCCTTCCCTTTAATTTCTGATAGCTTTACTCGTTCCTAATCCAAAGGAGGCTACTACAAAGAAGAATGCAATGGAGAAGAAAAGAAGAAGGGGCAGTCACTTTTGGGTATCATATAATATGATACCATTGCAGATTTGACATCCTCCAAGGCCAATGTAACCTTCAAGCAGTTGTTGAAGAATAAAAATTTGTACAAGTGCCAATTAGCTATAGGTCATTAACAAGTATGGAATGCAAAGCAAGCTTGTATCCTTGAAATTTATAGGATAGAGCTAGAGAATTTGAGTTCCACAAAAGTGGAAATAAAGATTAATAATTGCATGATCAATCAATTCCCATAGATTCTATATTAGGAGTTAATGTGATGACTATGAAGATAGCTCATAAGTTAGGATATACCATATTTGAACCTACTCCTTTTATCCTATGATTTGGAAAGAAAACCCAAGAAGATCCTTGAGAATGTTGTCAAATGTATTAATCACTATAGGCGGTGTGTCATTTCACCTGAATTACATCATTCTTTATCCCTTAACCATGATAGGATACATCATTCTTTATCCCTTAACCAAGATAGGATTCCCAATGCTAATAAGTAGACCCTAGATGTATGGAGCCCAAGTAACTATAGATTGGTATCAACACAAACTCAAAGTCCAAGATCTTGAGTATGTAGGTCCTAAGGTAGTTACAATATGTTGGAATAAGTATCTCCACTTGGGAGAAACTTTGTTGTCAAAAAAGGATTACTCAAATGATACTTTAGACAACTCCAAAGGTTCCTTAGAGGAAGACATGGTCAACTACTTTGAGTGCTATCAAGTAGAGCACAAAAGAAGTGACTACCCTAAAGATCAAGAAGAACACCTAGCTCTACTTGGAGTAAGCTAGGTCAATCATGTGGAAGGTATTGCAAATGATTACTAAGGTGTCATAATAGCTAAGGACAAAGTTTTGGAGATATCCAAGTACTTGTCTCAAGCAAAGTACAAAGAATATGCAATGTGTTTGAGAATACCAAGATGTCTTTGCCAGAAAATTGCACAGATGCTTGGTATTCCTCAAGTTAGTGAGCATTGCATTGAGTTGGGATGCAATATTTGTGCACAAAGACAATATAGACAAAGTACTCACTTTTAGCAAAGGACAAAATAGACAAAATAGAGTAACTTTGTGTTGGTATCATCTTCTTGGTGCTCAATAGTGAATGGGTATTATGGTAGCATCAAAGAATCAAACTTAAAAATCTAAGAGTGCAAAGATTTCCAAAATTTGAATGCAGCTATGAAGAAAGACCGTGACCTATTGCCATTCACAGATTCTTGATCCTTCCTTGATTAAGTTTCATGACATGCATGTTATAATTTCTTAGATTGATTTTTGAGATATAACCAGGTTTCCTTTTAGGAGGAAGATGAGGATAAAACTCCTTTCACTATAGATTAGGATAGCTATACCTACAACTGACTGCTTGTCAGCTTGTCAGCTTGTGTAATGCACCTATAACCTTTCAAAAATAATGACTGCTATCTTTAAAGATTAGATCCAACAATTTAGTGAAATTTTCATAGATGATTTTTGAGTTTTTGGCCAAATGGAGGACCACCTTTTCTTTCTTGGGAAAACATTTGAGCATTGTCATGCTATAGGATTATTCCTCCACTTGGTGAAATATTTCTTGATAATGACCAAAGGAATTTTACTCAAACATTGTGTATCAAGGAGAGTCATTGAGGTAGATGCAAAGAAGATAAAAATCATATAAGCCTTAAAAGCCATGAAGATCTTAAGAGAATTTTGTGTTTTCTTAAGCCATGTATGGCACTGCCAATGGTTCATTTTCATGATGCAATCTTGGCAACACCCTCACAAAGATGTTAAGTAGTCTAGAGAATATATGTGGATGAAGAAGTAGGAAGAGGCCTTCATTACACTAAAAGCCAAGTTAGTGGAAGCCTCAATGATAAAAGCTCCTAATTGAGAAAGAATCTTTCATGTGTATTTAAATGATTCTCCATAGCTATAGGATTTAGTACTTAGTAAGATGGATGATAACAAGAATGATTATATTATATTAGTATATTATACTCGTAAGCAGTTGTCCAATGTTGAGAGAAACTACAACTCCACTTAGAGAGAAGCCTTAACAATGGTGGTTTACTACAAGAAGTTTTACCACTACTTGTTGGGATAAAAATTAGTCTTCTTTGTAGATCATTACATACTACAATATCTAGTGAAGAAGGTAGACTTGTTTGGAAAATTTGCAAGATGGGTATTTTTCTTGTAGGAGTTCACCTACACTTTTCAGGTAAGAAAGGGAGTTCACTACAAGAATGAAAATTTCCTTTCTTGGCCAAAGCCCAAATATTAACTTGAAGACTTGGATGATGACTTCCCAAACAAAGACTTAATTTAAATATTGGTAGCAAGGAGATGGCAATATTTGCCAAAGTATTGGTACCTTCACACTCTTCAATATCCAAGATGGATGGATCTTGAGTAGCATGTAGTATTCATTCACAAGATGGATCTATGTCAATTGAAATGTAACATACTCTTTAAAATAGGAGTAGAAGCGGTAGAATCATACAAAGTTGGAGTAGTGATGTAGTCCTTACATGTGGAAATTTTGGAGGAGATTATGCCTTGAAAAATACAATGCAAAAATTTTAGCAACAAGCTACTAGTGGCAAACCATGAACAAGGATATGTATAAGTATATTAAGAGATGTGATGCTTTTCAACAAACCAAAAGACCCACTCCTACAACTTCTTGAGACAAATTTTACCTTTAGCACCATTTGACAAGTGAGGAATAGATATTGTAGGACCAATCCAACTCACTATGAGGACCACTTGGAAGAGGTAAATTCTAGTTTTTACCAACTATGCAATGAAAATGGTGGAGGTAAAACCTACTTGGAGGGACAACATCAAAGCTACCATAAAATTTCCTATTCATCTCTTGTTATGGTTTCCCATTAGAATTAGTTAGTGATATAGGAGTACAATTCTTGTATGGAATATTCAAACACTCTAAAACATTGTAATACTCCGAGGACAAGAGAAGAGAGAGAAACACAAATTACACACTCAACATTCTGTGCCCCAAAGGAGCACCTTCTCTTTATTATATGGACAAAGAGGATCTCCTCCAAGGAAGCTCCACCATAGGATTAGGCACACAGATAGGTGACCTGTCAGCAAGCTCCACCCTTGGATTATTTACTTGGATGGGTGACGTCGGTCTAGGTCCTATCTCATTGGTCAAACAAGCTTTGACCAAAGGGAATCTTTTAGGGAATCTTCTTGGAGGAGTCTCAGAATCACGTGATTAAGGTACCATTGGAAAGCTCTTGATGAGACAAACCAGGGGGAGGGAAGGCCAGCCTTTCTTCAGTTGAGGTGGGAGGGGGGGAAATGTGCACATTTTTTAGGCCTAATTCATCCATTTAGGCCTCCAAAATTGCCTTCAAAGATTTCAGGTATATTTTGGTTCCTACTCTATTAGTAGAAGTCCCCTTTTGGTGACACCTCTTTCTGATCTTTTTAGTCCATCATGTGTAACATCTTTCCAGATGTTACCAAACCAATTCTCACCTTTAAATCAGATGTCTAGCTATTGGTTCTAAGGTTCCCAAGTCTATTTTGGTTTTTGCTCTATTAGTAGAAGTACTCTTTTGGTGATACTTCTATCTGATCTGTTTTTACCATCATGTATAAAATCATTTTAGATATTATCAAACCAAATTTCACATCTAGATCATATGGCTAGCTTTGGGTATTACAGACCTCCCTCCTTTTAAGACGCAACGTCCTCGTTGTGCAATTGTTGCTCAAATGCTTGCACCAACACCAGTGCATGTGTCAAATTGGCAGCGGGCTCCTAGGTTGCTTCATAGAGGGGGTAACCTTTCCACTGTACTAGATAGTCCACCCGCGGATGGCGAGTACCACGCATGCATTTTTGGAGAATACGTTCCACTCATATTCCTCTGTGCCATCGATGAGTGTTGGACAAGGTCAAATGTCTTGGGTGGAATGACCTTGGCCTGAGCGGGAAGCATATCTGCATAGTAGGGAAACATGGAACACAAGATGGATCTTCATGTGGTGGTAGCTCAAGGTGATAGGCCACAGCGCCGACAAGACGAAGAATCGAGAAAGGTCCAATAAAACAAGGTCTGAGCTTACGAGGTCCAACTAATGTAAGGTTGGTTTTTGATAGCCACACTTGATCCCTAACATTGAATTCCATGTGCCTACGGTGTGCATAAGCATACTACTTCTATCAATTTTGTGCAATCTGTAATCTATGTTTGGTGCTCTCCACACCTTGTTAGATTCTAGAAACAAACGTGTTGATTGCATCGACCTTGGTAGCCACTAGACGGATCTTCATCAAGCTAGAAGGTGTGAAGGGATGCTCACCATACATGAGGAAGAATGGAGTGACTAGGTGGATGCATTCACTGAATTGTTGTAAGCGAATTCCACCAAAGGGAGTAGGATGTCCCACCTCTCTTGCTCTTCTAAGGTGAAGCCGCATAACATGTCTTCAATCGTGTAATTAGCCTGCTCTGTTTGGCCATTTATTTGTGGGTGGTAAGCTATGGACAAGGCCAACTTGGTTTTGAAGAAACCAAAGGGTGTTTGCCAAAACAAACTGGTGAATTGAGTGCCTTTATCAGTGATAAGTACTCTAGACAAACTATGGTGAGAGAAGACTACATCTAAGTATAATTGAGCTAGTTGTTGAGCAGTCACATCCTTGGTGGTAGTGCGTACATGAATCATTTTTCTGAGCCAGTCCACAAAGACCACAATGGAGTCAAACCCTGAGGTGGTCTTGGGTAATTCACAGACAAGATCCATACTCACATGTTCCCAATGTTGGGTAGGCGTGGGGAGAGGTTGAAGGAGCCCTGTAGGAGCTTGATTAAGAGCTTTGTTCTGTTGACAAAGTAGGCAACTATGCACATAGTCCATCATGTCGTTGCTCATCTTAGGCCAATAGTAATGGCGCTGGATTGCATCCAAGGTCTTGTCCATTCCGACATGACCTGCAATGGCCAAATCAAGACATTCTGCTAGAATGGTGGTACGTAATTCTGGGACATTTGGGATCCATAATCTGCCATCATGAAAGGTGAGTCCTTGGGTGCTAGTGACGCCTTTGGATGATTGTGCTTCTACAATATGTGGATCAGTTTTTGTAGCAACCAAAATCTCTAGCAAGAATTCAGGGTTAATCTTAACCTCTTCCACCAAGTTGTTTGCCATTGGCATGCGGGTGAATGGATCTACAAGTTGCTTCTTCCCTTCCATGTAGGTGATTTTCATGTTGAAGTGTTGTCACCACTCTGCCCACCAAATCTGGCAACAAGATAGATCCTACTACGTCTCAAGGTAGACTAGAGGTTTGTGGTTTGTCTCTACTACAAATGCCTTCTTGCCCAGATAGTGCTTCCAATGCTTGGTTGCCAGAACAATGACCATCTCTTCTTTTTCTGGGGTGTGGCAGTTGCACTTTGCCGGTAACAAATTTTGAAAGAAATATGCAATTGGATGCCATCCGTCATGCCACTCTTGTTGTAGGACTACTCTTATTGCTACGCTTGATGCATCTATAGCCAACTTGATTGAATATTTTGGGTCATACCACTTCAAGATTGGTGCTTGTAGCAAGGCGGCTTTTAATTCTTGAAAGGCCAACTCTTGTGTGGTTCCCTTTGTCCACTTCTTCCCCTTGCCAAGTAGTGTCGTTAAAAGCTATGCAACCTTGGAGAAGTCCTTGACAAATCTATGATAGAATCCCGTCAACCCCAAGAAGCTCTTGAGTTGACTTTGATCTTCTGGAGCACTCCATTTTTGAATGACCTCTATTTTATCCGTCAATACTTGAATGCCCTCTGCACTTACTCTATGCCCCAAGTGTCTACTTCAGACTTGCCAAACTTGCACTTGGAGATTTTGGTGTATAATTGATTCTATCTTAGAATCTGAAGGACCTCTTATAGATGTTGTTTGTGTTCCGTCATTGTGCTATTGTATACTAAGATATCATCCAAGAAGACGATAACAGACTTATCCAAGTATGGACAAAATATGTCATTCATTAGACTCATCAAATTGGCAAGTGCATTGGTGAGGCCAAAAGGCATCACAAGATACTCAAAGTGGCCATACCTAGTTCAAAAGGCAGTTTTGTACACATCCTCCTCTGCAATTCAGATTTGATTGTAACCACTCCGCAAGTCCAATTTGGTGAAGTATCTCTCTCCATGGAGTTGATCAAACAGGTCATCCATGTGGGGTAAGGGGTATTTGTTCTTCACTATTTGCTGATTGAGACCTTGATAGTCAATGCACATGCACATTGTACCATCCTTCTTCTTCACAAACAAGACAGGAGCCCCATATGGTGATATGCTAGGTTAGATGAACCCCTTATGCAGCATCTCCTCAATTTGAGTCTTACCTTCCTCCAACTCATGAAGTGATAGGCGATATGGGGCCTTACAAGGAGGTGTCTTCCCCGAAAGTGTCTCAATTTTATGATCTACTCTCCTTTTTGGTGGTAATCTTGAGGGTAAATCATCGGGAAAGACATTTTGAAATTTATCCACCATAGCCTTCAATTTCTTAGGAATTTTTCCATTGATTTGTGCACTCTGGACTTCTCTTATTAGACCCATGAAACATCTATCGGTCTTATAGATAGTTGCCGTCCCTATGACATATAGAGGCAGATTTTGCTTGGGTGATTTTTCTTTAACCCCAATGATTGACCATTGGTGTGTTCTCACTACTTTCTTCCTCCAATCTACCATAGGGTTGTAATGCTCTATCCATGGCATGCCTAAGATTGCATCATAACGAGCTAATTGTATCACTTGCCACTCAATTGCTTCATGATATTCTCTTACAGAGAGTGTGACCCAATCTAGGTAATGATTCAATCCTCTTTGTTTACCCGTTAGGCAATGCTACTTCTTCACCTCCATCGCTCTCTAGATTCATTCCCAATCTTATTGCAATAGAGTGAGATAAGAAATTCTCTATTGCTCCCGGATTGATTAATACTCTCACTTGATTGCCTTCTAGGACTCCATTCACAACAATCAATTGTGAGGTTGTCTTTTGGGATCTTTGCATATTAGTCTTCTTCTTTCCCTCGCTTCTCTTCTTCCTTATTGAGCCAGTGAGGCCGCAAGGTACATTTATTGGCGATCTTTGTTTTCTGAAGTGTTTTCCACCTCCCCCTCTTCAATACGCCTCTCCATGTTGTTCAAAGATTGCCTATATGAAGGCCGAGGGCCTCTAGGGAAATGAGTGCAATAGTTGTAGATATGTGCCCAATACTCCTCAAGTTCTATCTCCTTGTGGGACTCCATCTCTTTGTTCTTCTACCCGTCCATGCTCTCCTTGAAGAGGTCATGCTCCTTGATCTCAAAATCAAAGGTTGCCCAATTCCATTGGTACGGGTCCACCCATGTGTGACATTTCTGCCCAATAATGTTGAGATGGAACTACTCCTTCACCTCCACCCAATGCTCTTGCTATTCTATGTGCACAAGCAATGGCTTCAAATACCGTGTGAGGATTTGGCACCATCACTTTTTAGCAGATTGGCTCCTTTAACCCTCGTTTGAAATTTTCAAGAGCCTCTACTGGACTGATGTCGGTTATTGCAACTTGTAGATCTAGAAATACCTCCACATACTCTTGTACGCTGTTCTTCTATCTCAATCCCCATAATCGGGTTTGAGCCATTTGCAGAGAATCCACCGATTGGAAAGTCTTCAACAATCCTTCTTGCATTGATGTCAACGTGACCTCCCTTCTCTTTGCCAACATGGATTGTTCTTAAGCATCATACCATGTGAGGGCTTTATCGATCAAGTATCCACATGCAAACATGCCTACAACATGCTCCGTAATCTCTATTGAGAACAATTGGAAATATTGATTCATTCTTGAGATCCAATTTTCCACTACTCCCATCATATGCTGCCCCTTGTAAGGCTCAATGTTGTAGGTCTTCTTCATCCGGAGTAGCAATGTGACTTCATCGTTGATAGGGTTCATAGGTATAGGTGCCTCTCTAAGTACTTCAATCGTAGGTACTGGGTTTTGAGATGGCTCTTTTTCTTGCATGGCTTGATTGTTCCTGAGGATCTGCATTTGACTTTGTAGTGTCTCTATGGTCATCTTAATCTCTTGGGATTCATTCAAAATCCCTTGCATTCCTTGCACCAACTCTTGCAATTGCAGATCCATGGTTTATGCAACACTTAATTGTTATTGTCTACCTCAATACAAAGTCAATATGATCACTCTGGAAGGCACACAAACTATCAATACTACCATTGGGACCTTAGAAGCTATCACTCATTGATAATACTCCTCGCCAAAATTTCTAACCATAAAATCTCTAAACATCACTTTTGGTCTCACTACATAATAGATTTCTACTTGAGTGTTGAAAGGGAGATTATTTGGGACATTCACATCCATATCATCATAATAGAATGTAGATTGTCAAATCTCACTCTCTGTCATATATCACCACAGGTAGAATCACCAGGTTTGGTGAGTTCATCACCATGTCCATGAATTCTGTGCCAAAGTGATAAACTAGCGATACTCTCATTTGCTCACACTGGATGTACATAACCTTGATGTGGAATGGATTCAGAAATGGAAAGCTAGGTGCGAGAAATTGTCCTCCTAGTGCATCCATCCCGTCCACTCTCTAAAGTCCTTCCTAAGTGTAATACTCCGAGGACAAGAGAAGAGAGAAGACACAGATTGCACACTCAAACATCCGATGCCCCAAGGGAGCACCTTCTCTTTATTATATAGACAAAGAGGATCTCCTCCAAGGAATCTCCACCATAGGATTAGGGACATAGATAGGTGACATGTCAGCAAGCTCCACCCTTGGATTACTTACTTGGATGGGTGACCTGTCTGGTCTAGGTCCTATCTGGTTGGTCAAACAAGCTTTGACCGGAGGGAATCTTTTAGGGAATCTTCCTGTAGGAATCTCAAAATCATGTGAGTAAGGTACAGTTGGAAAGCTCTTGACGAGACAAAGCAGTGGGAGGGAAGGCCAACCTTTCCTCCAATGGGGGGGGGGGATCTGCACATTTTTGAGGCCTAATTCATCCGTTTAGGCCTCCGAAATTGCCTTCAAAGATTTCAGGCATATTTCTATTCCTACTCTATTAGTAGAAGTCCCCTTTTGGTGATACCTCTTTCTGATCTGTTTAGTCCATCATGTGTAACATCCTTCCAGATGTTACCAAACCAATTCTCACCTTTAAATCATATGTCTAGCTATTGGTTCTAAGGTTCTCAAGTCTATTTCGATTTCTGCCCTATTAGTAGAAGTACTCTTTTGGTGATACTTCTATCTGATCTATTTTGACCATCATGTATAACATCATTCTAGATGTTACCAAACCGAATTTCACATCTAGATCATATGGCTAACCCTTGGTATTACACTAAGTCTAGCAACTACTCTATGTTCTCTACCTCAAATTACTCAGTTTCAGTAATTCGTGCACTTCCAAGAGGGGTGATCCACTCTCTTGGACTAAGACACTCACTTTGATACCATTGTAATAATCTAAGGACAAGAGAAGAGAGAAAAACACAAATTACACACTCAACATTTGGTGCCCCAAAGGAGCACCTTCTCTTTATTATATGGACAAAGAGGATCTCCTCCAAGGAAGCTCCACCATAAGATTAGGCACACAGATAGGTGACCTGTCAGCAAGCTCCACCCTTGGATTACTTACTTGGATGGTGACATGTTGGTCTAGGTCCTATCTCGTTGGTCAAACAAGCTTTGACCAAAGGGAATCTTTTAGGGAATCTTCCTGGAGGATTCTCAAAATCACGTGATTAAGGTACCCTTGGAAAGCTCTTGACGAGACAAACCAAGGGGGAGGGAATGCTAACCTTTCTTCAGTTTGGGGGGGGGGATTTGCACATTTTTGAGGCCTAATTCATCCATTTAGACCTCCAAAATTGCCTTCAAAGATTTCAGGTATATTTTGGTTCCTACTCTATTAGTAGAAGTCCCCTTTTGGTGATACCTCTTTATGATCTGTTTAGTCCATCATGTGTTACAACCTTCCAGATGTTACCAAACCAATTCTCACCTTTAAATCAGATGTCTAGCTATTTGTTCTAAGGTTCTAAAGTCTATTTTGGTTTTTGCTCTATTAGTAGAAGTACTCTTTTGGTGATACTTCTATCTGATCTATTTTTACCATCATGTATAACATCATTCTAGATGTTACCAAACCAAATTTCACATCTAGATCATATGGCTAGCTCTTGGTATTACAAACATCCATGCAGATTTGTTGATCCTTTACCTACCCTAAAAATAAGTACAATAACATCAAGTGGTAATGCACTACATATAAGTATAGTAATAATTGCAATAATATATAAATTATTGCAAGATGAGTGTTAGGGTTTACTCTTAATCTTGGCTAACTCTAGTTAGTCATGTACTAGTTAGCACTTGACTAGTAAAAGATGAGGATAGGATATCTCTAGTATTGGTAGAGGTTGGATGAAGCTTATGTAAGGGAGTAGATGCTCATCTTATTACATAACACTTTAGAGATATCAAGGATATCTAATTGTATACACTTGGTGTGGTCATTGGACCTAGAGTCTCAATAAAAAGCCCAATGTATTCTTTTGAACATAGCCTCAATGGAGGTGAACCACATATGTCTTTTGTCAAAGACTATAATTTTGTATTTGTACATCTGAAAGTATAACCATGTGCTAACTATTGGTATCAAGAGAATTGTGTTGTAGTATCAAGCCAATGTGTTTCTTTTATTGCATGTACAAGTTACTATATTATTTTTATAGAGCTCATTCAATAAAGTAATGCTAGTTGTGCTTTGGTCAAAGTGAGCACGAGGGTATGACATCATAAGAATTTGCATGAAGAATAATTGGAGAAAACCTAAGGGTATTGATTCCCAACATAGGATATAGAAGTGTACAAGAAGTTTTTAGTGCACAATGTTCCAGATCACAATCTTCTTTTGATTCACTTTAGGGTTAGTTTAGTTTAGCAATATTGGTGCATTACTCATATTTCAATATTGCACACAACATCTATATGTTAAAGAGGAAGTCCATTGCTTAGCAGGCTGCATAGCTGAATGTGCACTTAACCATTGGGAGCACTCGTCTTAAGAATCAAGAAGATAAGTAGATTTCACTTGGGAAGTATCTCTATTGTAGTAGAGTCTTGAGTAAGAGAGTTAGTAAGCAAGAAAGTAAACTCTTCCTTACTAGCACCTTACTTTACAATGGAAGTATCACTATTTTCAATCAACATTGCAATAGCCTCTGACCAAATGAATTTTTCTTGGTGCTCATGCTTACAATCCTATTCTTTTACTCATTTGGTAGGCATTCTAGGAATGCAAGTAATTCAACCAACATGCAACTTTGGTGTTCCACAAGTGATACCAACTTGGTATTTAACTAAGTTAACTTTGTACTTGACTAAGTGGTAACATTGCAAGGTTCCTATAATAGGCTGCTGTTGTGTTTCTTGTCAATTGCAGAAGTGGTAGGTCAATCTCTTCTTGTTAGTGATATTCCACTCTTGCACAATCCAAGAAAGTTTGTTCAATTTTCCTAACATTGTTTATGTTTCACCTTTTGCAAAATGATATTTCATAACTATTAAACATCAAAATCAAAATGCAATTGGGTCTTGAAGACTGAAGACCAACTGAAGAATAAGAGATTGTAGATGGTGAAGGATAAAGATTTCTTGGTTCTTATGTTCATCACTTACAAATATATCCTGATGTTAGTGTTGTTGTCAATGCCCAATGTGAACACATCTTGTAGTGCAGACAAGTGTCCTGGTGGAGCACTCCATTGTTAACCTTTATCAAAATCTTTGTAGCAAAAAGAACCAAATATTAGATGTGTTCGCACTATCAAAAGAATCTTATTTGCTTAACACACAACCATGGCTAAATTATATTGTACTACGGTCCTATTATAGAGACAAACTTGTTTGAACTCCAAAGATGGGCATTGCTTGTACTCTCCCAACGAGCATTCCAAACCAGAATTTCAAACCGACATCAAAGCTTGGTAAATACCAAGGCTATTTTTGTAAATATTGATTTTTTAGGGTAGATTTATAATTTCAGTACTTGTTAGGAGTCTTTTTGACATTTCCTCAAATATCAATGATTTTCAAACCTATAAGAATATACTACAAATATATTTCTCTAGCTAATATCTTCTTTCTAATGAAATGATAATGGACCTGATATTAAATATTTGATTATTAGCAAATTTAATACTTTTGATTTTATCATACATAAGATTATAAGATCATGAAATTTATATCCCAAATCTTGTAATAAGGTGTGAAGAAAAATTGATTCACATGTAACATTCATGGCACCCTATATTTTACCGCCATCAATGATAAAGCAAATAGTAGGTTGCTTCTTTGATGACCAATCAATTGAAGAACTTCCAAGGTTAGAAGCATAACCTTGATGTACATATTGTATTTTGAGCACTTCTTTCCCAATTTGCATCAGTAAAACCTTGTGAATGAGTAATCCACCAATTGAATAGTGAAGACTCAATTTCATGGTAAACTTCACATAATGTAAGATCCTTTGAACCATGTCAAGATGTGGCTTCCTTGGTGTTTGTAAAAATGACTCCAAAATTGTAGCTTAGATTTGGTCTAGTAAGAGTCAAATAAATCAAACTTCCAACAATCTGTATATATACTTGGATCAGTCAACAACTCACCATCGTTGGCATTTAAATTTACAAACTTTAGGAGAAGAGTGTGGTATTCTAGTATTGACTAAATTTTTAAAAAAGAAGAAGAAATAATACATTCACATGGAGATATAATTCAGAAATGACTATATTTGAAGAGAAGTGTCAATATTGCAGTTATTTATTGCTACTTGTTTAAACTCTTGGGCAAAAGACACTCCCTAAAGAAGGTAGTGTCAACCCTTGTGGCGCATTATGGAAAAAATAGAAAATAACTAAAATTGACTTTTAATTATAATAAGTTCCAATTATTTCCTGAAAATGCTGATCTAGTTAACCCCAAGAGGCTACTACTACTTACAAAGATTTCTACTTCAAAGACTACTTTCCATCCTTCCCAAAAGGCAAGACTCTTTCCAAAGGATCTTTGCATTGATGACCATTCTTTATCTTTGCTCTTATGGTACTATTAAGACAACATCTCACTTAATACACATCAAATCATCACTTTGCTCCTCCAAAATTATCAAGGATCACACACCCTATCACAAGTACTTGTGATCACACACACTCAATCACTTGGGTTTGTACTATAAAGTTTCTTCATAGTCATTCAACAAAGAAATGATACCAATACACAAAATTAAGCAGAGTTACAAAGAGCTTGTGGCTCTTTTACTTTATAAAATTTCCATTGATTGAATGAATTATTTATAAAGGGTTGACCTTAAATAGTACTTCTTACTTAGATGGAAGAAGATCTGAAAGCGGAGGAAGTGCAAAGTTCTATCAAGATTGTACTTCCCTGCATCTACACTATACAATGGATGTCTTATCATCCTTGTCTTATCCTATCTTTCTGATATGAATACTACTAATTAACTACCATGTGTCTTGGGAAGGTATTTATTCTTCCTTGAAGAAAAATTACTCTTGTCATCTTTAGATACTCTTCCTACTCCAAATTTTAGAACAACTACATAGACCTACAACTAAGAAGAACTACTTCAATGTATTGAATGCTAAATTGCTACAAAGAACTTCCTTTTCCTCTAGCCTTTTCAAGGAGAAGGTTGACTCTCTCTTCTTGTTATCTGCAATCTCTAACATTAAGGTATCATAAGATTCTATAAACCTCCTATTGACATGTTTCTAAAGTTAATAGACAATCTATCCATCTTTTTCATAGGTCTTCCCTTCCAACATCTACACTTGTAATATTAGCCATGTAGCTTTGACTTGGCCATCCTACCTAATGTTGCTTCTTCTTTGCTTCCTAGTAACTAGTCCTAAAGATCTTCCAACTCCTAGTCTCTTAGCCTCGGCTTCCTTTGGCATACAAACCTTGAAGTTTTGCAATAACTTCTTCCATTATCATTAGTTGGTTTTCAGCTTGCTCTACCTTCTCTTCTCTAAGTCAACTTGCAAGGATTCCATATGGAGATTGGTTTCCTTTGTATACTCCTCCAAGATAACCTCTTGAGTGACACTTCTTACTTTCTCATCATGTAAGTCATGCTACAATTTGGAAATGTGGTTGATCTTAGTTTGGATGTTGACCTCATACCAATTCTATTTCTGAGTGCTCATTATTAAAAGTGCACTTAATTCTTCTTGTAATTTTTGGGCTCTTCTTCACATTCTTTAGCAAAGTCTTCTCCACTCAATTCTTCTACCTCTTGTAGAAGTGTATCTCCTTTCCTACCCTCCTCTTTGTATAGAACCTTGTACTTCTCTACTTCTCCTCGCCATTGATCCTTATTTGCCTTCATCATGAACTTGTTTTCATGAAGTCTTTTCACCAAAAAGGTGTAAAATTTGACCTTGGGCCAATCCTTCTAATATTAAGGGAGATCATTTGCAAATATCTTAACAAAGACCCAATATAAATAATCAAGAAAGAAGCACCATCAAATGTCAGTGTGGACCACACTCTAGTGACCACAACTTCCTCTTCATGTTGCACTCTTGCAAAGACATTTCATCCTTGGATTTCACTTTCTTCCTCCTTGGCCAATCTAACTCCAAAGGCAATCTTGGCTGCCCTAGAGTGGTCATTTCTTCACTCCAAAGATCTTCTTGATCTTTTGCATGGTGACTCCTTCACCTTGTAATTCAGATTCTGCATTTTCATACTCATCTTCTTCTTTAGTTTTGGTCTCAATCTCAAGTAGGGTAAGTTTCTCATATTCCTATTCTTCTTCTTCCTTGTCTTTGACTTTTCCCTAAAGAAGTATTCTCCACATGTGGATTCTTCCTTGCCCTCTTTGCAAAATGTTTTGGTCGTACAAAAGGAGTAGCATTCTTCTTGTCAAATATCATGTCCTCCTTCACTTTCACAAATTTACCTGAAATACAAAACTCCTTATCCACCTCTTGGATCCTCTTTGTCACTCCCTTCCCTTCAGGTTGTGATTCAAAATAGTTTTGGAGAGAAAGTGGCTAGTGAATTTCTTTCTCTCCTCCTTGCCTAACAAATTGACCTCCAAAAGTGAATATAAAATAGAGCCAAGTAGGTAGCTCCTCCATCTTCCTCCAGTTCTTGAATAATCAACCGGGTGTGTTGATAAAGCACAATTGCCTAGTTTTCCACTTCCACTTCATACACTTGGTCAAAGAAGATATTTTGATTTATTGTCAAGTAATTTGTCATCTTGGGTCAATATAACTTTATGAATGAGGACATAATTGCTCTTTAGACTGGGTCCTTGTAACTAGCAACCTGCCAACTATTGTTGGGATTTATTGGTTTTCCAAATGAATTTTAGGTATTTAGGTTTTGATCTTATTGCCCATGTCCCTGAACTTCATAGTTAAAGTGAGTGTTTCTAAAGTTCCTACTTCTAGCCCATGGATTATCCTCCATTATTCCATTCCACTCTTTTGGGTTACCTCTCAAATTGCCACTTATTGTTCCTACTTCTCATGTCATGTACCATCTAGTGTGATCTAAGATCCTAATTCCATAGCAAGAAGATCAGGTGCTTGCTCTAAAGGAATTCACTCTGAACATGCATTGCACACATCAATTGTTGGGTCATGGAGGATTATTATTGGGACTCTCTTCACAACTCTCCACACTTTCACCATGTTTAATATCAAAGGAATTGACTAATACAAATATTGCTACTTTGGAGAATGCTAAGTCTATATATTCTCTCTTTGAGTTACACTCAAAGATTTTCTTTGCCAAAGATGGACTTGATTGCAAGAAAGCTCTCCTAAAAGAAATAATTACTTGCCTCCACCCTTGATTTTATAGTTAGAGTTCTTTGGCCAAAAATCCTCAATACATGCACATCCCCCATCCACATGTGAGATCTCCTTGATGACTTCCAATGGTTCTTAGCAGCGGTTCTTTACTTGCACATGGTGGGAGAGTTTGAATTTACAAAATTGTCTTCAATTCCACAATTCTTTGAGCAAAGAGTCAGTGTACCCTCCCTCTTTGGCATGGTCTATTTTTTTTTTCTCTTAACTATGTCTTTGTACTCTTGTCCTTTTTACCCTTGCTTTGTAAGTAGATTGATCCAAAGAATTCTCAAATACAAAGGTTTCTTCTTCCAAAAGGAAAGGAACACTTCTAGTCTTTATAAAAATAAAAGCAAAACAACAAATTTGCAAAATTTGGAAAATAAGTGCACCCAATGAGGAGACTTGGAGAATGGCAAGCTATAGTTATAGCCAATCATGTATGCTAAGAAGGTAATTGCAAGGTTTAACATGAAGTATTGTAAGTAATAAGTACTCCTTCGGCTCCACATTTTAAGTTATCAAATGCACTTTGTCACACAAATGCCTTGGAGAGAGTGAACATGACAAAAGTTGGCTTGGCTATGATGTGAGAAGATATATGTCAAATCCAAGGAAGGTACATAACAAAGCTATGAAGTGGATTGTTTAGTATCTTAAAGGTACATTGCATGTTGTTCTACTATTTGATGCTCAATCAGTCAATGTCAAATCCTTGATAGGCTATGTAGATGCAGATTTGAATAAGATGAATTCTACAATTGGATATGTATTCATACTTGGATAAGGATACATAAGTTGGAGATCTTTATTGCAAAAATGCATATCTCAATCAACTACAGAGGTTGAGTATGTAGCATCAATAGAGGTAGCAAAAGAGGCAATGAACAGGCTTGTTAAAATAATAGGATTGACATGATAACATAAATATCAATTATGACAATCAAAGTGCTTTACATTGTGCAAAGAATCAAGTGAGAGGTGGTAAGGTGAAGCATCTAGTATCATTTTATTTGACAACTAATGTTTGATGAAATGATTAAGCTAGTCAAGATTGATAGTAAACTCAATCTATTAACCAACATGAACAACATCCAAAATCTTGATTGGAAGACTAAAATCTTCCCACACAAACTCGTAACTCCTCTCTATGGTGTATGATGTCTTCTTCTACCTTATATGATGCTTGCAAGTTCAACATCACCTATATTGAAGCATTGCAATTGTGGTGGTTGAGAAGACTCTTTTACTTACCTTTGTTGAATAGGTTTTCTATTTTTCATTTATTGTTGTTAGATTTGAAGCCGTGCCAAATTCTTCTTTTGATCATGCATAGACCCATGGTTTTGAACTCCATGATTGATTCTATGACTTTGAGTATTGAAGTTGAAATCTTACAATATTGTCTAATTCATCCTTTATTCTTTTATCTCTTGATAGAGATAGCCAATGTTCCATACATGCCAACATCAAAAAGATCCACATATCTGTTTAGAATGATCTTCTTGATTTTATGTTCAAAATCTCATATCCACTTTGCAACTTTTGAATATCCAAAAATACATTTTATGTGAAGATTTGATACTTCTCTTTTGCTATGTGATCCAAGTTGGACATCCAAAACAACAAACATAGGCAAGTGAAGGTTTTTAGTATAGAATGTTTTATATGGTATCACATAGCTTAATTTTATAATTGGCAATTGATTTCAAGTCCAAATTACCAACTTGGTTGCAAAAATCCAACATTGATAACCCAATTTTGGCATCATCAAAGAGTGTATGTACTCCTTCAAAGATTGTGCATATTATGTGCTCAACCATTCTAGCAATCTCATGTATATAAGTTAAAGTCACTATTTGCTTAGTGCCTTCAATCTTGAAATATGTACCAAGTTTGTGATTCAAAAGCTCTATTCCTCATTGATCTATGAGGAAAATTTATCATTTTCTCAATTCTTCTATGCACCTAAACTTCCCAAGTTTTAAATGTGAAATTGATCTTAGTTTGAAACAAAGCTAGAGTAATATAACCAAATGATTCATCAATCTATACATCTACCATTTGGCACCAATAAAACTAGTTGTACTAGATTATCCAAGATCTGACATTACATCGCAAATGCTATCTACATGCTTATGTTTGTCTTGAAAAGATTATCAATGTGCTTTGTTGATAAGATAAGATAAGACAAGACTCACAAGTAAGTGTGTATATTCTCTTTATCTCCTTTGATATTTCATCAACAATAAGTAAAATTTTGCCTTATAATCATATGCATTGATGTATGCACTAATGCTCAATACCATTCTATGAATATACAACTAGAAAACCTATACTTGATATAGTTTCAATTTCCTCAATCCCATAGGGCAGTTGTCTCATAAGGTAAGTTTTCACCGTTGAATCTACTTTGTGAGAGTACATATCCAGATGGAAGAATTCAATCAATGCCAATTTCATCCAAAATGAACTTGCAACCCTTCTTACACAAGTTGTGTAAAACAAAAGCATATTATATGACATAGAAATCCAATGCATATCCTTGATGACTGTAAGAATGCATTACCCTTTGAAATTCAAGACTTTGAGATGCATCTTACTTGAATTTCATCATCTCATCTACTTATGCTTCCATCATAGCTCTAGAATTGAAAAGACACATTCTTACCAAAATTGAGAATCTTGCTTCTATCTCCTTGGATGTGTACATGGGCAGCAAAATTATTACAAATATACTCCAATGTCTAAGCTAACAAATAAAACAATTGCTTGTGATTCATGTTAACTTCTTGGACATATACCACATTAGTTACCCTAAAATTATTGCCATTTGGCATATAACATATCTAAGTTCTTCAAATTTTCTTTTTATCCACACGCTCTACAAGTTCTTTTGGACTGATTTCTCTTTGCTTCTTATTTCACATGCTTTGGACATGATTTCTCTCAAGTTGCTTTTTTATTCCATTCACAACTAGAGTACTGGAGAATTAATTCTCTCCTTCCTCCAGGTCTCCTTCTCAAGGACTAAGATCATACCCTATCTCTTGTAATCCCATCCCAGATTTCTAGATCTTAATGATTGCACCAAAGGATCCAATGATTCTAGCAACACATTCAACATAAGAAAAACCATTTGCTCATCTCTCCCCCAACCTTAATGCATTGATATCTAGGGTCTCCTTTCTTTCAAATAAACTTTTCTATCAACTGATATAAATATCAAATCTGTTGTAGAGATTCTTCCCCAAGAAAAGTTAGTCATTACTCTTGTCTGCTTATGAATCTTTACTAGTTTATCACACATCTCTTTCAGGATGTCATATTTGCATATGTGGCTTTGTTATGAAGGTTTGACATTGAGAGCAATTTTCATTTGTGCCTTTAACTCTCCCATCTCATTTCTCTCTCTAATCATCAAGCTTGCTACTACTATCGGGATGTGGTAACGATCCATCAACATACTTGTACAACTGGCAAGAGTTCAAAGAGTATTATTACATCACTAACTCTATATGATGTAATTTCTTCTCCTCTAAATGATCAATATGTTTATTGCTTGAGGTCCAAGTCGAAGCTATCATATGTAAAGATTCTATTGCAAAATGAAAATGGATGTAAAGAAAGAAGAAGAAAAGAATTCGCTTACAAAATTATATTATTAGATTTTGATGCCATGTTGTGAAAATGGAAGAACTAGATCAACTATAAAATGTTATTTCATATATACACAAATGAAACCTATCATGCCAAAATATCAATTCAAAGTTCAAGGAGATTCTGGCAAAGAAAGGTAACAAAGAACTAATAGGAGACAATGGGCTTCATCTCTAGCCTGATACTTTAGACAAGGTTTTTGTGCACTGTAAATGGGAGAGGACTCGAGCACCGTTCTAAACAAATTAAATTGGAGTCCCAACCTCGGGAACCTAGATTATAGGTTTAAAAGGAGCTCAAACTTCATGTCATGTACGAAGTTGTTGCTTACGTGCTTGTAACCTACTTGGAATTTAACTGGTTAATAATGACAACTTTTGAACGCATGTTATAATAACGTAATGAAATTCCCGGACAACAATTAATTGGGGAACAAGATGATCACTTTGAATGGCTGATAAGGCAACGTGAGTAGAGGCACACCGGCGCACAAGCTTTCCATAGTTGAATGCCATCCACAACGAGACATGAAGCCCCACGTGGCAGGGTGCAGCAAGATCCGACTTCGTGGAGCTTTGCCTGATTCTATGAACTCCTGCTTTGAACTCGTTCAAGAAACCCTTCCGGAAGAATTACATCGACTTCAGATGGTGAGAATTTCTGTGCCCACAGAAAGGGTAGTTCGCTGGCTTCAACTCCAAGAGCTAACTGATGCACTGTATCTCTCGGGACCACACCCACAGTTCGGAAGGGCCAAATATACCACGGACTTCTCGGCCTGCGTGTCGAACGATATCACACTTCTGCTTGATAAATCATTTGTTGAATAATGCAACCCTGGAATTTGAACCAAGGGACCAATAGGCATAACTTTTTTGTGTCCTGCACTAAAATGCTGAATCGTGTCAACACGGCTGGCATCATATCATAGGTCTTACGGAACTAATTTGTCGTCTACACTTCAGGATGAAGCTGAGCACAACGAAAATTGCTCGAGCTGCCAAAGCAGATCTGATTATCTATCATTCATGATTTCCTTACTTACCGTACCATTATCCGAAGCAATCCTGCACATGGGCCAGTATTGCCTGGAAGCCAGAAGGTCCTTCCATTGCAAACGCTCCATTCACTAAGGTGGAGGTTTGAAAGTTGCTCTTAGAGTTCGGTAGGCGAACTTCGGGAAGAAGCCGCTCGACTTTTGAGAAGAATATCATAAATGGGAGCAATCCGAGGAAGGGAATGGGTATTTTCTGATCTTGGATTGGAGACTTGGTCAGATGCAAGTTTGGGTTCGAGAGCTCTTTCACATCCAGAATGGAAATTACGGTCCATGCAGCCGTTGAGTAGAGGGAATTCCAAGGGATATCCAACTAATCAGCCAAATCCTGTAATCAATAGACACAAACGTCATCATCTATCAGTTGAGGAGACATAAACTGATGCAATCGTTGTTGTTCAATAATAAAATACGGTTAGAATGTAAATGTAATATTTGTTCCTTACTGTCTTACTCAAGTTTCTTTTGACACAGAAAAATCTACAAGCATCTAAGAGTACGGTTCTTGCTAGCTCAACGACTGGTTCTACGTTTCAGAACATTCGTCACTTCTGATAGAGACACGAACCTTTGACCACCATACGAACATTTCCACAGTCATAACAGTGAGCGCAACGATATTGCCTTTCTCCTCGAGCAGACGTTTCCTGATGGGCTCAATTCTATCACCATCGCTTCGACTACAGGTGGTTGGCCAAACATGGCTTGAAGTCGTCACTCGAGATTTTTGCAGTCACCTCTTTCGGTAGTTTCGGAACATCTGCCAGGGGGCTGGTATGCCCGGATATTGTCACTCTCACATTTCTGGTAGGTACAATAGTTGCCACAAGGGAGTACAATGTCCATGGAAGGCTGGCGTCACCATGTAGATATGTGGGCCTCTGTTTTCTCCCTCTGTTCCCATCTTGCTGCACCTCGAGGGTAGATATTGATAACAAATACTCAGAAACAGCGCAAGGCATACTGGTTTTGAGAAATTTGTGGTCGGAGCTTGATGAGTATATAGAAGGGTGAGCTTCTACTAAGCACTAGAATGTTTCTCCCTTTTGTACAACAGCTTTTTGAGTTATCACTATCATGGGACTTAAGTACTCATAAATTTCTGGGACTCGGGGCGGGATACTAGACTTAAGTACTAGATGCTTCGCCCCCGTCATCTAGCAGAAATCTCGAGACATGAAGAATTGGACAGTACAGGAGGTAACAATCCTTGGAGAAAACAATCACACTGCTGCTGCAAATAACAGATCACAGAAGGGCGATTGCACAGGTACTGATGACTCCAAATTATAAATGAGTGGTAGGTTCTAGGCTTAACCTTCGCCAGGGCTGGGCGGGGGCGAAGAATCTAGCAGAAAAGCTTGAGAGGCGTAAAGAGGGGTGACAATCTGTGGAGGAAACAATCACGCTGCTGCTGCAGTTAACATATCACAACGGACGATGATGAATGATGGGGAACAAGTGTGAAGTAGTACAGGAGTAACAATCTGTGGAGGAAACAATCACGCTGCTGCTGCTGCAGTTAACATATCACAAAAGGACGATGATGAATGATGGGGAACAAGTGATGAATGACAGTACAGGCGGTAACAATCTGTGGAGGAAACAGTCAAACTGCTGCAGCAATTACGAGATCACTAAGGACGATGATGAATGACAGGGAACAAGTGGAACAGTATGCAGTGCTTCCGTCCCAGCCCCGAGCTGCAAGGTTTGCATTACCCATACCAAATTTTATAAGCGTAATTTAAAAAACGTTTGATTTATATAATTACGGAATCCAAAATGTAACATCATGTAAAATTTATTTTCCGTTCGAGAGTGCCATCACAGTGGAGAAAAGAACATTCGATGATGCAAAGATGAAGTTTCAACGTTATTTACCGTCATTTCAGTTACTCGATGAGTTGTAAAACATTTAATGCAGTACCGAATGTCTTAGATTTCACTTCCACATTCTCAATCCAATTATCGAAGCTGAAGACACCTGCGAGGTACTTTCAGCTTTTGGAAAGTTGAACTCAGGATATATTGTTGATCTTCGTTGTTGCTTTCATTACCCTCCGTTTATTTTTCTACATAATGACATCACTCACGGCATTTGAAAAAGTTTTCGGCATAGTGTTAAGAATTGAATTCCATATATAGTACAGAAAGTTTATACAATGAATATTGCAATTATTTTTTTGGCTATTTGGGTCAAGAATGAGCACGAAATGTCAGCTGAAAGTGTCATCTTTGTTTCTCCGAGAGAAAATCAAGAAGACTATTATCACTACTAACAGATCTGTGTATAAGGTCATAAGAAAATCTCAATTATCGATATGGAAATTTAGTGTTCAAAATATAAATTATGGAAAATTTGGTTTGAAATTCTGTTTGCAACCTAGTTTTGTATTACAGAAAATCATATGGCAGTCCAAACGAAGAAAAAATTCCATCAAGGTATGATAGATGAAATGTGAAAAATACCTAATAGTGAAGACAATGAATCCAACCTCGATTAGTGTAGATACTTATTTCACAGATCCAAATACGCTATAATAGTTTGGACAGGTTTTATTTCATTTTTCAAACTGTCTATCACGATATCTATTTCTCAAACTTTTTGGCTTCCAAAAAAATTGAACAATAAGGTTCTCTACATTCTTGGTATTCTTATACTTGAAAGGTCAAGAGTGGTAAGATTTGTTCGTGATAAAAGGGGAGATTTGATAATCCCTAAATGTTTGTTATCAATACATTCACTTGGTCTTTATTCCTCCTCCCTCCTGTAAATATGACAGACATGACTAGAATGAAACTCAAAGGTAAGACCCTTTCCTCATTACAAAACTCAATTTCTACCATATGTCCAATAATTGATGTAAATTGGAGATGAATATTTAAGATCTATGCAACTAGCATTTTAGTCAATACTTCATACATGCAAGCACTCAATAACTTTTCTTGTCTTTGCGAACAAGTCTTCGCCGACTACTCTTAACATCGCACATAATCTATATCATTTGTCATAAACGTTACTCAAAAGTCTATGCTTACCTTTATCTACAAATTTTTACCAACTACTTCATGAGTGAATATTTTTTATTAGATGAGAACTCTAACTTTGATAATAAGTAGCTAAATATGGTCACAAATATCCACTAATCAAGTCAACATCCTTTTCTATATTATTATTCAAAGTCCTATTCTATTATATAAAAGAATCCTATTCTAAATCATTATCCAAAGTCTACAGTTTGTATGTTGTATCAACTTGATTAGCTAAAGTTCCAATATCACTTCATATAATGTAAACTCTTTCTAGAGCAAATATTCACTCATTTGAATTTAATAACCATGTGTACCGTTTTAGTAGTCTTTTTATTTTAAACTCCCTATATCTTTCTAAAATTGAGATAAGGACGATGATAGATGTCCATTTGTAAATTACAAGAAATGTGTTTCATAATTCATCAAGATATATTGTGTTGTCCACCTTTACTCAAAATTTGCAATTTTGTTCATTTTCCTCCTTTTTTATGAAGATAGAGCAAGTTGTTTTCATGTTCAAGGGAAACCCCTTGTATGTGCATTCTCTGGATTCCATTTATGCACATCTGTGGATATAAAGAAGAATCCACTAAAGTCCATTTAGTACAAAGAAATGGGTATGAAGAGGGTGAGTCCAAAGAGGGGTCAGAACCAAAGAAGACAGTACAAAGAATCTTTGGAGCCAATGACCAAATGCCAATTTGAATGATATTGCCACCTAGATAAAGATCCATCACCAAGGATTGTTGGTGCATATAATAGCTTCTTATGTGAGGACAATGATAGTCACTCATTGAGGACCATTGCAAACCCTTGACTATAAAACTGCATGCCATTTGAGTAATTTCACCCCTTGCCAAGAATTTTTGAGAACATACCTAAGAACACTTGAGCATTCTTAAACGCTAACACTTTGTGGTTGACAATGTTGTGTTGTTGTAGCACCCTCAATAGAAAGATGGTTCAAGTGAGAAAGGCAATGAGGAAGATCTCTAAGGTGATCCTTTGATCCCCAAGAATAAACAAATAGGCAATGAGAGCAAGGAGTGATCTAATCTAGTGCAAGCATTTGATTTTAATGCTATGGAATTGGGAATTAGGTTTGCTTGCTATCATTCAAGAGATGAGGAGTAGGATCAAGAGAGGAATTGGAATCTTTGGAGTGATCCTTATACTTTGGGAGAGTAACGTTGGAGGATAGTATTACGAGGTGACAAAGGTCCCTCTAAAGCAATCACCCTAGACACCAAGTTTGGGGATATGGGAGAAGAGTTTAATACAAATATCATTGACTCCTTTGTAGAGAAGATATCCACTAGTAATGGTTGGAGAGTAGCAACTTGCAAGGATCTTGCTAGACTGTTTAGAGTGTAATCCTTGATGAAATTATTTTGCCCAAAGTAAACCACCTACCTTATTGTAAACCAAGTGGAAAGTAGACATGGAAGGAAATTTTACATGGAAGAATTCAGGAAAGTAAATACTCTTGTGTAAGAGAATCACAAAGTGAAGAGAAAGAACAACTTGCTACTTGCAGAGCAAAAGACATCCAAAGACTTCAAGGAGCATTGAGTGCTCTTTGGATTGGAGGGAAACATAAGCAGCAAGAGTACAAAGAAGAGGTACCTCTTCTTTGTAGAAGAAGGATAGAAAACGAGCAGGCATCCAAGGTAAATTGGAGAGCAAGAAGGTGAGGATAGTCAATTTGAAGTTGTAGATAGTTGAGTACATAAAGGAAGTTGAAGTTCAAATCAAGGCCTTGCAAGAAGGAGAAGGACTTGAGAATGAGAATGAGAATGAGAATGAGAAGGAGAAGAGGGCAAAAAAACAACAAAGATCTATCAAGAAGTTACCGCCAAGTCCATTGCACTAGCAACCAACTCCAAAGAGAAGAAGTAGAAGTTTATCAAAGATTTTATATCATTAGGATCAGTTGATAAAACTTAAGGAAGAAGCAACAATGTGTAGGATGACCAAGGCCAAGCTTCATGAGCTGAACTTACAAGCTCAAACACTAAGCGCTCAGGTCTATGAAGATTCAAATATGGAGCAATTATCCTTGAAACTAAGGAGGGAACATGTAGATAGAAAGTTCCAAAAAACTTATGATACAATAGTGTTAGAGATTTCATATTATAGGGAGAGAATGAAATTGTCCTTAAGAATGCTTGAGAAAAAGGTAGTTCTTCACAATAGCTCTATATGGAAGAACTTTTTTCGAATAAAGATTCTTTCTAGATGCATGATCTTTGAAGTAGGATAAAGAGGTCCAAAGATGATAAAGTAGACTTTCTTTTGAGAGGATGTAATACTTTCCCAATACATATGTACATATACAAATCAGAAAGGTAGGATAAGACAAAGATAATGGAAACCATCAATGTAATTGTGTAGATGAAAGGAAGTGAAATCTTGGTAGATTTTTGTACTCCCTCAATTTTCTAATTTCTTTTGTTAGGATAGAAGAAGCTATTAAAGGCTTTTGTCACATGTAAATATTCATTTAGTCCTTTGAACACAAATATAGTGAAAGGGCCAAAATCTCTTCTTTGCTTATGCCTAAATTCAAGATAGTGGTTGTATGCCATTGTTGATTGACTATGAGAAATCTTTGTAATAGAAACTTGATTGTGTGAGTGGGTGTGATTCCTAGTACTTGTAGCTAGGGTCTAGGACCCCTAGTAGTTCCAAAGGAGAAAAATAATGCCTTGACAAGTCATAAGTGAGTTATAATGTTGAAAGTACAAAAGAAGCAAAGATGAAGAATAATTGCCAACGCAAAGTGCCTTTGAAGTCATACCATTTGGGAAAAGTAGAAAATATTCTTCACAATTGATATCTTTATGGTAGAAAAAACCTCTTTGGGATTGACTAAATTATCACCTTTAGGAAATAGTTGGAACATCTCTTAATTTAAAGTGATGTTTAGGTTTTCCATTTGCCATAATGCACCAAGAAAGTGGAATGTCTCTACATGATAGGAAAAGCTGACCAAGTGAAGAAGATCTGATCAGGTGTTCAATATCGTGCCGTGCATAGATCTAAAGTGGAAGGAGTGGAGAATTAGAAGAATTGATATAGTACTAGCTATATATAAAACAAAAGAGATGGACCTACAGGAACGCACGGTAGTGGAATGTACACATGGTAACACCTTTGAATCCACAGTTATGTAAGATAACATTCTTGATTTTAGCACACAAGGTTCTATTCAACATCCTTCTTGCGTTTTCAGAAATTTTGAACCAATTCCAAGATAAACTGTGGTATTGATTCCTTCAAGGGTTGACACTACACTCTTTTGGGAGTGGTTCTTGCCCAAGAGGTTAAACATGTAACAATAAAGAACTGCAATAGTGACATTTCTCTTCAAATATAGCCATTCTAACTTACCATTTGGGTTCAAGAACACTCTTCCTAAGTTCTCAAGGGTCATGGACACACTCCTAGCAAGATTGGATTTTGCTTGGTGCTATATTGATGATATTTTGGTCTATAGCACTATTGAGGAAAAGCATGAGAGACATTTCCTAGGGGTGTTTGAGAGATTGAGATCTCATGGACTCAAATTTCATCTTGGGAAGTGTACATTCTTCCAGAAGTAGGTTGAGTATTAGGTTATACTATCTACTCTAGTGGAATTGGTGTTTAGAAAACCAAGTGGAGGCTATTGTATGTATTCCTTGACCAACAAATGTAAGCAAAGTGTGAGCATTTCTTGGATTGAAACCTTTTATTGCCAAAATGTTAGAGAATTTAATGCCATTTCCAAGGCCTTGACAAAACAGACCAAGCTTACATAAGAGTGGTGTTGGGAAGATGAGCAAGAGGGAGGTTATATAGAGCTCAAGGAGAGGTCAACATCTCCCCTTATTCTCAAGAGATCAATCAGAGGACAACCCTTCCAAGTTCATATTGATTAGAGTACCTTGGAGCTTGGAGCAATGCTCACCCAACAAGATGATGAGGAGAAGGAGTTTGTGGTCGTCTAAGCTAGTTGCTCCAATAATTTAGTAGAGGCAAAGTTTAGTTCATATGAGGAAGAGTTGTTGGCAATAATGTGGGTAGTAGCACATTTCCAATGTTTTCTATTTGGTAATCCTTCACTCTCATCACTAATCATCAACCCTTGAAGTGGTTGATGGAATTT
The DNA here is from genome assembly GCA_948567375.1 of Lunularia cruciata. Classification (NCBI taxonomy): domain Eukaryota; kingdom Viridiplantae; phylum Streptophyta; class Marchantiopsida; order Lunulariales; family Lunulariaceae; genus Lunularia; species Lunularia cruciata. The sequence continues at coordinate 18,263,426 of OX419762.1, read as the reverse complement.
GACAAGCTTTCAAGGACACTTTCACAATAGGCTTTGATTTTACAAGAGTATGATTGCACAGTTATTCATAGGCCTCAAGTGGTAAATTGTGATGCAAATGGAATAGAAACCCATGTCCTAGTGTAATATCGATAACTAGACATATCATCTAGACGTGAAAATTGGCTTGGTAACACTCGGAGGGATGTTATATTTGATGGGCTAGGTAGATAAAATAGAGGTGTTACCAAAAGAGTGCTTCTACCAATAGGGCAAGAATTGAGAATGGTCTGAAAATTTTGGAGTCAATTTCGGAAGCCTAAATGAATGAATTAGGCAACAAAAATCTATAAAATCCCCTAGGGAAGAAATAAATGGCCCTCACTCTCCTCTTGGTTTTTCTTATCAAGAGCTTTCCAATGGTATCTCACCCACAAAATTACGAGATTCCTACAAGAAGTTTCTCTAAAGATTCCTTCTAGTCAAAGATTGTTTGACCAGCCAGATAGGATAAAAAAAATTGACATATCACCCATGCATGCAACTAATCTAAGAGTAGAGCTTGCTTACATATCACCAATACATATATCTGATCCAAGGGTGGATTTTCCTTTGAGGGAATCCTCTTTGTTATATGATAAAGACAGTGTGCTCCTTTGGAGCATTGGAGTATTAAGTGTGAAGCTTGTGTCTCTTCTTATATGTTTCTTAAGATCTCTTATGCTTGGAAGATTACAATGGTATTAGAGCAAGTTTTTCAATCCAAAAGAGTGGATCACACTTCTTGGAGGAATATGGGCTACTAAGATTGAGTAATTTTGAGGAGAGAAACCATAATGCAATCAATAGATTAGGAATGTGTTAGAGAGAGGATAAGATGGAGACTCCGAGAGGACAATATCCTACACTCCACTTTCTTTTCTTGAATCCATTCCACATCAAGATTATTTACATTCAACATGAGCAAGTGAGAGTATATCTTGTTTTCCATTTTGGAGTAGAGTTCATGGATATAGTGATGAATTCACCAAACCTGATGATTTTGCTTATGGTGATCTACAATAGAGAGTGGGATTTGAAAATCTACATTCTACTATGATGGATCTGAATTTACCAAATCTTCTCCCTTTCAACACTCAAGTAGAAATCCATTATGTGGTTAGACCAAAAGTAATCTTTAGGGATTTTGTAGTCTACAATTTTGGTGAAGAATATTATTAACAAGTGGTAGACTCTAAAGTCCCAATGGTAGTCACAATAGTCCATGCTCTCTCTCAAGTGATCATATTAACCCTGTATTGACATAGGAGATAGCATTTGAGCAATTGTTTTGTGTAGGAATCATGGATCCACAATTGCAAGATTTGCTACAAGGAATGCAAGAGATGTTGAACAAGTTTTCAAAGGTCAAGATGACCATGAGGCATTGCAAAGCCAAGTATGTACCTTCAAGAATGATCAAGCAATGCAAGAAGGAGAATCATCCTAAAACCTAGTACTCGTGGTCAAAGTACTTGGGAGACACCAGCCCCGGTCAACAATGAAGCCACATTGTTATTATGGATGAAGAGGACATGCAATATCAGGTCTTACAAAGGATAATGTTCCATGGGAGTAGTGGAGAATTGGATTTCAAGAATGAATTGATACTTTCAATTATTCAACACTAAAATCACCGATCATTCCAAAAGTGTATTCACATATGGGTAATTGACCAATAAAGCCCTTACTTGGTATGATGCTTAGGAAAGATCATGTTGGCAAAAGGAAGAGATATCACTTGGATAACCATGCATGAAGGGCTAATGAAGAATTTCCAATATGTGGATTTTGTATAGATGGCATGAACTCTAACGGGGGTTGAAGTAGAAGAATATATACAAGAGTCCATATAGGCATTCCTTGATCTATAGGTTGAAATAACCAACATGAGTCCAATGGCGTTCCTTGATTTATAGGTTGCAATAACCAACATGAGTCTAGCAAAAGCTCTAGACAATTTCAAACAAGGATTAAAAGAGCAAATTTTCCAAGAAGTAATGGTACAAACACTCGGATGGTTTTTGAAGCCATTGCTTGCCCTCAAAGAATAGCAAGGGCACTTGGAGGTGGTGAAGGGGTAGTCTTGACTCAACATTATTGGGCTAAAACACAACACTTTGGTGGACCAATTTCTATGCAATTGGGCACCATTCAATTCCAAGAACAAGGAGTATGACCGCTCCAAGGAGAACAAAGACGTGTGAAAGAAAGGAAAAATGGGGTCCAATGAGGAGAAGGGACTTGAGCAAAACAACATTGTTGTTACAATTGTAGCCAAGTTAGGCACCTAGCCATCAATTATCATACTCAATTTCCTAAAGGCCCTTGGCCTCCGTACTGTGAGCCGGCCTGTCTCTCACTCAGGATGAACCTCTGATGGCTATTATGGTAGCGCACCATGGACTAAGAAGGCAAGGAACCCCAACTCCATCATACTCCTCCAAGGCTAACACTCCAAGACTCAAGACATTGCTCACTAGAGAACTCAATGAGAGAGAGATAGTTGCAAATGAAAGGATGATGAGTACCTCCTCACTCCTTGTTTATATACTTGTGAAATAGTTACGTACCAAAGTTACTAATTACCGTAGTAACTCAAGTTACTAGACTAAAAGTCAAGTAAAGTCAAAAAGTAGAAAGGAATATCCATTCACATGGGCATATTCCCCTTATCTTGACCCAACCACTAAAGCAAGGATTCCTTCACATGGGCTATCCTTGGACTAAAGAAGAATCCAAAACAAAAAGGCTTGCGGGCCCAAGAGTTCTCAACTCTTTCCCCAAAGCCAAACACCTAGGAATAATACCAAGTCAACACACTAAAATCCAAAATAGTGGTGCTCATCTTTTCTACTTCCTCTAAAGTAAGGTCCCATCTATCTTAGCTATGAATAACTTTAGCTAACCATGACTAATATAGAACCATCCTTTATCTCTATATAAATAATATCTCTTAAGTACTTGTAATACCAAGCTAAATATCACAATACCACACACATGCACAAATGGGTGTTACAGTACATGTGACCTTTGAACAACATGGAGAGACAAATTGAAGAAGAGTGTATAGATATCACATTGGAAAATGAAGATTGCCAATAAATGTACCTCATGGTCTTATTGGCTCAATGGATAAGCAAAAAAGTGGAGGAAAGAAGAAGACAAGTGCACAGAGATTGAAGAAGACAAACACTTAATCGATTGTTGTAAATGGAGTCTTAGAAGGCAATCATGTGAGATTATTGATAGACCCTAAAGCAACAAAGAATTTATTGTGTTGCTCTATTGCAATAAGGTTGAGGATAGATCTAGTAGAAGGATGAGAATAAATTGAATGTGTAGACAAAGAGGATTGAGTTGTTACCTAGAAAGGTAGCAATCTCTATGGGAGAGTATCAAGAAGCATTTGAGTGGCAAGTGAAATAGTTAGCTCATTATGATGCGGTCTTAGGTATGTCATGGATGGAGCACTACAACCCCACGGTTGATTGGAGGAAGAAAGTAGCAAGAACTTATCAATGGAAGACCATTGGGGTTAAAGAAAGAGCATACAAGCAGGAGTTACTTCTCTATGTCATAGGAACAACAACTATCTATGAGATAGATAGATGTTTCAGGGCTCTAATAAGAGAAGACCAATTTGCACAACTTAGTGGACAAGTTCTTTAGAAATTGAAAGATGTGGTCAATGAGTTTCAAGATGTCTTCTCAAATGACCTACCTTTAGGATTACCACCAAAAAGGAAATTGAAACATAAAATATAGATAATTCTTGGGAAGACACCTCCTTGAAAGGCCCCATATTGTTTATCACCTCATGAGTTGGAGGAGTGTAAGGCTCAAATTGAGGATATGATGCAGAAAGGGTTTATCTAACCCAATGTATCACCATATGGGGCTCCTACCTTGTTTGTGAAGAAAAAGGACAATACAATAACATGTACATTGAATATCGGGGCCTAAATCAACAAACAATGAAGAAAAAATACCCCTTATCCGACATGGATGACCTATTTGATCAACTCAATGGAGGAAAACACTTCACCAAGCTTGATCTATGGAGCAATTACAATCAAATCTGGATTGCGGAAAGACTTCCACAAAATTGCCTTTTGAACAAAGTATGGTCATTATGAGTACCTGGTAATATCCGTTGTCCTCACCAACGCCCTAGCCACTTTCATGAGTTTGATGAATGGCATATTTTGTCCATACTTGGATAAATCTATTATCATTTTCATATATGGCATCCTTGTATACAATAGGGTGATGACTAAACACAAGCAACGTCTACAAGAAGTCCTCCAAATTCTATTACATAATCAATTGTACACCAAAATCTCAAAGTGAAAGTTTTGCAAGTCTAAAGTAGACTATTTGGGGCATTGTAATACCAGGAGCTAGAAATATGATCTAGATGTGAAATATGGTTTGGTAACATCTAGAAGGATGTTATACATGATGAAAAAATAGATCAAATAGAAGTATCATCAAAAGAGTACCACGAATAGGGCAAAAACTGAAATAGACTTGAAACCTTAGAACCAATAGCTAGACATATAATTTAAAGGTGAAAATTAGTTTGGTAACATCTAGAAAGACGTTACACATGATGGACTATATAGATCAGAAAGAAGTATCACCAAAAGGGGACTTCTACTAATAGAGTAGGAACCAAAATATGCCTGAAATCTTTCAAGGCAATTTTGGAAGCCTAAACGGATGAATTAGACCTTGAAATGGTCTAATTCCCCCCCTCCCTCCCTTTGCAAATGGAAGAAAGGTTGGCCTTCCCTCCCCTTGGTTTATCTCATTGAGAGATTTCCAACGGTACCTCACCCATGTGATTCTGAGATTCTAATAGGAAGATTTCCTAAAGATTCCTCTTGATCAAAGCTTGTTTGACCAACCAGATAGGACCAAAACCGACATCATCCATCCAAGTGGGTAATACAAAGGTGGAGCTTGCTGACATGTCACCTATCTATGTGCCTAATCCTATGGTGGAGCTTCCTTGGAGGAGATCCTCTTTGTCTATATAATAAAGAGAAGGCGCTCCTTTGGAGCATCGGAGGATTGAGGGTGAAATCTGTGTTTTCTTTCTTCTCTTGTGCTTAGAGTACTACAAGCATAGAGTAAGTGCTGAAGATATCCAAGTGTCAATAGATAAAATAGAGATCATTCAAATGGAGTGCTCTAGAAGATCAAACTCAACTCAAGAGTTTCTTGGGATTGACAAGGTTTTATTGTCAATTTGTCAAGGACTTCTCCAAGGTTACATAGCCTCTAATGACACTACTTGGCAAGAGAAGGAAGTGGATGTGGGGAACCAAACAAGAATTGGAAGATGCATTACTACATGCACTCATCTTGAAATAGTATGACCCAAAATGTCTAATCAAGTCGGCTACATGTGCATCAAGTGGAGCAATAGGATGATACAAGAGTGGCATGATGGATGACACCCAATTGCATATTTCTCTCAAAAGCTATTATTGGCAAAATGAAACTATTGCACCACCAAACAAGAAGAGTTGACCATTGTCCTTACAACTAAGCATTGGTGGGGAGAGGGCATTTGTGGTGGCGATAGACCACAAACCTCTATTTTACCTTGAGAAAGGAAGAAAGATCTATCTCATCAATAGATTTGATGGGTAGAGTGAAGACAAAGGTTCAACATGACAATCACATATGTAGAAAGCAATAAGCAACATGCAGATGCATTCACCCAAATGCCTATGGCAAACAATCTAGTGGTAGAGGTCAAGATGAACCTTGAATTTTGACCAATGATTCTTTTTGCTACAAAAACTGACCCATAGATTATAGGAGCTTGATCATCTAAAGGTATCACCAATACTAAAAGACTCATTTTTCATGATGGTAGGTTATGGATCCAAGATAACACAAACATAAGAACCACCATCCTACAAAATATCATGATTCCGCCATTGCAAGTCACGTTGATTTGGACAAGACCTTGGATGTAGCCAAAGGCTATTACTATTGGCCCAAGATGAGCAAAAATATGATGGAATATGTTTGAAGTATCATACTATATCAAAAAATAAAGCTTCTAATCAAGCTTCCTTAGGACTCCTTCAACCACTTCCTACTCCTTCACAATGTTGGGAATTGGTAAGCATGGATCTGGTTTGCGAATTGCCCAAGACCACCTCAAGTTTTGACTCTATTGTAGTCTTTGTTAACCAACTCAACAAAATGATCCATGTGCATCCTACCACCAAAGATGTGACTATTCCACAATTAGCTCAATTGTATTTAGATGTAGTCTTTTCTCAACATGACTTGTCTCAAGTGCTCATCACTTATAGAGGCACTCAATTCACTAACTTATTTTGGAGAACACTTTGGTTTCTTCAAAGCCAAATTGACCATGTACATTTACCATCCATAGACCAATGGAAAAATAGAGCAGGCTAATTGCATTATTGAAGACATGCTCTTAGGCTTCATCCTAGAGGAGCAAGAAAGGTAAGACACCTTACTTCCATTGGTGGAATTTGCATACAAAATTCAATGAATGCATCCATAGATGTCACACCATTCTTCCTCATGTATGGAGAGCATCCTTTCACACCTTTGAGCTTGATGAAGATCCATCCGATGGATACCAAGGTGGATGTTATAAACACTTTTGTTTCCAAAATCCAACAAGGAGTGGAGAACACAAAATAGAGGTTGCAGATTACTCAAAATCAATAGAAATAGTATGTAGATGCACATCATTGGCACATGAAGTTCAATGTTGGGGATCAAGTCTGGCTATCAACAACTAATCTCACCTTAGTTGGCCCTCGCAAGCTCAATCCTTATTTTATTTACCCTTTGGCAAATTGGCATAGTGATGTAATATTCTGAGGATAGAGAAACACAATAGAGAAACACAATAGAGAAACCACAAATTCCACACTCAAACTACAATGTCCCAAAGGAGCACCTTCTTTTTATTACATAACCAAAGAGGATCTCCTCCAAGGAAGCTCCACTATAGGATTAGGTACATGGATAGGTGAACTGTTAGTGAGCTCCAGCCTTAGATTACTTGCTTGGATGGGTGACATGTCGGTCTTGGTCCCATCTAGTTGGTCAAATAGGCTTTGATCAAAGGGAATATTTTAAGGAATCTTCCTATAGGATCTTAGAATCATGTGGGTGAGGTACCATTGGAAAGCTCTTGATGAGATAAAACTAGGGGGAGGAAAGGCTAGCCTTTTTTTTTTTGGGGTTGTATATTTTTTAAGCCTAATTCATCCGTTAAGGCTTCCAAAATTACCTCTAAAGTTTTCAGGCCTATTTTGGCTTTTGCATTATTAGTAGAAGTGATCTTTTGGTGATACTTTTATCTGATCTACTTTCTCCATCATGTGTAATATCCTTCCAAATGTCACCACCCCAAGTTTCATCTCTAGATCATAGTCCTAGCTATTGATTTAAAAATTTCCAAGCATGTTTTAGATTTTGGCCTATTAGTAGAATTACTCTCTTGGTGATACCTCTTCCTGATCTATTTAGTCCATCATGTATAACATCCTTCCAGATGTTACCAAACCAAATTTCATCTCTAGATCATATATCTAGCTATTGGTATTACAAGTGGTGTATCACTTTGAACTACCACCACACATGAAGATCTATCCAATATTCCATGTTTCCTATATAAATATGCATCTTGACCATCCCACTTTCCTTCCATACAACAAATTTGACCTTGTCCAACACTCATTGATGACACAAAGGAATATGAAGTCAAATGCATTCTCTAGAAACGCATTTGTGGTACTTGCCATCCATGTGTGGAATATTTTTTACACTGGAAAGAGTACACACTATATGAGGCAACATGGGAGCCTATAGCCAACTTGACCAACGCACTGGTGTTAATGAAAGCTTTTGAGCAACAACTTTGCAACAAGGACGTTTTGTCTTAAAAGAGGGGAGGTTTGTAATACCAATAGCTAGACATATTATCTAGGGGTGAAAATTGGCTTGGTAATATCTAGAGGGATGTTATGTATGATGGGATAGGTAGATCAGATAGAAGTATCACCAAAAGAGTACTTTTACTAATAAAGAAAGAGCCAAAAATAGTCTGAAAACTTTAGAGTCAATTTTGGAGGCCTAAATGGATGAATTAGACCTAAAAATATACACATTTTTGCAAAGGAAGGAAAGGTTGGCCTTCTCTCCTCTGTTTTTTGTCTCATCAAGAGCTTTCTAATAGTACCTCACCCACATGATTTTGAGATTCCTACAAGAAGATTCTCTAAAGATTCCCTCTAGTCAAAGATTGTTTGACCAAATGGATAAGATGAGAACGGACATGTCACCCATCTATGCAACTAATCTAAGTGTAGAGCTCACTAACATATCACGAATCCATGTATCTAATCCAAGGGTGGAGCTTCCTTTGAGGGAATCCGCTTTGCTATATTATAAAGATAAGGTGCTCTTTTGGGGCATCGGAGTATTGGGTGTGAAGTTTGGGTTTCTTTTCTTATGTTTCTCTTAAGGTCTCCTATCTTTGGAAGATTACACCTAGCAAGTAGGATTTGAATGGAGCACATTGGCATGGTGAGACAAATGAGGAGTTGGTGCCATGTTGGCATGTAACACCCATTTGTGCATGTGTGTGGTATTGTGATATTTAGCTTGGTATTACAAGTACTTAAGAGATATTATTTATAAAGAAATAAAGGATGGTTCTATATTAGTCATGGTTAGCTAAAGTTAGTCATAGCTAAGATAGATGGGACCTTACTTTAGAGGAAGTAGAAAAGATGAGCACCACTATTTTGGATTTTAGTGTGTTGACTTGGTATTATTCCTAGGTGTTTGGCTTTGGGGAAAGAGTTGAGAACTCTTGGGCCCGCAAGCCTTTTTGTTTTGGATTCTTCTTTAGTCCAAGGATAGCCCATGTGAAGGAATCCTTGCTTTAGTGGTTGGGTCAAGATAAGGGGAATATGCCCATGTGAATGGATATTCCTTTCTACTTTTTGACTTTACTTGACTTTTAGTCTAGTAACTTGAGTTACTACGGTAATTAGTAACTTTGGTACGTAACTATTTCACAAGTATATAAACAAGGGGTGAGGAGGTACTCATCATCCTTTCATTTGCAACTATCTCTCTCTCATTGAGTTCTCTAGTGAGCAATGTCTTGAGTCTTGGAGTGTTAGCCTTGGAGGAGTATGATGGAGTTGGGGTTCCTTGCCTTCTTAGTCCATGGTGCGCTACTATAATAACCATCAGAGGTTCATCCTGAGTGAGAGACAGGCCGGCTCACATTTTTGGTTCCGTTGCCGGGACCTCTCTAGAAGGCAAAATAATGTTCCGCGTCCAATTCTACATTAGGCAGAAGGAGGCTATGAGAGCTCACTTGGAGAGAACATTAGGAGAAGAGAGGGCTGAACTTATGTTAGAGAACCAAGATCCATTTGTATACCCTGTAGTTCATTATGATGTCTTTGAGGTGATTTTGTACATCTTGTACACATGAGAGGAATTGGAGAGATTGTGTGAGGTGGATTGCAGATTTTGGGGATTAAGGTGATTTTGGGCAAAATCTCAAGTTTGAGATCTGGACTTGAGATTTCTACACATGATAGCTTAGGTTATCTTTCAGTTACCACACTTGAAATTATTAAGAGAGCTTCTATGCACACTGGGCTAGAATTTTTTGAAAGTTGATAGGGTAAAGTGCTCCCGCAACTGCATGCTCTCTGGAAAATTGTACATAATCTGCCATTTCTTCAATTTTCAGTGAATTGTCCTGAAAATTTCCAAGAAAATTTAGTGCATTGTATCCTACCTGCTGCCACAAAAATTAGAGAGAGATCGTTTTGCGCAAGGCGTTATGAGTTTTTGAAGTGAGAGGGGTGGTTTTCAGACCAAATCTGAAATATGGGTGCTGAATAGAAAGGTGTCTAGGCCAAATGGCTTGATGAAAAGATCTGAAATTTTGCAGGGAGGGACGCCTTGGAGTTGTGATCAAGTGTGGAAAATTTTAGAGGACTGTGACATATTGGTTGGGAGATTTGAGTGACATTGTGAGGAAGGGTCAATTCTGCAGAGTGGAGATCTCATGCATGAGAAGTTTGAGATCAACAAAAAGCATGTTTGAGTGTTTAGATTCATCTTGGGGAACATGGAGGGTCATCAAGAGTGGAAATTGAGATTATGCAAGGTTCCCCAAGGGTTTGAGGTGATTTTAGTGGTGGATTTGAGGAAAAGAGAGTTTACAATAGAATTTGAAGAGAGTGTTGAGAGGATCCAAAAACCTACACCACTTGGAGGAAAGAGTGAGTCTAAGTGCTTTCTATGTGGAGAGAAGGGACATAAGGCAAGTTCATGTCCATTGACCTTTGAGAGCAAGAGATTGAGGGAAAGGAGAGGCTTACTTGACTTGGGTTTGCATGTTGGACCTTCTTCACCAAGATTGGGAGGGAGAAGATCTAAGACCAAGGAGTTGTGTGAGGTTTGTGGAGTTGAAGGATTTCCAAAAGGACATGAGTGCAATGGAGTAAAAGCACTTTTGGAAACTTTGGTGAAGGATCTTGGAGACAGTCTTAGTACAGCTACAGAAATACTACCACCTTCATCAGCTAGTTCTCAAGATTAGTGATGGAGATAATCTTTCAACTTATGGATAAACTATCCATGAGAGTTAGATTAATATGCACTCTAGGATTTGATGTTGCTATAGAAATCTTGGAGCAACCTGAACCTTTTGTGTTCCCTAGAGTGGATTATTCTCAGATGGTGTTAGTCATGTATATACTCTATTAGTAATAGAGTGAGAGAAAAGAAAAGAGAAAAAAAAATTGAGAGAAAAGAAAGATAGTGAAGGGTTAAGATGGGGAAACTTCCGGTTTTCTTTGGCAAGGATGGAGAAGATGTGGAGGCCTTTGTGAGAGACTTCAAGAGAGCTTGCATAGGAAACAATGAGAGGAGGAAGAATGAGTGGGCCTCATTATTACCAGATTTCTTTGAGGATGCAGCACTTACATGGTATGAGTCAGAATACCAAAAGAGAGAGAGGAGAGAGGGGGAAGAGGAGTCTTGGGAGACTTTGACTTCAACACTCATTGAGAACTTTCTTCCTGATGAGAGTTATGAGAGATTGATGAGTGAGGTTACATTTCTCAAGCAAGGAGATGGAGAGAAAGTAAGGGTCTATGTGGAAAGAGTGGAAAAGTTGGAGTCCAGATTTCGTATAGTGTTGAGGAAGGGTGGGGATGATGTGGAGACTACAATGATTGGCATAGGGGCCATGCTCACCAAGAATTTTGTGGGAGGATTGAGACCACAAATTAGAAGCAAGGTGAGATATGAGAAACCTTCTTCCAAGGTTGAAGCTATCAAGATCGCAATTCGTATGGAGGAGAGTTTGGAAGGGGATGAGAGTGATTTGGTGGTGAAGGAGGTTGTGCATCCTCCTCAAGGCTACAAGTATGGTGGAAATTCTGATACTTTGGTGACAAGGGTTGCACCATAAGTAGTAGTTGCTCCAGTTCTTGCACCTCCACCAAAAGATCCACTCCAAACCATCATAGAACAACTTGCGGATCTCAAGATCAATGTGGTGCAACTATGGGAGAAGAGAGAGGTGGATCAGAATGTAGGGAGAGGGCCTAGGAGTTATGGAAACTATCCATATAGAGGAGGCCAACCAGCCAACAATTTCAATGATAGAAATTGTTTTGGTTGTGGAGGAAGAGGCCATATCCAAAGGAATTGCCCAAATTCCACTTACCATGGAGGAAGGGGTTATGAGGGAGCCAATAGAGGGAAAGAGGGAGGTAGTGAAACCCAAGTGGCTCCTAATCCCAACAAAGGTAAGGGGATAGCATCCATAGATCTGGTTGAGAGCAAGTATGAGAAGGGAGAGTGCTCAAACTCCAAGGGTCTTAATTTGGAGCTTTTGGCACAAGAGAAGAAGAGAGCTCATTTTGTAGAGGATGTTCACTCTTCTCAAGGATTTACTTCAAGCAAGGATACTCCTATGTCTACTAGGAGCACTCGCACCTCAACACCATCAACAACAAAGACTCCAAGGAAGAAGTTGGGGATGGAGGACTTCTTGATCTCAAAGCAACAATGGAACTACAATGTGTTGGAGTATGTTGGTAGTCACAAGGCTAACATCACAGTGGGCCAATTAATTGCTTTGAACCCTACCTTGAGAAAGGAGCTTAGAGGTGGTTTGAGTTCTACAAGGAGCAAGAAGAAGAAGAAGGCAAAAGTTCCAGTATCAATGGGGGTGGTGGATGCCAAGCCAGCACCATGGGAAGCTTGTGAATATGCCTCCAAGATTGATGTGAGAGTGAATGGTCACAACATCAAGGATGCATTGGTTGATGGAGGATCAACAGTGAATGCCATGTCAGAAAGGTTGATGAAGAAGTTGGGTATGATACCCTCAAGACCTTCAACATTTGTGGTGAGCATGGCAAACAAGCAACAAGTTCGACCAGTAGGGGTGATGGATAAGGTGGTAGTTTCAGTTATGGGAATTCAAAATCTCATGAGTTTCCAAGTCTTGAAGGATTCAAGCTATGACTTACTTCTTGGGAGGCCATGGTTGAGAGTAGCACGCACAACTGATCGATGGCACAAAAGGTACTTGAGGATTGGGCCATCAAACCATAGAGTCACTATTCTTGTGACTAACACCACCAACACTTCACATTCAGATACACCATCTTCTGATTATTGGGAATCAGATTTTGAAGAAGGAGCTTCAGGTGTGGACACAAGCATGGAAGAGGAGACTTCCACGGAGGAGGATGAATCTAAATCTGATTCAGATGTGTATCCTTTGTGTGCTATGGATTTTGCACCTAAGCCAGAGGTTTTGAAGGACCCAGATAAATCACCATTGACACTTGAGGAGGTAGAGAGAAGGTTATCTACCCTCAAGTATGGCCCAAATGTTACCAAGGAGGAGAAGGTGAGATTTGAGGAGATTTTCCGCAAGTTCATCCATGTGTTTGCTTTTAGTTACAAGGATTTGAAGGAAGTCACCTTGGAGGAGCACAAAATAGAGGTGGAGTCACATGCAAGACCAATCCGCCAAAAGCAACGTCGCATTAGCCCACCAATATCTTTGGTTGTGAAGGAGGAGATTGATAAGCTCAAGGAGGCTGGATTTATCTTTGAGGTGGAGAATTCAGAATGGGTGTCTCCAATTGTCATTGTGAAGAAAAAGAATGGCAAGCTTCGGGTATGTGTGGATTACAAGAAGCTCAATGTTGTTACCAAGAAGGACTACTACCCATTGCCATTCATTGATGAGATCTTGGAGGAGGTTGCAGGTCATGAGAGGTACAGTTTTGGAGATGGTTATAGTGGATATAACCAAATCAAGATTGCATCAGAGCATCAACAACTCACCACATTCACCACACCTTGGGGAACTTACGCTTTCAAGGTCATGCCTTTTGGGCTTTGCAATGCTCCAGCCACATTCCAACGGTTCATGAACAAGGTATTTGAACCTTTCATTGGGAAATTTGTGAGAGATTTCATTGATGACTTTTGTGTCTATGGGAGCAAGGAGGAGCACTTTGAGCGCCTAATCAAAGTCTTGCAACGCTTGGATGAGGCAAATGCATCACTCAACCCAGAGAAGTGCATTTTTGGATGTGAAGAAGGTCTACTTTTGGGGCATATCATCTCCAAGGATGGAATAGCAGTTGATCCTGAGAAGGTGAGGAAAATCTCAGACCTTCCATTCCCTTCAAGCTTGACAAAGTTACGCCAATTCTTGGGGATGGTTGGGTACTATAGGAGGTTCATCTTCTCATTTTCCAACAAGGCTTATGCATTGACCATCTACATGAAGAAGGGTGTAGATTACATGGTGATTTTGGAAGACAAGGAGGCTCTCAAAGCTTTTGAGGAGCTCAAGCAATCCCTTGTTGTAGCTCCAATTCTTGCTAAACCTGATTGGAGTAAACCTTTCATCCTCTACACTGATGCTTCTAATGTAGCTATAGGATGCACTCTTAGTCAATTAGACCAAGATGGGCATGATCATCCAATAGCTTATGCTAGTAGGCAGATGGTTTCAGCAGAGAAGAACTACTCTGTCACGGAGAGAGAAGGGTTGGCAGTGATCTTTGGTCTCAAGAAGTTTAGACACTACTTGATTGGAGGGAAAGCCACCATTGTCACGGATCACAAGGCTTTGAAGTACATCTTCAACAAGCCTAATGTTGAAGGGAGACTAGCAAGGTGGATGATACTCTTGTCTGAGTATGACTACACCATTGAAGATAGGCCAGGAAAGAAACATGCAAATGCTGATTTATTATCTAGAGCCTATGATCATGATGGAGATGAGCCAGTGGATGATTCCTTCCCGGATGAGGAGCTCATGACAATCTCAGTCACTCAAGAGGTTCCAATGGAGTACAAGGAGATTATGGATTTTGTGACAAAAGGTAACTATCCAGAAGGGATGCATGCTAGGGAGAGGAAGGCCCTTGCAGCAAGATCTAGACCTTACACAATGGTGGAGGATATTCTTTTTCACCAAGGAGCAGATGGTCTAGTTCGAAGAGAAGTGGGTAAGGAAGAGTCTATCCTACTCATAAAGGAGTTTCATGAAGGTTTAGTATGTGGAGGACACTTTGCAGGAAAGGTGACTGCTTTCAAGATTCTAGATGCAGGTTACCATTGGAGAGGGATTTTCAAGGATTGTCTTGATTATTGCAAAACTTGTCATGTTTGTCAAGCTTTTGCTAGAAAGTCTACATCCACTCCACCACTTAGATCAATTCCATTGCTAGGACCTTTTGAGAAGTGGGGAATTGATTTTGTAGGTCCTCTCAATAGAACCCCAAGGAACAATCGGTACATTGTGGTAGTTATTGATTACCTTACCAAGTGGGTTGAGGCTAGACCATTGAGGGACAAGAATGAAGATGAAGTGGGTAGATTTCTTTATGAATGCATTATCACTAGATTTGGATGCCCTTTGGAGTTGGTTTCTGATAGAGGAGGAGAGTTTACAGGAAGCATTACTACAGCCATGCTACGACATTTCTCTATCACACATAGAGTAACTACATCCTATAAGCCAAATTCCAATGGCTTGGCAGAGAGAACCAATCAGACCTTGTGCATGATGTTGGCCAAAGATGCAGAAATGGAGGGGGCTAAACATCATTGGGACAAGAGGATTCATGCAGTTTTGTGGGAGTATAGGACAACCATGAAAACTTCCACTGGATATTCTCCATTTCAATTGGTGTATGGTATTGAGTCTACCTTACCTATTCACTTTGATCTTCCTACCTTCCAAAGCATTCATAGGAGATTGAAGAAAGCACAAGGAGGTGATGCAGAGAAGTCAAGGAAGGATCAACTCATGGAGTTGGAAGAGGCAAGAGCAGTTGCTATGGTTCGAGTGGAGCAAGCCCAAAGGAAACAAAAGGAGAGCTATGATAAGAGGCAAGACAAGAAGAAGGTGGAGCCTTTCAAAGAAGGTGATTGGGTAAAGTTGTTTGATTCTATTCGATTCAAGAGAGTGCAAAAGAAGTTTTTGCCTAAGTACTTTGGACCTTTCATAGTGGAGAAGGTGTGGGGCAATTACACCTATGATCTCAAGGAGTTGGGAGGAAGATACTTTGATAGGATTAACCATGATAAGTTGAAGATGTACCATAGAAGGTAGAGAGACCTTCACTTTGAGGACAAAGTGAAAACTTAGTCCGGGGGTAAATGTAACACCCATTTGTGCATGTGTGTGGTATTGTGATATTTAGCTTGGTATTACAAGTACTTAAGAGATATTATTTATATAGAGATAAAGGATGGTTCTATATTAGTCATGGTTAGCTAAAGTTAGTCATAGCTAAGATAGATGGGACCTTACTTTAGAGGAAGTAGAAAAGATGAGCACCACTATTTTGGATTTTAGTGTGTTGACTTGGTATTATTCCTAGGTGTTTGGCTTTGGGGAAAGAGTTGAGAACTCTTGGGCCCGCAAGCCTTTTTGTTTTGGATTCTTCTTTAGTCCAAGGATAGCCCATGTGAAGGAATCCTTGCTTTAGTGGTTGGGTCAAGATAAGGGGAATATGCCCATGTGAATGGATATTCCTTTCTACTTTTTGACTTTACTTGACTTTTAGTCTAGTAACTTGAGTTACTATGGTAATTAGTAACTTTGGTACGTAACTATTTCACAAGTATATAAACAAGGGGTGAGGAGGTACTCATCATCCTTTCATTTGCAACTATCTCTCTCTCATTGAAATCTCTAGTGAGCAATGTCTTGAGTCTTGGAGTGTTAGCCTTGGAGGAGTATGATGGAGTTGGGGTTCCTTGCCTTCTTAGTCCATGGTGCGCTACCATAATAGCCATCAGAGGTTCATCCTGAGTGAGAGACAGGCCGGCTCACAGGCATGTATTTACCTTTTTATGTATATTTTTTGAGACCTTGATGGTATCTCTCTTAGCACATACAAGTGGAGTTGTTGAGGTCATACACCCAAAGGTGGAGATATTGGTACAAGTTAGCAAGACATTCATTATGATGTCTTAGTGATAGATTATGTTTTTTTTGGTGTTGTGGGTAGCATAGTTGGTGCTAAGGAGAGAGACTATGTCCTTTAGTGAGCCAAGTGGTTTAGATTGGAGTGAAAACATCTTCTTCATGTATGGGAGGATAGTAGAGTATGAGTAGTACCACTTCTATCTCAAAGACCACAATTAGTATGTTAGCTCATGAGGAGCTAATGTGTTTTGGAGTAAAGCATACATATAGCTTACTCCATAGTAATTATTAGTGGTGCAGTATGCATATCAATGTGTAATAGTTTGTTGCCTGATGTTTAGTTTGTGACTAAGTTGGAGCATCATCTAATTCTCTTATGCCACAATTATATCCATTTCCTATCATATGATTGGATTACCATTGGAGTTTGGACTTTGCTTGTGATCAAGTTAGAGCCTCATTTAATTATCCCATGTCACAATTACACCCACTACCTATCATAGGATTGGTTTACCATTGGAGTTTGGATTACATTGGATCTTTGTCATTGATTGTAAGACATCATCAATATGTTTTGGTTATGGTGGATCTCTTCTCCAAGTGGATGGGGTTGGTGGTATTTCTTGACAACTTACTCATTCCAAGATGAGGTTCTTAGTCATTTTGGTACACCAATTGAGGTTTTGACTGATAAGGTATAAAGTTCTTGGGGGAATTTTAGGTTTTGTGTAACAAGACCTTCATTAATCATTGCACTACCTCTTGAAAGCACCTTGAGGCAGATGGCTTAGTAGAGAGAGTGGTTCAAGCAATGAAGAGAGGATTGCATAAGTATGGTTTGCATAGAGGCTACTTGGGAGATTGGAATATCCAATTACCTTGGTTGGGCATGGGCTATCAATTTAACAAACAAGCCTCCTTAGCATCCTTCTCTATTTACTTTCTACTCTATGGATGAGACCAAATTTACCTACATCCATTCATTGTGATGCTACTATAGTTTTGGACTTGGATGATCTAGACATATGGACGAGCATATGTTCTCAATGGGTAGAGATCTTTTAGAGAGTAATGTCAGTGGCCTTTGAGAACTTAGAAATTTCTCAACATAGGGATACCTTACACCATGCTACTATTTGAGGAAGAGGTTATAGACCCTCAATCTGCCAATGTTATCCATGTGACAAGGTATATCTACATCAAATTGCACAAATGACACTTGATGTTATTATAGTTGCACTATCTTGAAAGTGCATGAGGTTTTGCCTTCCAAAATCCTCATGTTGGAAGGAAATGATGTTGTTTTTTAGAAGGATCATGTGTACAATTGTGCACCATACCACCTCCTAAACATTGATGGCACTATGGATCCAAGCTTAGCTCTTGTATGTGTAGTTTTGTGGTGTATGTTATGTGGCTCTTATGGTGGAGCTACTACTATGTTGGTATGTGATGGTTGTTTGAGAGGATGGCATATGGCATGTTTGACCACTCCTTTCACAATGGTTTGTCAAGGATAATGGTTATGTCCTAGATGTACTTGAGTTATAACTAGTTCACCCTTTATGTGATATAGATTGTAGACATGTGACTAACAATGAGGATCTATAGCACCCGGCCTCCTAATCTTGGCCCACCATATGGCATATCACATACTTGGAGTAGATGACTATTTGGAGTTAGAAGGATCTAACCGTGAGCTAGAAGGGCAATTGTGGCACTTTAGAGTTCATTTTATGTGTGAGTTGTGCTTCTATAGTGTATGATATTGATAGTTATAAATTATGTGTAGTGATGTATATATGCACGACAACTATCATAACATTTGTAGCACCAAAGCTAGTTTGCTTGGAGGTTGGAGTGATAGTGTTGGTAGTCATAGTTATTTTGGTAGTTGCTCATGGACTATTTGATGGTGGCCAAATTTCATGTTTAGGGCTATTGATCATATAGAGGGACCCACCACCACTTGCACCATTTGCATTGCTAGATGTGCCATCAATGTCATTGTTAGGGTTGGAGACCTAGGTTAAGCAATGTATCATTTCAAACTGCAGCTCCAAAGAGCTCTCTTCTGATGTTAAGCCTTCGAGTTCTTGGCTATGGTGGAAAGAGTCTCTATCCACCATAGCCAAAGACTCTTAGCTAGAGTAGATATTGCTTGATTATAATCAATGTCCAATTGTTGGCAGATTGTTGAGTAGAGGATCGAGTTCAAATCTGATTTGAATGTGATTCAAGTGGAAGAGTGAACTGATTATTGTGACACTTTAGAGTTCATGTATGATTTATATGAGAGTTGTGCTTCTATAGTGTATGATGTTAACAACAATATATACACCCACGACAATTGTTACTTATCCTTACTTCATGTTGGAAGAATATGAAGGTGGACCTCATAAAGTCTCTACCCCTCATCATTACAATTATCATATTCATAATCAATTGGGTAAATAAATCCACTTAGCTTTTAAAATTATTACAATTATCATATTCATAAATCAATTGGGTAAATAAATCCACTTAGCTTTTAAAATTAACACATAGGAAGTCTCTTAATTATCAAAGCTCTACTTTGATGTTATGTTTTGTTGACATAGTACTATAAGGTACTCATACTAATACTTATACCTAGTGTAACCTTTGTTCAATAAAACACACTTTATAAATTTGATGTCTTTTATAAATTTATAAAATGCATGCAATATCTATGATTTTTGTGTGATCATACTATATATATTCCATTTAAGATATAGTTATAGATTGATAACTAGAGTTTTTCTAGGTAGAGGCATCTAAAGATACTAACTAACTAAACCTAACTTTAATTAGTCATAAGTAAAGTTAGTTTTAACTAGATTGCGTTAGTCAAGGTTAAATCTTATAAGCTTAGGCTGGATTGTTATGATATGCAAAGGGGTTCTGTTTTGTCTTGTAGTGAAAAAGAAAATATCACCTAAATGCTCATGCATGATCAATTCGAGGATTTAAACAAGTGGAGGACAGCAGAGCGATGTGAAATTTAAAAACAAAAAAAAATAAAGTTTGACTTGGTTTTAATGTTAATAAAGAATCTGAAAATTTTCCTTCTGTATTCTCCAAGATACTCCTAGAATTTCCAGAATTCAAGATATAATCAAAAGAAATGCTTTCAATAATTTCTCTCTTTAACATGCCCCGTATTTCCCATCATCCTTTTGGATTCTCCCAAAAACAATGCTCATCCGAGTTACATATATCCATCCATCATGAACAGAAATCGGAAATTCCTGCTAGGGACCAGCAGAACGCTCTCTCGTCAACAGCAACCCATACGTCTAGAAACATCCTGTTACAAATAGCTACTATAACTAGCAAGGACTGTGGTCGTTGAAAGTATCTTTGCGCTTGGGGCAATGACGCAGTTAGTGAGGCGAAACCGAGACGCGTCAATTGCTGGTTGAAAACTATTTCCAAACCCCCGCATGTGCCTTAACAGGCGCGTGCGAATTTCTGGAAGGCCTGTATTGCACAGGCATCACAAAGGAAACCAAATAGCCATTGCTTTCTTAACTCTCAGAAATCTAGTCTCTTGACGTATACTCGTTTGATTATGTTCGCTAAGTCACATACCATATACCCAACGGTTAAAGGAACATCATCAAATGGATTTGTATGCTGATGCTCTTTTAACCATTGAGAAATTGTTTATTTTTTACACTAATAATTATATTCATTTGATGATGCTCTCTTGACCACTGAAAATTCTATGAAAATAAATTTAAATGATGGTATTAGAATGGCAACCTCTTAAAAGCAAAATTAGAGTGGTGAGGGAGATCCTGCTGAAGATTAGTAAGCATATTGTCTTCAGTACACGAGCAGCACTGTCTATCTACATTAGATGTCATGAATGTGTTCTAAAGTGAGATGGACTTTAAATAGGAAATTCTAAGAGAAATGAGAGTAGTAAGCAGGGAATTTATGTGGAATTTCAGGGTTATGCCTCGAGAGTTGGGATTCAATATGGGATTTTAAGAGGAGCAACATTATCCATCTACATTAGATGTCATGAGTGTGTCCTAAAGTGAGCTGGACTTTAATATGAAATTCTAAGAGAAAATGAGAGTATTATATAGGAAACTTAAGTGCAATCTGAAGTGATAAAGTGAGTTGAGAATTAATTTGGGATTCTTAGGGAAGATAATTTATCATGAATTGGGTGAAAAGTAGATGTTTGGGAGTTGAAAAAAGAGCTTGAGTCCAAGATTAGTGAGAAATCTGGTGATCAACAATACAATTCTTACACATTTAAACATGTATGTACAATCTTGACCATATTCTTATATCAGCCAGTTTGCTTGAGATTCCCCCTTCCTTTAGAGCAAATTGTGAGCTCTCCATCGATTCCACTTTAAGCTACAAGTCATGGGTTTCCAAATGAAAGGAAGCATGCATGAGTAAAAACTGCATTGAAGAGAAGGGTTCTTGGATTAAGAGATGAGTTTCCTGTCTGAAATCCGTAAAATACTTTGCTAGATTTGCAGATTACGTTCGTTTCCTTATAGTAGTTATTGCTCATTTTAGTTTGATCTTCAATTGAAAGATCATGGACTTGATTCTAATAATCTAGGTAGTAGGGGGGGGAGGGAATAGAACCTTAAGATCTAAATTTTGACTTGAAGAGCTGAATTAAAAGTGTGGGTATAACTATCCATTGAGTGGTAAATCAATATTTATTAATACCTAAAGGTTTTGCTTTTCCTCACTGAAAATTTTCATTATAAATCACTTTATTAGCAATTTTTGCAATCATAATTCAAGATTTTGTGTACAATATATTCAATTTACACTCCAAATCACTCCCGATTTATGGTCAATATAACTGTACTTATTATATCTTAAAATTTATGCATTATATATTTTTAAACAAGCATTACACCAATTAAGATACCCTCTTTACATAGATTTTTTGTTGATTATGACTCCACGAAATTAAGTGATCATTTATTTCTAGATTGTGGTCAAGATCCTTTAATTCTTGATATTTTTCTAACTCCTTCATCTTTTGACGTCCCCAATTTTATTTTTTTCATTTTCCAGTATGTTGTTATTGCCTTGGCTTCTTGTAAGGATAAAGCAAGGTGGAAAAGAGGATGTATATACTAAAAATAAAGGAAATGAACAATCCATCAAGAACTTAAGTGGTTCTTGACTATAAATTAAGAGGTCTTGACTACAGATAAGAAAGAAGAGAGAAAATCTAGTACATTTTTACTTGGAGTTATTGTGATTGAACTTGCATTGAAAGGAGAGTATATTTGTTGTTCGTATACAAGTATAAGAATGTAAGAAGTATATCTTCTAGGGTATGGTCCGTGTGGTAAATTTGATCACTAATTTGAGGATGCTAAGTAGAAGATATGAACAACTTAGTGCAAATGTTTTAAATAGTGTTCTCGTTAACTTACCATCACAATAGATTTTTGTTTGTAGATGAATAGTCTTATTCGGTTACAATGATAGAATGTAATGTCCAAAAAGAGGTTGGCCAATCAAGGTTCATCTACTTCCTTAATATAAAAGCTAAGTGGAATTACTTTGACAAATTATCTACAAACATGATATTGAATTGAAAAGAGATGAGATACAAGCTTGCATAATTCTCACATGAAACAAGCTTTTTCTACCGTTGGAGAAGGCTAGTTTATTTGAGATTTAAGGTGTGAGTGACGGATTATTTTATAACCGGATAAAAGCAAGTGAGCGACGGATTATTTCATTTCCGGATGGCCCATACCATCCGTGGCTAGTGTCTCTCGTTAAGTCAGAAAAAGCAAATAAGATTTGTAGAGTCAACACACGAAATCTTACAGCTTTTCAGACTGAGTCTCAGCTGAGCATCACCACACAGGAGCACGTGCACTTAACATAACTCTTTGTTGCTATCGTTGACATACTCGAACAATTTCACAGTGCGGCTAAGTTTTGTGTATTGTGTACATTGACAGGCCTGCGCATGAAATGCACATGCGCTGATCAACTGGAGTCTTGAAGATGTTGATGTTATCGCTGTAATTGGGTTTCGATTCCTGTTACACATCC
This sequence comes from Lunularia cruciata, assembly GCA_948567375.1. NCBI lineage: Eukaryota > Viridiplantae > Streptophyta > Marchantiopsida > Lunulariales > Lunulariaceae > Lunularia > Lunularia cruciata. The sequence continues at coordinate 18,240,793 of OX419762.1, read as the reverse complement.
CATTCGCTTCAATCTCATGTAAACTGACCCAAAAACGGTTATAGTTATCTTCTTCCGCATGAGTTTCCGCATGGATTCAGCCTGAGGAATCTGTAAAACAAGATTTATCTCAGGTCCCTTGTCTTCCGCTCTCACAGATTTATCTGAATCGAAGTCCAAGATAGGTCGGATGGATAGAGCCGAACATTGCAAACAATGTCTAAGAACACGCAGATCGTTTCATCGATGAATGATTTGGTTTTGTTCTTGATTTCCAGCCGTGGTGCGGATCCATCACCCAATGTATCCAAATATAGTAATAGCTAAAGACATTTGCACTCTTTATTGCTGGACTTCGATCGATTTCCCGCGTCGGTACTGATAATTGCATTTGACATTTGACATCAAATGCCTTCTTTCTTCTATATCCGATCGCGAAGATGAAGGCCAAGCGATACGCCTGGATCCTTTACCTCACCATCGGAGAAAGTGAGGGGCCAAATTCGCCTCTATCGATACTAAAACATATGCATGGTGATTCTATATTCTTCTGAGGTATTTCTGGAACTTTCGTAGTGGGCTTGGTTATATGAACCAGATATTTATTTTGGGAACGTGCGCATAAACACCTTTACATGTACGAGACTTTTAAATGGAGAGGTAGTGGGAATTGATTGTTCCATCTATACCATCTATATGATTATATGTAATTTATTTCAGACTATCTTTAAGAAATAGGGCTTGAAATAATTGATTATGGATGATACTCTCAAAAACCAAATAATATCAATGATATTCTTATACAACAAGTCATTTTTATAGTATCCGTTATAGATCTCAGGAACTTGAAATGCTCTACCAAATGAGATGATGGTGAAATTTGACTATAAAATGACCTATTATACTTTATTAGTATCTATGGGTTAAGCTTTTAGTCAGTCAGACTCCAAGAAGGGCCATCCTAGATCCGAAAAAGGTTTTTAAGTTATGCCATGAATGTAAAAAGCTTATCAGTTTCTGCTTTATTTTGTCATGAATCATAGAAATATCTATGATTCATGACTTTGCAAACAAAATTCACTTCAAACAAAAGAAAACATTTCTCTATTCAATCAACCAATCTATGCATACTCTAGAGTTCTCTTCTCTTTATTTACCTATCCTTAGAAGAAGTACAAGGATCACACTAGGCAAATGCACTTTTCTTATAGAACAAAACAAGACTTAAAACGTTTGTCAAATATCGTTAGACTTTGACAAAGAAACTATTTGAACATGCAATATGGTCATCCTTTTAAAGATCTTTGTGTAAATATCTTACCCAAAAATCACAAGCAATTGTTGTGAACATGATCTTGTCTATCTTTTCTTCCTAATAAATGTAAAATACGGCATTAGCTGTGCATTATAGATGAGAAACTATTGAAAAAAACTGCTATCATTTTATAATTTATTAATTTCCTGAGATTGTTAGTCTTACTAATATCTCTCTTTGCATATTTTGTCACACCAAATGTTATAGCTGTAGGATACAGATTTACAAAGCTGTAAATAGTATGGGAATACAAGTTCCAAATCTCATTCGAATCAAATACAAAACAATCCTTAGTTTATTTGCTCTTTTGTCACATTCCTAAAAAAATATTCACACACACACACACACACACACATCTATATGTAAAAGACTTCAAAGTACTCTTGACTTACTTTTGATGTTAAGTTTTTTTTATATACACCTTCTATGACGAAAATGGTTATCAAAACTTTCTCCAAGCCTAATCATGTATGTTTTGTCTCTCTTTCTTTCCAGTCTTGTCCCTTTTCACCATATTTTAGGGCTCTTTTGTGGATAATATAAAAAGGTAATATTAGGATTTAGCATTTTTGTCTATTATTACCTGATTTATGTATATCTCCCGATAAGGTTCCATCATTAACCATTAAAATAGTACTCATAAAACATGTTACATTATGAGCAGGGGTAAGATGACTCTTACTCTTAATGTAACCCTCTACTGCTTCTAAAAATTATGAATTGTAGGAAAAGATTGTCTCTACTAAAGCGCATGTCATGACAACTCAAATATACCCCTTAGATAACACTCGGGTTTTATATAGCACTCTCTCCATGAGTACATGTATGGCTTGTTATTATACTTATCGGTATAGTTAACACTTTACCTTTATTAGGTAAAGATATAAGATTTTGAATCATAAGAAGCCAATACTGTAGAAAAAAATTACACTTTACATCGTTGTTCATAGCTGACTTTTCCTTCATGCTCAACCTCTTAGATTACACAGAAAGGAAAATCCTATCTTTATGCCAAAGGCAAATGCTACCGCTGCTTCATCATTGTTTATCTTTCTTATTTGTTAGTTAAGGGAGACACCATTTTCATTCCATTCTAACACTGATCTACACATTGCACAACATGTATGGACCTATAATTATTTAATGGTATTTCCACTTTAGATAATTGTTGTGGAGGTAAAAAGTGGACTCACCCTACTTGGATTTCACACAATCATTGTAAAGAACTCAAAACTTGTCATATTGCAAAACAAAAGATACTTAAAAATATTAATTATCATTTAAAAATGAGAACATATATCAGATGAAATTTACCAAAAAGGAAAGAAATATTAGTATAATGATAATGCAATTTAATAAAAAAATAAATTATTTAATAAAAAAATTAAATATAAAAAATGATAAAAGCTATAAGATAAATATGGAAAAGAGCATTAGGAAATAAAAATGAGGAAAAATAATTAAAATAAAGAGAATAAAACTTGAAATCAATATAAGATCAAACTACCAAAAAATGTGCAAGATACATACTTAGTGAAAAACATTAATACAATAATTCATTAATTATAGATGAGAAAATAAGAGATCAACTATTATCTTGAAAAAAAAAGTGGAAAAAAAATTATCTTGAAATTTCATAATAGAAATTTATGGAAAATGAAGAGACTACTGAAAATTATTTAAACTTGTGAAGAACAAAGAAAATTTGTAAAAGAATTTAAAAGAATTTAATTACATGGACCATGATCCAAAATTTGAGTTCTTTGCTTTTATTTCAGTCTAAAATAGATATGGAATTAAAAATAAATGTGCAAACTAAGACACTTGATTATAGTTTGAAAATAGTGATGGATCTCTAAAATAATTATATACTTGGAGATCCAAGAAAAAAAAATTAACAAAGAGCAAGTAGAACCAAGATTCTAGAATTGTAGAAAGATTCAAGACTAAAATGAATTTTAGATAAGCTAAGACGATAAATATTCTAGAAATATAATTTGACATTTTTTAGATTGAGAGGAAAATCAATGGGAAAGGAAAGAAGTAGAGAGAAGCAAGATTGTACTTCAACACGAACCAACTTATTGATCCATGAGTTTTCATTAGATACTCTAGACTTCACGCACAAGTTATATTCACGAACTAATATTCACTCCACCGACAAGTTTATGCTTTATTTCAAGTACAAGCTTTTCATCAACTACTCCACTAGTTGATACTATGCTAGATGAGAGCTTGGTTTTGTCTAAACTAAGACATTACTGGTTGGTTAGTGGTGTAGGAAACGCTATAATGTTAGTAGTAGGAGCAGAAAACTTTGACAATATACTTATTAGATTTTTATTACATATGGCACAAGAACCAATTCCAATTGCTTCACATTGAAGTACTCTAGCAACGATAAAGATATATAGAAAAAAAATTAAAAGAATACAACCCCAAATCTAAGGAAAGTTAGACACAAAGGATTTTGAATATACTTCTTTAAGCAGGATATATATAAGATTCTACATATGGTACTGAGATGATTTCACAACAACCATCCCAAATTTTGCCACTTGCCAAATATTTGTGGTTGAAATGAAGTGCAAAGGTGAAAAAGAAGACCTTAATAGACCACCTTTGAGGAACCATGTCACAGCTAAACAGATCGAAATTACTATGAACTCTACTCCCCTAACAATAATGCTATCTGAAATAACTCATCCAGGTATGGCTACAATTTAAACAGCTTGAATAGATGGAGTGCATCTTTTTCAATCATCCAATCATTTTGTAATAGAAGAAGAATGAAAATATTTAATATATTGAATGGATTGAAGATTAAAAAAATTATGCAACTTTTAGTACTACAAAGTGTAATTGATCTCTTAGTGCAAATATATTTTGGTAGAATGTAGTGTAGTTTTTTGTTTTGAGCATGGTTCAAGGTCCTGGATGTATAAGGCTTTTTGTCATCAATGTTAATTTAGTTGATGTATGTTTTACATGATTTGCTTGTAAAATTCAAAGTGTAAGCTTTCACATATATAGGAAATAAATAAATAGAGAAAAGATTCAATTTTTTTTAAGAGCAAGGAAAATGTTATGCTAAAGATGGTAATGTCTTTGAACAGTTATAGACGGAATAAACCAAGCAAAAATTGCACTTCAGCATTATTTTTTACTTCTAAAACTCATATACAAAATTTACCAAATAGGAGTGTATGTTCTTAGTATATACGTAATCAACTATATTTTACAAGCATATCTTTCAAGAAATACATTTATCATATATGGCAATCTTAAAAGTGATACTTATCTAAGTAATTCAATGATTTCACCAAGTTTCTCCAAATGTTAAGGTAAATTACCTTTAGTGTTGCATCTAAAACATGAGAAAATCATAAGAGAGGATAAGAAAATATTCATATCATAAGACAGAATACGAACTCTCTTTTGAATAGTAGGAGTGCATACACATAATCAATATTTAATACCATCAGCAAGGTTTAAGATAAGAGAAATCCTTCACTCTTCACAACTTTGTAACCTTAATCAAGGAGTCTTATAATCCCAAAATCCCAAAATCTCAAACGCTAAGAACTTATAAAACTTATAGAACGCTAATAATATCAACTCAAGTTAAGGTACCCAAGCACATAAATTGAAAAATTCATATCATCACATTTAATAGACCAGTCAAGTGAAAGGTGATAGATGGTAAGGCTAGAACTTGGGACAAATTTTTTCTTTGGACAAATTTTGGCTATATCTAAATGGAATGGAACAATTCTATAGAGCATTGAGGAGGAATGGTTTGTACTTAGCTTAGCTCAAACTTGATTCTATAAAACAACATGCATCATTATCAATCTCCTTGTTTATTCTACTCAAAAGGATAAATGAATGTTGAGTGATGAAATATAGGTAGACATATTATGAGGAGTATGATTTTGGAGGAAGGAATTAACTTGACTCAAATCCAATTAAGACACATCTTGTCGTTGTGCCTTCATCAACTTGCAATATATATATATAGTGAGAGACGTTCGTAGTTGCAACAAATGATCAAGTCAAGAGGCCATTACGGATTGCAAAGATAATAAATATCAAGTCTTATATTGATAATAACTAGACAACTTCAAAGAGAGTTTAGACAGAATGCTATGCCATAGAAAATTAATATGCCACTTTACATTTGTGCTTGTAATATCTATAACTATTTTCTTGGTTGTATGAAAATTATTTTCTTCTTGATATAAAAGATTTCATTGGTGAGACTTGTGGGTTTTATATGCAAAATATCTCTTTGTATTTTAGGCACATTCACTCATAAATCGCCATCCTTTGGTACAATCTGAACCTTCCAATATTTTTGCTAAAATGTTGTAGTTTACACTACTATACATTACCTCTAAATAATAAAGTCTTTTTTCTAATTTCTGGTTTAAACCATCGGCTATTTATTTAACCTCTATCTCTTGCCGATTGAATTTTAAGTTTAAGTTTTAAATTTTCACAAATCTTTAGAGATTGGATTTTGAATGCTTAGATGTACAAGTTGTTACCAATGACACTATCACTGTCCATGTTACACATTTTCTATTGGTCCAAGGAATCCAAGAAGCAGAACGTACTTACACAACGTTAAGGAAGCCAGAAGGAAGTCCAACTTTAATTCCCCAGAAATTAAAGAAATGAGAATGAAGCAAGTCAGGTTATAGTTGTCATCAGATAAGACCTTTAAACCAAGAAAGATTTAGTCTAAGATTATAGGAGTATATGTTCCTGTACCTGTAGATATAAACTTGAACCTTCCCGCCACTCATCTCCTATGTTTAGTTGTTTTAGACGTAATCGCTGATGATTTCGCTTTGAAATTCATGTTATTTCATGAAACTCAGAGAGTGATTCTTGCCTGCGTTCTGGTTCTTACCGCGCTTCCTCTCTGGTCCTCCCTTACTTTTGAAAGAGATTTAGTTGGAGGGATCTTGAAACAAAAGTGAAGGGAAAGATCATAATCAACAAAAATGCATTTAATATGTATGTAATCAGCTCGAAGATTGATTGAAGAAATCGACCCTTCAATTACAGTTGGAATGGAATCACAACCTGTTCGGTTGATATGAGATCGATGAGAGGAACATGATGTATATATATATATATATAGCAATGGATCGGTCTTGAGACTATCTGTCAGATTTCCAATTGTATTGAGGTCATTAGAAACAACCGATCAGGGAGGAACAACGCGGACGCAACAGTGGTCATGACAATGAGGAACTCTAGTGTATGGATACACTTGAAGTGGTTTTTGGTTCCATCCTTCATCAATAAAAACCGATCAGAGGTCGATAACATACTTCAGTAAGTCTCACTACTTGGTCGCGATAAACTTGAACATGTGAGAAAAACCTTCTGCTTTTGAAACGGCTCTCTGAGAATGAAGTGGCAAAAACCCGTTGAGCATACGTCCACTCGTAGTCAGATCCCCTAACTCTTGATGAGACGATGCAATCATGTTGATCAAACTCAAGCTGGGATTGTAAACATTCTGAGTCCTAATGATGTGAAAGAGTATCGGACTACAAATATAAGGTCAGTTATCATACCACCAATCTGTAAGTTCAGTCCAGAATAGAAAATTCTCAAGTACTTCTTCTCCAACTGCTTTCAGTTACTGAGAGAAGTTGGAGAAGGAGCACGAAATCTTAATTTCTTTCGTAAATATGCATTACTCTGACCTCAGGTATCTTCAGAGCTTCTGGCCCTCAGCGGACTCAGTTTAACAATCTTCTTGTAAAGATAAGCTGTAAAGGACCATAACTTGTCTGCATTTGGTTCAACAATCCAGATTCGAGATCAAGCCATTCCTTTCAGCACCAAAGGAGGATGAACTTGTGCCGTCGAAGGGATGCCCGGACCAGAAGGTTTTGCCGTGCGTTAAGGTCATATGATGCCAGGAAGAAATTATTAACACCTCAGATTCGCAATAAATCGAGAATCAGACATGAAAGTAACATGGTCTTAACCAGTCATAGTTGGTCTGTTGGCAATCACGGATAAATTCCAAAGGATAAGATCTTTTTAGATAAGTACTTCTGCATGCCATGATTAAGACCATGAGGTTGTAAAACACGAAAAGGGGTCGAGGTGGGTGTCTTGTCATGGAAGTGGGTTTCTCATCCGGTTCAGAGTGACCTCTAGAGTACACCTTTAACGAAAGAGTACATGTTATCAAATTCACAGCGTTATCTAGCGTGTAGAGGAGAGTTGCTCTGACAATCTCCAAAGCTGCAAATCAGGCTGAAATATAAACGAGATTAAGATCTACCCAGATCCAAAGTCTGAATAAACTCCATGCAAAACGGCTAAGTTCTACTGAGGCAAGACGTACATCACAGCAGCAGTGGGAAGAACCAGTTCCGTATGGTTGAGAAGTGGCAGGATAGTCTCCTTAAATAGCTGTCTACAGGACTTACCTGTTCATCAACTGTTGCAGGGACTTGTATTGACGTTTGCTAGGTGGTCTATTCAAAACGTCAGAGTCCCAATCATCATATTTGTAAATTTGGTTAGCTTCTGTTTGTTCGATCAGGTTGGTCATGACTCTCCTCTTACTAAAAGTGTTTGCATCTTTACTAATACTAGGGAATTGTGTACTCGTCCAACTTTCAGGTTGAATTCCAGCGGGCATAGCTACATGTATTATGTCGACCAGTTCGGATAGTACTTCAAAATCAGGAGCAATCTCGTTGTACTCTGAGAAATCTTCCGAAGTCCCAAAATTCTCTGCGGATTGTTCTCGTCCGCTGGAATCTACACTGCCGGAGAAACTACGCAACTCTAGAAGATGACAAGCCGCTGAAACATCTGCCATGTCGAAGCATTCTATCTCGGCCAGAATGTTTGAAGAACAAACCCGGAGTGGTTTGATACACATATCCGATTGTGATGTATCACCCGAGCAACATAACTTCTCCACACCTGTACTTCCACTCTCTTCCTTGTGTACAACATCGCTGTCGATGGAATATACTGATTCTACCGGTTTACAAACCGAATTATCCTCGAGCTTCACGCTTAGTACGTCACATCCGATTCTTTCTGCATGGGATCGCATTTGCTGTTCATAGGGTTCAGACTTCCCCGACAACTCGTTAACTGCAAGAGTGAGATGATCATCCCTGCCTGTATTCAAATCTTGAGTATCTATTTCTGCTGGCTTACACTTGATACCAAGGTCGACGTAAAGGTCTAACCCTGAAGCTGAATACGCGGACCAGTTCGATTCGACACCAGCACCTAGAAGGTTGATGCAGAGCTGCAGACCGGTCGGAGATCCTACCTTGTGTACAGTGCTGAACACGTCCATTGGTTTTGTTGGGAGGTTTTTTTTCTTCTACGTCATGGGGACGGAGGTCTTGTCACTGCACTGATATAGCACAAAAGTATAACAGTTCAATCCGAATCCAAGTGGGCAGATCAAGAAATGAGTGCCTTTGTCTTCCAAATAAAGATTCAATTAGCATTCAAACCTGCCTAACAACTGCTCAGCGATTTACGACATCGAACACAATCCCTCGAGGACGTTGGAGGACAATGGTCCATCTCGCATGCTAGGAGCTTGAACTCATGTTTTAAAGGAGTTACGCGGGGACGAACACATCCAGACGAAAATTTCAAGGACTGCCATTGCAAAAGCAACTGACGTACCTAACCGATTTCAATTTGCAGCAGCCAGCCAGCCATTATCTCCCCGCGGCGAACCCTAGTGTGTTCTTGAAGCTCTTGTAGTGAAACTCTCATATTTCTCTAAAGTTCCTCCAACCTTCTTGAACATACTACGAGCTTCAGGCTCCAATTGAGGACTCCCGGATTCTTCTCGTCAAACTCGTACCGAGGTTTCTTCCGCAGACCATGTAATATTACTATCTAAACACCAGAAACCACGACTCATAAAATGACCTCACAGACACGAAAACAACTCTCCACAGATGTAAGTACAATCTTGCTCGAAGTAAGCACTTCCTAGTTTCGTTTTCTCATGGAGATTAGTATTGCTCTCATCTATTTAGACAGCATCGGGATTTGTTGCGTCCGTCTATTAAACTTGAGAGTCCGGCTATAAAGAAAGAATTCACACCGCATCCATCTGCTGGTGCTGCTGTACCGGTCCGGAAGGTCCTCATCTGATGGTCCACAGGACTACATCGAAACAAACTTGGACCCGGAAGTCTGTTAAGACGTAGGCAAAAGACCCGAGGATTATACAAACGCTGCATACAGTCCTGTAATCCAATCCGGACCTGGTACGGAGTTCCATACTGTAACGAGCAGTTCCTCAATGTAACTGGCGCAGTTAAGCCATATAGTTGACCCTCATACCTATGTTCAACTATGGTTGTGACCTTTCTTCATGGACTTCAAACCGACCTTTTTCAGAGGATTTGTAGTGGGACCGTGCAGTGAGTTCGGACTTTTGCCGTGGCTGCAAAGCATGGACCTGTGAGTAGGGTCCCTGCTAGATGATGCAAGAGAGAAACATAGAGAAACGAACAGCATTTTGTATAATCTACCACCAGGATTTACGTAATGTACGGTTACACTAGCATCTCGACTTGAATTCGATTGATTACCTATCGACGCTTCCATCGGCGCGTGGATGAGGAGTTTCAGAGGAGGTCATTTCTCTGAGATGAGAATCGAAGGTTGAATAATATATCCACCACCACATCACATGAACAAAACCTATCCATGTTCCAATGCTGATATATATGTATAAATGGATCAGGTGAGTATTTACAGTACACTGCAGAATTCACTCTCCGTCAACATCAAGACAGTATTAAGTGTATCCGAAACTTACCTGGAATGAGAACGAATACAGTAAACATCAAGACAGTATTAAGTGTCCGAAACTTACTTGGAATGAGAACGGATACAGTAACTGCAGGATGAACTACTATTGATATGAAGAAAATTGAGTTCCAAGAAGAATGTCATTCGAGCTGAATCAGATGTCTGGAGTTGTTTCCAGAGTAATTTGATGAAGGTGCGTGGAGATCCCGCAGACATGTAAGATCTGAGGGAATTCACAGTTTGTGGTCACAGTACCATGAGTCCGCAATTCTTCACATTTGTACATTTTAGGAGCGTCTGAATTTTGCAATGCAGATTTAGTCCTTCACGCACACAGTTGGTACTTGTGCACACGGCATGATCTTTAAAGTTGATTTCACCTTGTTCTTTTCCCTTGGAGGACTCCACCTCCAACTCCAAGCAAAACATGCATGCAGTCGGCTAATCCGCTGCATTTTTGGATCGGTGCTTTGCATGTCAAATGGAAGCAAGTCTGTTATTGGCAAATATTGTCCCAAAACAGTACTGAGGCTAAGTAACAGTGGTTAATGTGCCTCCGAAATTATGGTACAGCTGGTCTATAGACCATAAGTCCTGAGAAGGGCAGAGTGTCGAAGATAAATCTTGATTTGACTACCTGACCTTTCGGTTGGCGTCCTGAAAGCCTCAGAGCTCAAAAGTAGATCTGAGGAACCGAGAGTAGGAGCCTCGGGGCAACCCATGTTGATGCGAGGTAGGCTGATGGGCCAGGTTTCCTTCTCTGGGTGGTATACACCACCGACCAAAATAACCCACTACCATACCATACAAAACACAACGAAGTATGTATACAATGCCTGGGCTGGCCAAGGCAACCCACAAGAAGAAGGAGAAGAGTATAAGAAATGCACGTGACCTTAACTGGCAGGGTATTACACAGAAGTTACCTAACAGCAATCCAAGCTACCCTAGAGAGGATACGCATCCTTCTTCCCGTTGATGCCGCCAGATGGATCCTGATCCCTGCTCGATGGAACCGCCAACCTGCATTTACATTTCATTTTGACTGCGCACACATATCCCACCTCCGCTGGTTTGCTCAAAATAAGCTCATGATGTCCGGCCACGAGTCAAAAGCACAAGTGTGCTATTGTGTTCAATTCTACCGTCCAATTCTCTTAACAGATTACTTCTTTGGCTTATTTGGATGACAAATTTAGATATCGAAACCAATGCGCCATTTGCTGTGGTCTGGTCCTTACCTTAGTCCAGCACAGATTTCCGTGTACAGATGAAACATCTGCCATGTACAGATGAAGCATCAGGCTTCTCGTGGAAACGATCCAAATTGTACGCCGTTGGTTGATTAATCACATTCCGGACATTCTTCGAACTCCTTGTGGTAGTGACTGCAGAAGACAGTTCCAACAGCTAAAAATAAGTTGACGCAGAATAGCATTCAAAAGCAGTACTTTTCAACGTATTCTAAACGCTCTTCTGATACTTGAAAACTGCGAAATCGTTTACGGACCCACTTCTCTGCAGCTCCCGTAGAAATACGCCCATGTCAATCTAGAACATTATAAAAGTTTTAGCTGGTGTTCCTGCTGTTACATATACCGGCATTTCTTTCATCATGAAGTTTGCACAGTCTGAGAAAGTATCAACTTGAAGAAGCATAGCTGCGGTTGCAATCTCCAACAATGAACCATCCTAAACCATAAAAGCTTGTTGTTATCATCTTTCTCCTTTTATATTGTGGTGTCTGCATAAAGTTACTTTAGTTTACTTAGAGAAGGTTTAGCTGCAGAAAATTCGATCGACCAACCCCCTACAGAAAGAGTTCATTGAGATTCTGACCTTGAGGTTTCAAACTGACCGTAACTAATAACAATTCTGGACACTGAAGGAGCGAATGACAGGCCATCGAAGATGATTCTACAGTCGGTACGCGTCCGAAGTATACGTTTACTCTTTTGAACTTCACGTGTGTTTGATCTAAGGACATATCACATCACCATGGGAACAACATACATAAGGGGTAAGTTAGTAGACCAAGGTCAACTCTGTTCGTATACTAAACAAGTTTTGTAACAAATGAATTCCTTTCAGTTCTTTGTATATAAACAATGTTCATGCGTAGGTGTGGCTTAACAAATTTGGGTTTAACCGCATGAAGTTTTATACTCTCAAGAACACCATTTTTCTTTTTCTTTTCTTCTTAATTGTGACTTCAACTAACAGTAAGAATCATCTTATTTAAAAGTGCCAGCCACCTGATTAGTATTGAAGAATGAATTGTTCCATGCCAGTGAACTCCTGTCTAGGGCGACTGAGGAATGACCACAGCCATAGCCAGTCAGTAATCAATCCTCTCAGAAGTATTGATCAGTCCTAGGAGACAATCTCAATAGTCAATGATCAGTGCTAAAAGACTGATGTAAGATCTGGACATTGATGAGAAAACACTCTTGTAACTTCATATCTGAGCCAAGACTCCAGGCTAATTAAGTTAAGTTGTACTTTGCATATACAAGTTAGGAGAAAAGAAAGAGCCCAAGAAGGGCACTTCGAAGTGTTAAGGGCCCATGACTATGTTTGTATGTTGGCCTTTTGTGTTGGATTTCTGTGTTTATTATTCTGATTTATATAAGGGCAGTGATATTTATCAAAAGGTTATGAGTCCATTCAGATTTCAAACTAGCGAGCCTAAAAGCTACGTATTTATTTAATGTGGAAGAATACAATGGATATCTATTTTCAGAGGGAGGATTTTCTATCCATAGTAATAGGTGAAAAATAATTGGGGCTATAGTGGAGAGTGACAAAAAATAATAGCGGATATAATGGAGGCTGAAGAGCTCAAAGCACTTGAGGAGAAAAATAATGAAGCACTTCTTCTATTAGTTACTAGTATCTCAACATCCAAATTCGATGGGGTTATTAGTGTAAGGAAATCAAAGATACCAAAGGATATGTAGGATACTATGAAAGCTCGTATTGGACCACAAGACTTGGCAAAGCAAATGAAATTGGAGTATGAAAATCACGGTGTATTTGACCCAAAGAACAAGAGTCTATGGATAAATGGCATTCAAAGATTAAAAATGATCATATGTGACCTCACCTGTGGTGAATTTCAGGTTGTATAATACCAAATTCTGTATACTATTCATGAGAGTAATGATTATTTCTTCTCTATTAGACTCGTATGATTGAGAGCTCCAATGGAGGAGGAGTCATCAAACCTTCAATATTAATATGAATACTCAAAGGCAAAGTTGAGGTTTCTTATTCTCCAACAAAAAAATTTAACAATTGATAACTCTATCTAATAAATAAGAAAAGGAAAAAAAATTTAAATCCCAAATTCAAAGAAAAATGTTATGCGTTGATTATAAAAAGCTAGGAATTATTGCAGAGTGCTAGAAAATAAATGGGAGAAATTTTGGGAGTAAAATAAGGGATGGTTTCCAATCAAAATTCCAAATATCACAAAATAATCAAAGGAGGAGCAACACAATTATCAATGTGAGTTGGTCATGGTTGGAGTATGACACTCTCAAAAGATACGATTGATTTTGTATTCTTGAGCAAGCAACCATATGAATGAATGGAAATAAATCATTGTCAATGAATTATGAGACGAGATTACTTGTCATAACATTTGTAATGCCGAAGCTATTGTTCTTGGATGTTGGAGTGGTAGTGTTGGTAGTCATAGTTATTTTGGTAGCTACTCATTGACTACTTGTTGGCAGTCAGATTTCATGTTAGGGCTACTTATCACATGGTGAGAACCAACATCACAAGTACTATTTGCACCACTAGATGAGTCGTCACCAATGCACGTTAGGGCTCGAGACCTAGGTAGAGCAATGCAGCTCTAGATAGCTCACTTCTCTAATGTTTAGCCTTTGAGTTCCTGGTTACGGTGGATAGAGGCTAGCGAGCATCACCTAGAGTCTCTTAGCTACATGGGTGTGGCTTCATTGGAATCAGTGCTCGGATGTTGTCTGATTGTTGAGTGAAGGATCAAGCATATGATTTGAGTGTGATTCAAGTGGAAGAATGAACTGATTATTGTGGCACTTTAGGGTTCATGTATGACTTATGTGTGAGTTGTGCTTCTATAGTGTATGATGTTAACAATGATATATGTTATGTATGGATGTATATATGTATGATATGATTTTTCAGATCTCATAGTAAAATAATACCAAATACAAACTTTAGGAGTTGGTGAAGTATCAATCAGTTCTATGTTGAATGGAGCAAGAGAATTTTGTACACTAATTAAATAATATGCTATGTGTGTCTAAATCAGAAAAATGTGATATCCAATAGTAAACTTGAAGAAAAAAGAGTAAATGTTATTTTTATGTATGGATTATGACATGCAATAAATCTGATGGCTTAATAATCATGTGCAAAGTCAATATAGGAGATTTTTATGGATTAAGCAATAATTAGTGGAGAATAAGCATTTTATTGAAACTAATGAGAATATTTCAGTTGCAAATTATGCATTTCTAGAGCTTATATATATACTTTGCACACAAGGCTTGGAGATTTAAATCATAGAGCTCTATTTTGCTCAATTATAACACATGGTAGATTGTCTAAATATTAATCAAATTGAAAATAATACATATGGACAATTAATATCTAAGGAAAGCAATATGTAGAGAAGGTTTAGTCATAAATCAACTCCAAAAAGAGAGAAAACATTCTTGAATTAGTACTAGAGTTTGATTTTTGTGAACACATGGAACATCAATAACAGTTAAAAGATCTCAATATTGTATTACCTTCATAGATGAAAAGTCAAAGACAGTATGTTATAATTTCTTAAACACAATAATGAAGCATTTAGCAAGCTTTAGTAATTTAAGGCAAGTGGACAAACCGTGGCATGTGTAAAACATCTTTCAACAAAGTACTCTTACATTTTCTAAGGCAAGAAGAGATCAAGTGACAAGTATAAGGAAGAGAACACTTGAGCAAAATAGAATGGATGAAGGAATAAATAAAATACTCATGGAGAAAGTGAGTACAGTACTCATGGGTAAAATTGTTTCTAAGATATCTTGGGTTAAAGCAATCAATACATTAGCTTACATATAATAAGAGTCAGGTAAGTACAACCACAGAAAGTCCTACATAAAAAAACACCTTACGAGGGATGGATGGGAATAAACCCAAGTTAGGAGTGATTGTTACATAGAGATGGACAAAGAAATTGAGCAAAGTTTTATTCTAAAACTAGTAAAATTATTAAATTAGTAAAGATGGAGCTCCATGGAGCTTGAACAGCAAAAAGATCTATTAGATTAATAGATGTGTGGGATTAATAGATGTAAATATATATTATATTTACATATATTTACATATATATTATATTATATTAATAGATGTAAATTTCTTTAATTATAAGAGAAGGAAATCAAGTTGAAAATACATTAAGTACGGAGAAAGACAACTCTAGTTATTTAAGACCAAATTAGTTAAAATATATTTTCCAAGATTTCTATCCAAACAATTTCTCAAAGGGATATTCTACCTATTTAAAACCTATATTACAATGGAGAAAGTATAAAGAAAAAATTTTTAAGTCCATCTCTCCCATCTTCAGAAGAGAATATAGCAAAAGATAATCAATATGCTAACCAAGCAAATCTAAATTTTATATATATCTTCATGCAAATGAAATTATGAACTAGTCACAAATATTGAATAAGGAGATAAAGTTCTTATCTATGATGGGGCTCTTTAAAGTGATAAGTAGCACTAAGTTCTACTTGATTTTTTATTGAGGAATAAAATTTAGATGCTAATAAATTTACCAAAGGGTAAAAAGGTTATTGGATGGATATCCCAAGGAAAAATTTGAGAAGTTCAAAGCTAGACTTGTAACCAAAGGATAAAAAATGCGAGTTCATACTCACCAAGAACTAAATTATCTTTCAAGAACTATTCTTGTTCCTTGAAAGTATTTTGGTTTTTTATGTTTTCTAAATTCTCAAAATATAATTTCTTGAATTAGAGGGAACAAATAACTCCTACATGGGTACACAATAGCAAGATATAGACAATCCAAAGATAAACATTTCACCAATAGTTGTAAAATGAAAGGGAAGTTTACAACATGTACCTAAACATTTGGGGAATATTTACTATCCATATTATCTAACACTATCTTGAAAAAATTCAAGATCTTGCTTTCAAATCATCACTCCAAAAGAATTTACATGCGTTTTACTCCTCAAAAACACCCATGCTTCTTAAAAATATCCAAGTAGTATTTCTTGATCCGCATCTTATAGCATGCACTTTGTAGGTCATCCTTATATATCACATTCTTGATTATACATAAAACCCTCATAAAAATTCCTTTGACTAGATTAACACTATATTTGGTTATCTTTTTAGAGTCCATTTCCATGCATTGAGGAGCTTCATCCTCTTCATTCTAATTCTACTTTCCATTCTTTCCAAAATCTTAATAATAGAAGAAAACTTGCTCATGAATTTGAACTTTGGTGGTGTTGTAATGATCATCGTAAATTAAATGCTAAATGATGGTGTTTATGATTAATTTCTTGGAGCCTCTAGACTCCTCCCACAAAGACAAGAGTACTCTAAATATATTTACTCAAAGAGACACTTGGCATCTACTCTGTATAAGACACTTCTTTATAGAGGTGGAAGCCGTATACCTTTACACCAAAATCTAGGTTGGGAGCCATTGGGCTCTTGCCTTTAAACATGCACTCACTTTGCCTCATCTTGTTACATCAAGATATGTAGTGTAGGCCTCAACATGCCTAACTAACTAACTTTATTCCGGTCAAAGCATCCTATCCCCTCTTGATAGTCTTAAACTTTGTTGAGACTACTTGAGGCATATTCTATCTAAACTTTCCATCCAATGCTTAACTATCTTATGTCATATCTAAAATTGTCTAAATCTGTTTGAAATTGCATAAAAATTCTTAGAACTTCCTAGAGCATACACAACCTAAAATTACTTGAATTCACCAAAATTTCCATAAGATCATAGTATAGCTTTTGAGAAGGACTTGAGCAGGACATATGCTTATATGCTTAGAATGACCTTCTTAAAGACTTTGCCTTAACTTTTAGAAAATGCTATGAAGGATGGACCTTATAATAAAGATGTGGAATATTTGAATTATTGGAGATGCCTGCAAGATAGTTATGGTGCTTTTATGGATATTAGAGAGGTAGTAGCTACCAATTGATACCCAAGAGAAGGCTCTCGATAATGAGGTATGTACAAAAGCTATTTTCAAAGCTATGTAAGGAGTTAAATATCAATGTTAGGTTAGGAATTATGTATAATTTTATTCATTTTATATATTTCATAACCTTAATAAATTAAAATTATTTATTTCCATAATCCTTAGATGAGTTAATAAGTAACATGGTGCATGCTAACGTGGAGAGCCATGCACAAAGGACCTCAACCTTTACTTGAATTTCTTATTCTTAGATAAATTCATTAGATCAGATAGGCTTTTGCTGAAAAAGCATAGAAATTGAGGTGCAAGAAATCAAACAATCCTCTTGTTTTGTCTTAATTCAAAAAGATGAAGATGTGATGATATTTGTTTTCTTTGGTTGTTTGGAGAGATTGTAAAATCAAATAGATATTGATGTCAATGAAACATTCTATCCATTGATCAAATGTTTAGTGAAAATGGAAAAAATGAGAAATGGGAAATGTGAAGTGTGTTTTTTCTAAATGGACATCTTAAGGAGTAAATATACATGGAGCAACCTAAGGTTTGATTGAGAAAAGAGGAGAAAGAAATATATGTTCTCTCAATTTTGACTAAAAAAATGAAAAACTTGGAGAAAATTAGATGGTGGATACTCGTCTCTTTAGGTTTGAAAGGAACATTTTTAATAATTGTGAAGTATTTTCAAGGGATAATCATATGATATATTGATCATTTCAATATTTGAAGATGATATCCTAATCTTGGACTCGATGGAGAAGTTAAATGCAAGATTGAGATGAATGATTTAAGTAAAATTCTGAAATTCAATATGAAAAGTGCACCAACCCAATATGGAAAGTGCACAATACCCTTCCTTTGGAGCTTGATCACTATATCAATCAAGAGATGCACATCAATTTGAGAAAGTAGAAATAACATCAAGTAAATTGTGTATCTTTGACTATGTATTTACTTACATATACAAGGACTAATCTAAATTATGAATTATTTATTTATACTTATATAACCTTGAGAGTTTCCATTTTTGAAGAAAATAAAATTATCAGTTATTTAAATATTTAAATATTTAATTACAATGAAAATTGAAACTCAAGTAGAGAATTATTAGGTGGGACACTTTGATACTAATACTCGCCAAAGATTTAGATCAAAGCGAATCTACTTCATGCAATATATTTATTTTAGGGCAAGAACCATAAGTAAGATGAACAATAAAAAATCTAGTAGTATTCTCTCTACATGTAGCTTAGAAATTATAGTTTTCATTCAAGTCACTAAGACGTTATTTGTACTCAGAATTTGATTTCTGAATTGGGAGGATTCTTAGAGTGCAAGCCAACTCCATTGAAGGTGGATATCATCTCTTGCTTTGATGACAAATCCAATTTATTACTAAAAAATAAAGCAAAAAGAAAAGAAAATGCTATTATATGAGGGAAAAGTTGAATATGAGATAACGTCTTGTAAGAACTAGGTTATGAAAGATATCATAGCAAATATTCTCACCGAGGTAAAAACAATTTGGTTATCATGTGTAATCATATAGGACTCTAATAAAGAATTCATTGAGGGATGTCTAGAGCTACCGATGAATGAGCACAATTATAGCCCATCCATAATCAATCCTAAGACAAGGGCAATAACCAATCCTCAAAGACTGATGTAGACTCTGAGCATATATATATATATATATATATATATATATATATATATATATATATATATATATATATATATATATATATATATATATATATATATGAGTAGAGAAAAAAAGTTACACGTCAAAGGCGCTCATGTATGTTATGCTCTTTGTGTTGGCTTTTGTTATCATAAAGTGGTGTTTCAACTCATACCAGCTCAACTCACACCAGCTACTTTCTCTACAACGATGAGGTTTTGCCTAGGTTTGGTTTAGGTTTCCACCCATTTGCATCTTCATTATTCACTTGTGAGTGTGGTTCTACACTAGATGCAGCAGCAGTCCACATGAAACGGTGTCCTTTTGGAGGACAGAGGATAGCTACCCATGATGCCATTAGGGACATAGTGTTTGCTATGGCACGAGAGAATGGATACTTGGCTTGGATGGAGAGTTTGTATGCTTTGCAAACGACACTTGTCATTGCAGACTTATACTTGGTCCGAGATGATCAGGTGACAGTAGCGAATATCGTGGTTACAGACCCTATGTGAGATACCATTTCGGAAGAGTGATTACCCATCCCCTTGGATGGGCGGCAAGTGCAGCAGCAGGTCGCAAGGTCTCCAAGTATAGGGGCATGCAACGAGGTCACCTCTTTGTTCCTCTAGTCTTGGAGTTATATGGAGCGATGGACACAACATTCGACACATTTGTCCGGGAGTGCGCGAGAGCTTATCATGTTAGGCATCAGGGGTACCACTCTCACTCTCATACTTTGTAGCATATTTTAGACAGCGTGTGTCCATTGCTCTACCGAGAGCAATGGCTGGTGCAATCCATAGGAAAGCAATCACATTAGGTGATGTTTCTTCAGATGTTCCAGTTGTGTGTAGACCATACGACTTGCATAGCTCGGATGTCTTAGGTGCCGTAGGGCAGATTTCTCATATGGACTCTATTGGGGCTTAGGCCCATGTTAGTTTTTTGTCTCTTCCTTGTAAGGCTTGATGGTGTCTTCCCATCCTTCGTTTTTACTACGCGGTCGCCCTCATTCTCATTTCAACTCATAAACGATTCTTCCCTATCAAAGTTCCACTGCTACACAAAGTTCGCCAAATTATGGAAGATCTGCTTAACATTTCCATAATATCTCACAGAATTATGGAAGATCTGCTTAACATTTCCATAATATCTCACAGAGTCTGGGCAAAATACATTAAGGACAAACACCAGATAATTTTGAAATAAAGTCAGCTGTGAACCGATTGGTTGTAGTACTAGCATTATTCCCAAATGGATACTTTCCCCATCGCAAACAGAACAAAGATCCTTTTCATCTCTTTTCTCTTCCCCCTTAAAATGGGCATGAGAATTTCAGACCGGACTTATTAATTTCAGAACCTATCAAGTTTATAAAGTTTAGAAAAACGTCTCATTAGTATGAGTTATCGTTATTTGCAACCAGAATCAATCCTAATCATAAGGGCAATCCTAAGTTTCCACTCGAAAACTAGAACGTTGTTTGCTTAGAATACTGTCTAAAAATTTGGTCTGCCACTTACGACAGTTTGAATTTGTAGATGTACTGTCTTACTGAGTACAATTTAACGCTTAAGACATAATTTCGCTTGCTTTGTTTGATTCATCGACATCGAAACTAAGATGTACTCCGTTGAAGGTTCCAAGGGTAAAGACGTGGATGCAATGCAGTACATAGGGATTAGAATATATCATTCCTGTGCTCGAGGTTTCAGAACTACAGGAGGATGAGGGAGAAGGTTTAGTGCTCTGCATTTCCCCTGAAAACTTGCTCAATTCCGGTTCATAAGGATCAAAGAGGCCACAAACTTCTTTCTTCTACCGAGGTCGGCATCCTCCTGTCCTGTCAGGCGCTGTACTCTGCGGCTTTGATGCTAGCGCCAGAAGGGTACGCTCTACCCCAGCAGGTGTTCGTCAGAACTGACCTTACCAGATATATTCGAGTTTCAGGCAGTAGATAAGTGCCGCACTATTTGCTGTTCCCGTACAGTTGTAGGGGTCATCAATCAAAACTTGATGGCATTTATTGGTTTCTTATTACATACTCTTGCATTCCCTATGGACGTATCCTTCATCTAACAAATCGCACACAAGTTTTCCACGACGGAGCTCCGGTGGGTGGTGTAGGCTCGATGTTTACTGCAAGTATGCCGATGATATGTGGGTTCAGCCTGGTACTTCGAACCGCAGCATTCGCGCACAGAGATGACAGACAAGAGGCATGCATGCAATATAGCCAAGAAAGAAGCAAAGAGGATCAACGATGAACAGATGATGATACTGATACAAACGAGACAATGATGGAGACATGGAAACAAGAGTTCCGTATTGCTGTCAGTCGCATGAAGAGCTCGTGGGACGGAGATTTCGAAGTCCGTGCGTACGCAAGAAAGGAGGACTAGATAGATATGTCTGCATGTACTTTATGAACGCATTAGTGCAGGACCATTGAACACTTGAAGGAGGCAGATAGACTGTCATAGTAAGTCTTCACGCAAGCACGCAGTGGTATCGAACTGTAATTACAAGATATGCGAAACAATCTTCACCTCAAAACACTGATCTATTCTATCACACCAAAACTCCTCTAATCTTGCGTTGTCTTCTTGGGCTCCCTCTATCGAAATCGTAGCAAATCGCTACGCTGGAATCCGACGTTTCCTGTGACTAATGAACAAATCAGACTCGGAAACTGCTGACTCAAGTTGGAGTGCTCTAATTACAAGTGAAACAAAACTTGAAAACGGACACCGCTACAACTTCTACAGTTTGGAGAAACGAAAATTTTCGCTCTTCGAATCGATACTATAAGTTCCGCAGTTTCAACCTAGCAAAATTGGCCGTCGCCAGAATCGGCATTAGGCTGGTAGTATTTACACTACTCAAGTGGGGGGAAAGAACTTGTGCAAGTTCCAGGGAAGTTTGTAAAATTCTTCATTCCTCGAGTCACCGGTGAACTTGTGAAACCTCGACCACCAATGCATCCCACGATCACGATGTGAGATGCTTGCTTTGATGGTGTTGTCCAGAATGGCGGCGACAGCTAAGGCGATCACGACTTGCGATGTGAGGATGACGTTAAACAAATCATTAAACTGAAAATATCCCAGGCACCATAAGATTGTTAGCACATGAGCAATTCCTTGACGTGAAGAAACCGACGCTTGCGAGAATGTTATGATGAAAAATTACAGAATACATGACAATGGTTGGATTGGCGAAAGTAGACGTGCGTACCCATCGGGCTCCGGTGTGGACGGGTCCATGTCCAGCGCTTAATGTGAACTGGTTAAAATACTGAGGTACGGACAGGGCCAGGAACAATGCTGTTCCTACTATGAACAGATTGCGAGTCAAGTTGATGTTTGTGAATTGCAGAATAGATATACCTGCCGCGGCTGGAGAGAAAACGATAGAAGGTGTGAGAGTTGCTCAAATAAACGTTACTCGTGCCAATATCATCAGAGGGCGGAGGCGAGCAAGAGCAAGAAAGTCTTACCGACGATGCCAAGAACGATACAAAGCACAGCTGCCAACATTGGTAGTGGAATGGAAGCAAATATTGCTCCGAATTTTCCAAAGAGTCCGAAGAATATCATCCAAACCCCGGCGACTTGGATAACCCTTCGACTACCCACTCTGGTAATCCCGATAAGGCCTATATTTTCACTGCATATACCACAGATGTGGATTGTGAGTATCATCACTCTTCGGGGTTGTAGACATCCAAAACGACGTTTCAGTGAGGGCTAGCATCAGATATACAAGACTCACGGAGAAATAGTTGCTCCAGTAGCTGTACCAAACATTCCACCGAGAAGAATCCCAATTCCTTGCCAACCAATTCCTCTCGAGATAACGTGAGGCGGGGGTGGGGTAGCTCCTGCAAGTCGAGACACGGCGTAATATCCTGCAGTGGACTGGAAATGACAATAAACAATAAACAATAAGATTCATCAAAGTCGTCTGGACAGCACTTGGAGCTTCATGTGGAAGAAGAAAACATTGGCTCGGTTGCGAGATTTTCACCTCCACCAAAGCAGCGAAAACTCCCGCCATAATACCGAATGCATGAGCGGCGTTAAAAGTAGGTGCACCCCACTGCAGAGGGTATGGAACTTTGATCCTGTTCATAATGCAAGAGTTTAGAAACTGTTTTTTCTCTCCACGAAATTTGAACACCAGCATAGCGAAAGGGCAGAGAACAGAAGGCCTCACCATGGGGCATTCTCGATGAGACCCGCTCGATCAGTTCGGCAATGTTGCTGACCCAGAGCGGAAGCGTTCCTGTAAGCTCCGCTGACCGTCAGGATGTGTGCATACCCCCATATAACTCCGAGTCCAAGGATTACGGGGAAGAGCTCAAAAATGTGGAAGTGCTGGCGCACTTTGATCCTCAAATGTTTCATGTACTGACGGAGACAGACACAGTGATTCGAGTCAGTAAAACTACCTCGAGAGAGCGGACTGTGTCGTATAAACGGCCCACCTAACAAGCACAATGATTTGGCTGGGGAGAGGGTAAGAACCTGAGAAAACAACAGTATAACGAGGATGGTAGGAATTCCAATTTCCACGCACTTCGCAACTTGAGCAAATCCATAACCGTAGAGTCCAAGAGCATACATGGCAACGGTGGGAGCAATAGACACCGGACTGAAAAACCTGTGTGCAGGAAGAGAAACTGAGTCAGGTCGTGTGCTTAAGGTTTGACGCCTCTAACAACAGATGATGTGCATTGGGCTGAAAGTTATGGAGGCCTGCATACCGTGAGGCGATTCCCCAGAGTCCACTGAACCCCAGTATAACCTGTAGACTC
Organism: Lunularia cruciata; assembly: GCA_948567375.1. Classification (NCBI taxonomy): domain Eukaryota; kingdom Viridiplantae; phylum Streptophyta; class Marchantiopsida; order Lunulariales; family Lunulariaceae; genus Lunularia; species Lunularia cruciata. Next base: position 18,216,905 of record OX419762.1, on the reverse strand, counting down.
GAGGCAGCAATGAGCGCCCCTTGTACTTCACGCATGGTGCGCTCGAACCTCTGCCAAGTGAAGGAGGAGTGAGAACGTGTGTACCATCGCCAAAAAATCTTACATATCCATACTACATAAAATAACGGACCCAGTACCTCTTTGTCGTCGACGATGTTCGCCAGTCTCGCCGAGTTTATAATGGTGAGAGTGGGTATCAGGTACGCAAACGAAACTCCCGAGACGACAGGCAAGCGGGTGCCGAGGAAAGTTTGAATAAGTGTATTGATTCCTGATACGAAGAGTATTGTCTGAATCACGCGAGCGCGATCACCCTGGGGGAGAGAGATAAATGGAGGTGTAATTCCAGGTAACGCATGAGCGATGAATGGAGATGTTATTGTTTCTATTCTAACGCATGACACTTCATGATGATCAAACAGGAGCCTCGAAATGACGGTACAAAAACAGCTGAAGTTAAAAGACGTACTTACATTGTCACCTCCCATGAGGGGGACCAAAGACGATGATATGAACAAGACGGGGAAGAGAAGTGTTAGGTAGTGCTGGAAACCCAGCACTATCGTCTCGGCTGCATAGAGAGCGCAAAGTCAGATGCTAGGCAGGGGAACGCAACATTGTAAGATGAGGTGGAGTAAGAAGATAGCTGGAGTTCAACTACCCTCACGTATTTCCGACAGAGAAACAAAATTTGAACCGGTAAGAAATCAACCGACTCCAAGAGAAAGATACTTACGCCAGACAGGATCATCGTTGATGCAGTACCGCAGCCCGGGAAGCTGCTCGTGTATTGGGTGATGAAGAGGCTCCGTGTCTTGAGGCTGCTTGCCACCCTTTCCTAGGCCAGGAATGGGCGCAGCAGCCATCTTGTTCTTCCCTATCGTGACTAGCTTTTGATGGACCCCGAGAGTATGAATCCCCCCCACCCCCAGTCCGCTCGCTCGCTCCGTCGCAGGCTACTCGATCCTGTACGCTGCGCAGCGCCTTACTACTTTACGCGAGAATCGAATCTGATTCCGAACTCTCCCGCGAAAGGTGTGTTGACCAGACGAGACTCCAAATTACGAACTACGAATCGAACTTGACTCCACTGATCTACATAAGGCTAGCTACTGTCAAAATTCTGTTGCTCCCAGGACTTTGAGCTCGTGCTTGGTTTTTCGGTGCCTCATGTCTGGTGGGACCGTGAACTTTCTGCTGATAGGATCAAGTCTTGAGCTTGGGCTTAGTCTTCTGAGTTGGAGCTCTCGAAGACAAGTCGCGCTGAGGTGCAACACGAAAACGCCAAAGCTGACACGAGCAGAAAGCGGACGGGCATGGTCATTATGAAGGACAGACGAACCCAACGGTCTTTTCCTTCAATCTGCAGGAGATTCGTCGGCTCTCACTGCCCCCAGAGAACCCGATAAACTTACCAACCTTCGTTTCTGCCGGGCTGTCGATGGTATGGCTGGGTAGGATTCGGGAATTCAAAAATAATATTGGATCTGATCCTAGCAATTAACATGGTCAGCACTACATAGCTACATGTACCGTACTGTACTTTCCTCTATATTCTCGACTGTCCAGGTGGAGAGGGGTGCTGAGCTACACTTCTTTAATATTTTTCGTTGCAGTAATGTTGTTCTTTCCACTTTAGCAATCGTACTCATATCTCTGGACTTGGTATCCACCTGTAGTTTGTTCAATCTTTTGAAAGTTCAAAGACCCATTGAGAGGAAGGCATCTTGAACTTTCTGAATCCCTTTAATTTACAAGCTTAATCAAATTTAGTGGGAGATCTACTTCATTAGATGCTCATCAAAAAACTCAACTAGTGCAGGAGCGTGGCACATGTTACTGATAACCCCCTGTGCAATGGGTTTCTAGCTCCATTCAATTCCGATTACAAATTTCATTCATGACGAAGAAGGAACTATAAATGTTTTAAATTTTGAAGAACGCGATACTGTGTCTAAACGTTGAGCTCATGTAGTTAGAGACCCACCCACTACTGTAATTTCTAATTCACACCCGTGAGCATTTTTACTAAAGTGCAATTGAGTTCCGCTTTGTGAACGAGTCTTCAACAATGGCCGTTAATTCAAGGTCCGAACGTTGAAATGGAAGAATCGTACTAATTGCCTCTCACGTGTTGCATCACATACGGTAAGCAAAACCTTGATGAAACGGTTGTTTCGGGAAGAGATTTAATCGGCCATGGGGAGTTGGAAGGGCAAGTAGTATATATAGCGCACTGTTGTCGACACAGGTTAATGAATTCCCACCGTTTCGGACTGCCATCGTCGTGAACTCGGAATTAGAGAAGGAGAGAAGCATGGAAAGACAAAGAGTAGGTGGACGGGTTTTGATGTCTTAGGACAAAAACGTACACTTGACAGGCAGGTGCATTAAATTCGTTCCGCCGGGGTTTTGAATCCAGCCCTGTACGACCACACTGCCTGGCCGGAACCGAGTTAACCGGCGTAGGAGCTGCGACTCACGTAAATCCGTTATGTGCACTTACTGCATGGATCTCCTGAAAAGGCAGGGCAGTTGGCGGCGCGTGGCTTTGCTCTGAGAGGTCAAAGCCGCCAGCCATGGAGACAACAAAAGCACACACTCCCTCACTACGTTGTCTGTGATCGACGGCCGAAAGTAAATCTTGGATCGTAACCACGCTACACTATGAACCCAGTACTGCCGTACCAACCCAGGACTCACGATGGCCAAGAATAGGTGAAAAGTCACGTGGGCGAGCTCAACGTGATGTCCCCTGAATGTATTGCACTGCCATGCTGTTGCAACTCCGAAGGCATTTGCATTTTATATTAGCTAGAAGACGCCCCAGAGAGGAACCAAAGATTGCCCATGATAGATAAGCCCAAACGCATAAAGTAATCACAGGAGCTGTCAGACTCTGAAATCATAACCCTAATACAGGTTTGAGTCCCGTACATCAACATTTATCTTTAAATCTAGAGTTTGATGGGAAACTATGAACTCTTCTCGTTGGGATTCTAATTTCTTTTGCAGAGGATTGACTTCACTGCTGCTCTTAGTTGTTTCTCTTTCTCCTGCCACCGTGGGATCGGTCTTGTCTTGTGTCGTGATCCACCTTGATGTCACGGCGTGTGTATTCGCGTCACGAAAATTATCTCTGGACGTGGTTGCAGATGCCATTTCAGCTATGTCACAAAACAGCAAACAAGTACATTATACATTGACCCCAAGTCTATTCCTTTGTCATCTTCATACTTTAACATTCCGTGGGTATTGATTTCAGTTCCAAATGGTCCACATATTTTCAGCTCAATAACGGTTCAAGTGAACCAGACTGGGCAGTAAAAGCTGAGATAATTGGGACCTGATCCTCGAGAACATTCCAGATCTAGAAGCTTCAATTCAGACTGAAAAACTTCCGGAGCACATTTGTTTGAGAGACTCAGATGTACAGAAGATGCACATATTTGATTTGGCGGGTCATCACGAGTGTCAATTACAAGTCCTATAATACCATGATTTTGAAATATCGATTCCCTCTCGAAATGCACAAATATTTATATTTATAAAAACAGAATGCTCCATCGCGTTCCCACTAACCACGTAATGGGGGTCATTCTCACTACAATACCCACGCACAGCGTAAACTCCACCATTTCTAAGGCAGATCCAGAAGCTATCAGAGGAAAGGTGACATATCTACAACTCGAATCTAATCACCAGTTCAATGAAATAATCTGATCTCCAAAATGATTCAGGTAATAACACCAAAGCTGAAATGATAAAACATCTAGTTATCAAGGCTGGAAAACTAATTCCTGGATAATGAAATCAGGTCTCTGCTTGACATTTGCTTGCCTCTATACCTTGCTGAAGGAAAGTATCCAGTGCTTACATGGGGATAAAAATATCAACTTACAGATGCTTTGCTTCTAGAAGCTGCACTGAACGAAATGAAACAGATGAGGACGAGATGCTTTGGCAAAACTCTTCCCACATATATCCTCTAAATGAAAGATCATCGAATGAGTGGGTGTGATTGGAAAGAGCCCAGAACTTAAGGTTAAAGCAACAACACTACTTGTCGACATTTCCAATTGACTCTGGGCGGCAAAATGACTGGTGGTCAGCGGGTTGAAAATCTCCCAACGACTGACTAATCCCCGTTCAGGGCCCATCTAATTCCGATTGTCAGACTGCTAAACGAAGAACAACACGTTCCAGAAACCGACACACTCTTCAGTATCAGAGTGGGTGGTTGGTCATTGTTCTAAATCTATCCTGCACAATATGGGTCAACTCAAGAAGTCCCCAAATCAATTTCAACGTGGACATCCTCAAAATTGGTGGACTATGCCTTTTATTTGGAGCTATGCAGAAGCACAGGAAAGCTCTACAAAGCCAAAAGAATTTACGAATATGTTACGAGCCAGCAGCTCATAAGTTTTTGAATCTTTCAAGACTCCGGATCAGCAGGAGGTGTGATTGCAGCTGAAAGCTCGAGCTGAGATATTCGCACTGCACCAATCAGGTGTTCAGGTAGCTCCTCTGTAATGTTACCCTGTCATGGAGTATAAACGATGTCAGATGAAGTTCAGATGTATAATTGGAAGAGATGTAGAAAATTAAGAAGACACCACTAAGAAGTTTAGGACACGTGGACTCTGCACAACTGAATCCAGAGAGACAAGGAATTCATTAAACGAACTGATGTTAAGTTTTGAGTTGAAATCAATGTTTGAGATATTTTGGCCTAGCTTAGTGCTTCAGTAGTAAAATAAGCCAAAATGACCAAGAGGAGATAAACAGCTATTTTCACAGTATAACATAAACAATTGCATGCAATAGACAGTACGATGACGAGGACAGAATACAATGACAGCAAACCTGAATAAGAAATGCCATGTCAACAACCAAGGAAGTTACAACGCCAAAAACTAGTCCCAGCACGCCGTTCGCAACAGTAGACGAGCCAATGTCCACATCCACCTGCACCAAATTAACGATCTAGTTAACCAGCATAATCTATACAATTAGAGATGGAACCAGGACGTCAATCTCTCCTTGTATCAAGCTTTTGACCAGGACTGTTGTAGAAAGTAGTCTCCTGATAGATTAGTGTATTGATAACCAGCTCCACGTCTAATGATCTCAAGAGAAAAACTTTGCCAGAGGACCCTGCTTGCGTCAGTGCTACTCATACATACACTGAGCAGCTGTAAATACGGGACTCGACTACGATCGCCAATCATAAAGCTCACGATACTAACAGCGAGACAATGCGGGGAAGCAGCAGCGCGTAAATACCTCAAGATAGTTTGGACCTCGATGATAAGTACAATCTACGGCTTTTCCCAAAATGCATGGGGTGCTTCCAACGCTCTGCCTGACGATCCAAGAACCCTGCAATCACCAATTGATGATCAGTTTCAAATACAGCTGTGAGCTTACTCTTCACATCGATACTTTTCATCCTAAATTTGGAAGATAGGTGTGAAACTACGCCTTAATATCAGTAATTTTAACGACTGTAGTTCGGGTAACAAAAACAGACCTTTGGAACCGAAGGTATGAGCTTGAGGCGGCTGTTCCTATAGCTATCGTCCCCTTCGACGAAGCGATGCACTAAAGAGCCCCGAACAAGTGGCTTGACAGCTACAAAATAGAAAACCATGCTGTAATGCATCGAGGCCGGCACCTGCATCAAACAAGTAAAAACATGTTAACGATAACAAGAGATCGTTGACGCCCATACCATCCAGATTGTAATCATTTCCCCCATACAATCAGTCATTGAGCATCAAAGAAGGTAATACCTGCACGTTGAACGCTATGGTGAAGAGGCCTTGCTCGCCTGCCACCTGCAGATGTTCATCATTGCGAGGGAAAGTCAACTTCAATACTACATCATGTTATTCAAGAGGGCAACATATTGAGTCATAGAATAGAGAGCCCGTTGTAAACCTCCCTAGTGCCATACCCACGTCTGACCAGACCGACCCTGACATTTGACAGTTATATAGTAGGAATCTTTATAACTGTCCGTTACATAGAGAGGTAAGCATACGTCTATCTGCATACAGAGGACGTCTACATGTGTGTAATCTAGTCCTCTGAGAGGACTAGATTGCAGAATAGGTAGGACTTTAATGTTTACTCTGCAGAATGAATGCCATCTCCCTCTTCAAATCCGAAAATTGGAAAAGGAGATCTTATTCAGCTTAGTCTTCAGAATTTGTGACAATTTTCTTTAGGCAAGACAAGAAAATAGGCTAACCACGCTTCAGAGAGCATACTACACCTGCGAACCTATGGCCTCGGCTTTTCAACTTACCTGAGCAGCGGACCCTTTTCGTCGGGCTAAGTGATCCATCCGCTTAACATCTTTAAACCAGTCCACAGCAAGAAGCTCCATCAAAGGCTCTCCTGCTGGACACTGTTCTTGAACAATAATACGCAGTTGAATTGAATTGCAATACAAGATATACCCGATTACGTGTATAGCAACTAAAATGATTAGAACCACGAGGAGATGTCGTAAAACATATAGGTAACAAGAACTAAGCCAGCGGACGAAGGAACAACTCAGCAGCGCAGACTACCAACAGGGCATATCAGTAAAATTACCTTGGATCTATCAACAAGGAAACGCTTGCTGCGGACGCGGAACAAGTTGCCACTGGGAATGCTCCAACAATTGCGACCTGTCTCAACATCACCCTTATCTAATGTACCGTGAATGCTTGACAGATCCAATGGTACTGAAGGCTCCGTTGAAGGCTCTTCATCAGCAGTTCCCGCTGCGTTGAAACTTGAAATTTAGATCCCTATACAGGCACTTATCACAGGGCTTGTGGACTGATAAGGGACTAACCTCAACAGAGAGTGAAACTACGCGAAGAAAACAGAGGAAAACAAACCTACGCTAGCATAAGCTGAGAGCAGCTGAAATCGTACTGGATGCTGAAGTAAGGCTACTAGCAAACTAATAGAGAGGCAGCTAGAACTGTGCTGATAACTTCATGTGCTTCTTGAAAAGCTTAGCAAGACAAGCAAAGGTTTCTTACGGAAATCAGCTCTCTTTATAGCCAGAAAGGATGAGCACCTGAAATTTCGTTCGGCTTTGGCTGGGCAGCACCCAACTGCTGTCACACAATTGAAATTAAGGGCATGAGAAAAGCTGAAATTGTAAGCTGCATTCTATGCATGAGAGCTATCATGAGAATCTACAGAGACTGAAAATGCAATTCATACGACTGCTTTACCTCCTCGGCCGCATTCGGGATGGAGGAATCATCGTCATCATCAGAGTCGTCGTACATGTGGGCTTCCAGCTGCCTATCAGCAGCATCAGCAATTGTGTCCATGGCGTTCATGGAGACACTTGTATGGAGAACAGCATGTCGCTTCCGGACTTTCCGACTTTCAATCATTTCGGCGCTCATTTTCACTACTCTTGGTAACGGAGGGGGTACTTGACCTTCAGAAAACCATTCCCTAAGGCCTGCATAATGCACAAATAGTGAATTTTATCAAGACCCCGTTTTTCGCCGCCCGTATCGCGGCTATCTTCCATGGATTGGCTCTTTAAGATTGTCTTTCAGCCAGGGTTCTCATCATTTCAGTAGGAGTATAAAGCATGTTATGACAACAAGCTGGAAAGATGACAAGCTGGAACAAGCAACTAACTCATTATCATACTATTTGTCTTCTCGTGAACCTGTCGTCTAAGTTTCAAACTAGAACCACTAAAGCGTAGAAGTTTGTCAAGGGGAAGACTGGCACCCGCAACGCTATTAAGCATTTGTATCACGGTGTGTTGATGACAGAAAGGAAGAAGACCAACGCCCCATCCCTTCAAATCAATTTGTACTAATTGCTGTACTCGCGATCTAGGTTCTCCAGATCCTGGTCGAGGTTTTAGAGGAGATATGGTATAACCTCCACCTAGAATGTCAATAAGGCAAAGGAAAGACAATCAAGCATCAGGACTCATTACATTCTGAAATTGCACCTTAGCTGCTAGTACAGAACTTCATCTTAGGTTTACTTTCAGAAGTTAGAAGTCTATAACTAAGAAAGCGCCTCCTCTATCTGGCATGTAAGAAGAAATGTATAAGAATCGTATGCGACTGAACCTAAACCCTGGCCTTCAAGACCTTTGATGCGCGACGAAATCCTGATACATGAAATCGACGCAGCATGTTTCCATGTCGAGAACAATTTAAGCAGAACTAGAAAGTCTGGTAGACCAAAATGTCCGGGAAAGGTGCTTGTGGACGTACTTTCCATCTGTGCACGAACGCAACCAGCCTGTTCAGGACAACTTGGGTGTTGCTTAGATCGAAATAAGATGACTGCACAAATAGGAAACAGTGAATCTTTAAACAAGAGTTCTTGATTTCCTCTCAGGAATTTCATGCACGCTGTGACTTCTAGCATCTACCACGAATGATTTCACAGAAACACAACTTAATTTTTTTGAAGTAGGACTGTTTCCCTAATGTAATAAAACTACTTGTCCAACAACTGTAACAGAGAAGCCCATCAACTACTCGCCAAGCTCAAATTGAGTTCATACCATAACTTCCGTCATCATTACGGCGCCAGTATCGTGAGTAGCAAAGATCGCGAGGCCAAACAAATCTACAGAGAATAGAACACATTCCATAAATCGAACGCACCTATCGGCGGTTAGATATTGGGTAATAATATATAGGATGCGTTGAATCAGCGGTTACATATTTACAATTTTGCTACTCCAAACTGGTTAAGCAAAGGATGACAAGGTTCAAAGTTACGACTGGAATAGCAAGGATGTATTAAGTACTGACAAGAGAACTAGCATACTGCCAACTCTTACATGTCACTTTATTACAGCTTAAAGCAAATGGTCAATGACAGTGATTAATCAACAGATGAAAATGGACACGAGAAGTCCGAGAAGAAACAGATGAAAGAATCATAGCGTAGAAAACCTTACGTGGGAAACCAATCTAGCTCCAGACGATGATGATAAATAGCAGTGTGCCCGTCCACTTCCTCAACCAGACTCCCATGATGAAAGCTGGCATCCCATCTGTAAGTTGTACAAGCTAATAGGCATCATTTCTCTTGACTTTGCCAACTTAAAATGTACCAACCGTATTTGCCTGAGACTTCCCACGGTTTTACTTATTCGCAGGGAGGCTTCTTGTAGATGAGCAGAGACAGACGCCATTTGTTAACCTCTAGATTGCCTTCATACAAGGACGTGCTATCCCTCGATGGCATCAGCCGTTCTGTTATTGATATGTATGGTTAAACTTGGGCTCTATGCATTTAGTGAAAGATCTCCTCAGCACCACACATAGAAAGACATGGTGTAGTAAAACCGCTTACACTGAAGATCTTTCATCTCTATAACGTCACTGTACGGTAATTAAAGCCGCAATCATAGAAGTCAATGTGCAAAAGAGTTATAGGAGATATATCTCTAAAAACACAGCCACTACAATACTACATCGAACTACAGGCACATAGCCAGAGTTTCTGATGCAACAACGTGGACTTCAGCTGTGGCGAAAGTAGAGATTTGTCACTACTGTACTCTATACAATAGTATAAAGACTAGTCTAGACATTCATGATGAGCCACCGCTAATCACTCACCAAATCAATACACACTCCCCTCCATTTGAGGAGTTTTATTCCTTCATCTTACTGATTCTCCGTATCTCTCCGTATGTTTGTGTAGTTCCATTCAGTCAGCAACTTTCTCTTGCACTCCCACTATGTCTAACTTTAGATATTATGACTGCTTCAAAGTCCAACTTCTTAAAGAACGACAATTTGTAGTCCATCACCAAGATTTTCTTCCACAACCAACGAGAATTCAGGTGGCGAGCTCTAAGAAAAGAGCCTTACTCATAGCGCGTCTCATCCATGTTCATGATCAACTCAAAAATGTCGGCACAGTTTGCTTCTACCATTCCAACAGCTTTCATTGCCTTGTAACGAGTCTGTTGAAACAAAGAGAGATGTTTAATCAAATTGAGAATTAACTAAGTCACAATCGCGAGTCGACAGAAAGACAAACCAAGTATCTAAATGTCTTCCAACTCCTTTGACGTCAATATAATTTGCAAGTCATTGCACTGCACTCCACGGCAAGGTAATATACTCGAGAAGAACTTACAGTTGGACCGCCATCAGGAATTTCCTCAAAAAATCGCAGGCCTGCAAGGATCCAAGATGAAGAACTTGATTAATTTTGATGCGTTGTGACCTACAAGAAGATCTGAGCGTCTCACGTCCTCGGCACCAATATCACACTGAACCGTCTCCCGGAGACGTATGCATCTCTATCGTAAGTCCCGACCTCTCATTGACCCGGTAAAATTCAAATGAATAGTTCTGGTCAATCGCTCACAGGAATCTAAAAGATGATTACCGTTTTGGCATCTAACCAACCGCCAATGTTTCCTGGCTCCATGTGCTCGTTCTGACTTCCTATTTTCTGCTGAGGTGCTCCAATCGTGTATTGGCTCCGGAAGGCCTGCAAGTGACAGCTGTGAGACTCGTCAAGTATGCGATACGAGCTAAGCTCTGTTAGACTTCCAACCACAAGAGGTATCGAAATAAGAACGTTCGAGAAAAGTTGCTCAAGTAAAGACCAAATGATTATTTGCAACACAGGCAATGTCTTCTCTTTTCAACCAGATCTAATATCCACACCTACCCTTTGAGAATTTTCCTTTTCTCGTGTTGGACTTCTTCTCGTCTTTTTCGTCATCATCTTCTTGGGCAGTACCCCTGAGTAAGATGGAGTATAAGACCGATGTCAAGAATAAACCAAGGTTGCTTCTAAGGCATACTGGATATTTTGCATAAGAACTGCATTTTGACTCTCTATTCATACGATGTCGGATTAGCTCAGCAGGCTAATGCAAGAGCGAAACAGTTGCGGAATCGACAAGAGAAATCAAATTAATGAGTCAGACAGCAGCCGGGTTTACACAAATTTCTTAATTCGAAAGTTCAGGTCAAGGTTCAGACTGATATTGATTTCCTTCACAGTGCTCGTAGTGGGTACCGACTCTTGCTCTCAAGTATAAACATTACTTGATAACACATCTGACCCACGTCACATTGCGATCCCGTAGGTGTGAAACTCATCAAAGGCAAGGCAATCTTAGTTATATGACGAGGTCCTAGGCACTCGGTACCTTATCTCACAAAATGAACTTACTGACTGTCACGATCGGATGATGAAGCTGTTCTCTCGGTCTCGAAATTGTTCTTAGGTTGAGACTCCGACTGCCCTCCTAGCCGCAAGCTTCCAGTAGTCACCTAGGCAGACGATAATGTTTACATCATGAGTTTTAAGTAAGTCGGACCGGATCTTGGTACAAGCTGAAAGGATGATTATGTTGTAGCCATGACCTCCCTAGATATAGTATGTGAGTACAGTATGCCCACGAAGAAGTGTCGCTGCGTCAAAAACAGGGAACTTAGAAGCTGTAGCTCCTGCTATGTTTGAAGTGGATCGACTGTAAACTGTTGCAATCTCAACGGCTTTATCATATCCTAAAAGGTACCTAAAGGCTTAACGAGCATGTTGTAGTTAAGCAGAACCGTAAAGGTACGACTTTTTATCAGAAAAGAACTAGGACATCGTATTGGTGGTAGTACTCCCGTCTTTCCACGTTATCGTGGTGTTGAATCCTCAAGACGACTAAACTGATGCATTAGGAGCACGTGGCGACCAAGGTACCTATAACCATGTGAGATTCTGCAAGTCCAATCTCCGTGTCGAAGCCTCCAACGATTGAAAGAGGAAAGGAGAAGTACATTCCCTCCTGTTTGAACAGATGGAAGCACTGAACTTCGGCAAATGCTTGATCAATTTGAAGAGAGCAATGGTTTTGCGGGAACGTTGAAATACTGTCTAAAAACCCAGACTTGACTGAAACCCATGGAATTGGCTTTTCTAGGCAAACAGAATTCCTTCAAAACGTCACACAGCGAAGTGGAGCAAATGGCTCAGATACAAGGTGGCATAAAATCCTACAGTACTTGCAGGACACGCAAAAGTCGAGCGCCGTTTCTACCAAATCTGGCTTCATGTGGTGGGGTACTTCATTCACGAAGGAAGTTTTGGTTCTTTCCTACAGAGGTAGGATTGTCAAGACAGTTCACCTCCCGTAGGATGAGTGAAACTGTTATGTGTTCAACAGAGAAGTTATTGGACTCTTGTCCAATAGGACAAAACTCTTACCTGATCAATAACGTGCTCTAGGGACTCCTTCCATGTTGATTGTTCTTGTACAGTGAGTGCTGCCATCTGATGAGTGAGACATGATCAGATCCTTGCATACCAAGGCCAGCAGTTTGGAAATGAATTCTACGACACGTAGCAATAAGTGAACATAAGTTCCGACTTGAAAGGGAAGTCCGGAGCTGCCATTGTCTTCTTCTAGGAGCAAAATAAGTAAAAAATAGGTCATGGAGCGTACCGTGATGCGGTGCGCGCGTTCTTTCTTGTTGTACACAGACAGGACATAAACACTCTGAACAAGGCAAAATAAAACGAAAACAACATTAAGAAGTGCCACTTTTATGCGACGGACAGGACCGCCATGTAGTATGTGCGTGAGTGATCCACCGTACATACCAATGACCATAAAGAAGCCTCCTTCCGATTAAATAGAACATACGTCTGCCATCGCGATTAGCGAGTTCAGTCCCCATCGGTAAAGTGGGTATACATTATTAAAGACCATCTCCTATAACCAAGTTGTTAACGATTTCCTTGAGGCTATAATAACCACGAAGTTAAGTACAAGACATATTTGACTCTACAGCAGTAGAATCGACATTGAATTAAAATTCAATACATGGCGACAAGATATCTTCAGATAGAATTGTTCAGGGGACAGATCGCCTCCCTACATCTTTGATTTTGGAAAGTGAAGCTACCACAGATGATTGAAGAGTCAATAAAATTTAGACTTCCGAGTGCAATAAACGTTTTCGTTGAATCAAACAGAAATGGCATCATTCTACTTTTGTAACAAGTCAATCCAAACTGCTCTAGCGTATCCACGAGCCATTTGCAACGTTCGATTGAGACATTAGCTCACCTTTTATGGAATAACAGCACCTTAAGAGGAACTTTCAGATGTCTCATCACGCTAATAAAGGGAGGGCTAAGACAAAACGCATCATAAAGTACGTTGGCTGTGGTAAACTCACATGACCATGGTGATTCTCAAGTCCTCTATCTTCAACTCGGCAGTTGCCATCGATTGTTAAGGACTTCAGAGGGACCTGCACGGAAATTTCACGATACTTCAAGTAGGTGCCTCAATGCGCTCAAGTTAAAAAAGCCTCACATTCCAGGATCTAAGTTACAAAGGCGGGGATCGCACCGACCGAAAACGAAAATTTTGGCGGAGAAGCTGAGAACATAGGGTGTAGTTTATTCGATGGATTCAGAGTTCCAAGTCAAGTTTCTTAACACACATGATATCCCTACCTATTCCTCATGAATAATGCTTGATGTCAGCTTGCGTTTTAACGGTCGATCAGTGGACTTGGATTCACGATTTATGTAGATGTCGCTAATCTATTACACATATTTGAGACTTGGAAGCGGAAGCCGTTCGAAGAAAGGGGGATATTGGTATCTTGGTAACGTCACAAACTGGTAACCAGGAAACTAAAGAATGAATTGACGTTAAGTTAGAAGGAGATTTACAAATAGAGCAAGAGAGAAGAAAAAGAAAGCGGTCCAGTGCAAGGCATTAAAAAATGAATGATCTCAAATAGTTCAAGTGATCATAAACATGACTCCAGCATATCACAGGCGTGGCAAGACACACGATAGAAACCAGCTGGACTAGAATGTCCAGAGACGAAAAATCCACCTTCTAAATGTAATGGGACCGCTGCACTCCAAAAAGGATATGAAGAAGTCACCTATGTCGTTCTTGCTTCCTTGCAGTCTACTTCGCAGCAAGTAATTCAGATCAAGCTGGAGCTTTGTCAGGACTAAATGAATCATCAATCATCTCAGGAACATCCCGGGATCCGTCCATGTTAATTAATGCAAGAATGGAAAGGAGATATCACCTGCGGTCGCCCGTTTTCGAAGGGTTTGCGCTTATAGTAAGCGAGAACTTGCTTCTCAAGCACAAAATATCGTTTGTGAAAAAAGGAGCGTCCGATCCTTCGACGTCCGTATCTGTGCATCCATCCCTCCATTGTAGGCTTCGTCATGTCTCTCGCCTCCTTTAACCTTCATAGGGGAGACAGGAGGGACAAGTTGTCCGCAGGAGCTTCATCCTCCTGCAATTGCTTAAAGCTACAGCACCTGCTGAGACTGATCATACTTCTTGCCCTAAGCAAAGTTGATTCTTTGCTTTCCAGGACTGCGTCAGCACACTCACTGGAACGGATTAGCATCCAATGAGGCCCTCTCCGCACCGTCTCTACTCATATATGGATTAGCTCTTGTGAGCAGTGACGGGACGCAGCGATCCCAAATGCGTAACTGCGTGCAGTTCAACTCGTCAGAAGCGTTTCCAAGACATCCCACACACCGAGGCCAACTAGACGTGATTCCACGGGTGTTCCTTCAAGACCGAGACATTTAATTGTTACTGACCAGCGCACACTGCGTCTACCTTCAATCTAAAAGTCCAGAAACTCAGTCTGTCATCCGAGCAGCAGCATTGCATGAAACGGTTGAATGTCCTAGATCGATACGCATTTACGAAATGGTGGCCTCACTCCAACTCTTAGAACACCAAACGTACGCGTCAACGCAACCAATTCCTCTCGTGCCGCTGGAAATCTACATGTTCTACTTCCGAATCTCGCTCCTCTTCTCCGTTAGAAGGTAACGACTGGGGCTTACCAGCAGCATCCGTACTGAACGTGTGGAATTGTCAACAGCTGCCAATTCGCAGTCCATGAACCACCACCCGAGCAAATAAACCAGCACCCTCAGGCAACAACACACGTCAAATTACCGTCCTCTCAATTGACCAACCATACGATAAGATGCCTCCCGTCACACTCCCTACTCACTCACCAGGCAAGCGAATCAATGCGTACAGCAAGCACAATCCCTCTCGTCTCCTCCCCTAGTCAGATCACATCTTCTTTCCTCCTGCACACAGCACACCACACACCAGAGTGTTGCGCATTGCGCAGGAGACATTCAATTTCCGTGCTCTAATGCTCTTCCCCTCTCCTCCCTTCCTTTCCTTTCCTTCCTCTCCTCCTCTGCCCCACACAGTTCCTCCTCTACAGACATTTCCCTGTTCTGCTCCACCCTCGACCACTGTGCAACGTCCCCTCCGCTACAGTAGTCACGTTCAAGCCCCCGCTAAGCCCACTACTTTCTTCAACATTCTTCAGCGCCCCGTATTCCTCTCGGTAGTTACACACCTATCGGTTCGTTACTGCTGCTGCCGCTGATGCTCCTCCGCCATTTCTCTTCCCCCCGGCCTACGCTACACATTGTGCTTGTGCTCTTCTTTGTTTACTCCACACTGCATGTCTATAATAGGCTGGAACAGTTCGAAGCCAACTGAGATTCGGGACGTCTTCTATATGAGGTCACCCAAAAAAGACAACTTTGTCGAAAGTTATCTGCTGGTATTCTCGATTTACCCAACAGGATAAGAAGCGTGCTCTTTGTCTTAGGATTGTCTTATACGTGTGGCGCGATTCGACAAATGACTAATATTATTGAATCCTCGAATATGAATCATCAAATTTATAGAGAACGTGAACTTCACATTAAGTTATTTTCTCTCAAAGGTAAAGTCTTCTATGAGTGCTCTTCTACCATATTGATACCGTTCGGTGATGACTATATTATATGTATATGTGATAGAAAATGGCGACCGCGTAGGACAACGAGAAGGATGGGAAGACCCCATCAATCAAGCCGTGTGTATATGTAATGTAATAACTAGTCTCTTACATTAAAGATCATAATGTCATAATCCCATTGTTTAGCACAAGTTGACCTCTTTTGTCTCTCCCTTGTACGGCCTGTGGGGGTCTTTTCTCTTCCTTCATGTGTTCTATGTAGTAGCCTTTTTCAATACACCATTACAATGGAGGATTTATTACCTATGAAAAAATAACTTTTTCATAGGTAATAAAACTCCTTTTTCCCTTTTTCTTTCTTCCGAGTGTAGCTCTTGATTCGGGTTTTATAGGAAACCCAAATGAGTAAAGATATCTATAACATGGTGGATTAATATCCTTCGATTACACTGGTATTAAGGGATTAAGTTTTGGGAGTGGTACAGTCTATTACACGTAAAGGAGACCTTATGAAAAATTTCCATATCCTTCATGTACTTCTAATAATTGATACCCAGTTTTAATCACCGTCTTACTTTTCATGATATAGTAATAAAATGTAATCAGGATAAATTCAACTTTATCCATATTAAATAACACACTGATAAGGATATGATGATTGATGGATTTCTTATCCTTATCATTATCATGGAAAAGATCTGAATACAGATAATCAATATATCAGCTCAAAGTGGGTCAATCAATTATAGTAATAACAAGTCTTATGTTAAGATAAATCCAGTATATATGAAGGTCTAGCACAAAAGACCCTAGTGCGAGGATATTGATTTTATTCAATTGAGTCTTCAAGGTGAGGTGAACAAATAAGAGAGATGAGATTGAATTCCATGGGAGCAGGATTCATATCACGCAAACATACTCTCCAAGTAAAATATGTATAGATATAAAGGCTTTACTTTCAGGAAAATAGTTTCATCTTGGTATAAGCTTTTACAACCAATTATCATGTTTGATGGTTTGGTAAGCTGATTGGTTAGGTCTTCCACAAGACTCGACCGGCAGAATTATAAACCACTATGTTCCATCTCAAGTTATAATAAGAGAACCAACAATAAGTAAACTAATCTTTGAGATAGGATAGCAAGATATTATATCCTTGAAAACTGTAAATTTAAATACCAGCACAGCGATTCACCTAACTTAAGAATGAAATATTCTATTATATATTATCCTTTTAGAACTAGTAACAGGCTCATCACTAATACAGATATATACACATACATACACAAACGTACATATCTATTTATTTATGTATCAGAAAAAATTACTTCAGGATCACCTAAGAAATCAACGTGCCTGTAGTTATCTGCTAACCAGAAAGAGCTAGTATTAATTGACAAGTATAGACGATGGTAATTAGAAGATAGCAAAAGAAATTCAAGATCTATATATGTAATAATATATGTACATATGTAATTATTGACTTATGAATTTATTCTAATTTTATAGAGTCCCCATTTTCTATTTTCCTAATTCATAGATGCTTACATATAGTTAAATTTGGTCAAAATGCAATAAATGTACCACAATGAGATCGATGAATTTTAACTTGTTATTAAATGGTTTATATCACTATAAACAAATTATATGTATGACTATAAACCAAAGATATGTATGCTTAGAAAGGAAAAATCACAAATACCGAAAGGCACTTTTTTCAAGAATTGACCTCTTTTGCATGACAAACACAGAGTTACTTTCTTATATGTATGAACTTGGTTCCATAGACTTCACTTCTTTACTATGAACTTTCTTAAAGTTTTTACCCTTATTGAAATTATTAAAGGTTTTTTTTTATTATGTGTATACTAAACTGATTAATTCCATGTACACTAAACTGATGTTGATATAGATTGATACACTGAATGACACTCGTATAAAATGGAACATTTAATATTGAGTTATAAAGATAGAATTGTCAATATATGTTCTTGACTCAAAATGATAGAATCAAGTATTATTTATGTATAAGATTTATGTCATGAAGAAAGATAAGTAACTTTAAAAGTATAGATTAAATTTGATAAGCGGTTAAAAATTAGCAGACAAAGCATCAAACTAGTAACCTAGATTCAATGATCTATTAAATATGTCCTAAAAGCCATTTCAGTCTTGTAAGAAAAGCTATCCCGATTCCAAAGCGGACAAAAGTCTTGGAATTTTCTCTGTGATTTCTTGTTGACTATTGTTTGAGACAAGGAGAAGCTTGTGATTCTAGTACTATTAATGAAACATATTTTTGAAAAAAATAATTGTATGTGAAAATGTAATCTAACAATAATATACAAAATTATAGTCTGCAGCTAAATAAGACAAGTGCTTAAGTGCCATGTCAAAATATTAATACACTATATTTGAAATGAATAATTTTATGTGAAAAGTGTAATCCAACAGTAAAATTAAAAATTACATTCTGAAAGCTAAAATAATTACAAGTGTTGAAGTGCCAAGTCAAAATAGTAATACATTGGAAATAAATTAAATTGGCAAATTTGTATCTTATTTTTGATATTCCTAGATATCGGAGTTACTCTTGATATTAATATTCTATACTATCATATATACATTGTTCCATGCAAGCTACGGATTTCTCCTTGTCTTCTCTATCAATACGTAGACTACAAGAAAAATACAAGTTAGCTATCATATCAATGTAGAAAGCCTAAAAGAATAACACTCAAATTTCATACACTAAAAGTCTAGCTTTATTAAATTTTAGATGCCACCAATCTTTACTTAATTATTATTAGATTGTGAAGAGGACATCCCTCGGAAGAATTATTATCTTAAATCTCAAGTTTGGTCAATATATACTGAAGCACAAGGCTCGAACTGTGTAAAGGTATGAACGCCTAGAATTCGATAGTACCCACTTTGCATGTAAGTGAAATTGATGGTCATAATTCTCTGTTTATCGCTGAACATGTTACTGTAATGAGCCGGAGGTCACCACGAGGTAAGCTATTTCCGCATGTTCTCATAGGCTGTCATGATTGCTAACGAAAGTCAAGTGTAGTGAGGGCGAGGCTTGCATGCCTCGGCGCTCTGGAGTCCTTCCATTTCACTTACATGTAACGCTCTGTACTGATTCAGGTGAGATTTGGTCATAATTGTACGCGCGTCTCCATGTGACAACTTAAGAGCCCTACAAATGATGGCCCCTTCCACCATATTCACCACGTAACAATTTCTGGTTGCTTCACGTGAGTCTGTAGTTTTATCATTGAAGATACGAGAGACCACTTGACGTGTTGGCGCCAAAGATTGTTCGTCATAAGATCAAAATGTGCCACTGCTTTTTTGCACATAACTGGCAAGTCGTCTCCACAGGAATCTTCATCTTTAAAGCTGTGCTTTACAGCCATTATCTGAATCAAGGAGAAGTGTGATGAACCATCTCATTGAAAGGTAAAGTATATTACGTGGATCCGCATTGGTAAGGTATATCTCACTGTGCTGTAGTCCACTGCTAGAAGACCTAAAGTGTGTGCTGGAGAAGTTTGATGTTGATGTTTCCCCAAAGATGCTACTCCTGATGTTAAGACGTCTCCGCAAAGCGGTACTAATCCGCAACATTTGTCTCCGAAGCTCAAACCACCTTTCCCAAGCAGCTCGTTTCTCATCGATAGAGACAAACCACTTCAGAAAGGATATGACTGTGGATGTCTCACGTGAGGCTGAGAAAACACTTCTCAATCACGCCATCTCGTTACAAGCAGTTCGTCCATGCAGAATGCGGATTTGAGACGTCTGCAGTCTCTCTGAACTTAACAGTGGTATTCCCGAGAGTATGGATTACTTACAGAAAGACTGCGAAAAGCGTTATAGGATGTTTCTCGCCGGTAAGCCATGGAAATCTTGCTCGCGTGAGAGAAGTTTGGGCTTGAGACTTGACGTCTATGCCTTTCTTTCTGATTGAGAAGTTTGGCTCAGGTTGGTACTAAACTGCAAGGTGTTGAGACTTGAATGGCAGGGTGAATGCAGTGCATCTCTCGCGCGTCGGCACACTTAGCCTAAATTCCTCCTTTTGCATTCTTGGTTCTGAATTGTACGTTCACTGGAACTAGTCCAAAGGCATCACAGGAGCACTTTAGTCTCTTGATCCCTGTTCTCTGCGAGCTTGGGTTAACGCATGACGTAGATTTGGCTACACTAGCTGTCCGCATCCTACATCTTCTACTGCTAGGACCCAGGAAAGAAGAACTTAAACTAAACTTGAGATCGTGGTCTTTGAGGCGCCTGTGCTTGGTATGGAGAAACACATTCAGACGTTCGGTGCTCAAGTTTACCTTACGATAGTTAATATCCACAATTCATGTTTTCTTAGACTTAAGACAACACTAGAATTACTATTCAGTCAGGAGCAGATAAAGTGAAGATGGACAAACATGCTGAACTTAGTGGATACTGTGGTCAATAACCGCTCGATGGGCAGCACAGGAGAGTGAAAGACAAAATACTACTAATTTGCAGTAGAAGCTCTAAGCGGCAGTGGCATATGACAATTACGACCATCCAAGAGCCCCACATCATGGTATACTTGGGCAAATAATCAGAGCTTAAGAATGATAAGGAATTTTCTACGAAATAATATTCCCGAGGAGGTACAGCGCACTGATCGAACCATTCAACGAACTTTCTGAGGATAAGATTAGAGAGGAGATGACCCACGGACTCACTTTTCAAGTGGAAGCCACAAGTTCACCCCAGATCCTTGACCAATGTTGGCAGCAGGGCAACGGCCTGCCCGTCAACAATCAACCGCTCTTTCGCACCTGAGACACAGCGAGTGTTGAAGGTGATCCTGAGACTCACACCAAGAAGTCAGAAAGTTCTGGACACAGTAGACAGGATATTGCCTGGATATTGTCCCTGGTTAAAAAGGAAATTGAACCGGAAAGCATTGTGATGTTGGCTAGCACAGATTCAAATGAAGGAAACACAGGAAACATACACGAACGATGCGAAGGAGATCAAACTCTCTGCTTATGTAAGATGAAAGAGTCTAGATCCATCTCTATGCTGAATAGTATAATAAGTGTGACTCTACAAATCATTTCAACAGTGCATACTGTGAATGTACGGTTGAGTTAGCAGTAACGTTTAGGTATGCTCTGCAGATACCATCGAATTAAATGGACCGCTTAGAGCCACGAAAGTCTGGGACCAAAGAAAAGGATGAGAGTCAGCGGGTGAAATAGGCATGAGACAGCACGAGCTAGAAGGGGGATCCTCATCATAGTCGTAAAGGACTTGGTTCTGACTCTGGGGTATGCTGTACTAAGGTGGAAAGGTCAACAAATAGTGAAGAACTAAGACGTCAACTTATAGGTCACCAGAGAGCTTACTTCGCATGCCGTTTGAGGTTTTGAATCGCGATCACATTCACCTCAGCAATAAAAGGCTCGTCAGCCAGTAATGGTGACTTGAACATCAAAGTTTGAGAAAGGTAAACTGCTCCGGCCTGTCGTTAACCACATCACGATCTTCAGCCAAGTTACGGACAAAGATCAAGCAAAACTTCTAAGCGGATCGCAAGAATTCAATCAAGGTAGATACAAGAATATTGGTCAATATGTACTGTAATCATTTGTAGGACTTGAGAAAACTGGAATTCCGTAATGCCACATAATCTATCGAGTTCAGATTGATTGTTATACCATTCTGACCAATTCAGGCAAAACTTAGTCCTCTTATAAACTGTAGGCTTCCTGTTAGATTACACGCGTCAAGTAGAAATGTAGATAAGGTTTTGTGTGCAGGCAGAGAGTTCACATTAACATTAGATGGCGCCAAATTACCTACAATCTTAAACTTCGCTAATCAGTAACACAATAAACAGAAAATTCAAACTTACAAAACGAGAGCCAATAATAGCTGGAAATAAGCTCCCAAAGAGCATGCCGGGCACGACAACCCCACTGAAGCCTGCCTCTTGCGCAGCCAAAGTGCTAGTGTGGATTGGATTGGAGTCACCAGTGAGATGGCAGTAAGATGTGATATCTGCGGCACTGAAACAGCAACTCTGACTAAACTTAGTCCCTCGACTGAGTTTCTCTGGAGAAGCTGCCGTAGAAAGCGCTCTCAGATGTTGCACCCCAAAAGTCCCACAAACTTCGGCTACTCTTAACACGCTAATCCCCTTCATCCTCTTTAGTCTGCCACGACAGGAACAGACCAGACCAAGACAGACCTCTTAGAGTCTTCTGATGTTTTTGACAGTTTCGTCACAACCACAAAGAAGCGAGAGTAAGCGTGTGTTCAAAGGAACCGACTAGGCATACCGTAAGAAGGCTAGAATCTCGAATCCATTTGTATCTTGGCTACACCAGTCACATTATTTTGCCAGAACATGCTGCAAGAAAATTATCTACCGTAAGAACATGAAAAGGAGCATTGCCATGCTACCAACCACAAAATTGTACTCATCTGCTTGGTTGCTATACTACTCTTCACAGTGGCTAGCTTCGGGAAGGACATTTTGCTTGACACAGATTTCAGTAAGCAATTAAAAGAAATCTCATGAGAAGTACCGAAAGAATCATGAGAAGCTTTCATGCAGAGGGAGCGGAAAGAGAGTGTTGCTGAATGCATCAAAATATTTGGTCGGAAGATCTTCGTCAAATGCCAAAACCTAATGCTTGGAAACAAGTCCCTCTTATCAAACCTCGAGCTAATGCCACAATTGACTGCTGACGAGAACTAAACCAGTCGATAGAGGATCACCCAGGATAACAACAGTGTGCTCAGAAGAGAAAAAAGCTATCTGAAATTCCAAAATAGTAGCGAGTGACCTGTAGGTAGTACTGGTCTGTTAGTAGGCCGAATCCCCAAGTCCTTCACTCTTTTCCGCACCCAGCTATTGTCGGTGTCGAGAAACTTCTTCAAAATTGAATCGTTCAACTTGCTTGCTTCAAGAGTTTTCTACACATACAGACCAAACCACAGTGCGCTTAATTGATCTTTCGCTTACTAAAGATTCCGTCATTATCTGGTAAAACCCTCGAGCATGTACTAAAAGATAGTCCTCCTTTCTCTTTACATGTAAGTTTCATGTCAATAGCCAGGCAAAATCCTACTCAGGAGCTGAATGCTTGAAGCACAGTAATGACGTGAATTTCAAACAATGCATTATCCGCTTATACTCTGCACTGAAGCAGTCCAAATTTCGAGCAACGCAAACTATAGTCCTGTCACCAGTTCGTCATTTGCCTTTGCCGGGTCATCCAGATTAATGATGAGCTGATAGAGGCAGCCAACAACATACGACTCCTTAACACGAAAGCTACATCACTTCAGTACCTCGAAGAGAATTGCCACAATATGTTCTGGAACAAATGAAAACGTGGGGAATTTGTCAATATTAGCAGCTGCTCGGTCGATTGCGAGGTTCAAGAGCGACGGCACGGGATTCGTGTCTGTCATTCCCACTTTTGTCACACTCCAATCCACAGTTCGCCTCGCAACAAAGGAATTCACCTCTCCGATGCAACTCAGTTCTCACAGCCCTACCAGTTACCGAGAAACCACGATCGCCTTAAGCAGGAACTCCATGTTGTACAGTTGTGAGCACGGTGAGGCTGCAGGATATCTGGGCCGGTCCGAACTGGTTGTGTCATGTGCGATCACACTGACCGGTGATACTTTCCAATCTCAAAATGGAACACCTTCTCCCGTCTGCCTGGATCCACAAGCGGCATCTCACCACCGTGTACACCCTAACGAGCTTCGAACGATCGTTCAGGCGGTGGGAAGACCCGATCTCCCTGTAGTCAGTTCACGCATTCCTTCCCCTGACGTGTGGGAGAGGACTTGAAAGTCAAATCCATTAAATTTGGTCCCTGCTTCCTGAATCACAGTGCGGTAGAAGACAAGCGCCCATGAGAGCACCAATGAGCACATTGACTTTTCCAGCTCCTCTTTTAATCCTCAGGAGAGTTCATTCTGACATCGTCTGACATCGTCTAAATACGAAGCTCAACGTCCTCGAGCTGAATATTATTTCTGATTGTTTTTCTTCTTTCTTCCGCTAAACAAGGTCGGCGACTTATTGTTTTTGCTATCTTGTAGGTGAATCGTTTTTAATTTTGTGAAATGCAATGGAACTTCTTACATGTCCACCACCCGTGCAGAAAGTATGGAGTACTATAGGAAGAGGATCAAGGGCTCAAACAAGATGTGCGAAATGATAACTTGACTCTTACAGTTAGTGTTTTCTGTGTGAATTTACAATGATCGTAAAAACGATGATGCACTCGTTTTAAGTACAATTTTATTGAGATTCTTCTGTTGAATTGGGTGGTTTACACTCACGTTAAGTTACCCCCCTACAATCTGTCAATCGTTGCAAAGTAGTTTGCCTTTTTTCTTGGCATAGTGAATATGCACTCTTGCAGAGAAATCACTAGTTTTCCATTGATGGGTCTTCCTCGTCTTTCGTTTTTGCTGTACTCAGTACGTAGCAGAACACGATCTTTTATTTCTTGTGTTTTACGTCTTGTTGTGAAAGTTTATCATACGTTATAAGTTAAATCAAGAAAAACTTACATCTTGATGTAACACACCTCTCCAGATCTTAACCTGTAGATACGTCTATTCTGTCTAGGCGCCTCGCCTCACTTCGCTTCCCAATAGCGCTAATTAGCGCTAATCAGAGAAAAGAACATGGATCATCACCAGCATAAACACAGCAAATATACACAGGGGTGTCAGACCTCTGGTAGAAAAGCGTGCATGACATTTGCCAAGGAATGGATCGAAAATGGATAATTCTTAATCCACTCATAAAACAAAGACTTTAGAATTCCTATCAGGAAAGATCTTCAGGGAAGGAAAAGATCTTTTTAGCCACATCTATCTATCACTTGATGATAATCAGGAGCAACTTGCCAACTTACGAGATGTGGAATATGAATATGAAGTATTCACTGCAGAAGTTTATATCTCCGTCCTCCCATTTTCCCTTCATGTACACGAGTCCTCTGGAACATCAAGTTGATGACTGAACCATTCCTGCTTTACACCTAGGCTTGTTTTCTTTAAATTCTGTTTCTAGAGCGTGATCTTGAATTGGTAAATGTTGACACTTGATTTGTGAATTCGTACCCCTTCGTCAAGGTTCCACAGTTTCTCAACTCCTTAGATGACTAGGAAGGTTAGGCCAGAACTGCATGTGTTTGTTTGCACGTCCACGGGATCTTTGGCTGCTGCAATTTCACCCCAAGAACCTTGCAATGAATCATCTCCCTGAAATAGATAGATGAACTACAGCCAGTCTAATGAACGAGCTCCTTGCTCTAAACCCAACGTCTATTTGTGTGGCTATATATGCCCGATAACATCCTAAGGTCAAGGTTTTGACGAAAGAGTCGACCAAATACTTGTAGATTCCTTCCCAAAATTTCAGTGTCTATTCTTGTGGTTGTAACTGTAGAATTGACCGTACTCGTACTAGGAGGTTAAGGAATCTAAGGTTCCCTAATCTCCAACCACGTTTCTGATGTTGAAACGAACTCATGTGAAATTTAAACAGAACTTAACAGTATTCACTGAGGTACTGTTAATCGCCTTAGAACTGTGAAGTCTCAACCAGCTAAGACGACGTGGTAAAAGCAGAGGTTCTAACTTGGCCTTGAGTTCTTTGAATACATGGAGCCCTTGAGCTTCATTTTGCATGTTACCGTACTGCAAATGAAACTTTGAGGCGGCTCTCCACATGCATTCTTTGAAAACCAATCCTCCTCCACCTTGGAAGAATCTCACTTTTCTCTCCTCTTCATGATTTCCACCTACTTTTCGTCACAGTCTTGACCAATCTATCCAACCTCGGTTTATAGAAAGGGGAATCCTTGGCACTACCCTGTCCCCCACCTCTGCTGTACCACAAGTAGACGACTGTGCTTTACTACCAACTGAAAACTACTCGTGCTTACCCGTGTTAATTTGAGCAGCTTGATTATGGAGGAGAGACAACGGAGTGCACAAATTCAGGCAACAGACACCATCACCTGACGTGATTGAATGTGCGCTAGAATATCGGGATAGTACTGTGCGGTGCGGTGCGGTGCGGCGCTGGGATGAAGCGGCATTGAAGCAGGAAGGACCAGGACGAAGAACCGCGTTCCTGGAGCTTATGTGAGGCGGCACAGTGTGGTGCCACAATCAATTACACTCTCTCGCGGGCCACATTGGACCGCTAGTTCTTTTGCTATTTCGCTATACGCTTCAGCTCTCAGGGAGTCCTTCTTGATCGAGTAGAGCGCAGCAATTCATAGAGGAAGTTACTGGATTGTGGAGGTAGTGGGAGTGAAGTAGAGGGGAGGGTATGTCTGTTCATGTAATGAACAGAAAGAGACAGAAGAATTATTGACCGCAGCATTGTGGAGCTCTGAACCTCAGCTCTGAGCAACAGCGAGCGAGCTGTAAGAGACGTCGCGAAGATGGAAACGCTAGGCAGAAGGAAAGGCTTAGTTCGACTGTCCCTGCAGCAGCTGCTGTTGTTCCTATCCGTCCACAGATTCCTCACTTCCGCCCAAAGTCCTGCCCCTGGTACTTCTCTCTTGCTTCCCACTTCCTCGCTGCCTGTACCGATGTCAATCTAATTGCCGATTTGCAGGTACGAGTTGGCATTGCAGATGTGCTTACTGTTTGGTGCCTCCGGTTTACACCAAGTATTGATTCATGTGGTTTAGAACGAGTACAGTTGGAAGTGGGAGCTAGTCTAGAACGAATGTCGTCTTTCAGAAGGGTGTGAACGAGACTGTGAACAAAGACAGTGGTGGGAGATCGAGGATGGAGGGTAGAGGCTTCATCGGACAAGCATCAGGAGGTGCTTTGTGGCATTGTAGACTTCGAAACAGCTGAGCCAATACAGGGATGAATTCGGAGGTTGAGGAAAGCCACTCGCTGGATCCATCTTTATTTGGTATTTGAAAGGAAAGAAGTTCTTACACTGATGTAGTCGCGTGTACCTTTCATATCACTACATATATGACTTAAGCTACTTCGCTCAGAAACGAAGTCTATCAGGCTGTGGTTCCTGGTTATGTTGAGGTATACAGGTTGTAGAGAGCTCATAAGTTACGTAGACCATAGCGCTAGAGAAAAGTGTACCAGACAGGTTGTTCTTAAAAGGGTAATTCCTTCCCGGGTTTTCATGATAAGGCATGAAATGAAGGACTGCGTCGGAAATTCCGTTTTCCGCAGAGAAAAGCTAGATCGGCCTGGACTGATGTGAGAGAGGTCTCGTACCGTCATCTGGTTTTCTGGGCACACAAGGATCTCACATAGCATGTTAACTGTATAACTGGAAGCTGCCTTAACCTGACCGAAGTTCATCTTTATTATGTTCGGCATACCTTAGGGAACCTGCTATTCTTCCTGAGATTTTGACCAGGAAGTTTATCTTGACAGCTGAAGGAAGTATTGCAGCCCTTCTCTTTCTTCGGTCTACTGAACATCCTATGGGAAGTACAAGCTGTTCTGGAACGGCGTCACTTGTCACTGTTACTAAGCTAAGTGCTGATGTCTCTTGAGGTACCAACGTCTTTCAGTGTTGAACTCACCAGACAAGGATGTTTCTGTTGCAGGTGGTGGCGTTGTTCTTCGGATCGATTGCGGTGGCTACAGCAATTTCACCAATCAGTTCGGTGAAGCATGGATTGCGGACTCGTTCAACACCGGGGGCTCAGTTGCGTCTGTTTCGGAGCCACAAAACTTTTTGGAAGAACAGGAGCGGACTATACGTTACTTCCCTGTTTCTTCAGGGAAAAAGCACTGCTACGTCGTCCCAGCTCCTAAAGGACGTTACTTCATCCGAATGTTCTTTGTCTACGATAACTATGATCACAAGTGGACGAGTCCAAATTTCGACGTTTCAGTGGAAGGAACAGTTGTGTTTAGCTTTCGAGCTCCCTGGGCAGATAATGTCGCAATGCGAGGCGCTTATTCAGATCTCCACGCGTTTGTCCAAGATGATTTTGCCACTGTGTGTCTCTACAGCTGGGCTACTGATGCGCCGGTAATTGGAGCTCTGACGATATTCCAGGTGGATGATCTGTCATACGATTCTTCTAATACAGGGCAGGAGGTCATTCTGGTGAACTATGGCCGACTTACAGCAGGGAACAAGTCTTTTGGGGCAGGTTGGAGCAATGACACGGAGCTAGGAGGTCGAGCTTGGGAAGTTGACACCAGCCACAGTAAAACACCCAAAATACTCATTGAGACCACTGAACCGATCGGGGGCGCGAACACAGCACCCAATTTTTTCCCCTTGCTGCTTTTCCAGTCTGCACGTGTTGCAGCCACGAACGGTTCTATAGAATATGAATTCACAGTTGATTCTAGCTTGGACTACATGTTATGGTTTCATTTTGCTGAAATTGAGCCCAGTATAAGCGGTCCAGGTCAACGAGTATTCAAGATACTAGTAAATGACGAAGTGCTGTTTGAGGAAGTGGACATATTCAAGTTAGCGGGAAATTTTGCAGCGCTGTCTATGAACTATACATACAGGAACCTTTCAGAAAATAGTTTGCAGATCAAGTTGGAACCTGTCAAAGGAGTGCCTCTGATATGTGGACTGGAGGTCCTGGCGGTCCTTGAAGTTGAACTTGCGACGGATGTCAGAGAAGGTCAGTATCGCGGTTGTGTTAACAAAAGAAGGAGTGGCAATATAACGAGTTGTGTGAGCTTTGCCGGTCTAGGCAACCGTAGGCTTCCACGGTCAGTTAGTGCAGTTGACTTCGAGTAGAATAAGCATTTGAACTATGAACGAAAAGGCAAGTGAAGTGAAGTCGGACATAAGATCGAGAAATTTTGGTTAAGGTTCTAGTAGTTCGTAGTCTTTGGGTCTTTCCGGGCTTGGCTTTTACAGTCATAAGAGTCACTCAATTGAAGCTTTCAGTTTTCCATTCATTTATGGTAGTCTCACATTGGTTGGCGGGACTTCAAAAGCTGCTCCGTTTTGGATGTACTGTTAGAATTTACTTCATGTGCCGAAACAGGTTATCACATTCAATCTCTTAGGATCATACTTGAGCTAAATTATGTCTTTAAACTCAATCCCGTGCTCTTTTATGTGACTTCCTTTTGCAGCTTCGGCTGTGCAAGCATTAAAGACCTCGCTGGAGGTTCCTGACAGGATGGGTTGGAATGGAGACCCATGTACTCCTTCTACTTGGGATGCTTGGGAAGGAGTTATGTGTACTTTAGACAACGACGACAATTTCCTCGTCATAAGTGCACTGTAAGTACATCGAATTAGGTTTAGCTTTTCAAGCCGTAACAAGGTTTCATTCTTCACAAGCTTAATTCTGTTTTGGTACGATATTCCTGTCACTTTTAGATTTAGTGCTGTTGGTACCCTACATTATTATGGACGCAATTTCTGCGCTGCACATACAGGAGTCACCTCATGCTTAGTCAGTTGTGGGCCTCTGGATGCGACCGTGTCGATATCAATAATAGTCATGTTTCTATGAAGGTGATGATGGAAATCATGAAGAGGTTGTGATGGTTTTCAGGGATCTTCCAAGTCAGGGTTTGAAGGGCTTCATCAGCGACAGAATTATTGAACTCAAATACCTCGTTTCCCTGTAAGTAAATGAAACATTGTGATGCCATCTTTCTCACAAAACTTTTCATGAAAAACTACCGAAATAACTTTTCATGGGATAAGTTATTTCGGTAGTTTTTTCATGGGACGTTTCGCTTTCCGTCCTGTTCCTCCTAAGAGCCGTCGTTGTATCAAACCTGCGAATGCCAACGACTTTTTGTGTTCCTGCAGTCACCGTCTTGTTAGGCGGGTTGAGGGTTTCTGTGAGGGTGGTCACCCTGCTGAACGTAGTGATATTTGATTGCAGAAATTTGAGCAATAATGATATTGGCGGGAGCATTCCTCCCGGTCTTGGAGATGGCAGACTTGAAAGCGTGTGAGTTGGTTGTGATAATGTGGTCAATGTTTTATCTAAACCACGAGCTTCTGCGTTTTTTGCCTCCTCATACGGTTTGGTTGCAGTGTATCAAATACAAGGATAATGTCGCCTGTAGAAGAGAGAAAAACATCCATTCGCAACTAATTACAACAAGAAGAATGCTTAACTTTTTATTGCTATTTCTGACTTTCGTGACTTGTCATGTCATGTAGGGACCTTTCATCCAATTCTTTAACCGGCATAATACCTGATAGTCTGGGTTCAGCTCAGCTCAGCACTGTGTATGTCAAACTCATTATTCTTTGATGCGTATGTTGGACTTCTGTGTTGTTCACTTTTGCGTCTAGACTTACTTCTGCTCTGCAAGACGGTCATACCTTCTGTTTTTGCTAATAACATTTTAGCCGTTGCGTTGAACGGAGCGATAAACTTCTCAAGCGATGTAAGGCTCTTCGTGAAACACTGATGCATGTCTCTGACACATACTTCGTTATTCTACACCCTTTTTGTTTGTGGTAACCGTCAAGAATATATGACATGTTTGTTCTTTGGGAAATTGAACCGTCACAATTCCGAGTGATATCAAAGAGAGCTAATACTTGACATATATCCAAATTGTACTTACGTGACGTGTTTTTCCTTCGCAGGCTTTTGAATCAGAATCTCTTAACTGGGCTTGTCCCGGAGCCGGTCTATTCCATAGGTGTTAGCGGTGGATTCATCAAGTAATCATCTTGAGCCTCTCTGCGCTGCATCACTGTTCTTTCGTGCTGAAATAGTTTCGTGTACTTTTTTCTTAGATAAGCATATTAGCATTTGAGATAATTTGAACACTTTTGACCAATCCCCACATCTTGAGCCTCTCCGCCCTACATCACTGTTCTTTTTATGCTGAATGTGTTTCGTATCGTCTTTGATTACTACTATTTTCATTTGACATTAGTTGAACACTTTTGACCTACCCCTACAACGTGGTTCCCCATCGAGAATGTATCAACTCAGTCCTTTCTTTACTCGCGAACTGACCTAGAGAAGCTATTCCGATCTATCTGGAATTTCAAGTTTTCCCTGTCCTAGTCTATGTCAGTTGGTCGTTTATACTGCTAAAAATACCAGGGGAGTTCAGAAAACTCTGTATGGTTTATGATGTTGCCTTGAATCGAAAGGAATGCATTTTATCAGTGCCTTTCTACACGGAATTGTAAGTTGGAGCTGGGTCTAAGATCTGGGTGAGAAACTAATGAGTCACGTCACATTGGAAGGGATTAATTCCTGAAATCTTTTGCCAAGGATCATGTGTTGTACATACGTCGAATTTTTGGTTTCGCCTTCTCTTTTAACGCATATTTTCATGAGCTTTATGAGAATCCTTAGATCGTAAATACCTTCCCATGTGGGATGAAGCCATTGATCACCACTGCAGTGATGGTGCTGTAACTTCTCTGTTCGTTTTTCGCAGCTTATCGAACAACGATGGTCTATGTGGAGTTCCATCATTACCAGATTGCCCCCACTTTTGGCAGGACAGTAAATTATCAGGTGGGGCAAAAGCGGGTATAGTGCTGGCAAGTTTAGTTGGTGCAACTCTTCTCATGGTGTTGATATGCTACTGCGTCAAAAGAAGAAATCTGCAAGATGATTACAACTTCGGCCTTCCCCACCAGCTCGCAAGTAAGAATCCCACCTTGTTGCTTCAACGATTCGAGGAAAAATGAACCAAGCTTTTCCAGTTGAGAGTTCGGAAAGGACTATACTCACTTTTAACAGTTGTATTGGAGTTGCTTGTCTATTGTCAATACTGATGTCTGTTGCGGTTGCAGTGAGACACAAACGGTACATGTTGTACCGAGCAACTTTACAATCCAACAATGAAGATGGACACATGATGAGGGTTTCTCCTGGTAAATACGGATTCTCATCTACCATGAATGCTCTTTAATATTGATCCAGAGTGGACCTGCAAGACGTTATACATTTGAATTAGTACTGGAACTGAAGGTGAAGACTGCTATTGTCTGCCTAGGTTGCTCACATGTCCTGAGCGGGGGACTGTAGGAGTAGGTTTGGAAAGAGATAGTGTTTCTGAAGCTCAATTATCAGTTC
The DNA here is from genome assembly GCA_948567375.1 of Lunularia cruciata. Classification (NCBI taxonomy): domain Eukaryota; kingdom Viridiplantae; phylum Streptophyta; class Marchantiopsida; order Lunulariales; family Lunulariaceae; genus Lunularia; species Lunularia cruciata. Next base: position 18,184,996 of record OX419762.1, on the reverse strand, counting down.
TGTTCACCATAAGATTACCATTTTGTTTATGAGTTTCAGAGTTTCAGAAACTTGTGTCCCTTCCCAGGTTGTACGTATAATAGGTGTAAGAGTAGTTAGAACAGCTATCAAATGCAGTCAAACTCTTAAATGTAATCTTGAAACAGCCAAGCAAATCAAGTAACGGCTGAAGTCTCAGTTTTGTCTCTTACCCTGGGTTCTTTGCTGAGGCATTAGTGCACAGAACGTTTCCGGTCCTCCCGCTCATTATCTCTTTTAGGGGTAGATCATAGTAATATAATCAGTTTGGTGGATTCAACTGTTGAGATGACATATTCGGACGAGAGGGAACTGTGGACTGTAACGTCAGATGTACACAAGTGGTTTTCCAGTTCATTAGGTTGGGCGTGTGTACGAAGGATTTTACTCGAGAAAAGCTTGTTGAGTCTATATGATTTACGGTAGTAGACGTATGCCGGATTGCGATGCTGAGCGTCCTGAGGGTCTAATATCCACTTAAAGAAAGTCTGTCTCCTTTGTCGTGATCATCTTCGTATCAGTAATCAAAGTGAGTGCATGCTAGAGTTGGTCTTGCGTGTGGAGATTGATGCGAACAGGTGCCAATCAGAGCTTTTTATTTGGAGATACCTAAACTCCCATACTAATATGTGAACATTTGTACCAGAAGTAAATACCGTCAAACAGGAAAAGCGATTCATTGAGATGATTGAAGGCATGAGGGAGGATCCTCCGCGGTTTATATCCCAAATCAGGGACTCGAAAGCCAGGATACACAGTATGTCGCATTTATACATCAATGAACCAAGCAAGAAGTAGATATTTAGCAAGTGCTGAAACTGCTGACCGATTGGTAAACAGCATCTTGACTCTGGTAAAAGCGGTGAGATCATTGGGGTGTACGTCTCCTCCTTTCCAACCAAAGTCTAGGCCTGCAGATTCTGGCGAAGATGTCCTCGCCATGTTGCAGTGCTTGTTGTAATGATCCTCTCTTAAGTTCTTAAAGTAATGCGAAGTAATAAAGCGTTCCACTTAGTTACCTTGGCTATGTCTCTCAGGAGACTTGATTTCTTTCTCCGCAGTAGTGATTGGACTGCAGACAACTGGGTCTTAATTGCAACATGTGACAACGTAGAACACAAGGAGACATGAAATGCAAACCCTCAACCTAGACATACAAATTCCATGTGAACAACTGGAAACGAACGCTCTTATTCTGTAACTGTGCCCATATATAGCACCGTATCTTTGAATCCCACTGTATAGAAGAATTTCTGTATTGTTCGTTGGTGCAAAAGCTTCACCGATGGTTGACACTACAGCCGTGAAAACCTTCACATCAACAAGATATAGCTCAAATATCGATAAACCAGAGTTACAGGAAAGCATATATAAACCATCAAAGGTCTTGCAACTTTTTCCCGGTTCACATTCGTGTAAGATCACAGAGAAAAATTGCCACAAGCATTTTGTTTGCACAAGTATTTTGACAGGATATCTTCAGAATCGCCGTACCGGTAACGAAACTGGACAGGTACATACCAGTAAAGGTCTTTGTGTTCACGAGAAGCCGTCTCAAAAGTGTGTAAATCCGAAAAGAAGTATTATAATTTTGAACATAATGTACTTATCCTCCACATTAGGCTTCAGGTTAGATCTACATGTGGTTAAAATCCACTAGCACCCCATCGTAATGATTCAGTTCAAAAGTGGAAGATCTTCCTATATATGATCTCCATAGTTCTGTTATATATGATCTCCAAGCGGATATTTGAATATATTAAATCGAAATTATGATAGAATGATCAAATTTGAAAATTTTCTTCATATATAGAACAGAGTATTTCAATTTTTTTTTAATTTTTTATACAAATGACCCTGCAGTACTTGACCACCATAAATATGCATATTAAAAGGTCGAGGTACTTTTCACAATATATGCATAATCTATAATAATTCTAGATTTCAAATACTGTTAGGTTTCCAAGTTTTAAGTATCGTACATATTAAAAGATTGGGGTACGTTTCGCTTTATATCTGTAATCTATAATAATTTAGATTTAATTTTGGTCATGGCCAGAAGAGAAAGTAAGTTGCAAGGTGTAATAAATTAAGAAATAAATAAATATTTCCCAGGTACAAGGAGGGATATTAAGGAGTAGGGAAATCAAGGGAATAGATCTGGAAGGGTTTAACATACTATCTATATCATAATTTAATAATTTTAGGTTCTAAAATTCAAAATTCAAAATCAAGATTAAGAGAAATATTACAATGTATCAAAGTAAACTAGTAAATCAAAAAATTGGACTTAATAATATTTAGAGTATGATCTGAGAAGTTTATTAATATGAGACAAACAATTTAAGAGATCAAACTCGAAATAATGGATCATATTAAATTGCTTCGCCTGAATTTTGTCTAATGGATTTGACTATGTAGAGTCTTGTTTCACTATGTTATGTTTAAAGATCCACGCTTTGACATCATTCACTAGGAGAAATTGTTCATGAGGAAACCTTGATGCTTGAATCCACAATTTTCAACTCCTACCTCATGATGATTAAGGAGAATTATCGATACTACCAAGAGACACGATATTTTTCCATAACTTTCTACACTCACGCTCCTTTTCATATGATTTGGTCTAATGACATATATATATGGTCTTGTATACCATCTTCACTCCTGAAGTGTTTTATATAGATCGAATACCACTATTTGGGATTTTTTCTGCCATATGGATTTTCATCAAAGGCTTATGGACATGTGACCTCTGCTTATGGACACATGGCCCACCTGGTCCTTCACTTAATACAAGGCTGCATTTGCCTCCATGGTTTGCCCTATCACGAGATGCCCTAATTTCTTTTCAGTGCTCTTACTTGCTTCTCTGTCTGCCAGGGTTTCTCCTGCTTGGGTTGGGTTCGCTTGGGTTTCTCCTACTGTCCTTTCTTGTGTAGCATTGAAGTTTTTTGCTCCCCGCTTGTGGTTCGCTTGGGTTTCTCCTGCTAGTCCTTTCTTGTGTAGCATTGCAGTTTTTTGGCTCCCCGTTCATCCCTTCCCGTGCAGCATTGAGTTTTCTTGCGAGGAGGCTTCTTTTGCTGATGCTTCTTGTTTCTCACTAATTCTAAGCGGCACTTTAGGGGAGCATCTGAGTTTGCCTTGGCACTCATGAGTTTTTGAGCAGAAACTTGGAACAAGGGGTACTGGCAATTGTTCAGCTACTTCAGCATTGCGTGAGGCACTGATGAAGTCGAAGGTGCTTACATGGAGGTTTACTATAGCTGCCTTTCGCTTCCCTTAGCTGTTTAGCATCTCAGGACTCCAACATCCATAGCGCTGGTTGTGATATTATTCATATCCTGTCCTCTCACGCTTTGCTGTTCTTCCCTTTTACACTTTGACCCATTTTTGTAGCTGCATCCCCTCGTTTTGTTCCACTCCTCCATTCCACAACTAATTCTCTCCATAGTACTTTTGCTTCCTTTGCTCTCTGATTGCTTCTTGCTTCACACTCTCATGCCTAAAGTGTTCCTACCTGACTCCAACCCACGTTCTTTTTAGTTGTTCACGCACGGCTTATTGGCAGGTTCTTCATCATATTCACACACTGCTTACTGCTGGCCTCTTACATCATGGTTTCATGTTCCTTGCTATTGTTTGCATAGATGCTCTTGATTTAATGTCCTTTACTAGTCTGTTGGCCATCAGTTCTTTTCAATTTATTTCCATGATGCTTTTGCTATAGGTTACACTCGATGCCTGCTACCTTAGTGCTTTCCCACTACTTTCGCATTATGGTTCATATATATATTGCTTATCGATCATTTGCACACCATGAGTTCTGGATAACCCATTCCCAGAATGGCTTCTATTCTCGTATAACAATATATATATATATATATATATATATATATATATATATATAATATTTTCCTATGGTGCCTTGATCATTTAGGAAGTAACTTCAATTGAAAAACGTAACAAAAGCATGCTATTAGAGTCTTTCAGAATTAAAAAAAATAAAATTCCAAAATTTTGATGGAGAGTCATTAATACTCTAGTCCAAAGTTTTGGACTTTATAATTGTGATACAAGAGAGACTAGAACTTTTTCTCCATAGCTCATTGGACTATTATTTATATGATGTTGATATCATTAGATATAGAAGTTTAAAGAACTTTGAAAACAATTGCACTCATTTGAATATGACTTCATGTTAAAATTAATAAAAATAAAAAAATAAAATTGCTGCATTCCTAAAATATTTACAAATTTAGACTTCAAGATTATCAATGAGTAGACTTTGACACTTGGATTCTTAATTTTGATGTTTATAAGCATAAAGGAAAATACCAAAGATGAACTTTCGTTTCTTTGTTACATCCCTTTCTATTGTATAATTCTTGTTTCATCAAAATAAAAGCTTTCCAATATAACCACAATCATTCAAAACTAACTTAACATTAAAAGTTAAAAAGTATTCAATAACAAAGCTTGTGAATTTTTTACCTTCCATAGATTGGGAACCAAAAATTAATGATGGGGAGGTACTTATGATTGAAATATTGTGTTGGACTTAATAATCATTAAGTAGACTACACAAGGGAATCTATTTTTTCTCCATTGACTTTATATTTTGATTCTATTTAGTAAGATTTGAGTCTCATTGGATGTAGAATATGAACATCAATTCAACAACATAATAATTACTTGTTATTGAGTTTGAATGATCAAGTTGAAAATTGCACAAATAATATCTTCATTTTTATTTTACAATCTACCAAATTAGATCAAGTTGTAATAAAGCTATGGTTTTGATCTTCAAACCGATGAAACTAAATGCCTAAATATTGTGAACATATATTGTCTATAATATACTATTCATTAAGTTAAAGTGCAATATAAAGCTTGCAAGTTTATACAGATCATCCTTTTTGGACCTTTGTCCCTTAGTCTTGAAACATTATATATCTATCTTTTAGGATGTTATGCTGTGCATATAAGGTAACTTTTTGTTCAACAATTTATGAGTTAATTGTTACTTTATTGTAAATAAATTTGATATTTATAAGTCATATCAACAAGCACTAACTCTACCTAAAATTGATTCCAGTTTCCCCTTTAAGCTCAATAGTTTGTATGTTACCATTCGATTGCATAATAGACACCAAAATTTACCCCATATGAGTGATTTAATTATTTTCTCATTATACTTATATGAAGTTGATCTTTGTAGTCTAAAGTAATGCTCTTGCTTGATCTTTATATAAGCCTTTATCAAATTTAATTTTTGCAAGTTTATTTATGATCTTTATATTGAGTGGATGACTTTGACTCATTGAAGTATCAAATTTCTCTCCAAATTTAGTTCCTTTTAAGATAAGGACATCAATATCAAGGATTTATTCTATAAGAACTATTAAAAACTACTCAAATTGTAATAATACAAAGTTAGTAGGAGCTAATGAGTTAGTAAAATCAGCTAAAACTAGCATAATCTAGGAATGACATGAATGTTCTAGAAGCATCTAAAAAGCTTCTTTGCAAGAAGCTTCTAAGAACTTCCCAAGGATTGAATAGCTTGTATTCCAAGTAAACTGCTAGCTTAGCTTGTATGCCAAGTAGTAAACTAGTCTGGCTTGCACTCCAAGAAATGTGATTTCTAGAAGGAACCTTCATTGGAATTTGCTTGGGAATCTTATACTAAGCTTCTTGTCATGGCTTACTTTTTCTCAAGAGTGCAATTTTGTTCCATTTTTTCTACTTTTGTTAGGGAAAAATAAACATATTATTATGTCTAGGTAAGAAATCACTCAATGTGGGATTATTTAGCTTCATCCTTGTATACACCAAGGTATAAAGGGGCAGCACTAAAGATCTTTGATGCCATCAACCTTCAATTTGGAAGAGTCATCTGTGAAGAGGAATTTTTCTACACGCACTTTGATTTTATATCTCTATGATTACCTTTTCAAATGAAGTAATCTTTATCTCAACTTCACAAGTGATTTCTATTGACACCAAAATCTTAGCATTTAGAAGCCTATATCAAAAGTTACAACCATATGAAGTACCAATCATATGGATGTTGAGCCCACACCTCATACCTATTGAAATGCTCTTTATAAAATGGTGCCAAAGAGAATGTTTTAAAACATTTGCATACATTTTAAAATGTTCTAAATGTTCTTAATAGGTTTTCTAGATGACTACATCTAATTTGACAATAGCAAGTAGTGGTAGAGTTTGGCCCGGCCTCAATTGGGGTCTCATTGCCAGGTCAGAAAATAGGGGTCAAGGGGTTCCTTGGGTAAGAAAATTCTCAATAGAAATATGCAATAGAGTTGAAATTGAACATAAAGAGATTAGTATTCCTACTATACTATTTTTGATATTGCTATGATGGTTCATCATGTCAAAGAAGGGGCCCAAGAAAAGAGATCGCTGCAAATGTTTTGGTCTTACATGTGAAGAACCAGAGTTCAGAGCAAAATGCACAAAATATTTACACTGCAAAATAGTACTAAACATTTCTTTTAATATAATCTAGACTGTTCTTTTAGTATGGCTTATTTTAGAACACATTTTAAAATTTTCTATTTGAATTGAATTTAAAACAAATGTCTCACTACTTCTACATCACACCTTGTAGTTCTTGTACCTCATATGCATCTTGTACTTCATTTTTTGTTCATAACCTTGTATTCAGCTTGTATGTAACCTCATAGTTCATTTCTTTGTCACAACCTTGTACTTTTTTTCTTATACATAACCTCCAATTTTATTTCTTGTTTGTAACCTTGTATTTGTTTGTGGGTAGTAGCCTTGTACTCATTTCTCATTTGTAACCTCATCCTCATGCTCATCTCAAACCTTATACTCATACTATTCATAACTTGTACCTCATACATGGACATCTTTTTATATATCCTACCTCATACTAAAACCTTGCCTTATTCATCTCGTGCCTCAACACCTTATACCCATCTCATTTCTTGTATTACTTGTTTTTTGTACCTTGTACTTCATATCTCACATCTTGTACAATATTGTCTTGCATACGAGTAACACCAGCAACAACTTCATACAAAATCAGCAGAATCCAACTTCATCCCAAATGACTAAGAGCCATTTTGTAGATATGATATTGTAGTACAAGACATTTCATATTTTATACATAAAAGTTAGGTTATGATACAAGGATCTTGAATTATCCTATCACTTGACATAATAATGGTAAATGACAAGATGCAAAGGTGATCATTCTACATAGACCATGCATGTTGAAGATTAGTTTTAGGATTAAATAAGTAGATGATGTAATTAGCATTGAGCGGCTTAGATGTAATTAGGTGATTTCCAATACATTGTAACCACTAGATTTCTTTGGTGGCTAAGTAGGATTGTATTTAGGGCTTAGACCCAATGTTCACAAGGCTCATTTGGTGCGTATTTTTATTGCAATAAATGAGGTTTATACTATCAAGTTGGTGTATGTGTATTAGTCTACACTTTGTATGAGTGATTGCATTTTGGATTGAGTGTGAGTGAGGAACCTTGATGCATGAGCAAAAGCACTTAAGTGAGGAAAATCATTTGTGTGGAACTAGAGTGTGCAACTCTAGGGGCTTTGTACAAGTCAAGAACAACACAAATTTTGGTTGCTTTACACTTGGAGTATTGTAAAGTAACACCAACCTGTAAGATTCAACAACATAGTCATTCAAGACTCTTGTGATGTTGTACCTTTTAGGAAGGGTGAAACGGCTATGTCATAATTATAGTGGTCAGGGTGATTGGATCCTTGGGAAAGCTTACTTTCTCTTAGTTTGCATGTTCTAAGATACTATTCATGACACACCTTAATATTGTCAATGTTTTCAACCTAAACTTTGTGATGTGAGTGTGAATCATAGTAATTATGACTACTTCAATAATCATTATCAAAAATTTGGCTGGGCAACAAGGAAGGTACAAGAATTCCAGGGTGAAGTGTACAAATGAACCATCACAATCAAGAATCCTTTGGATAAAATCTATTGTGAGTGTGATTATTGGTGATTTTCTCTTTTTTGTAGTGCACTAGAGGTGGTGACTTACCCTCTTCTAGGAATTGGTTTTGCCCAAGAGGTTAAATAGGTAAGAATAGACAACTTGTGACATTATGACACTTTATCTTCATTTCTAGTCATTTCCCATCTGGATCCTCAAAGGAACAAGCTATTCTTATTGATTATATTATCAGTATGTTGATATTGGGTTACCACACTGCCCTATAAATACCAAAGCCCAAGCTCATTCTAAGCATTCAAATCTCCCTTCAAGCCAGAGTTTCCAATTGATATGCTATTCTCATATTTCTCTCCTTTGTCTTTTACATGAATAATGTAGAAGAAAACAAGCTACTAAATTTAGTGAATGATTGATACTTAAAAAGCATATTTAAAAAACAAGTTTTAAGAATTGGACTAAATTGAATCAAATTAGGTAGAATTAAAGGTGGTCTTTAAGCCTTGGATAGATTGGGACTCTAAATCAATTGAAAGAAATAGGATACTAAGCTTGAATTAAATTTGTTCTCTATTAGGTCTTAAGAACTATGATAAATTCAGATTTGGGTCCATATAAAGGAAATAAGTTTTAAACCCTAGGATATGTGGTCACTTTTCATCCTTGAGTAGTAGATATGATTATGAATCTTAAACTTGAACTAGTGTACCAAGCACAATAAAGTGAGAATCTTAATCTTAATCCATATCACATCTAGATTATTATGGAGAGTGCAATAAAAAAACTACTTATCATAGACAAGTTTAGGACTTAAGTGTTTGGGTTCTTTGTACCCTTGGTATGAAATTTCTCATAGTCTTGTTGGAACATCTTCGGTAAGTCACAACTAAAGTTAGAGCTGTCAACAAGTCAATTTGGCTACTAATATAGTTGGTAAAAACTTGTGAGTGAAGTTTTGTATATTCTACTCTTATATAAATCAATGGTAGCTTACCATAGATACTACTTATATATGTAAAGATAAGATAAATCAAGATACTATAATTTCTTACATAGATAATACTTTATAGCTTACCATAAATAGCTACTCTTGATTTATATAAGAGTAGCATAAGATAAGATAAAGTACTATCTATGGTAATCTGTACTACTTAAACTAGAGTGTGAAGATTTATATAAGAGTAGCTTGTAACTAAAGTTGAGTGTGGAATTCTAGATGAAGTCTAGAGTAACTTGTGAGTGAAGTTAAACATAGTTGGTCAATATTTGTTGATAAAGTCTGTAAATAGTATGTTAGCTGTATTTGTCTTCTATGCTACATCATATATGTACATGAGGGATGATCATTGGCTTGTGTAGTAGTCACTGATATATAAAGAAAGGAAGGTGACACTTAAGAGTATTTTAGAGGTAGTTTTGGAGAAATCCTTGTGTGTGCACAATGGTATCCAAGTAGAGTTTTCTTTCCATGATAGTGGATAACACAATACATTTTATACAATAGTGTAGCACCTTCTTTGAAGAGTAAAGCAATAATATACCTTGAGTGTTGAAGTAAGTAGATAGACTTGCTATAGAGGCTAGCAAATGACTATTTAGTTGCAAGTAAAGCAAGGTGAATCAGATCTATCATGAAGTGAATGATTGTTAGGAGAGATTTAAACTCTAAACTTTGAGTTGAAACTTTGATAAGAGATATGAGGGAATGAAGTAAAATAGATGTTAAGGAATATTTCTATTTCCAATGTTCCTTTCATAGACACTTTTTGCATTCCAATTCAGTTTTTAGACAAGTAAATCTTGAGGTAACATTTAGTGCATATGTTTGGCATGAACTTCATGACCTTATGTAATAGAGTCTCCCAACTTGGTGTTGATTCTAATAGTTACTTATGCTTCTCAATGAGAATGTAATATTTACATTCTATGATGAGCAATAAATTGCATATAGAGCTAATTATAAATTTAAAGTCCAAAATTAGTATTTATTTTCATTGTGTGTTAAAATTAATAAAGAAGGATTGGATTGTCTAAAATTGGTGAAGAGAAGTACAAAGAGATTTATGATTCTCATCTACCTTTGGTAGTGTTTATGAATTTCCATAAAGATCTCATAGTTGTACTTGATATGTTGTATTAAGTCAAACTAGACAAGGAGAAAATAAACAACTTGAGAATGCAAAGCTTATTCAAACAAGCAAGGAAAATGAAATTTATTCACTTAGATTTAGAGGAAAGAGAGCAAACAATAAGAAAGATTGTGAGCATCAAAGCTCAAGAGGTGTCTTGTATAGAAGAGTGACCTTAACATCTAAAGTTGAATAAAACCAAAACATGGATAAGAGTACACTCGTGTTAGCTAAAGTGACTCAATATGCTTGAAGAGAAATTTTACAAAAGATAACAAAGGACTACAAATTTAACCATATCAAGAGAGTTAAACAACTAGAGTGCTAAAGCAATAGGTTTGTCACATGGAGATCAGTTTGTCATATTTTGGTGATGTTTATTTGATCATGTGTGTATCTTCATTTGATCATTTTTAATTGATAATGCCATAGTGTGGCTCCAAAATTATAAAATATTGTTGACTTTGCAAGGTCAACATGTTTACTAGGGTCTAATGAAACAAGGTTTGATCAACACCATCAGAGTAAGGATTCATTTGTGGTGGCTTGTATAAACCTATAGAACTTAGTTCAATAGGGGAAAATCCATGAGTACATTAGAGGATATTATAACCTTCAAATCCAAATTGTGTATATGAGTGAAGCAAAGGCAATCACTATGTTCAAGAAGGGATTGATAAATGAGTTTGAGGTGAGATATTAATGATAGAACCAAGAGTTGCATTAGAAAAAATGTAATCCAATTTCTTGTATATAGAAGAAGAAACTATAAGATGTATCAAATAGCCCTACATCTATGAAGTTTGTAATTATTGAACACGGAAAATAGACCCAATTACTATATCAAGGAAATAAGTGATATCAAGATGGCTATGATGTCAACAAGTTATGACACTTATGAAAGATCAACTTATTGTATAAGGTTACAAAGGACCATTACCGATAGAAACTAGGAGATTTTACAAGCAGGGAAATTTAAGGTGTTTAGTAACATGATGCAACTAAAGCATCCGCATTACCAATCTCACAATAAAATACACATAGGAAGCATATAAATAATATGAACCTAAGGATCAAGGAAAGAAAGATTACCAATAACTTGTCCTTTGGACATTATATGTTCTACCAAAAAGAGAAAAGGTGAGAAAAAATAAAGATGAGTGGAAGCTAATGGATTGAAGAGAAAGAAAGCACCTCTCAAAAGGAAGGAAAATGAGAGCTTAAATTGATCTAGGAGCTATGGAGAATATTTTTTCATGATCAATTGCCATATAGTTTGGATTGGCATTGGAGGAGGACAATAATGAGGAGGTAGAATTGCAAAATATGCAAATTGAGACAGTTGAGATCTAGCACAAAATTGAGATAGACTCTAGGCAAATACAAGGAGGCAATTAAATGGCAAGTAATTAGATTAACTTGCTATGATATAATGTAAGGTATCCCTTGGATGAAGCAATACAATTCCAAGGTATATTGGAGAAAAGTAGTAAAGACAAGTGCATGGATAACCTATGGAGATAAAGTGAGGTCTCATAATAAAAACTTATCCTTGTTTGTAATCAAGAAAATTGCAAAGATGTATGTCTCTTGGGGTTTATAAGAAATGTTATTTCTACCACGTGAAAGGTTGAGATCCTTAAAAGAATTTGAGGTAGATAATAAATAAATACATGGATGTATTCTTAAATGACCCACCAGTTGGTCTACCACCATGGTGAAAAGTAGATCCAAAAGATAAGATCCTTATCAAGAGTACATCACTTTGTAAAGCTTCATATAGGTTTACTCCTTAGGAGATAAAATAATACAAAGCCCAAGTGGACAAATTATTGGAGAAAGGATTCATGCAACCAAAGGTGTCCTCTTATGAAACTCCAATCTTAATTTAAAGAAGGAAGATAAAAAGTGTGCAAATGTGTATTGACTATTGTGCTAAATCAACCAACTTTCATTAATAAAAATATCTTTTACCTAAGATGGACAACTTGTTTGATCAACTACAAGGTGGTAAGGTCTTCACCAAGCTAGATCTTCAAACTGGATCAAAGAAATTTGGATTGCAAATAAGGATTCCAAGACCACTTTTTGCATAAAGTAAAGGTATTTTGAGTACATGCTTATGCTATTTGATCTTACTATTGCATCCTACACTCACGGGACTGATGAATAGTATAATTTAACACTACTTGGACAAATATGTCATTGTATCCCTAGATGATATTTGGTCTATGGTTTAACATCAAAGAATCATAAAAAAATCATAGACAAGCCCTTTAGGTTTTAAGAGACAATGAGCTATATAAAAAATCTCCAAGATGTAAGTTTTTTTAGACTTGATATTGCTTACTAAATCAATAAATTTAGTGCAAAAGAAATTCAATTATGAATAACAAGATAAAATTCATCAAAAAGTGGAGTGCATTTGAAGATCAAACTTAAAAAATGTTAGGCCTCGTTGAGTTCTATGGTAGATTTTTCAAATAATTTGCTAGGCTTGTACAAGCCTTTAATATCCTTCTTGGGAAAAGTGAAATACTAGAAATTTCTATTGAAACAAGAGCTTACTTTTTAAGCTTTAAAGGATGTAAGATTGAAAGCACTTATACTAAAGTTGCATGCTCCAAGTAAGCCATTTGAGCTGGCTATAGATGCATCTCGATCAACAATTAATTTGATTCTTTAATAAGATTGGGAGGATAGGTGGCACTCAATTGCTTTCTCCTACAGAAAGGTTATACCGCACCACCAAGAAGAAGGAGTTTCTATTTTATTAGCTACATAAAATTGAAGAGATTATTTAGGAGATAAATATTTGTGGTGTAGATACATCATAGAACTTTGGTAGATTTAGAGACATAAAAAGATCTATCTAAACAACAAATCATATGTATTGAGTGGTGATCACAATTCAACATGGAGATTGTGTATATTGAGTAGAAGAAGAAAATTGCGAATAGCTTGACCCACATGTCAAGAGTGAATATTATTAACAAAGTGAACATTCATTCTACAAGGAGTATTAGCATAAGCAAAAAAAGAGGATGATGCAATGAGGCATTGCAATCCTACCATGCAACCAAAGTTCATGGCTTGATGTTCAAAGAAGGAAGGATTTTGGATCCCAAAAGATCCAAAGCTATGCATTGTAGTTGTGAGTAAATGTCATGACTTAGTCTTGGTGATCATATTAGGCCAATGAAGATACTAAAAGCACTAGAATGGATCTACTTCTGGTCAATGATATGAGAATAGAAAGCCATATATGAGAAGGTTCTTGGTGTATCAATGAAACAAAAATAGAAACAAGAAGCATGCAAGTTTACTACAACCTCTCCTTATTCCCTAACAATGATAGAACACATGGTTATGGATTAAGTTGGTGAGTTACCCCGTATATCTATTGGCTTTGATTACATAGTTGTCTTTGTGAATAAACATAATAAGATTATTCATGTTAGGCCTATAACCAAGGATTTTATCACCTTAGTTATTTTCTATCTAGAGTACCCATCATTGATAGAAGATATCAATTCACAATTTTGTTTTCAAAACATTGTTTAAAATTTTCAAAAAAAGTCATTAATGTACATTGCTTATTACTCTCAAAGTGTTAGACAAACAAAGAGAGAACATCTTGGAGGAACAAGAAGCATGACATACCTTATTGTCACTAAGTGAGTTCCAAAAGAAAAACTCTATCAATGCATCAACCTAAGTCACATCATTTTAAATAGTGAACATCCTACTACAATGTCTACAACTTCCTGTTTATGCGTTCAACTCCTTGATGGATCCAACCTATAAACTCCGCAACTATGGCAAATTTAGTGGTAGTGTCATACAATTTCTCTAATATGATCTTGCATAATATTGGCAAAAGAAATATGTCAATGCCCATAGGTGTGATTTGGGATTTCCAGGTTGGAGATCAAGTATGGTGGTCTCTTACCAATTTACCTTTAGTATTCATATGGTACATTGGTCCACTGAAAATCATAGAATAAGTTGGCATAGTGGCTACTTGTTTGAGTTGCAATCTCAGATGAAATAACATCTTGTGTTTCATTTATATATCTTGATGAAGTATGAGCCACATTTACAAATATGCATCAACCATAAATCTTGCCTTAATTAAAAGAGGATCATTAAGCATTTAGGGTTGATCAAATCCTCAAAAGTAGATACATGGTCCTTACAATTAAGGGATAAAGTACTTGGTCAATAGAAAAGTTATCCATTGTATGAAGCAAAATGGGAACCGTTAATTCATCTAGCTAAAGCATCCTTGATAGTTGTAAAGATATGAACGACTACACAATGAGGACTTTTTGACTTAAATGGCAAGATTTAAATCATTCTTTGGCCAGTTTAAACTCAAGTTAGAGGTCTCATCTAGTTAAGGATATTTGCTAGTAAAGTATTTAGCTAAAACTTATATATGAAGTTAAGTGTAAATACCTATGTGAAGTGAAGAGTGACTTATGACTAAATTTTAAATTTGTACTTCTAGATAATGTCGACAGTAAATTGCAATAGAAGTAAGCAGAATTGGTGAAGACTTGCAAGTGAACAGTTTTATTGTATTATCATATTTGTATTATAAATCACATCATCACTTCACATGAGGTATGACAATTGACCTTTGTGGTAGTGATTTTGGTATATAAAGAATAGAGAGTAAAATCTTAGGGATATCTTACCTTTGGAGTTCATTTTGAAGTATTCTTTATTCACATCTAAATTAATAAAAAAATCTACCCCAACTACAATTAAAATTTCTTTAGTTGTTGTTGGTGAAGTACTTTTTTCTCTCCTTTACTCCTTTATTTATCTCTAATTTTGAATTATGTTCCCACTGGTATTATATTCTTTTAGTCCTTAGACATCTTTTCATGCTCTTTTCATTTGTCCATATTGGTATGTATGTTATCTCATTGCTTGCTTTTAATAAAGGAACTAGATCTTTCAAAATTTATTTTAGATCATCTATCAAGGAACATGCTATTTGTTGCAACCTATTCTACTTGATAATGATCCACACTAAAACCATAAATTAAAGATGGTGGAAAACTCTTGTTAACTATATTCTTGTTCATATGTTGCACAATCTAATGTAGTACACTTCACATCCTTAGTTATGATTTTGGATATGTTTTCATTTAGATACCTTGTTTCTCATAGTCATACTAACTATCTCATAATTTTCATATCAATCATGTCTTATGACAATGTTGAACTATATATATATATATATATCCAATCTAGATATCTTATGAATGTTGAAATGTGCAGCAACCTTATTTTATTAGAGTATCAACTCTACTCACTTTGATGGTAGTTGACATCTTGATAGAAGGTACTTATTTCTTACCTATTCCTTGGCAAATATATTGATAGGTCTATTATTTCTTACCTATTGATTGGGACATATATTGATAGATCTACATGGGTATATCCTTTTAAGCTTCAAGATACCATCTAATTCTTCTTGTTTTCATATACTTTTATCTTCCACAATACATTATTGATATTTTCTTTATGCACTAAAAATATGAAGAATTCCAGATTTTACCTTCAATTTCTTACAATATCATGAACTTTGATTATCAAGTTATCACAACAATATCACAACATTAGTACTGGCGATACTTGAAGCTTTATTGACCTTAGTTGGTCGTAAGATTTACAACATCATGCATACATAGTGAATAGAAAATTATGCTTTATCTTGATGTGACTTCTTTGTAGATTTAAATGAATAGGAGTTAAAGTCTAAGTGGATACACATGCAAGTCAAAGTGAAAAGACTTTCTAGTTCTTCAAATGAGAAAAGAGAGCATTTTGCTAAACAAAGACCTTCATTTAACCAATTATTATGTTGATTACAAGAGCAAGTAAATAGTTCCATATTCATAATGAGTGCTCATAAATGTGATTTTAAACTGAGTTTTAGTATACATATTAGTTTCTAGAGAGTATGTGGAAAAATTTCCATTGTAGATAATATAGCTCTACACACATTTTTGAGCTAAAACTTTCCCTTGAAATTTTACTTAATGTCCTTAAAATGTGTATATAAACAAATCAATTAAGATTATAGAACTGTAAATGTCCAAGTTAAGGTGATAAGCCATAACCAAAATTGACAAAATAGTTTATCTTTGAATCCAATGAATGCATCAAGATCATAAGACCAATTAAAATTTTGCAAGCATAGATATTTGCAGCTTAACTTCATATACTTAAAATTTTATGTGTCTTGGTTTTGAAATTATTATAATATAGAGTTTTCTTTAAGGGGCTGAATTTACTACATGTAATGGCGGGTGGGAAAGCTCTGCCAAATTTAGACTCATGGAACTCCTTTCTAGTTAAGCTTCAAGTTGTTTATTCTAACTTATTAAAATGAAGTAGTATATTTTTCCATATTCTATGCAATTTAAGACTAATTTGACAGAGGATAAATCATAACTTCTACAAATTCTATTATTCTCTCGATAATGACATCCTAGAATATATGGGGTTATGTCATCTATGTCATTCTAAGGATAGAGGATGGATTGGAGAAAAGGCAACCACATAGATTACAAGAAGGATGAGAAGACCCCATCAAGCCATACAAGGGAGAGACAAAAGAGGTAGAATGAGACTAGGCCCCAATAGTATCAATATGAGAAATCTGCCCTGCCGCACCTAAGAAGTCCAAGCTATGCAAGTTATAAGGTCTACAAACTATTTTAGCATCCAAAGAAACATCACCTAGAGTGATTGCTCTCCTATGGATTGCACCAACCAATGCTCTTTGTAGAGCAATGGACACATGTTGTCTAAAGTATGCTACAAAGTATGAGAGTGAGAGTGAGAGTGGTAGCCCTTGGCCTCTAATATGACAAGCTCTCATGCACTCCTTGACAAATGTATCAAAAGACATGTCCATTGCTCCATATAATTCCAAGGCTAGAGGAACAAAGAGGTGACTTTGCTGCATATCCCTATACTTGGAGACCTTGCATGTTGTTGCTCCACTTGCGGCCCATCCAAGAAGATGAATAATCACTCCCTCCAAAACTAGATCACATATAGGTCTATAACTACAACATTTTCTACTATCACCTGATAATCTTGGACAAAGTATTAGTCCGCTCTGACATGTGTTGTCTACAAAGAATATGAACGTTCCATCCAAGTAAGGTATTCACTCTCTCGTGCCTTAGCAAACACTATATCCTTGATATCATCATGGGCAACTATCCTCTGTAAGGACACAATGTCATATCGATCACTATTGCATCTAGTGTAGCACCACATTCACAAGTGAGTAACAAAGATGCAAACGGGTGGACCAAACCTAGGCTAAACCTCATTGATGTAGAGAAAGTGGCTGGTGTGAGTCGGAATGCCCTAATGCATAGTTGAGTTAGGATACAAGAGCATGCATCCTTGCTATAGCAAGAGCAAAGACATGCTCTAGTGGCCCGAGGAATGGACGAGTCAACTAAGAGAGAATGTAGCATATGTTGATATTGTTGCTCCATCAAGGAAGATAACAAACCTCAAGTCCAATCTGATGGTGTAGAAGCAAAGGATGGAAGGTCCTCTTATGCCTATGGAGATAGACCATCTCTTGTTTGCCGCAATAACACTTGGAGAGAAAAGGATCCCTCCTCTACCTTGATCACATAAGTCTCTAAAACTACCTATCAACATCCATAAAATGAGAGGAAATTAAGGGTTCCGAGAGAGCCCAACTACCCAAAAGTAATATAGATGCCATATCCTCCATAGATAATAGGCCCACCATTGTACAAGAGATTAGTAGAGATGTTTGTCTTCATGGAAAATCCCCCATGACACACTCAAATGTCCTTGGTATGATGATATCACAAACAACTCCCATAATCCTCCTATCAAAAGCTCTTAGATGTGATAGGAAAGTCAATGAAGGGGGAACCGTGCGGAGAAGGTAAGTTGGTCGGTGGGCAATACTAGAAGAGAGTATACCAAATGCCACCTATGGATCTCATAGAAGAGGAAGGTCATTCACATGGAGAATATCCTTTACAAGTGCAACATCTAAGAAGCATGTGACAAAATTCTCGGATCCTACTTGCACGTCAAGAATAAGTAATCCATATGTAGATATGACACACCCCTTTGGAATCTCAAGGTAGGGAGGATTACCTAAAAGGGAACATGCTTTGCACTTTGACACCTTGACTCAAGCCTACACGATGTAGCTCAATAGTCAAGTGATCAAAGGCCTACCTAATCTGATGTACGGGGCACACAATGTGTATATTTTTTGCTAAGGAGAGAAATACACAACTTGGCATGGCCAAAATAGTAGATAAGAGAGCTTTGAAGTGAGCCATGGCAAACAAAAGTCCCCCTAAAGAACCTCCCTATTGTGTATCGACAACTGACTCCAAGATGTTGACTCCTTCTTGTGACCACCCATGTTGGAAGTAAAGGAAAGCAAGAGGGTCATAGAATGACCACACAAAGAGAATGAGACTCACCAAAGATCCACCGGCCTCCCTAAGCTTTCTAAAGATGGATGCCCAAGAGACTCTATTAAAAGTGTTTTCAACATCCACGTGTAGGACAACCCACTCTGGCTGGATATCTAAGAGTGCCCTTATGCCTAGGGAAATAGCCTTGCAACCTCCAAGTGTAGCCACTCCAAATTGATGTGGATTGAAGTACTCTCGGAAGTGAGGTCGATGCAGAAGAACAATGGTGCTTGTAACAATATGGAGTTTAGCGACAAAGTCAGTCAGGCTCACGAAGTAGCACATAAGACAAATTAGCCTAGAATATTCCGGAAGTATCTAGGAAGCTTCTTGGGAAGCTTCCCGGTTAGCTTAGCTTGCACCTTAAGTAAGTAGCTTCTAGAAGGAAGTTTCTAGAAGCTTCCAACTAGCTTAGCTTGTACGCCAAGTAGGCAGCTTCTAGAAGGAAGCTTCTTGAGAAGCTTCCTAGTTAACTTGGCTTGCACTCTAAGAAAGCGGCTTGAGGAAGCTTCCCGAGAAGCTTCTCAAGGGCCTTGTATGCTACCTATAAATACCAAAGCCAAAGCCCATGCTAGGCATTTGGAGTTTTCTCTCATTCAAGTGTCCCAATGTGAGTTTCCATTCTCCTATTTCTCTCCTCGGATTCGGTCTTTTACAATGCTGCTAACCAAGTGCAAAAAGATCTCTCTAATAACCATTGGTCTAATGCCTTGGTTCCTTTCTTCATCATGAGAAGTAGACTAGTCCCTATCACCCGACTAACTAATGTAGGAATATCTCTCCTTGCTATTGTTGCAACAAATTGAAACAACTTGGTAAATCCACTAGAAAGATCATCTCCTTGAAAGCAATCTCTATGATGCTCATATACTATCCATGACAAGCCTCTTGAGGAGAGGCAAGGTGCAGTACACAATGCTTGTGCAAAAAGCAACCTTATCATGTTAAAAGAAGAACTAGTGACATTCATGACAGAAGCTGTCAAATTAATTGAATCAGTCAAGGAAGTTTGCCTAGTGTTGTGAAACATACGTATATGGTGTGAGCACCCTTTGTTTTTGAATCTATTATGGCATAAATGAGGAATCTACCATCCATAATGCGTAATGCAGATACAAGGATGAAAGTGATATTTTTCAAGCATCACATTCATGTCCGCGAATTCTCTTCCTAATTTGGCGGTTTCTTGATGCAGCTTGCCTATGACTATAAAAGGAGTTTCCATTTATCCTTATCCTTTCCAGCACCTGATAATGGACTCTCGTTCTTTTAATGTAGTGAAAGCGCTCTATGAGAAGTAAGCTCTAGCTTTCTTTTATAACAAAGTAAAAGGCGACCGTGTAGGAAAAATGAAGGATGGAAAGACCCCATCAAGCCATACAAGGGAGAGACAAAAAAGGTAACATGGGGCTAAGCCCCAATAGAGTCTGTATGAGAAATCTGCCCTACCGCACCTAAGATATCCGAGCTATGCAAATTGTATGGTCTACACACAACTGGAGCATCCAAAGAAACATCACCTAATGTGATTGCTCTCCTATGGATTGCACCAGCCACCGCCCTCTGTAGAGCAATGGACACACGCTGTCTAAAATATGCTACAAAGTATGAGAGTGAGAGTGGTACCCCCTGTCGCCTAACATGATAAGCTCTCGTGCACTCCTTGACAAATGTGTCAAATGCCATGTCCATTGCTCCATATAACTCCAAGGCTAGAGGAACAAAGAGGTGACCTCACTATATGCTCCTATACTTGGAGACCTTGCGACCTGCTGCTGCACTCGCCGCTCATCTAGGAGGATGGGTAATCACTCCCTCTAAAACTATATCCCACGTAGGGTCCATGACCACGACATCCGCTACTGTCACCTGATCATCTCGGACCAAGTATAAGTCTGCCCTGGCACGTGTTGTCTACAAAGCATACGAACGCTCCCTCCAAGCCAAGTATCCACTCTCTCACGCCATAGCAAACACTATGTCTCTAAAGGCATCATGGGTAGCTATCCTCTATCCTCCAAAAGGACACCGTGTCATGTGGACCGCCGCTGCATCTAATGTAGAACCACACTCACAAGTGAGTAGTGAAGATGCAGATGGGTGGACCAAACCTAGGCAAAACCTCATCGCTGTAGAGAAAGTAGCAGGTGTGAGTCAGAAAGCCCTAATCCACGGTTGAGCTAGGATCCACGAGCCTGCACCCTTGCTGGAGCAAGAGCATAGACATGCTCTAGTAGCTTGAGGAATGGACAAGTCAACTAAGAGAGAACGTAGCATATGCTCACACTGTCGCTCCATCAAGGAAGACTATAAAACTCTAGTCCAATCTGACAATAGTGAAGCAAATGGTGGAAAACCCTCTTGTGCTCGTGGGGATAGACTATCTCTCATCTGCCGTAATAACACATGGAGAGAAAAGATTCCTCTCTCCACCTCTGTCACATAAGTCTCCAAAACCGGCCTATCAATAACCACAAAACAAGAAGAAAGTAGGGGTGCCGAGAGAGCCCAACTACCCAAAAATGCTATAGGTGCCATCTCCTCTATAGAAAGCGAGCCAACCCCACCACATAAGTTTGGTAGAACCATCTGTCTACGTGCTAAATCCCCTGTCACACACTCGAAAGTCCCTGGTCCAATAATATCACCAAAGACTCCCATAATCCTCCTATCAAATGCTCTCAGACGTGATAGGAAGGACGGTGAGGGAGGAATTGTACGGATGAGGTAGGATGGTTGACGAGCAATACTAGAAGAGAATATACAAAATGCCACTTGCGGATCTCCTAGTAATGGAAGGTCATCCACATGGAGAACATCCTCTGCAAGGGCAGCGTCCAAGAAGCGTGTGACAAAATCCTCCGATCCTATTGGCACTCCAAGAACACGAAGTCCATATGTGGATGTGATACACCCCTCTGGAAGCTCAAGGTGGGGAGGGATACCTAAAGGGGACCATGCCCTACACTTTGACACCTTGACTCTAAAGCCTACTAGATGTAGCTCGGTAGTCAAGTAGTCAAAGGCCTGCCTAATCTGATCTACAGGGCCTACGATGTGTGTATCATCTGTCAAGGAGGGAAATACACAACCTAGCATGGCCAAAGTAGTAGATAGGAGAGCTTTAAAGTGAGCCATGGCAAATAAGGGGCCCCCCAAAGGATCTCCTTGATGTGTACCAACAACTGACTCCAAGACGGTGACTCCCTCCTGTGAACCACCATGCTGGTAGTAAAGGAAAGCAGGAGAGCCATAAAAAGACCGCACAAAAGGAATGAGACTCGCCAAGGATCCACCAACCTCCCTAAGCTCTCTAAAGATGGATGCACGTGAGACGCTATTAAAAGCGTTCTCAACATCCACCTATAGGACGACCCACTCCAGATGGATATCTTGGAGTGCTCTAATGCTTAGAGATATAGCTTCATCTAATCCAAGTGTAGCTACTCCAAACTGATGTGGACTAAGGTGCTATCAAAAGTGAGAACGATACTGAAGGACAATGGTATGACTTACCAAACGCAAAAAGATCTCTCCAATAGCAATTGGTCTAATGCCTCTTGTGTCCTTCTCCATTGCGAGAAGTTGACTAGCACCTAACACCCAACTAACAGACATAGGAATGTCTCCTCTTGCTACTGCTGCAGCCACCTGAAACAACTCGGTAAAACCACTAGAAGGATCATCTGCCTGGAAGCAATCTCTAAGGTGCTCATAAACCATCCCTGACAAGCCTCCTGAGGAAAGGCGAGGGGTAGTGCACAATGCTTGTGCAAATAGTGACCTATCAAGACATAAAGGCTGCTCAGGCTGATAATCTAAGACCTCTAGTGGTAGTACCTCTACTGCTATCGGATGCAATGAGCGTAGGGAAGAGATGGTCTCATCAGTAGGACTCGCTATAGACAAAGGGTGTAGCGCTCGTGCTGCTCTATTAAACTCTCCTGCCTGACCCAATGTCCTACATCATCGTAATTGAGTGGAATCTATGGTATCTTGTGGCGATGCTTGTCTCCTAAATCGTGCAGCCCTAACAGACTCCTCCTGAAGGGATTTCCAATCCCCCGCTCGGAATCGATGAAATCTAGCCGCCACCTCTCTATGCCCCACATGTCCCCCTCTAGCATAACGAAGACACCATCAAGGGAGTAGGAGGAATAGGAACCATGCTAACTTGTCCAAGGGATCACGTGCCAAACGATCAATGGTAGGCGAAAGGCCTGTCTAGCCTCATCATGGAGTGTGTGAGGTAGCCTATAGAATAGATGTGGACATGGAAAACTAGTCTCAAATAACACCAAAATGCAACCCGCCTAAGAAGCTAACCACTCCCACGACTCGATCGGTATCCCTGGAACGATCAACAAAGGTATAGACAAAGCATGCATAATCCCGAGTGTCACTGCTGTCGATGTGGTTGCTCGTCTCACGTGTGCATCCCAAGTGGTCCAATCATAGTCCTTGTGCATCCTTTCCACATGGGTCTTTACCCCTTGCGAGGTAAAGCGTCGGTGACACACCAGGCATGGTGTATCCCGATCCACTCTAGAAAGTGTAGCCATGGCTAGCAGAAAAATAGTGATAATAACACATGCTACTCCTCTTCATATCTCTCCATATCTGCAAAACCACAACCCCTCACATCCCAACTCACATAAGGAAACAATCTCTCCAAACCCTAAAATTTATAAGCTCTCATAACTTTCAATTTCCTTCTCTAAAATTTTCAAACTAAATTCACATGGAACTTAATCATGAAAACCAAGAGATTGGAAATGAAAATTCCAAACCAATCACTCTCAATGTATAATGATCACTCTAAACTCTAAAAAAGCTAAAAATCTTCATAACTTTCTACTCCATTCTCAATAGTCTTCAATCTAAGTGCCAATGGAACCGAAATTAAAAATGAAGAGAATCTACTATTCACTCAAATGCTACATGCTAGAGAGCCCTCAAAAATTGTAGAAATTGTCTCACGTCTCTCCCTCTCCTCTCCCGTCTCCACACTCTCCCACAGCTCCCGCTCATCAGAAATCGCAGGTTCCAGTTCCATTCTTTTATAATGTACTTTAACTACTCTCTAATCAGATCTCTGATAACATATTGCTGAATTATAGCACCGAAGAACTCGTTTTAAGACTTGTGGAGGAGCAGAAGAAGCCGCGTGAGTCACTGGTCTTGGTAAGTGCCTCGCTATCTTGGTCTCTAATAATAGCTGCGCTAAAACTATGTCAGTGCTTCGGATAAAGTTCGAGTATTTTGTTAGGTCTATCAGACCAATAAAGTCATCTTACGAAGTTCGGATGAATCTTCAGGGAACCTTGGACCTAGAAGTTTTGGGGTTTCCAACTCAAGGGCGTAAGAGCCTGCTAGCTCAACTTCAAAGCTTTGGAATCTCACATCAGAGAACTCAAAAGTTTCCCATCAGGAATCAGAGTAAGCCCCATTTACACGACAGAGCAAAAAGTAATAGTGCGAAAATTTAGCTTCAGGAAGAGACGGTGTAGCAGACTTAGTAGTCGGGAGAATATATGCGCCACACATGTCCAAACAACTAAACAGTCAACGATCAAAAACCTACAAGTTCTTCTCATCATATTTCTTCCAGATTCTTCATGATGGAAGTTAGTAGGGCGCAATCTTCACAAGAATTTAGCCACTATCTTAGAGTTCTTTATAGTGAGGAAAGCTATGTGAGTCCTATCCTATGAGGTGTGTATTTCTCGTAGGAATCATGAGCTTTCAGTTTCCAATCCTTTCAAATCGTTGTAAGAAACCTTTCCTGAACGGTGGACTTCTTCCATACTTATCTTGGCAATAATGGCTGTAGGTTGGATCCTATAAACTTGTGACTGAACCAGCTAAAGTGGCCCTTGCTGAGCAACTGAGGAGACTACATTAAGTGATGTGTGAGTGCTTGAGGAGAAAGACAGTAGAGGATACGTCGGTGATCAATACATTTGTGGCTGAAGGCCTTAAAGTCTTGGGAGGAGACATTCAGAGGGTGGAAGACATCGAATCAATGCGTCAGGCTGTCTCTGAAAGCTAAACTCTTATCTTAGGGGCATTACCTAGTTTCCTTACTTTCCACTCCATCGAAAGCTGAAGAGGTACAAGCATCCTTAGCCAGCTAGTTGTTCTTTAAGTACTTATAGTTTATAGTTCATTGTTACCTCAAACCACATAATCGGGATGTTGACGTAAGTAAAACTATGATCGCTCTTCCCTTTTAAAATTATGAAATGACGTATTCCGGATCATCCAAATCGAGAACCGGATCCCATGGTTACTGCTAATTAATTAACGGAATGCCGTGAAGGCTTGACATTTAGTTTGGTCTACAATCCGCAGGCTTAAAATTTGCAAGTAACATGCTTCACTCTAATGTAATTGAGAATCTGATAGTTTCAGCTACTCCTCGTTCCCCAAGGTCTTGAAAGTCCCGGAATGCTTGAGGTACATCGTACATGTGAGAAAGAGTTGAATCCATCAAGAATGAACAACCGGACTGTATACCCAACCTTCAGCCGTGCAGGAAAGTTCAACTCTGCGAACAGTAGCATTGAATGGGAAACCTTCATAACGAAGCCCATTCATTATGAGGAATAAGTTCTTGATCCTGCTCTTGTATCGACGGTTTTGCTGATATGATTCTTAAAGTTTTGCTGATAATTCTTAAATTCTTTATAGTTACATGAACTCAAAGTACGTATCTCCTATTCTGTGATTGGCTTTCTAGGAACATCTTACTAAGCAAGGCGATCGTATGAAACGGAAATTGGAGGAAGAGCTAAGAGCTTGGGAACAGCCTCGAAAACTTCGCAGCCTCTTGGTTTGACTACACAACCTATACTGTCCAACTTATTGAATAGCACAATGAATTTTCACTCTCCACTTCCCCCGGAAGGCCTACTTTGGATTGTGCTGAAAAACCAGATATGTTCCTTGCAGTAAAAATTTACTGCAGATGCGAAAGGATTGCCCCGATCGTTGAACTATTAATTTGACATTTTTCCATTACATGCGTTCGAGGATGTCTTGACTGTCTTGTGTACGACTCCGTCTTTTACTCATTTCAGGAAAGAATGGAGATCAAGGGAAGTCTGGAAAGGAAATTGGACCGGCACTCTTAAGCGGATCACCAAGAACGAAAGCAAACTCAAGGAATTGGAGGTATTTGTCTTGTCATTTCCATTTTAAGCTCTCTCTGACTGGTCTAATTAAGAAGTAGTGCAAGTTGAAATGAACCTGTTTGTTTTTGCAAATGGAACAGAATTAAGAATTATTAGTGCTTTGCAGGGACTCGTCTAGAAGGCTACAGAAAAGTCCAAAAAATTTCCGGATACTAAGTCCTCAATTCCCAGTCCTAACACAAATGAAACAAGGGACCGAATTGGAAAAGCAGGTAACTTCCTTCAATAGATCACCTCATAAACATGTAAATCTCTCTTGAAGTAACTTCGCTTCGCATCTGGCCACTGGAAATACTACATTATATTGAACTTCAAGGCACCTTAGGTTGTCGTCATCAAGGTTTAGAAAGAAAGCTTCCTGGTTCGGTATCTGGTCTCTGGCACCTAAGATAGAACCTTGATAAATTCTTCTATCCTATCTGCAGAGGTGGACAAACTTAGGAAAGTTTGTGGACGAGATGAATCAGTTAAGAGACGAGAACTGGTTAACAGCGAGGACTCGTTTGGCATCACTTGAAGACTTTTGCAATGAACTGGGAGAATCTGCTAAGAAGCGCCTCCTTGAAGAGTGAAGTCGAGATGAAGAGTTTCAGGTTCGTTCTAGACGAACTTAGCTATAATATTGCTTTTAACTATAGCAAAGGAGAGCGTTTAACCAGAAGCTTTTAAATAAGCCAAAGTTTTTTTTGGCGATTCCGAGTTGCTTAGACTTGCATGAGTTGAGTTGCTTGATTTGAATGTGCTCAGTTTGCGTCCGTTCTGTCCTAAGTGGGTATGGATTCCCTGTTCTAAAAAAGGCATCTCCTCATGAGTGCCTTGGCGCTCATAAGCAGCCGAACAGAACTCGGTACGAGGAGTACTGGCATTCCCCAGCTATGGCTTTGGATGTGGTAGTCACCATATCCAGAGTGAAGGCCTTAACTAAATATCTAGCTACGCTACTAACCGGAAGAACAATGGTTACATTAAAACCAGATTCTAACACTGCTCATGTTATGTATCAATTCTCGCTTCTGCTTTATATGGATTTCGCTTATGTTCCGCTATGCATTTACTTGCGTAGATCAGTTTGACAGTGTATCCATTCTTGCATGCATTTTATTGCTTCCATATGCATGGTTTCGGTTCTGTCCTAAGTGGTTTCTGGATCCCCCGTTCTGTGAACGGCTTCTGCTCCCATTCCTCATATACCACATGAGAAAGTACGTGATTCTTCTCTTTGTACCTGCCTTCTTCAAAGGCGAGGGTGATGGTCGTTTGTGCGTCGTAACATGAGTAACTTTCTCGATTGAGTCTTGCTTGTTCCGATATTTCTTTTCGTGGTGTTTCGGAGTAATCGTCTAGCATTGTCTTTCAAATTCCAAATCATTATCTCCTGCCTTCATCTTGCTCCCATACGACATCGCTTCCTCACCAAGTAGAAATCTACAGGAATTGGACCTTTACAAGAAGTGTTTACTTCTGTACCCCTACATCAAGGGTGAAGGTTGGGACCAACACCACTGGCAGATTCTTTCTGGTCTTTTACAGTTTGGGGTCTCGGTTAACATATTGAACTTCTCTATATGCAAGGAGATTCACGGAGCTAAGGCTCGTCTTGCTAGATTATCCACTCCATTTTTGCTATTATACTAAGCACTACATTTTTCTATTGAGATCGTATTGCATTTTCTTTATAATCCCAGCTTCTTATCAGCTATCCGTTTATATATGTACACCGTTATTTACCACATATCCCTTACTTCTTTTTCTACTAGCAGGAATCCGGGAATATCAGTATGGAACACCTGAAGGTCGGAAGTTTTCTTGATAGAGCTGACAGGCTACTCCAATCTGCCGATCTAGTCAAAGCCCTCAATTCTCAGGCTGCTGGAGAGGTACATGATTAAGTTTTGTTTTCTTCATCGCAATCTTCTAGCTCTAGCTGGTATGTTCTGATCAGGATCCTGAAGGGTCGTGATTATCATCTAAATTCAATCTTCGTAGCATGTGAGTTATATGCCGAGACTCCTCTTACAGTGAGCGCGTAGTAGATTTCTTCGACTTCCCGTTTATAAACGATGTTTCCTGAGCAGCACTGTGACCTACTGATCCATTCACACGACTGACGCAGGTGAGCGTTAAGGAGGCGCTCCATTAGGTCGTTCTTGAAAGCTAGAAATTACGTTGTGATCCCCACAGAACGATCATTGTCATAAACTTGTCATGAACATGTCATAAACTTGAACATCATTGTCATGTTTTGTCAACTTATAAACCGTAAATGGACTTTGCTAATTTGGACAGAATAACGTCAGTAACAAGCCCGGAAGGAGAAGTTCTCAAACTGAACTCAGCCGTTCTCGTCGTGGAGGAGGTTGAAACCTAGTTTGTTGGAAATAGAATAGTATGAATCGATTAACCTAAAAGAACCCCTAAGATTGGGATGGTATAGATACACAGATTAGAATCAAGTGGATTGAAAGCTCTACTAACATGTAACTCATGTGAACCGTAGTCTAACGTGTAGCTCCTATAACTCGCATGAATAGTAATCTAACAAAATGTCTCATGATAATTCCAACACCTTCTTTTAATGGACATTTTGTAATTGTCTATTCTGTATAACTCCTAGTCTATGACAAAACTTTGTAAGCAGTTCTCTAGTCAATCCCTTAGTAAAAATGTCTGTAGTATTATCTTTGGTGTCCACATGTGAAACAAAGATGTCTCATGATAATTTTAACACCTTCTTTTAATGGACATTTTGTAATTGTCTATTCTGTATAACTCCTAGTCTATGACAAAACTTTGTAAGCAGTTCTCTAGTCAATCTCTTTGTAAAAATGTCTGTAGGATTATCTCTGGTGTACATATGTGAAACAAAGATCTCTTTGTTTTTCACTTTTTCTCTGACAAAGTGGAATCTGATGTTTATGTGATTTGTTCTCTCATGCTATTTTGTTGGAGTGACAAGATCAATTCCGTTATTGTTGTCACAATACAACTTCATTGTTTCTCCAAGAAAACCCAAGTCACTTAACAAGCGCTTAAGCCATACTGGTTCAATTGCCGCCTTTGACAAGGCAATGTATTCAACTTCAATGTTGGATAAAGAAATAGTCTGAATGGATTCAAACATCAAAGTGGATGAGAGCCAATGGCTCTTGTAGCTCCTTCTTGAGATAAGGGAATTCGAGTTTGCTTGCCAGGACGACAAGGTGAGCAAACGGTTAGAATTACAAGGAGACGTTTTGTTAGAGTAATGTTCATACGAATTACTATTCTCACAAGTTACATGTTAGCACCATTTTTAGTTCACTTGATTCGAATATCAATATCTTTATATAATCTAAATCTGAGTGGTTCTTCCAGGTTAATCGATTCATATTACTCATCTTCCTTCATGGTATCAGAGCTAAAAGCCATAAAAAAATTTCTTTAGTTACTAGGGGATGTCATTTAATACACAATTTTGAAAGTCTGAGAAGTTCAATAGTCTTACACACTAGTGTCTTTGGAAAAACAAGAATCTATTGTTCTTCTTTTGAAATAGTGTATCTTTTCTCTAGGTTTTGAGAAAGAAATTCTCCACTATCCTTTGTGAATCAAATCATTATGTCTCTTGTTGATTTTGGTCATGTTGCTTGTTGATTTTGGTCATGTCACTGGCGCTCTTGTTCATATTAGTGTTATATTTGTTAATCTATATGTTATATATTATCCGATTTGACTCTATTTTTGTCAAACTCAATAGTAATTGTTTTTAATCTTGGAAACATTATCATACATTTAAATTAAAAATAATTTCAGTTTTTATAATTGTTGATGGTATTTAAATCAATCACACGTCAACACTACTTTACCTAATTAGCAATTGTCAAAGATTTTTGTCGTTGAGGTGAGTTTTACTTCAATATCATCAACAACTGTAAAAATTAAAGTTACTTTAATTTAAATGTATGATAATATTTTCAAGATTAAAAATAGTTAACATGAGCAAGAGCACCAACAACAAGACTAACACCAACAAGAGACATAATAATTTGATTCACAAAAGATAGTGGAGAATTTATTTCCCAAAACCTAGAGAAAAGAGATATTATTTAAAAGGAAGAACGATAGATTCTTGTTTTTCTAGACAAACTAGTCTGTAAGATTATTAGACTTCTCAGAATTTCAAAATTGTTTGCTAAAAAATATCATCTAGCAACTAAAGAAAAAATTATATACTTTTAGCTCTAATACCATGAAGTAAAATGAGTAGTATGAATTAATCTAAATCCATTAATCTGAAAGAATCCTTAAAATTTAGATTATATAGATATAGATATTAGAATCAAGTGAACTACAAGCTATACTAACATGTAACTCAAGTAATTCATGAGAATAATAATTCGTATGAATAAAAACTTGCATGAACAATACTTTAACAAAATGTTTTATTATAATTCTAACCGTTTGCTCACCTTGTCTTCACAGCAAGCGGGAACTCGAATTTGGTAACTCGTTTACAAGCAATGTCAAAATATGAATTTGATTGTTGGAGAAGTGGACCAAAAATCATACCTTATAGTACATCTCTCTCCAATGTTGTAGCTGTCCAACCTCGACATTCCACATGCACTGCTGAAAGTCAAAGAAAGTTTGAATTATAAAGACGATGTGCATCCGAAGCACCGTTTGTTCCATCTTTGCACGTTCTTACAGCTGGAGATGGAGATTGCAGAAGTTCTTATGGGTGCAGTTCAAGAGAGCCTATCTGAAATCTCCGAAGCTCTAAAAGTTGGTAACAATCACATACCACCATACATCCTAACAAATTGTCGAACGTTAATATCAGATCATGTTTCGGAGAATTGGTTACAACACTGGCCCTTAAGGTCCTAATGAGTCTGTAAGGTACTTTTGGTCAGTATTGCAGAGAGCCGGTGCAATCAACCGACTCTGGGACAACCGATCAGCTTATGGGCACGACGAGGAACGTTTGGATCCATCAACATTTTTCAATCCCCGCGCGTTTTTCAGCGCTATGTGTCAACAAGCAGCCTGGAACTTGCAGAAACCTCTTAAAAAGGTGAAGTTGGTCACGTTCTGCCATCCATCTCTCTTACCTCAAACGTGACACCCATCATGATTACCCTACAGATTGAGGGAGCAACGTTTGATGGGAAGCTTCTATCCAGAACCGTTCAAGAAACACCGCCGCTATCCATTGTTCCCTCATGTACATTTGAGTGGGTAGACTCTGATACTTCATCTTTGTACACCTCGTTCATCTCTGTTCCACTGTACGCAAATATGGCGAGATCTAAGCTTGTAGCAGAGATCGACGTACCATGCTTTCAGCAATAGAAACAGCAATGGCTACTCGCTGGAGTTGCGTTTTTCTTGCCACTTTAGTCAGTGCTTAGAGCCATTGACTAAGTAAAGCACAGAGGTGAAGTAGGCTGAATAATTCGTAGTGCTTACGCATTTGTGAACCCCATATTGAGTAGATACCAGCCAAGATTTCGTGCACAAAAGATTCCACCAACTGAATGCTTTCAGCAGGCTTCTGAAACATCTTACAAGTTTCTTTATTAGTCGCTTCTCTCAATTACATCACATTGTTCTGACGTACAAAAGACTACGAGAATTCGTGATGATACCATCTAGCTAATTAGAACGAACCTTATCTAGATAAGTTACAAGTAACACAAGTTTTAATTCTGGTCTAAATGGCAATCTACGCAGCTGAGTGCCTAATATTCTGAAGATTTAAAAAACTAGCAATATTTTGTTTGACCCCATTACAATAGGGATTGAAGAATTCTTTTCCTCCACGAGGTCGACCTACATTCGGGGAAGTGCAGGTATGTTAGAAGAGCCTCAGAACACTAGATTCATGCCCGTGTAGAAACGTAAAGATTGAAGCATTCCTTTCCATTATAAAAACTACCCAGACCAATAATACAGCAACTCAGCATGAGTTAAACAAGTTAGATACTGTCTAGTCATAGACGCTAAATGCTTGTCCCTTGATCTCTTCCTTTTAGAGAGCTAGCCAGGAATTAATCTCAAACAGAACGATGGAATCAATTGACAGATATATCTACGTTGTGAAATAAACAGGTACAAACAACGGCTGGCATGATACTGCTGGCGAAACATAGATGTCACATCTAGTACAATGGGAATCAAACAAACCCAATCAGTTTGTTAATTTTAGTTAATTTCTAGTTTGGTGAATTCACTAGTTTTTCCGGTTTTGTTAGATTCTTTTAGAGTTCTGTCATCTACTTAGGGTAAAGTGGAGTGCAATCACAATTAGGGTTATGCAAAGTAGCTTCTTAGGGTTTGCTTCTAGGTCTATATGAATATTTTCTGAACTTGTTTAAATTAGTTTTTCTACAAGAGTTATTCCCAACATCAACACCTTGTGAAATCCTGAGCTGCTTAACATCATCTTCGGTGTGTTCTATACTACTTCAATGTTAGGAGTTATTCATACAACGGGAGTGAACTTCTGTGTGCTGTCTTTGAGAACTATAGAACAGAGGGAAGTCTAGTATTGCTGAGTGGAATCAGTGGTGTTTACTCTGGTAAGACTAGAAGAAACTGAGTGCTAGTGATGTTTGATGCGTCAGAGGTTAGAATGACTGCCAGACCTACTTCAAAGAGTAAAAACAATAGTTCTCATCACAGTTAACTGTCAAGCAATCTCAGTGATCCCCTCAAGAGACTAAGACGAATTTCAAGAATATAACTTCTCTTAGACATATCGAAGGAACTCGTTATCTTTTACAGTCTTCACCCAAAGTTCACTACATATTATGCAATAACATACAGAGCCTGTTGTAAACAACGCGGCTCCATACCCACATCTGACAGGACTGACATATGATGGTAACCCAGTAAAGATCGTCATGACAACCAGTTACATAGAGACGGAAGCATGCGTATGTCTGCATACAGGAGTAGCATGATGTTTGTGATGCATAGGTACCTGCAGTATTTTGTTAGTGCAAGCAACTGTAAGTTTGAGAGAGAAGCATGACGTGGTGACAGCGTGAGGATTTTATGCATAGGACATGAAGTGCCAGAGTCTCAAAATTGTGAGAGGCCTCCGGGGTGAGTATATCAGGACTGGGATTAACCCCTGCACGCTCTATGTCAGCATGAGCCCGTCAACAGTATAAATCACAATAAGGGAAAAGCAGCCTTTTCATAGTAAGTCTGCTCAATAACACCCATGACTTCGTCAGTGCCTTGCGGGGTGCCAAGATAGCTGGGTCCAATGCCGTATCCCCCATCCCGAGTTTCTGTTCTTTTGCTCATGAGGGCCAAGGCAAAATCGGCTCGTCATGAAAGTGGTTCTGAGACAATCGAAAAGATGAACGGGTAGGGAGGCCAGTATTAGCTGTAGCCTTGCGTTGACAAGAAAAGGAGGATACATTCATTATCTGGTATGGAGAACACCAGAACGGCAGCAGAGGAAAAGCCAGCAGTCGGGCGGCAAGTTGGAAGGGTGTGAGTGTGTAACTGACCTGCGTATCACCTGTAGGGTCAGAAGTGTAGAACATACCTTTTATATATACCTGTAGTGTGAGGAATATAATCAAAAAGCAGAAAAGGAAGAACACAATAGGGTAGTATGCTTAGTAAATGCGATAAATAGAGAGCAACAGAAGCACAAAATCTGCAGGTAGAGAGTATTGATCCATGTAGCGCAGGAAGCATTTTAGGTGAAGCATGTTAGAGGGAGCGAAATGCATTCCTTATGCAGCAAAAAACAATCAGACTCAAAAGACTGTTAGTAGACGAGTGGGGGGAAAGTTTAAACCATATATATGACGTGGGCAGATAGTACAGGATGTAAGAAATGATGCATTCTAGTGCTACCTTAACTCCTAAAATTTATTACATACGTACAGGTGGTACGATGTCTGACCTTAAACCTCAATCTTGTAGATCTGAACTCCTTACAGCACGTCAAGAATCACAAGCTTGGGAGAAAAGATGGTCTATTTCATAACTAATAATAAAAGAGTTGGGAATGGTTCTGAAGAACACCACACCTAGCTCTGGTGGCGTTTCAACATGTAGATCAACATAGCTCTCCCAGTGAAACTGCAGGTACAAGAACGCTCTCATGTCAATCTCATGATGAATCTAGTTGATAAGGTCCATGTCCAGTTTCTAGGTGAGCGCAATATTTGCTGTGTGGAACATTCTTCAACGCTACCGTAGTAGTGAGGGTAGCAAAGCGAGAAGCTATTTAGGCCAAACTTTAACCCGAGATTCCAAGTAAACAGGTTTCTAGTTGAACCAAGCCTCCAAGCACATATTACAAGCCGATTTTCGTAGAATGAACAATTGAAGCAAAACTTACCAGCTCATCGGTGGTAAGGTTGACGCAGGCACAGTAGACGTGGAACACAACAAAAGGAACCTGCACCAAAAGCAGGGAAATCTGTTATTAACAATAACCAGAAGAGGTGTATGCAATGCTCCTATACTTGCATGAGGAGACCCTCAAGTAGGTGACAGGTGATCCAATCATGCTTTCTGGATTAAATGGCTGGACTCCGGTTGCTACACTCCAGCCATTCATCCCTCAACCCATTCAGGAATACGGAACATTGCAATTGCCTAAAAAAATAAATCATGTGAAGTACCTCACAAGCACGTGCAGTTTCAGATGATCCAAACTCGCTTCACATCTCACATGCTATTACTTTTCAGTTCCCTAGAGTTTTCCCAATTCTTCCAAATAGACCAACGTATTCTCCAGTGACATGAGAAACTGTAGTATCTTCTTCAAGATCCACCTACTATCTCCACGGGAAGAGATCACGGAGAAAAACCTCCACTGAATTTCAACTCAGACAATTCAATTTCACG
Source organism: Lunularia cruciata (assembly GCA_948567375.1). Taxonomy (NCBI): domain Eukaryota; kingdom Viridiplantae; phylum Streptophyta; class Marchantiopsida; order Lunulariales; family Lunulariaceae; genus Lunularia; species Lunularia cruciata. The sequence goes on along the minus strand of OX419762.1, from coordinate 18,150,277 downwards.
TCTTTGTTTCTTGTTGAAAGACACGGTTGAGTGTGGAAGATATCCATTTTATAGAATCCAGAAGGAAATAGAAACACAAGCGGGGCTGTAACAAACCTGCCACAGTATGTGTAAGGAGGCGAAGATAGCGGTCCCAAACACCCAAGGCTTGCCTTGTGAAACCTTCACAATAACACGAAGATCATTCGTCAGCTAAAAGCTCCAAATCGATCTGTCTTCTGGATTCTTATATTAACAAATCCGTAAAATGCTTGTGCATCTTCGCCTTATATTGAAAGGAGGTCCTCAGACTCTCCTTTCATCACGAAGTGTTTAGAAGTCTATGGAAACAAATAGCACAACGATGCGCTAAATAATACATGATACCAAAATTTACTAGGATCAAGTTCTCTTTGCGTTTTCAGCTTCTGATGTGCGTATCCGCATTTGGATAACCTTGGCAAACTGACTCCAATACCGTTCCACTAAACCATGTGATGCATTAGAAACGCTGTGTGGAACAAGGTTAAAAGCATATGTTGAATTTGATTACAGCGCACCAACCATACAAGACGTTGAGGATTTGATGTAGCAGCAAGCACATACTTCAAGAGCAGCCTTTGAAGATCTTCAATCAACAACTGTGCATCGGTTTGTGACTACTGCTACGTAAAATCCACAATCTCTGTTAAGTGATGGTTTGGGTCCACAAAGCTCTCTATCAGTGATAGGTGCGACTCACATAAGCTAGGCCTGAGCCAACATTCAGAACTCTAAGAAATGTACACTGAAAGTCCCTCTTGAAATCAGGAGAAATTTTTAGGTAAGTTTCGCATGATAAATACCTCGCCAACTTCCGACCAAGACGAGTGTTGATTACGCCAATAAGAACCTGAATTTGAGAGGTATTCAGAATGGTAAACAGGTCTCGAAACTCTTGACTGTAGCCGAATCCAGCAGCATACTGAATAACAATAATACAGAACCCGCTATAAACAACCCAGTAGCACACTCCAATATATCATATTGTGTAATGGAATACAGAACCCGTTGTAAACAACCCCGTTCCATACCTAATACGTATCCAATATATCAAATCTTCAAATGGGACCGGTGCCACTAAACATGAGAGACAATTCCACACGTATTCGGTTTCCTACAGTTAGACCAACGGAAGGTAGGAATAGTAAAGAAGGTTCCAGCGTTGAGTTCAGGAGAACGGAATAGAATAACAACAACGCCTTCAATAGGAAAGAAACCAATCTCAAAATGGTTACCGTGGACCAGGCAGCTGACTACAAGCCATCAAAGCAGAAATCTACACCATTCTGCCGCTTAATGGCCGGGTGGACATACCATTATCTACAATTCTGCTCGCTTCCACGAGAGCATGATCTCCGCATAAATCTGCCCAGTTGATCAACAGTGCAAAGTTCCGGACTAATAAGTTTAGTGCAGAGTAAACCTGTCAAGAAGTCTGCTGCTTCGAGGGAAATTCGGCTAGCAAACGTGAACCAAACTAATCAACTGCAAGACTTGCAAAATCAAAAACTTACAGGCTTTAGATGCGCCCAAGTATAGTGCTTCAGCAATAATGAAATTCACGATCAACGCTAGGAACAAGACGTGATTCTTCCGTCCTACAAATAGCCACATTGAAGTTGCCAACTCAGTTCAAGAACCCTCGTAGTGGCGAAAGTCACAAGAAATGCATGATTTATAGGTCCAAGCAATCAGAAGTAGATAGATGTATGAGCAATGGTGCGCAGAAGTCGTTCAAAGGAGGGCAATTTAAGCCTCGGGTTAGCATCGGGGGCGGAAGGCAAATTAATGCTGATGGCGAGAATGGGGCTGCAAAGTGAACCGCTGAATTTAATAGGAAAATTAAGGACTGCCGTTGAGTGGGGCGGCGAAGTGGGACTCCGGCTATCGGCGAAGAAATGGGACTCAGGCTAACGGCGAAGTGGGGCAGCAAAGTGAGAGCACTAGAGACGAACACCACAAATTAATGGGAGAATTAAGGGCTACGTCTGATTGCAAAATGGGGCTATACGAGATATCGAATCCATACAATACAGGATATCAAAGACGGGTTCGTTGGTGATCTATTGGTGTAAGTGTTGACTATTGGTATATTGCTCTGGTAGAAGCTCCTCACCTGGTTGAGAGATCAGAGTATCTCAAACCTTTGTAAACTTAAAGACCATGATAAAGTCCTAAAACTTGAATCCTAAAACCCTAAACTTGGATATCTAGTTTTAATTGCAGAACTGAGGAAAATTCAGGTAGTTTAAATGGCTGTTGGTGCAATAATGGGTGGGGAGAGGGGGAAATCGAGTAGGCAAGTGGATAATGTTGAAGTAAGGGAGAAGCCAGTGGGGCGGAATAGAACTGTCAAATGGCTGCCTGAGAACTAAGAAGAGAGGAGGGCAGGTCAGGCATGTCAAAGATGAGAGTGTGGTAATTGTCTGTGGAAATCAAGAAAAATCAAGAAATTATACACATAACTAGCAATGAACTGTGAATTCAAAATATATGAATAAATGTAAATGAAAACACATACAATTGAATCCCGATAAGGAAATCAGACAACTAACTAGAAATGAAGCATGCCAACAAAATAAATAAATCTATGTGAATGACTGAACAGGAAATCAGACACATAACTAGAAATACAAATTGATGCGCTTACCTGCCCTAAACCTCTAGGTAGCAAGGCCTTAAAGTTTTCTAAAAAAGTAGAATAATCTGCTTTCTATAAAATGGAAAGGCAATTGAGCACGAACCACACCACTGTACTCTCAATGTCCCAACAGGATATGAGAACAGAAGCCGTTCGAAGAACGCGAGATCCAGAACTCATCAAATGCATATGAAGTGCAAACGGAATGTACCATAATATGTGCAAATCGAGATGAGTATTAAACTAGTAAATGAGATTAAGAAAATCTCACAAATCGAATGTAAACTGAAGTAAAGGCATAATAACAACATATCGAGAGCAACACATGTATATAACTAGTAAGCATCGTATAATTGGTAACAGTTGGTCGTATGATCGGTAACGGCTAAGTAACGAATGTCGAGAAATATTAAACACTAGTGTTATATTGTTATATATTGATATTATACATAGTTATAGTTATACCAACAGCACACACTTACACCAAACAGACCTCAAAAACAGCCAACACTTATACCAACAGACCTCAAACCCCTCAGTACGTCTTTGATATCCTGGATTATATGTATTATATCGAAGATATCTATAGCCCCATGGAAGCATGGAATGCATGCACGAAGGGATTCAAACTGAAGTCTAGCTGCTCCAAGCAGGTAAAGTGCAGAGCGGAACATACATGAAACAGATAGGAAGCAGAAGCGAAAAGTTGATACATTCCATGGGCAGCATATACAATGAAACGGTATGCATCATGTAAGTAAGGAAGCGAGCCTTCTCAAAAGGCAGAAACAGAGGACTCATATGAAAGTGAAGGAAGAGGAAAACCATCAAGCGAGTAGGAGATACATTCGAAAGCAAAGGGAAACCGTTGGACAAGGAGGCAACATTTGAGAAATAGGAGCAGAAGCCGTTCGAAGAACAGGGGATCCGGAACCCATTAAGTAGGGAGCCGAGAACGTACATATGGAGGCAAAAATTTCACGTAATGAAAAACAGAACCCGTTGTAAACAACCCAGTTTCGTTCCCACGTCTAACATGGACTGACTCTGAGTCTGACATATGATGGTAACCTAGTAAAGATCGTCATAACTATCAGTTACATAGAGCGGTAAGCATGCTTAAATCTGCATATAGTGGGTAAGTATAATGTTTTGAAGCATAGGTACCTGCAGTAGATAGTGAGTGCAAGCAAGTGTAACCTTCAGAGAGAAAAGCATGACGTGATGACAGCAGCAGCATGAAAAGTTTTAGTGCAAAGGGCTGCCCGAGTCTCACAAATGATTAGACGCTCCCCTGGGCTAGTGGATGAGGACTAGGATTAAGCCCTGCATCCTCTATGTCAGCATGAGTGCATCAACACTATAAAACACAGTAAGGAAGAAGCAGTCTTCTCATAGTAAGTCTGCACGATTAGCACCCATGACTTCGTCAGTGCCTGCGGGGAGCCAAGATAGCTGGATGCAATGCCAGTATCTTCCGTCTTGAGTTTCTGTTCTTTTGCTCATGAGCGCCCTGGATACATACTGGGGAGAACATCCATCCCAGCAACCACCATGGATGGTGGCTGAGATGGATGTAGATGGATGTAGTGTACTTCAGAGGTTGCGGAATAGAGTACATGATGACTTTCACTTCATTATGTTCTTACAGAACTAGAAAAGTTCCCGTTTTGGCAAAAACATAAGCGTTAAGGAGTGACAGAACTACGTAGCAGATGGACAGAATAGAGTACTCACCCACGCAGTTATAGATGGCAGGACAATGATGATCATACCGCTCAACACTTACATTACAGTATCTACAATATTTCGATCTCGAGCATTTTTTTTCCTGTTGTTCACAGAGCCGACCACAAAAGGCATAAGAAGGTACACAATTAATTCCCATTTTTCATAGAACAGTTCGATAGGGGGACAGCCGAAAAGCTGAAAAATCTATTAGGAACTTCACAAAGTGAGCATGTTCGGACTTGCAAAATTGAGGAGATTCCTGCTGAAGGGAAACATAAAAATACTCGTTTAATCACGTTCTTAACTTGTAATTTTACCTCTGAATAATCCTTGGAATCTGCAAGTCGTCGAGCAGAATCACCGTATTGAACTGCACGCGTAATATCCTATTAGTCAACCGGAGCAAACATTCATTTAGACTTCTCCCAGGGAAGTAAGGAAACCATTCAATAAATAAAGAAAATTAGAAGTATCTCCCCACACTCATAGGACAGTAAGACGTTTCTGCATTCATATTGGCAATTCGACAAGATCTTTTAGAATTCTTTCCTCTTCAATACTTTCTTCATGCTAGGATAATTGAGATTCAAATTTATGAACTTACCAGGTTTGTCTTGTTAGATGGTACACTTGCGAATGGTATATCAGGTACTAGCCTACCTGGATTGCTCTTGATCATCCTGGAGTAGAAATACGAGCGTCCAGACAAATACCATATTAGTTTGATTTATTTGTGATCTGATACGATTATGGTGTTTATTAAGAAGAGCAACGCTTAGTTCGCAGTATTTAACTCAAAATGGTTCCACACATATATATCAAATACAGAATTCAGAAATTAATGGAAAATATAAACTAGTTTATGCACACGAGAAAAATATGAAGACTAATGACTCACCTCCAAAACATAAATCCCAAGAGTGCAGAACATATACCAAAAATTGCATCGTAGATTTGGTTGGTAGCTGTACAAATGAAAGATCAGATTACAAAATAATAAATAAACTTTTATTTAAAATAAAGATAATAGGGTGAATATTTTACAGAACAAAGACTTCTGATATAAATTAACATACAAATTGGCAGAAAATATATTATAAGAGAAACACGTACCGATAGAAAGTCTTGAAATGTAAGTCACTGCCATAACCACCATAATAGCAACTACTGAAGAAGGAGCAGACGTTGGCCCAAAAACTATGGGACCGCAGTATCGATAAAATATCATCCAGGCAATCATAGGGAGTACTGTTCAGACAGTGATGAACTCGATAATCAATATACAATCTTAATTTTTTCTCAGAAGGCTATATGGAAGTTAATAAAAACTCAATAGTTATTAATCTACATATTCTTGTCTTAAACATGTGAATAAAATAAATATTAAATTTATAGCGCAACAATTTATGATGAGGAAAAGAAATTCTACCTGAGAAAATATTTATGACTGATTCTACACGATTTCTAGCTCATAAAATTTCACCTGTATGCGTAGTCCTTTACTTATGATTATTTTGATTCTTAGAGTTTTATGATAGATCAGGAAGATATTAATGGTAGAAAAGTAGATAAAATTATTATGACTTAATTATAATCAAATGAATAGACATGAAAAAACACTTACCAACGAATAAGAGTATATCTTGTAGAGAATCTTCTGCACACCCTTGTAATAGAGATGCTAATATTTTAAAGCCAAGTGGAACTGAGGCCCACGGTATGATAATATGCACAATATCTTTTGCCCACTGACGTAGAATTTTCAGCTGATAAAAATGTCCAGAATCCTCCATTGCTACTATTCATCGCTTTAAGACAACCTTCCAATAGCCCACATAAAACTTTATTAGTTTAATGTTGAGACAAACAAGAAAACAAAGAGATTTAATCAGATTCATTTGTGAAATTTATAAAGTTCAGTCAATGTTAGAATAGATAAACTTCAAAGCAATTCACAAGTAGGAAATTTAAGATTTGTATAGGTACCAACCAGATCTTAAGAAAGCCATGTATTCAAACGAACAAAACAGAACAAACAACAATAATAACACGGGAAGAAACCTATTTAACGAACGAAACCCTACTGTCTCAACGTCTCCCATGGCTTCTATGATGAGCCTGTACACAATCCTGCTTTACAGAAGATCGACAAATCTATAAAAATAGGGTAATGTACCTCAATTGCATCTGCTTCTGTCCTCTGCCGTGAAGATTTCGAGATTCTATTGAAATCGATTGTAAATATCGGAATGGACCATACCGAACGAAGATTTCCTCATTTTGGAGATGCCAAATTGTTCATCGACTGAACACATGTACCTACTCCAACTGGATCGAGCTACATCTCCGGCTCCAAAATTCAGGGGAAAGTCGAACCTAAACTGGTGTCCAGTCGCTGGAGAATGAGGTCCATGTGGCAGATATAGCTTGAAAAAGTTTGGGTGCAAACTTGAAGTAATCTACAAGGAATCCTAACAGTAGGGGGCCTGAACGCTGCATCGATCATCCATGGCCGTCACTCGGAGAGTTGTACTCTGCGTTTCACGCAGCTCTGTGATACCACCCTGGTTGAATGTCACCTTCGATAGCATTCCCGTCGTCGTACGAATGACAATGCTGCTGTGTTCGTTTGCACCCTGCAGGCTTAACCATTTAAATATCACAAAAAGTTCTCAAAGCAAATTACTACGGGCTAAATTTTACCTGTGTCTTTCCGACGATGTAGATCATAAGCAATGTATTTGTTATCGAGGTAACGATACATAGTGTTCTCTCCTATCCGAACTTGGAGCGTTCTTCTCACAAACAATTCTGCAGGAAAGTACAACTAACTACAGTACTTTTACCTGGGAACACTTTGCTCGAAAACAGAGATTAGCGAAGGATGTCCTGTCTTCTGTCACTATGTTAGCCTTACGTGTCAGCTTCCTTGCATTAACATGGCAAGCAAAAGCGCACATTGTTTCTATAACATTCCTAATGTAATTAGAGAGAGATTCTTGTTGATTGTATAACAGGGTGTTCCAAATTAGTTACCAACTCCTTAGTTCATGTGATTAGTGTACTTTGAAGGTATCCTTGAGTAGCGGAGAAATGTGATTGTGGTATTTCTAAATCGAAACTAACTCAACCTGTGGATTTATCCACAAATGACATTTTTATACCTTGCCAATGTTTCTAATGGACTGGAAGTTGAAATTCCCAGTGACAGGTTCGACTCTTTGAGTATTGGAGCTCAAATACTAAAATGTTTCATATAATAGATCCAAGTTCATCTGTATGATTAAACCCTAACCTACTTTGTTGATTGAATAAGGAGGATAGATGGAGGTTGAAAGTGAGCTCAAGAGGATGACTTGATCTTTTCAGGAGCAGAATCCATTCATTTCTTCTTGCTTCCGAAACAAGATTGAATTCATTAAGCCCTTAATGGCAGAGCAAAAGAGAAACTGTATCCAATTTCCCAACAATTCAGCAATCCAGGTTAGAACAGAAAATAAAATGCATGACAAGGTTGAGAAGTATGAAGAACACATCAAAAGGACATTACGTTGTGTAAGTTGAAACAAGTACAGTAGAAGATTTCCGTTCTCCACAAAATTAAGATGATACCTGAATTGAAAGTACGGTGGGTGCTGTCAGAGGTGATGAATCTGAAACGATCGCATTTTGGACGTTCAACCTATACTACCGTTCCTTGTGTTTACACAAGGTTGCAGTACTGTAGTTAAAAGAAGTTAGAATCCAACCTGGTATACATAACTGCAGTAGCAGTACGGCACGAAGTTCGACTTTAACCGTGGTGTGGTTCCCACAGAGCTGACCAAAAGTGAGATTCGGTGAATTTTCGGCCGAAATGGAGACACCGTCAATCCACGAGATGAATTATGAAAGGAAAGAACGAAGAAAGAGATCGAAGCTACCGCTACTTCATACTGATGATAAGATGAGAGAGATGAGTCCGGTGCTTTCAGTGATTGAGGACAAAGCCAGGAAAGACAAAAGCGATCTATCTATGGCAGCGGAAAAGACGGATGGACGAACTGGAGGTTTGATCTGGTTCACAGGTTTCGATAAAAGGAGAGAGCTATTGAGAATTGTGGACCGCAGCAATCGGCTAACTTCTGGTACGGAGCGTGAATTGGAGTCGATCTCATCGATCCCTGCGAGATCTGCGCTTTGCTTTTCGAATCCAAGAAGCTTGCCCTTAATGAATGAACATGGATAGGTAGTGAGAAATTGTTTAAATCTCTCTCAATAACTTGTCGACTTGACGCGGAAGCGAATTGGAGTGCGGAGATGTCACAGAAATGCTTGCCTCCATCTATTGCCCAAGGCCCCGTTGGTCGCAGAGATATGCAAACCTTGACTTCGCAGCCGAGTCATAAAATGCAAAGCGTCGTCGTAGTACGTAGAATTATGGGGGTCGGAGGAGCTGTTAGGCCCGTTAGGCCCGTGAGCCAATCAGCAGCAAACAGATTTTTTGGCAGTAGGGCGGAGCTTGCATCTGGGACATGGAAACAACCGTGTGACAAGGTCGTTGGAATGCGATCAGAAATTCGGGCAGCTAAAGAATTAGGAAATTATGGCACACAGAGATTTGGATTCGGCAGCCAACTAAATAGGAAGACGAGGCCAAACTTCTCACAGGTGCAGGCAGCTGAGACCGACTCAGGGAATGTGGAGAAGTCGGTTTCCCAACAGGTACTGATTCTAGAACTTCTCAAAGTTTTGAGAATTTTCATTGCCTGAGTTCTTTCTGTAAGATTCTTTTGTGAAATTTTTTTTCTTCTTCTGAAGCTTTCAAGTTGAAGTACCCAAAGCTCTCTGTATTTTCGAGAAAGGTCAAATGTATTTGAAATGCATTCAAATCTCATAAATATGTGCAGGCCGCTGGAGTTCTCCACTTGGCAGTATCTCTTGGACTGTTTCTAGCACTCGACAGGTTTCTGAAGCAAGCATTTGTTGCTGCAGGAATTCGATTCCCAAGTGCACTCTTCGGAATGTTCTGTATATTCACTTCCCTGGTACTTACGGATCTTATCAAACCAGAGGCAGCCAGTGCCTTTATCAGTTTCTTCCAACCTGGCATTATGTTTATTCAGCGGTGGCTTCCCCTTTTCTACGTCCCGTCGCTTGTGGTAATCCCTTTGGCCGTGCGAGGCATCCCCACAGCAGCTGCCGCGAAAATCACTCTAATTTTCGGTAACATTCTTTTCTTTCTGAGACGTCCATGTTTTGAACTTCTGTAGTTCCTGAAACGCCACAGATACTATATCATACTTGTAAATTTGTAAATACTTCCGAGAACGGCTTCTGCTCTCATCTACCTATATCATCCTTGTAAATTTTCAAGTCACCAACGAATCGTAGGCAGAGGAGACACATGAACTTGGACAACCTCAACTCTCTCTTCTTATCAGTATATGATTTGTATCCAAACGAACATATCTACAGTGATTTGCAGTTCACCAGATGATTGATAAATACTTCGGTAGCTGACCGGGCCAGGATAAAGCACTATATTTTCTGGAGGTTCTTTCGGGCCTAAGCTCTTGGATGGAGAGCAAGCAGAGTGTCTCTGATCAATTTAGCAGATTCCAAGAGCTGTCTGTCTGGTACACCTATTCTTTAAATAAAATTTAGACACTTTATTAATCTGGAGGATATTCGAGCCTAAGCTCTTGGATTGAGAGCTAACAGAGTGTCTGTGAAGAATTTTGCAGGTTCAACGAATCCTTAGGGTGACAAATAAGCTGATTAACTTCCTGTTGATCAAGAGGAATTTCTATTCTGACAAAACAAAGGCTACATGAATTCGCTACTTAAGTCGCTGGACCTTTAAGACGAAGATAGAAGGAACCATGGCAACCCTGATTCCCCAGAGAAAGTATCATAGCCCTCAACGGCTTATGTCTTCTTTTCTTGTGTGCAGTGGGGGGCTGGATCGCCAGTCTTGCAGTAGCAGGGTACACCACCATGATTGTGAGAAATGTTGTAAAGACAGTCCTCCAGCCAGCTGAATACACACCTAAACCACCACCTTTTACAGACGGGGAATTCAAGACTCTAGCGTTTGCAGTAGTGGTTTTCTTTGCGCTCGCAGTCTACTCACCGACTGCCTTGGGCACCACTGCCTTAACTGCACTTCCATTCTACCTCTCTGTAACTGCCCTTGGTTATGTCTTCGGTACAAAGTAAGAAGGCCTCACAAAGCTTTTTCCTTGTAGTGGGCTTGTCTTTACAGGGCGTAGCGTAGTGGCTCGGGATTGTATGTCGTACTATTTCAGAACTTTTGGACAAAAGTCACAAATGCCCTAACTGGAAAGACGATTGCAAAGTTCAGGATGGTCAGGATGAGTACTATAATTGACGAACGTAAGGCTAACAGAACTGTATGACCTCTGTTGACCTATGAGCAGCCTTCCAGCAGATTTCAGAAAAGTCTTCCACCCGATTATTACTTGTGCAATCACTGCAAACATTGCAGCCTATGCTTTTGGCGCTCTCACTGGAATAGGCTACGAAGGAGCCTTGAGTAATTATCAGTCCCGCACCCAGTTTGTCCGATTGGCAAATGATTTCGGCATCTTTCAATTGATTACCTCTCTAAGGTATCTGTTCTCTGACTTCAGTGCTTTCCTACTTGGCAGAGGCTTACTTAACCAAGCAGGCAGGGAACCAAGGTGCTGGAGACATCTTTATGGGCTTTCTCGGATCCGTGATTCTCTCATTTGCATTCTCGATGTACCGCCAACGAGTGGTAAGATATGAGCTAGACAACACTCTTAACGGTTAACACACGTGTTGATTGATTTCTCTAAGGATCAGAAGTAGTGCTCTCTGAAAGGAAACATTGTACTTTGTTCAGAAGATATCACAAACTGTGACTATGGAAGCATTCTTCTAACTAGTGACGGGCGTGCTGTGTGGCCACTCTTGCCCATTGGGATGACTCCGCTAAATTCAGCTTGTGAGAAGACATGCTGCGGAGATCTTCACTGCAGTCATTGCGTCGTCTCTGTTCTCCATGTACTCTACGGCGGCTGCTGGTCGATTACTGGGACTATCGTCAAGTCTCACCCTCGCCATCGTCCCAAGATGCGTCACTGTGGCTCTAGCCCTTCCAATAGCTGGTCTTCTAGAAGGTACAACTCTCTCGTCTACGTTGTCTTACTATATAAATGAGCCCCAAGTATGTCGTCTTTCCCACATACTCATTTACTTGTGTTATTGTGCAGCTGGCAATGCATCACTTACTGCAGCAGTAGTCGTCTTAACAGGGCTCATAGGAGCCAACTTCGGTCAAGCTCTTATGAACAAACTTGGGTTCAACGACCCAATCTCAAGGGGCATGGCTACAGCTACCAGGTCTGTATATGAACACGAATATTTCAAAGATGTTGCTATGTTCTCCATTGTTCTATTTTTAGTCTGTTGCATGGCTCGCGCTGACATATTTTTTCTTTTGCAGTGCGCATGGACTAGGAACTGCTGCGCTATCTGCTAAAGAGCCAGAAGCACTACCATTTTGCGCAATCGCCTATGCCCTGACAGGAATCTGCTGCTCCATTCTCGTTGCAATTCCCGTAGTTCAACAATCTATAATCTACGTTGCAACCCCTTGAGCGAGGCCACTGTGAGGCCCGATTAGCTACAGGCATCTTCCAGGTCCTTGTGGCAAATTCGCAAGCCCACGTGTGTGTACGTTCGAGACTGTAATGCGCACCTCTAATCAGATTAGATCTGATGAATTCAAACTATGATTAGTTAAACTGTCATCGGATGCCGCAGACTAGTAGTGTAGCAAAGATTTTTCAAGTCTCCGCGAACAGATGCACGAAGAACAAGCCGGCACTGAATCGAGAGACGTTGTTTTAATCCAATTAATTTGAGTCGAGGTTGCCACATTGGTGCCGATATCACATATCATTGCAGGTTGCAACCTTGGCGCTTAGCTGCTTCCTAACCTACAACGGACATGGCTCTACTTGAGGACAATGTAAACATTCACCCAATTGGAACCACGGATGAAACTGAATTTCTAAAGTTTGCAACCATCATGTAGTATTGTCCAAATCGTGAAGATGAGGAATCCTATAATCTGCAGAATTACTCCGGACTTTTCCAGCTCAAGATCGTTAAAAACCAAGGTTCCTCAGTGAAGACCATCTTTGACATTGACTGTCGTTTTACATGACCCTAGATCTGGACAACACAGTTGTACTGAAGTGAATTCGCATCCGCCGCGGTATCGCACAGCTCAGACAGAGAAGGGTCCGAACAGCAGACCTTCTGCATACACCAAAGTAACCATCGAAACCTATTTACGAAGTTCTACACTTGTGGTCTGGGAGCTCACCGAAAATTTCTGTATCTTTCATCATCTCACAAGGGTTACTACAAATGTCTCAATACAAGTTTCCAAATATCTACACGAAACTTGAGATTTTCTCATTTTGTGACAGAAAATGACCGCAATGTTTACGGAACAAAAGACTTAGATGCCGGAGCCACAGTATGTAAGAGAGAAAGGGTGACCCGCACAGATAAGAGTATGCAAGAGTAATCTGTAAGATTGTGCTGATAATCTTGAGTACGTGCCTCGTACTCCTTGGAACTAGCGTACGATGGGAGTTCTTGTAGCTTTGTCCATACTGGCGAGCAATAATGTTCGTACCAGTATGTACTACCGACCGAACTGCAATTAGAAAAGCCTACAGTAACGAGTTTCTTAACAAACCTGAGCTTGTTTAGCACGGCAGAGGGACGTTTCCAAAGTTTCCATTGTCTGCATTTAGTTATCGGAGGACCACGAGCTACACCACCTAAAAGTAAGGATTACAGAAGTAGGTATGGGTTAATCCAAGGAATTTTGTTTCATGTAAAGACTATAGTTCGAGCAATCATGGTGAACATTATCTGAGGCTCGAGGTTTTGCAAGTCGTCAGAACAACATAAAATGGATAGGATGTATTCATACCCATGTCTAATCTTTGGAGTCCCGCGACTTTCAAGCGCTGGTGCCCCACACACTATCTTCTCATAGCCGTACACGGGCTGCACGTGGCTTCCAACTACATAAAGCTCCTAACCATAAACTTCCGTTACTGGGTGGGTGACTGCGAAGTTGACATGAATCTAAAACGCATACATTACATACAACATCTCATAGTGAAGAGAGCGTATAATATATATATATATATAACTTACTTGGGGTTTCGAGTTCTTCAAAAATTCTCAATAGAGTAAAATGAACACTATAGTAACTTGATCTTTTGACTTTCCAAATCTCTACTGTCTTCTCAATTGGTGGTAATTAATATAACAGAAAATAGTAACTTCTTTCTATGGAAACAAAGTCCATGAGCAAGTCAACTAAGTATGCCGGAGAATGAGCTCAACGATCAGCATGCAAGCGATTGAATTGAAGGAGGTGGTCAATAAAATCTCTACTTAATTGATGATCTATTAATAAAAACTGATTTATTATTATAATTATTATAATTATTATTATATTAAATAAATGCTGACTCTATTGGGGCCTAGCCCCATTTTACCTTTTTCGTCTCTCCCTTGTACGGCTTGGTGTGTTTTCCCATCCTTCGTGTTCTCTGTGCGGTCGCCTTTTTGCCCATTTATTATTATTTATAGTTATATTTAGTATACTGTTGTCAATTTGGTTTAAGAATCTAAGTTATCATTACAGTAGTCATCTAAGTTATCATTACAGTAATCATCAAAATCATAAGTCATCCGAAAAGAAAAAAATTAACATTGACAGACTGTTTGAGCTATCAATTTGTGGATAAAAGGAGTGATCCAATAGGCGACCAATTTGTGAAGGAAGTGAGTAATCCAATTATAATGTTCTTATTGATAATCCTACATACATGTATGACTCTAGATCGGGTTTGGAAGTCTTAAAAAACATTATAACTGTACACAATTTCGTAATAATGCTCCTAAAGATCACTTGTCTCTACATAAGTTACCGCTTCATAATAATTAAAGTCTCGTAATAATTGTAATAATTGTGTACAGGAAGACATTCAAGTCAGTCAACGTAATCTTAGAATGATATCATGGTGCAATTATAAACTTTATTGAGTATTGAATTTACCAATTTATGGTGTATTGTTGTTCTGTTACAGTCCAGAAGCTCTTTGCTTGATATATCCAAGAAGACCAAAATCATAATAAGTGAAAGCCTAAACTGCAAGATTATGTAGAATTGAAAATTAAATAAAATTTCTAACTAGAGTTTTGGGACTTTGGAGTCCTAAACAATGACTATCACAAATCAATGACTCCTTACTAAGAATTTTGAAATCCAATACACAACTGTACCATGTACAATTCCAATTTTGGATATATGAATTTTTTTTCATGCTTGTTTTAAATGGTTGTGGTGGCACAGAGAGCTCTTTGTAAACTTGGATTAGGATTGAAAATATGAAAATGAGAAGAGAGCACAACATCCGTATTAAACACTTTTTAGATAAAGCAATGTAAATTTGTATTGGTTATTATGCGGACAAAACCTCAAACCTGCTAATTGTATAGTTGAGCATTGTCCACTCATATTGCTGAACGGTACCTTTAGCGTGCCTAGAAGTTAGAGTCCCATAACCTCAAGTACAATAACGATACACTTGGGTACTGTCTGTGGATAATGCTAAGCATCAAATAAGACTATATTTATGCACATTTATTGATGTAGTGTACATAGGACCTAGAATCAAAGACAAGTAGGTTCCTTAATAGTTAGTTGGACGACTAAATATATTTAATACTTTAAAAACATAACTACACAAAGATGACTTGTTTAGTGATCATAACTAGTTTGTTTTTGTGAAATTTTCATAACTTTTTTTAGCAATCCTAAGTAACCAATGCCTTATGATGTTTAAAAAACTACAAGCTCTTATTTAAATTGCAACAGTGACCACGGAGGATAACAAGAAGGGTACGAAGACCCCATCAAGTTATACAAGGATAAAACATAGGGGTAAACAAGGGCTAATACCCAAGGGTATTTGTATAAGAAATTTGTCGTAGTGCACCTAGGATATCTTATTTAAATCCAACAATACCTTTGATTACTTGATGGTCCTTTTTTCCTTATCGTACATTAGAAAGAGATTTACCTTCTACGTTACTCTTAAGTATACGGCTATTATAATACAATGTCCTCTTCTAGCTATAGTGAACTACTTTAGTAAATCCTCTTAGGTCTTTTTCTTATTGGTGTAACATGGAGTATGTCTTTTATTACGTATAATGATACTCTCAATATAGTCATAATATACAGTTTCGGTTAACTAAACCAAGATGGATATGATTATCCAATAGTTTATATAAGTAGAAAAATAATTTAAGCAAAGAGAAATTATGGGTTGTAGAATGATTTAGTCTCCAGAAGTTTTGATCTTAGTTGACTAGAATTGAGACCATAATTATTATTTTTATATCATAAACCATTAAATTATATTTTTAATAAACCTAGATAGAGGAGAGGCTAACTAGATAGATAATACTCTTTCTTACATTTGAATAATTCAGTGAAGATAGGCTAGAATTTTTTTAATGTAAAATTATATTATTAGCAAGGACTTATGATTGTGATTGAATTGAATAAATAGAAGGTTTTTCCTCAATGAGAAGGTTAGAAAAATATCTATATTGGATGCATACTAGAAGGAATATACTTGTAGAAAACTCTTTACCTTACATTGGTAGAAAATATTCTTAAAAAGAACTCAAATAGGCTACTTCAAAGAATAATATGTAAGGATACCCTGTCAAGTTGGTAAAAAATATTTATGATTGCTTGGTATACGGATGTCACTTTATAAGAAAATTGAACACCGTTAAGTTTTAGATGCAAAAAATTAAAGAAAGAGGATTAACAAGGATCTCACTTGTTTTTGTAGATTATGTATATTTCAAGCTTTTGCTAAGAAGTACTCCTTCACTCTTTTGTTTCAAGTCAATTCTTTTTCTGAAGACATTTGAGAATGATGAAATGACTTTTTGAATCCTCTCAATAAATTATAGGAAAAAATGGTAACTTGAAATGTTTATATACAACCTATCAAGTAGATAGAGAGATTACACCATTAGAAAGAAGAAACATAAAGATGAGATTGGAAAACTTTATATAAGTGCATTAAAAATAGTTTTAGTTGCCAATTGGAGTTTGTTCTTTATTATGGAGGAAAATTCATAAAGAGCATTTTTAATTTAATTCTAGAATTCTCTATCATATAGAAAAATTAAATCATGTAGGCTATACTTGCATTGTTTGTAGTGAAATTCAATCAAAATTTGTATCTTTGGCTATGTTGTTAGCCAAAGATACAAGAATGAAATAATGAAATCACCATAAACATAAGAGAAATAGTAGTATATGATGCTAACATGAAAAATATCCTTAATAAACCTAAGAGAAGATCTATTTTGAGAGCAATGATCTAATTGGTCTTATAGAGGAAATATGAGGTATTGAATAAACATGCAATTGCTTGTGATACTCAAAAAAGTAATGCATTGAAATAAGATAATTATAAACATGAATCTCCAATTGAGGATATTTAAAAACATTATCTAATAAATGCCCAAGAATCAAACTTGAATATACTCTTGTGAAGAAACATGGAAAAGTGTGGAAAGCACAAAATTGAGTAGAATTTTAGTCCTTGTTTGATAGAAGCCATGAAAGAACCAATGGTAAGAAGATTAATTATTTGTAATATAGTTAAGGTATATACATAACAAAGAACTTGTGTGAATGATGTTAGAATTGAGCTTGGCTTCTATACTCTCTCTCAACTCCTAATATTAAGGATTGATTGACATATAAGATCATAGATTCCAACAAGTCAAATGACATCTACATGGATGGTCCTTATGGTGTACTCATCCAAGAGAGATAACAAATCTATGGTAAGGAATGATAATTGTCAAATACACAAAATTTCAAGTTGAGTTTCCAATATGCAAGTGCATCAATCTCATGCTTTTCATTCTAAAATTAACAAATAATATCTCAATTTTATTTTCAAGCAAGAAAAATTACAAATTTTTCCTCCAACCAAAGAACCTTCCAAGGAAGACTTACAACATTTCATAATTGGCACTTTGATTTTACTACACAACAAGTTGGCCAAAAAACCAGATATGTTATATTTATGGGGCATGTTAATCATGTATCAAAGCCTCACAAAGGACCTTATATATATGTATAATCTATGTATCTATCTATCTAGTGTGATCTTTGAAGGAGAAATTTCCTTCTTTGCAATTGATTTGATAAATTATATATGGGAGATAATTTACTATTTTTTAGTTAATTGTTAGGTTAATGAAAAGATATATATTTTAGAAGTGGTCAATTACTATTGTTGCTAATAAGGGGAAAATAAAATTAAAAATTTGCTTAAGGACTATACTAGAATGAACTAGAACAAACATAACATGTTAACATTTGAGTCTCCATTCAACTATCCATTCATCCCAACCAGAAATGTTGAACTCTACTCAAGTTTTTTAAGCCCGTTGCAGAATTTGGGTTCTACTCAACTCCTTGAACCAACCCCCAACCCAAAATGACAAATGAATAATAACAACCCAAGGTTCCCCACCACATCCTGACTCCATTTCTAGCACGCCTACATGATGTCAATAATCCAAATAGAACATTGCATGCCAAAACCACCTTGTTGTTTGCCAAACTATAACTCATACGAGTGATCCCAACCCAAAGTACGTTGGCAAGACCCAAACCCAAGTCCCCTAACTGCAGCCCTAATTTAGAGAATTTTCTTGCCAACACAACATCATCAATAGCCACCTATCAAAATCTGCACATGGCACCCAATGTACTTCATAGATCTTTGGGTTAACTTGAGATATCATTAAATGGAAATGTCAATTTTTGTGTAGTCTTTCTCTAAAGAAAGGTGACTACATAGAATAACAAGAAGGATGGGAAGATCATGGCAAAAACATTTGTAGGCCTGGATTGCCAATCTTGATTATGTATTGATGCTAATGTGAATTCAATGCTTGTAGAGCAAGTGGCAACTTGTGCAAAAATGCCCAAACTATGGACAACTTCAATTACAAGCACAAAGAGCATACACATTATGAGAGCATCTCCTTTGGTCCATGTGGGATGAGAGTTTTCTATCATAGTGAGTACACACAGGAGCATGCCTCATAGCCTTCCTTGATGGAGAAGATGGGTACAAGGATGGCTTGAGATATTTCACACATAGATCTTATAGTGCATTTATGGCCTTAGTGCTATCACTTTGGGATGTATTGATAGTAGATAGTGTATTTCTTTGATATTGTAGGAACCATTTGCATGGTGCTATCCATCCTCCAACATTTATTCTTTTGTTGACTAGAGAAGTAGATTCACATACCTCAGCATGGGACCTCTTGACAGGTCTCCGAGATAGATTTTGACAAAACACAAGCTCAATTATTGAGTTCCTTACATGGGATTGTACTTTGTGTCCACTTAAGGATTATAATGTGGATCCATATGAGGGTTTAGAACCCTCTTTTAAGACCCCTATGTATGAAAAAGAGTGTAACTCATGTGGAGATAATGTAATGTTTATAAGTAGAGCCATCATTGTACATTTTTGATGTAGCATTGGAGAAAATTAGAGTGGAGTGCCTTCCACCATATATTGATACCATTAGAAGATATCATTGCAAAAGATACCATTCAACTCACTATAGAAGATATCATTCAGCCACCACAAAGGATACCATGGTAGAGTATTCCATTCAACCAACTACAAATGAACTAATCAGATTGAAATTCTTTTCTTAAACCTCAACAGTTTGCACCATAGGTAAGACAAAGCATGTTTGGGTCTAAAACCCATTTATCTCATGCCTATCTTCAAGTCTATTTACTCTTTACCTAGTACACTTAAGAATTGCTCATATAAGCCATCATAACTTATGAAATTTTGGACTTGTATATGTTTTTGTGACTTGTGAGATTATTGTCAATATCACCCTAAATTAAGATTTGACTTATCGATTTGTACCCGTCTTATGGATATAGAGTGTCTATTACTTGCTTGTCTTTGCTTAAAATAAGTTTGGATGTGCTAAGGAACTTGTTTACACTTATTTTAGTTGATTTTCAGTTGTTGTACAATGCTTTATGATAGGTTTGGATGTCACGAGGAACTTTTTTATGCTCATTTCAGTTCATGTTTAGTTACTATCCAATAATTTTACAAGGATGTGTGTTGGAGAATGATATTTCTATGTATTGTACATTTAGAGTACCACATTAAATATTTCAACAATCTGCAAGTAGCGTAACCTACAAACTATCCAAGATTGAGACAAAAATAAGTCTTATTAAAGATTCTTCATAAGAAAATTACATCCTCATTATAGATGGGATTAGGATTGAAAAATCTAGTTGAGAGCTGCATTAAAGAGAGATCACTCATGAATTAAAAGTCCAAATTACATCTTCATTATCAATACCACTAGGATTATAACACCTTGTAGTTTCACCAAAGAAAGATCATTCATTAATGAAAGGTCCTAATTGTGGTAGATATTAATCCTATCAATCAAGTTATGGTTGTGGATATAAGCAAAGGCTACTCAAAATAGGCTAAAGCTTTAATGCATCATAATAAAAGATCACTTGAAAAACCTACATTGAGTAGGAAGAGTACTTTATTATAGTGTGCATGTTCCACATCCATATTAAGTATACTTGTAATAACATGGAATCAGAAAACAAGTAGCAAAGGCTCATGAATTGTAAAATAAACCAAATATAGCTAGGAATTCTAAACTTGCTCTAGAAGCATCTAGGAAACTTCTTGGTAGAATGTTCTAGAAGCACCTATGAAGCTTTTTGGTGAGAAGCTTCTAAGTACCTTCTAAGAATTATTTACTTGCATACCAAGTGACTCTTAGAAGAAAGCTTCTTTGGAAGCTTCTTGATAGTTTAGTTTGCATTCCAAAAAGACAACTTTAAGAAGAAAGCTTCTACAGAATATTATATTTTTTCACTATGAATACCAAGTGTCATGCCATTTGTAGTGTTGAAGCTAGTTTGGAGTGCCAAATCTAGTTTTGCTTGGATGCTAGAGTGATAGTCTAGGAAGTTAGAGTTATATTTCTAGTTGCTCAAAGATTACTTAATGGTGGCCAGATTTTGCATTGGAATATTAATTACACCATGGGATCCATAATCACTTGCACCATTTGTACCATTAAATGTGCCATTAGGGAAAGAGATTTATGAAATCTCTAGAAGGCTAGAGATCTATAAGATCTTTGTGAGATCTTTGAAGTGTAGCTCTAAAGAGCTCACTTCTTTGATGTTGAGCCTTCTAGTTCTTGGCTATGGTGGATAAAGGCTGGCAAGCTTCACTTGGAATCTCTTAGCTAGAGTGAGTGTGGCTTGATTATAATTAGTACCCAATTGTTTGTAGATTTTTGTGTAGAGAATCAAGTCACATCCAACATTAGAGAAGTAATCTCTTTGGAGCTAAACTTCAAAGATCTCAATCAGTAATCAATATCATTATTGACCCAAAAAAACCATACACAATCAGTAATCAGTTTGCTCTTCCGCTTGAATCAAAGTGAAAGAGCAAACTCAAGTGGAAGAGCAAATTGATTACATTAAGGAAGTGAGAGTCAAGGGGAAATCAGATGTAGGAATTGAAGGCATTGGTTGTATCTCCAAGCATGCCAGATCATTGGTACTTTTGATTGTGGTCCTAGATTTACTTGAAAATGATTGTGTGTAGAAGCATTGTGTGATTTGCTACAAATTTGACAGTAAGCTAGATGATGTGCGAAATGCTACCAAAATTTGGTGAAGATTGAGGTCAAATTGGGAATGGGTGTTAAATTTTGCTAATGAATGAGACAGATCTAAGAGTGAGAGGTTGAATTGGCAACAAAGAGTGGCCAGTTGCAAAATTGGAGGTGGATTTGATCCGGAGATCAAGTTGGTGGAGGCAATCTAGAGTTGGAGGTTGCCCAAGTTGGGTCAAATTTGGTGGTAGCTTGCTCTAACTAGTGCTTGAGTTCGTGGAGGTTAACCCAATTTGGCAAGAAGTGAGTCCTCATTTGACTAAATTTTGGTGCTTGGAGGCTTCAAGGCAAAGAATTGTAGGCTAGAGAGGCCAAGAAGAGCCAACTTGTTGGCTTGAGACTAGCTAGTTTAGTTGAGTTTTTGGTAATTATTTGGCAAAATCTGCCCACCTTTCAAGATTTTGCGCAACAAGGTTTGAACTTGAGATCTTTGGTTCCTAGATTGGTGTCCCAGCAAATTGGTCTACCCTCACTTGTTGTCCAAGTGACTAGTAGCTTGAACATATACTCATGTAGCTTGGGCTAGGGAAAGCAATTTGATCCCATCCTTGGTGATCTTGGTAGCATAGGAGTAGATAGCCACTCTTATTATATCAAATGCAAAGTTATTGCAAAGTTTAGTTTGTTTTTGATTTGTGAGATAGAGGGTTATCATTTTAATTTCTTATGATTATACTTCCTTCATTCTTTAATTTTTTTTTTGTGCACCATATTTTTGTGAGGTACCTTGATATTTAGAGCATTGGTGCTCTAGTGTGCTCTCAATAGTGAGGCTAGAGTGATGACTAGTCAAACTATCTTTGTTTCTCTTCAATGAGATAGGAAATGATGGTCTATAGACCTTGAGAGTGTATGTTATAATGGCAGGCTACAAGTTGCCATTTCCCTCAGTATAGTTATCATAGTTAAAGTTATGTTAATGAGTGGTTCTTGGTGGTGGCACTTGGTGGTTATAGTTACAATTTAGGGTACATTGTCATGATGGAGTTCTCCAAGTATTTTAGAGGAGATTTTGTGATAGTATGCAATGGGTTTACATGGGGTGGCACTCAATAGCACCACATATCTTAGGTCCCAATCAAGGAGGAGATTGATTTGAGTTTGGAGTTTGACATGAGATTTGATTTAATTGAGAGTCCACTTGGTGTGTCCACACCATTGTTATGGGACATGGATGAGAATTATGGGGTCTCCAAAGGCCCCAAGTGCTACTTTGGTATAGTGGGTACCATCAAATTGATAGTTGATATGATTTGCAAAACCTGACTTTGTCATCCTTCATGGCATAGAAGGGGTTGTTCTAGCACTTGAAAGGTCCACAATGGATGACTATCTTGAGTTCAAGGGAGCTCAATTGGAGGAGATTGAGCTATGGATGGAGACAATTTTGGTCTCCAAACTATATCTCCATCACTTTAGGCTCAATTTTTAGGAGTAGATCAACAATACCCACAAGTTCTAACTCTAGTAGCATTGGTGTACTCAATGGAGGTGCACTAGTTGGAGATGGTGCTACTACAAGTGGAAGTACCAATGCTAGAGGTGGTGCAATATTAGGGTTTAACCCCATGGTGGAGTTCTCTTAGTGTTTGTAGAACTACCAAGGAGTACAGATTGACAAGTTGAGGAGCTTGTAGGATCTCCAATAGAAGGCTGGAGAACATACACTTGCATGAGATGGTTGATGAGTTAATGAAGCCCAAGTAGTCCAATTTTAGTATGGGATCCTAGACAAGGAGTTGTAATGTAGAGTATATGATACTACCTTGTTACATACTACCTCACCTACTTTGGAAGTGGTCTTTAGTTTGGTTGAGTGCATTGAGTTCAACATGATGGAGGAGAGAGTGGTGACATCTAAATTTGGTAGGAAGACCTCATCCATAATTTTTACTATTTCTAGAGTGCAATAGAGTGCACCACACCATGTTGGCTTCCAAGAGTAGAGTGGAAAACCTAGATCTTATGGAGTGAGTGGAGTGCCTAATGCAATTTGTTGTGCATATATATATATATATATATCATTACACAACATACATCATTGTCAACATCACACACTATAGAAACATAACTCACACATAAGTCATACATGGACTCTCAAGTGCCACAATAATCAATTGTTCTCAACTCAAATTACACTCAATTAGATCAATACTTGATCTATCACTCAATAACTTGCCAATAATTTGGCACTAATTATAGTCAAGCAACATCCACTCTAGCTAAGAGAATCTAGGTGACACTTGCCAACCTCTATCCACCATAGCCAAGAACTCGAAGGCTCAACATTAGAGAAGTGAGCTCTTTAGGGTTGCACTTTTAGGGTATACCTTGATTTCAACCTGCACCTCCAACCCTAATGGTCCTACTGAAAGCACACTTGATGATGCAAGCAATGGTGGGGCCCATTATGTGATCAATACCCCCAAACATGAAATCAAACTACCAACAAGTAGTCTACATAACTACCAAAATACCTTTGACTACCAACATTACTACTCCAAAGTCCAAGCAATCTAGGTGCAATGCTACAAATGGTGTGATAATTGTTGTGCGTATATACATCACCACACAACATACATTGCTGTCAACATCACACACTATAGAAGCACAACTCACACATAAGTCATACATGGACTCTCAAGTGCCACAATCACTCCCTAGTTGGGCAGTTAGGTCCTTCTAACTCTACATAACTATCTCTTCCAAGTATATGGTATACCCTATGGTGGGCAAAAGATCAAGAGGCCGAGTGCTATTGAGCCTCATTGTTAGTTGCTTGTGTGAAGTCTATACCATATAAAACATGAACTAACTATAGGTCAAGTACATCTAGGACATAACCATTCTCTCTGAGGAACCACCATGAGAGGAGGAGTCAAACATACCATATGCCATCCTCTAAAACAACAATCACACACTAACATAATACAAGCTCTACCAGAAGAGCCACATAACATACACCATAAGCCTACCTATACAAGTGACAAGCTTGGGTACTATCAATGTTTGGGAGGTGGCATGGCGCACAATTATTCCAATACACATAATCCTTCCAAACAACACATCACATCCTTCTAACACAAAGACTCTAGATAGAAAAAACCTCATGCACTCTCAAGATAGTGCGGCTTGTAGAAACATCAAGTGTTGTTGGTGCTATCTATTGTAGATATACATTGTCACTTGGATGAAATCAACTGATCAAGGGTCTATAACCACCTCCTCAAATGGTAGCATAGTACAAGGTATCCCTATGCTGAGCAATCACCAAGTTCTCAAAGGCTGTCACCATCACTCTCCAAAAGATCTCTACTCATTGAGAACATACACTCATCCATATATTTGGATCATCTAAATCCAAAACTACAGTAGCATCTCGACAAATAGCTATTGATAAATTTGGATAGAGTAAAAAGTAAGGAGAAAAGCATGCTAAGGAGGCTTGCCGATTGAATCAATAGTCCATGGCCAACCACGGTAACTCAAGATCCCAATCTCCCAGGTGGTCTCTCTGCAAACCATACTCCAGAATCCCCTCTTCACCATCTGAACCACTCTCTTTGCTAAGCTGTTTGCATCAAGGTGATCTCAAGAGGTAGTAAGATGATCAATCAAAGCCTTGTCACACAAGACTTGAAACTCCCCCAAGAACTATGTACCTTGATCATTCAAAACCTCAATTGGTGCACCAAAATGACCGAGAGCCTAATCCAAGAATGAGTAAGTTATCCCTTCATTGGACTTATCAGGAAGTGCCACCAACTCAATCCACTTGGAGAAGTGTTCCATCGTCACCAAAATGTACCAATGATATCTCACAATCAATGATAAAGGTCCAACAAAGTCCAATGGTAACCCAATCTCATGATAGGTAATGGGTGTAATTATGGCGGAAGAACATTGAATGATGCTCTAACTTGGTTACAAACCACACATCTAGCATCAAATTGTTGTACTACATACCGTGCCACCAATAATAACTCTAGAGTAAGCTATATATATGATTTACTCCAAAATGTCCTAGCTCCTCATAAGCATGACGGACCAATTGCAATCTCTAAGATGGAAGTGGTACTACTCACACTCTACCATCCTCCCATACATAAAGAAGGTGTTTGCCCTCCAATTTGAATTGCCTATCTTGCTAAAGAACACAATCTCTCTCCTTGGCACTAACTATGCTATCCACAACACCAGTGCTAAGATATTCCATCACCAAGACATCATCATGAATGTCTTGCTAAGCTGTATTGCTATCTCCACTCTCTTGATTTGTGACCTCAATAGCTCCTCTTGTATGCGTTGAGAGAGATACTACCAAAGCCTCACAAAATATACATAAAAAGGTAGATGCATGCCAACTTGAAACCATCTCCTCATCTGTCTCACCATGCCAACATGCTCTAGTCTGATCATGTTGGCTGGGACATGGGTCTCTACTCAAACCCATCTACATCACGGTTCACCACTCCAAGTCTATAGATAACCGTGAAATCATACTCCTATAAAATTAGAGCTCAACATGCAAGCTTCCTCAAAAGCTTGTTGGACTGCATCAACCACTTTAGTGGCTAATGATCAATGATGAGAGTAAAAGGATTACCAAATAGGCAACATTGGAAATGTGCTACTACTCATACTGCTGCCAAGTACTCTCTCTCATATGAACTATACTTTGCCTTTGCTGAATTGTTGGAACAACTAGCATAGGCCACCACAAACTCCTTCTCCTCATCATCATGTTGGGTGAGCACTACTCCAAGCCCCAACATACTCTAATCAGTGCGAACCTGAAATGGTCATCCTCTAATTGGTCTCCTCAAAATAGGGGTAGATGTGAACCTCTTCTTGAGCTCTAGAAAAGTTCTCTCTTGTTTATCTCCCCAACACCACTCATGTGTAAGCTTGGTCAACTTTATCAAGGCCTTGGCAATAGCACTAAATCCTCTAATATAGGGTCAATAAAAGTTTTCCAACCCAAGGAATACTCTTACTCAGCTCCATCCATAGGCCAAGGAATACACGCAATAGCCTCCACCTTGGTTTGCTAAACACCAAGTTCTCCAGGGTAGATAGTGTGACCCAAGTACTCAACCTGCTCATGGAAGAATCTACACTTCCCAAGATGTAATTTGAGTCCATGAGATCTCAATCTCTCAAACACCTCCAACAAGTGCCTCTCATGCTCCTCTACAATAGTGCTATATACCAAAATGTCATCAATATAGCACCAAGCAAAATCTAGTCCTACTAGGATCCTATCCATGACCCTCTAGAACTTGATAGGCGCATTATTTAACCGATATGGTAAGAACCTCCACTGATATAACTCATCCTTGCCATGAGGATCAATAGCCTAAAATGTTATATTGGACTTATCCTCCTCCTTGATTCACAATTGATGATATCTTACTTGAAGATCTAAAGTACTAAATACCTTTGCATGCTCAATCGCATCAAAGATCTCTTCTAGTGTAAGCATGGTATACCAATCAGCCCTAATCTATTGGTTGATAGGATGGTAATTCCCACACATCCGCCTATTTGTGTAGTTGCCATGCATATCTTTCTTGGTTGGCATCATTGTAGCTAATACTTACTCTCCATGTGAAATCTCTATGGAACTAGCCTTAAAAAGGTCTATATTTTGGCTCTAAATCAATGCTTGCTCCATATCACTACATCTATAGGGATATCAAAAACCCGATGTATCACCAATCACCTCAATCTAAATACCATGTCCCTTTAAAGCACCCAAATCCTTCATATTGAAGGCAAAACAACTCATGTAGCTCCTCAAGAACCTCCAAACTCTTTGTCTTTCCTCTCTTATAAGCTTGGGTCCAAGATCTAGCTCCCAAGTATCCTTTGTAACTGATCTTGGAGTGGAAGGCATACTGACTCGCTACTACATTGGGTCCTTGGGAGCAATAGTGTCATGCTCCCGACCACTAGAGATCCCAATGTGAAAAACTCCCTCCACTCTGGCTGCAAGCTCCATATGTCCTCTAGTTGCATCCCAAGTAGACCAAGGGTGTAATCCAAGTAGACCACTCTCCTTAGTAGCTAATGGTTGTGTCCCAAGAATGCCTTGTCCAGCCGGTCCGTCACCCCCAACATATGCCTAAATCAACTTGATATGCACAATGCCCACAAGTGTCTGAGTGGTGATGCCTATCAAGCTCATCCTACACTGCTTTGCTAAACTAAGGCTCATAATCCAAGTCAAACAGCTCAAGTCCATAGCCTAACTAACAATTGATGCTTGGATGCCTCTTATGTTGCTATAATAGCAGTAATACCAATGTGAAAACCAATCACACACTCTCTTTCATTGGCATTAGGCTCCATTAACTATTGTAATTGTGAGTCCCAAACAAGTCTAAGTCCTCCTTCTTGAAAAGCATGAGAGCATGGGAAACTCATAAGTTTGGGTAAAGTGGCCCAAGACTGTCCAACTAGGTTCACTACTGCCATAGGTGACCTATTAGCCACTACCACCATCTAAGACAGCTGCCCAACATCCAAGATGTCATCAACAATGAAGTGGTCTAGTCATTGAATCCCATCATAAGCGCATTGTAGAACCTCTTTATGTAAGAGGTTTGTCTACCAAAGATGAAGACAATGAGCCGTGATCCCACTTTGGCTGCATCTAATAACATGGTAGGTTCTATCTAAGAATAGACCTAATGTGTACTCACTACCACCCAGATGCAAGAATCACCCATCAAAGGGATGTTTTCCAAAATGTAAGTTAAAGAAATGGACTAATGGACCTATGGATGTCATAGTATATGTAATGTCTCCCAAAACACACCAGAATGTGAATCTTGAAGACCTAAACCTTGGCCAACACATGTATGTCCCTAACATGGCCATCCATAAATCACCAATTGAATGGGACAATGTCTTTCCAAGTCCTAAGCCCTAGTAAGGAAATATCTGTTGGTAGGGATTTTTGGTAACCCTTGACTATTGATATCAATAATAACTGAAGATATTGATAGGCCAAGTGTGCCACATGATGTAGAGAGACAATCTCATCTCTCTCCATATACAAGTACCTTTGTACTCATATACTCGCTTGTAGTATTGCAGGCTAGTCTAGTGCTAATCTCACCTAAAAACTCCAATAGACATACTCCTCTATTAGATATTGCCAAGCAAAGAGTGTGTTGTCCATAGGGGTCAAGGTAATTGACTCTAAAGACTCATCCTCACATTGGTCTCTTGGTAGTACAAAAGCTCCACTCCAACCCTATTGCACCAACTGATCTGCATGTTGCAATGCCTCCTCTGAACTCCACAATGGAACATCCAAGGTGGATGGAACAATCCCACTCATACTCCAAATCTAAGTGATCTCCTCTAGTACTAGAGTATGCTCTACATGGGCATTCCTCTCCAATAGTCACTAGGCCAAGTAATAGAACCACTAAAATTTTCAATTCTTCATATCTTGTAAAGTTATGGTATCCATTATCATATCCACATCCTTCCACAAACACCGAGTTTAAAAAAATGTATGTTACTCCCTTAACCATGACTGAATATTATGTGAAATTGCAAGAAGGTGCTTGGAGACACATCGAGTGTCACCCAATTCATGCTCAAAGTTGTTGGATGTTGCCCAGATCACGCTCAAAGTCGTTGGATGGCATAGGGTGCACCTTTTTTACACTCAAAGGTGTTGGATGGCGCAAGGTGTCACCCATTTACTCTAGAAGGCACTAAATGGTGCCAAAAGTCACCCCGTTTAGAATCAAAGTCATTGGATGGTGCTTGGTCTCACTATGTAGAAGAAGTCACTAGATGGCACTAGGTGACGCTTAGTATTTATAGGAATTTGCAATAT
Organism: Lunularia cruciata; assembly: GCA_948567375.1. Classification (NCBI taxonomy): domain Eukaryota; kingdom Viridiplantae; phylum Streptophyta; class Marchantiopsida; order Lunulariales; family Lunulariaceae; genus Lunularia; species Lunularia cruciata. Next base: position 18,121,136 of record OX419762.1, on the reverse strand, counting down.
TAATATAGGTTTTTTTGGGTGACATCAGCTGATGCATAAGAGTAGATGCTGGTGTGCGTTGGGAGGCACTGCCAACGCTTTTAAATTTAGGTGGCACCCATTACCGCTTGACAATACTGATTGTTGGCATGCAGAGGCACTTGGGACCTAAAGTAATGGTCGGGTGGGCCCATTGGTGATGTGGCATACCACATGTTACCATTGATGATTCTAATTTTTCTTTTGCAAATTTGGGTTGTTTCCACTCAAACACAAATTTAGTTTGTTGTGGATATACATATAATTTTTTCATGTGGTGGCTATAGAAACCCTCCTCTTACACATAAGATTCCTATTTTTGTAATTGAGCCATTTTGGGGAGTCATTGGAGCTAGAATCATTTGCACTTGAGCTTTAGCTTTGTGAGTGTTCACAAGAGGAAGGATGTAATTTGCAATTTTTTTGAATTTTGAGTACCAAAGGTGTACCTATTCAATTTGAGTGTTGTTTGGGCAAAACAAAGGAGATTGAATGGGTGTTTGAGAGAGTATTATATTTGAAGACCATAATTTAAATTTCATAGGAGAGGAGAGGAGGATTTGAAATTGGGAAGGAGAGGAGAGGATTTGAGATCTAAGTCTGGACACAAGTGAAATTCAAATTTTGCAAGAGAGTAGAGAAGGTATCAAAATTGGGAAGGAGAGGAGGATTTGAAACTAAGGAGAGGAGAGGATTTGGGGGTTTAGTTCGGACACAAATGAGAAGATAGAGGAGATCCATGGCAGAAGTATGGGGTTATGAGAAGATTTTTTATGGTCCAGATATGAAGGGGATACCCTTTCTAAAGGACTTTGTACTCAATATGTTGTTTGTGACCTCATTGAATGTGACAACGTGCCAAGATATGATCAACTTCATATTCCTTGTGATTTTTGATAGGGACAGGAGGAGGAGGAGGTTGGACATGAGAAGAAAAAGAAGATGGATTCAAAACAAAAGGTTTTAACTTGGAAACATGGAGATAGGGTGGATTTGCATATGAGGAGGCAAGGCAAGTTGATAAGCAACAAGAGAAATGATTTGGGTGATATCAAATGGTCCTATCTAATTAGGAGCAAGTTTATGAACTTGAGTATCAAATGAGAGGGGTAGGTTACCAAAGGAGAGCATGACCTTATCATCAACTTGAAAGGTGAGATCATGACAATGGTGGTTTGCATATTTTTTTGACCATTTTGAGCAACAAGGAGATGAGATTTAGCTTGTTGGAGGGATTGAGATATGGTGGTCAAGAAGGTGGAAGTACAAGAGACATGAGATGGAGGAGGAGCAAGAAAGGAATCTAGAACAAGTAGGTTTTGGCCAAAATTCAAGAAGAAAAGAGAGAAGCCAATGGCAATAGGCAAGCACTAGAGCCAATGCTTGCCTATTTGGAATTATTGTATGCCAACTCAACAACTGCAAAGTATTCATCTTAGTCGATATGGTGAGCATTGACAAAGGCACAAAGCATATATTCCTAGGTGTGATTGGCACATTTGGTTTGTCCATCAATTTGAGAATGATAGGCCATGGACAAAGTAAGCTTGGTGCCAAGTATCTCAAAGAGTGTTTGCCAAAATTTTCTAGTGAATCAAGGATCATGATTGGAGGTGAGTAAATGAGGCATCCTATGATGCTTGAAGATATTGTCAAATTAGATCTGCACCAATGTTGGAACATCCACGGTATCAAAGGTTGTTGCCATGTGGATTTACTTGCTAAGCTTATCCACAAACACCATGATTTTTGCATGACCTTGCTTCATCTTGGGCAAGGAGGTGATGAGATCTAAGCTCACATGCTCACATCAAGTAGATGAAATAGGGAGTGGTTGAAGGAGTCCATTTGGTTTTGGTTGTTTGCCTTGTTGCGTTGGTAGCTCTCAAAAGATCATACAAACTCTTGAATATCTTGTGCCATGTTGGGCCACAACCATTGGTGTTAGAGGGTACTCAAGGTCTTATTCACACCCATGTGACTAACAATGGTAAGTCATGAGCTTCCTAAAGGCGCACAAGTCAAAGATCACCTTTAGCTAGAGCATAGATCCGGTTCTCACAAAATAGAAGGCCTTCCTTGAAGGAGAAGTTATTGTACTCTTTATTGCATGCTATAAGACAACCTTGTACCATCTAAAGGAAGGGATCTTGTTGTAGAACTATCCTAAACTCGAGTTGGACTTTGGAGTTGATTGACATGTTCATAACTGCCACCCTGATGAGAGGAAGAGGCTTCAAATCAAGTTGTCGTGATATGGCATTGGGAATAACATAGAACCAACCAGGTTTGTACTCAAGTTTGAGGTCAAAAAATTGTAGTTGTTCCTCCCATCAATGATGTCAACTTTTCAGGTGCTCTAGATGTAATGTCTACAACAAGGGTTTGTGATCAGTTTGCATGACTTGTTTCCCAAACAGATAATACCTCCATACCTTGGTGGCATATACCATTGCTAGTTGTTCTTGATCTCAAGCAGAGTGATTCCTTTATGTGGTGTTCAGTATGTGAGATGCAAAGGAAATGAGATGCGTAATACTCCAAGGATAGGAGAATTGAAAGAAAAACACAATTTCACATTCAAACCTCCGATGCCCCAAAGGAGCACCTTGATCGTATTATATAGCAAAGAGTACTCTCCCAAAGGAAGCTCCATCCTTAGATCAGATACATGGATAGGTGATATGTCAATGATCTTTACTCTTAGATTAGCTACATGCATGGGTGACATGTTGGTTCTGATCCTATTTGGTTGGTCAAACCATCTTTGACTAGAGTGAATCTTTAGAGAATCTTCTTGTAAGAATCTCCAAATGGTGTGGATGAGATATTGTTGGAAAGCTCTTGATGAGAAAAATTGGGGGAAGAAAGGCCAACCTTTCCTCTATTGAGGGGTGGAATTGTACATTTATGAAGCCTAATTCATCTGTTTAGGCCTCTAAACTTGGCTCTAAAGTTTCTAGGTCATTTTGAACTCCCCACCTATTAGTAAAAGTACAATTTTGGTGACACCTTTATCTAATCTACTTAACATACCATATATAATATATTTCTAGATATTACCAAGTCAATTTTCACCTCTAGCTAATATGTCTAGCTAGTAGTATTACCATTTTAGGGTATTTTTGACTTTTGCCCTATTAGTAGAAGTACTCTTTTGGTGACACCTCTATTTGTCTAACTAACCCATCATACATAACATCCTTCCATATATTACCAAGCCAATTTTCACCTCTAGCTAATATATCTAGCTATTGGTATTACAAGATGTAACTTACAAAGAAATTCTTGTTGCAACATTATTCCAATGGCAAAGTTAGAAGCATCAAAATCAACCACATAAGGTAGTGGAGGATCATATGGTTGAAGAATGTGTATTGAAGACACTATATGTTTCAACTTCTGGAATACTTCTTCCTGCTTGATGGTTCATTGAAAGCTTGAGTTCTTCTCCAAGAGATTGGTCAAAGTGGCGGCCACATGAGCATAATAGTGGATGAATCATCAATGAAAGCTTGCCAAACCATTAAATGCCCACACTTTTGTGGCATCCTTTGGTTTAGGCTAATCAATAATAGCCTTGATTTTCTCCTCTTCCATCTTGATCTACTTTGATAAGATCTTATGACCCAAGAAAGTAGCTTCCTTTTGCCAAAATGCAAAACCCTAAACTTTGACTTCTTATAGTAAAACCTATATTGACGTTGTCGTCATAAGACTTCCTACACATGATTTACATATTTTGCATTTGTCTTTCTATAGATTAAGATATCATCTAAAAAAACCACTATGTACCAATCCAAGAGTCCATTCAACATCCGATATAGTTGATCCATGAAGACTACTAGAGCATTAGTGAACCCAAAAGGTAGAAATCTCTATTCAAAATGCCCATACCTTGTATAAAAGATGTCCTTTGCACATCCTTTATATCAATGGGAATCTACCAATAGTCACTTTGGAGATCCAACTTGGAGAAGTATCATGCTCTACTCAATTGGTCAAGCAAGTTATCAATCCAAGACAAGTGATATGCATTCTTCATTGTTTGTTTATTGAAACCATGATAATCAATATAGAAGCAAAGTCCTCCATCCTTCTTTGGAACAAATAGTACCCATACTCCCCAAGGAGATGTACTACATCATATGAAATCCTTCTCCCACAACTCTGTCAATGTTATTTGAAGCTCATCTAACTACTTTGGTAAGAGCCGATAGATTAGTCTACTCACTAGAGTACTTCTAAAAAATAATTTAATCTTGAAGGGCATATCATGATCAAAGGGCAATCCCTTTGGCCAATCTTCCAAAAACACATATGAAAATTCTTGAACTATTTGATCAACCATTGCTTGATGAGGTTTTTGGCCCACCTCAGATTCTCTATGCACAATTGGTTTGATCCACATTGCAAAAAAAAAAACTTATCTTCCTTCAAAGCTTACTCTATGGTTACTTTATTGACAAATTGCTCATCTTGGGACTTATCTTCCTTCAAAGCTTGCTCGATGGTTGCTTTTGACAAACTTCCTCTCTTGGGACTAATAATTCTTAGGTGCCTTACTCAAGGGTGGCAGACAACCTAATCGGGAATTCTTACCTTGGTGTTGTATTTGAATTTATCATTGGTTCTAATCAAATTGAACCTTATGACATTCAAGCCAAGGTAAACCAAAATGACATCATAGTGTACAAGTGCCACTACAAACCTCATACACTCCAAAAACTCCTTCCCAATCTTGAATGTAATAGGATGTGAGGTACAGAATACAAAACCCTTTCTACCATCCGCCATCATCAATCTGTCTCCAATTATTGGTTTGATAGAAATACCTAATTCCTTTGCTAATTGCATAAACATGCAATTCTTTGAGCTCCCAGAATCAACCAAAATCCTACAACCACAATTAAATACCATAACTTGCAAGTGAAGCAAAATTGCATGGGTTGAGACCTCAATCCCATTGGAACTAATCAAGTTCTTAGTATGTGGCTTGAAATCTCTTATTAGGATGCCTTGTTTCCCTGATCATCACGCTCCACGATCTCTTTTTGGGCTATTTGTCAAGGTCGTCCATTCTTGAGTGGACATTCAGCAATGTGGTGCACAATTTGGTGACCACCATTTTGTTGCAATCTTTCCTTGCTTGTAGAGTCAATGGTTTCCTTTGGATGACATTGATCTTTATTGGTGTTGGCTCTTCCATCCGTGTGTAGTGTATGGGCAGATTCAGTGAGGGTTGAGGTCAAGACCAAATTGTTGCAGCCAAGATATCAAAGCGCTTAGCCAACTATATGGCTTTCTCTAAGTCGTTGGGCTCCCACTTGGTCATTTCCAATTTGGTGTATGACTTCAAGCCCCTCAAAAATTGATCTAGAGCTTCAACTTCTTGTATATTTGGAAAATGCATAATGGTGTCCTAGAATTACTTGATGTAATTCCTTATAAGGCCAATTTGCTTCAATTGTGCCAACCTATCTAATGCAGCTTGTGAGGCATTTATAGCTTGGAATTGACCAAGTATTGCACTTTTGAATCCTCCTCATGTCAATATTGGTGCAACAATTTTCCGTTCAACTCATTCCACTTGGAACAAGTTAAACCATAACTTTTTGACTCCATCCAATTGGCTTGAAGCCAAGAGGATATGTTTCAATTCATCTTGAAGATTTGTAGCTTCAAAATAATGTTCACAATCAACACAAAATCTCCACTATGCTTGGAAGAGTCTTGCTTTCAAATACCTTTTGAAAATCAAATTTGATCTTCTTCTTCTTGAATTGGTGCTCTCTCTATGTGCTCTTGTCATTGATGGTCTTGTTCATCCAAAAATTGAGTAACGTGCTCAAGTTGTTGTTACATAGCAAGGATAACTTTCGGTATTATCATCATGGCTACTACTTTATCACACTTCTCTCAATTTATCTAATTTATTAACACACAGATGTAGCACATCCACCATTCTCCATAAGTTACAACCAAAACAAGGTGATCACATTCAAAAAATCCTACCTAAAGCATGAAGTGATGAATTGTGTGAAAAAATGCTTGGGTAGTACTTGGACATAAATTCCCAATGGTTTTGCAAAAATGGATTTGGTGGTCCATAAATTCCATCTATCCCATTCTTGCTCTGATACCAATGTGAAAAACCAAGACCAAGGAGAGAAATAGGAGAATGGAAGGTCACATTGGGACACTTAAATGTGGGAAAACTCCAAATGCCTAGTATGAGCTTGGGCTTTGGTATTTATAGGGAACATATAAGGTCCTTTAGCCGCTTTCTTTGAGTGCAAGCCAAGTTAACCGGGATCAATATGGAAGAGGAGAAGATCAAGGCCATTACTAATTGGCCTATTTCAAAGGATGCCACAAAACTGAGGGCATTTAATGGGTTGGTAAGCTTTTATTGACAATTCATCCACTATTATACTCATGTGGCCACACCTTTGACTGACCTCTTGGAGAAGAACTCAAGCTTTCAATGGACCAACAAAAATAAAGAAGCATTCTAGAAGTTGAAACATATGGTATCTTCAAGATCTATTCTTCAACCATATGATCCTTAACTACCTTGTGTGGTTGATTTTGATATTTCTAACTTGGCCATTGGAGCAGTCTTGTAGCAGGAATTTCCTAATGGATTACATCCTATTTCCTTTGTGTCTCATCAATTGAACACCACAAAAAGGAATTACTTTGCTTGAGATCAAGAACAACTAGCAATAATAAACATAACTAAGGTATGGAGGCATTATTTGTTTGTGAAACAAGTGGTCGTGCAAATTGATCACAAACTCTTGTTGTAGAGATTACATTTGGACCACATAAAGAGTCAACATCATCAATGAGAGGAATAACTACAATTTTTTGACCTCAAACTTGAGTAGAAACTTGGCCAATTTTATATCATCCCTGATGCTCTATCATGATGACCCAATTTGAAGTCTCTTCCTCTCATCATGATGGCAATTACAACAGTGTCAGTCAACTCCAAAGTCCAACTCAAGTTCAAGATAGCTTTACAAGAAGATCCCTTCTTTCAGATGGTATAAGGTTGTCTTGCAACATACAAAAAGGAGTACAACACCTTTTCCTTCAAGGAAGGCCTTCTGTTTTATGGGAATTGGATACATGTTCTAGCCAAGGGTGATCTTTGACTTGTGTGCCTCCAAGAAGCCCATCACTTACCAATCACTGTCACATGGGTGTGGACAAGATCTTGGGTACCCTCTAATACCAATGGTGGTGGCCTAACATGGCACGAGATGTTTGAGAGTTTGTTTGATCGTGTGAGAGTTGCCAATGTAACAAGGCCAACAATCAAAAACCAAGTGTACTCCTTCAACCACTCCCCATTCCATCTGCTTGATGGGAACATGTGAGCTTGGATCTCATTATATCCTTGCCTAAGATAAAGCAAGGTCATACAACAATAGTGGTGTTTGTGGATAAGCTTAGTAAGCAAATCCATTTGGCACCAACATTTGGTACCATAGATGCTCCAACATTGGCATAGATCTACTTTGACACTATCTTCAAGCATCATGGGATGCCTTGTGTGTTCATCTTTGACCATGATCCTCAATTCACTAAATTCTTTTTGGCAAACACTCTTCTGTATACTCGGCACCAAGCTTGCTTTGGCCACGGCCTTTGATCCTCAAATTGATGGACAAACAAAATATACAAATTGCACCTTGGAGGATATGCTTCATGCCTTTGTCACCATTCACCATACCAATTGGGATGAATGTCTTGCAACTGTAGAGTTTGCATAGAATAATTCCAAATAGGCAAGTATTGGATTCTCTCCTTTCTTTCTCAATTTTGGCCAAGATCCACTTTTTCCATAATCTCTTCTTACTACTCCTCCATCTCATGTCCCTCATACTTCCACCTTTTGACCACCATATCCTAATCTCTCCAACAAGCCAAATCTCATTTCCTTGTTGCTCAAAATAATTAAAAACAATATGCAAATCACCATCATTGTGATCTCACCTTTCAAGTTGGTGATAAGGTCATGCTCTTGTCCAATCACCTACCCCTCCTAATTGATACCCAAGTTTATAAACTTGCTCCTAATTGGATAAGACCCTTTGATGTCACCCAAATCATTTCCTTTGTTGCTTATCAACTTTGCCTTGCCTTGTCATATGCATATTGTCTTTCGTATTTCCAAGTTGAAACCCTTCGTTCCTAATCCATCTTCTTTTTCGTTTCATGTCCAACATCCTCTTCCTCCCGTACCTATCAAGGATCTTGAAGAGTATGAAGTTGATTGGATCCTTGCACATCACCACATTCAACAAGGCCGTCAACAACATAAAAAGTACAAAGTCCTTTGGAAAGGGTATCCCCTTCATGATGTAACTTGGGAGCCTCTTTCTCATCTATAGAATGCATTAACGATCATCCAAGAGTTTGAAGCTTCAATGGTGATGAAGATATTATGAACTAGCAATAGGGGAATATGTAACAATATGGAGTTTAGCAACAAAGTTAGTGAAAGCTAATAAAGTAGCAAATGGGCCAAATTAGCCTAGAATATTCTAGAAGTATCTAGGAAGCTACTTGGTACCCTCTCAATTATTGGGTAACATGCATGCCAAGTGGCAACTTCTAGGAGGAAGCTTCTCGGGAAGCTTCTTGGCTAGCCTAGCTTTCACTCCAAGTAGGTAACTTTTAGAAGGAAGCTTCTAGAAGCTTCCAACTAGCTTAGCTTGCAAAGTAAACATCTTCTAGAAATAAGATTCTTGAGAATTTTTTTGGTTAACTTGGCTTGCACTCCAAGAAAGTAGCTCAAGGAAGCTTCTCAAGAGCATTGTATCCTCCCTATAAATACCAAAGCCAAAGCTCATGCTAGGCATTTAGAGTTTCCCATACACTCAAGTGTCCCAATATGATCTTCCATTCTCCTATTTTCTCGTTGATTTTGGTCTTTTACATCCTTTAGGAGGACCTTTATTCACCATGGCTCACTTTATAGCTCTCTTATCAACTACTTTGGCCATGCTAGATTTTGTATTTGCCTCCTTGGTAAAAGACATACACATTGTGGGCTTGACAATACACTTGACTATCGAGCTACATTGTAACAATATGGAGTTTAGCGACGAAGTTAGTCAGACTCACGAAGTAGCACATAAGACAAATTAGCCTAGAATATTCCGAAAGTATCTAGGAAGCTTCTTGGGAAGCTTCCCGGTTAGCTTAGCTTGCACCTTAAGTAAGTAGCTTCTAGAAGCTTCCAACTAGCTTAGCTTGCACGCCAAGTAGGTGGCTTCTAGAAGGAAGCTTCTTGAGAATCTTCCTAGTTAACTTGGCTTGCACTCTAAGAAAGCGGCTTGAGGAAGCTTCTTGAGAGGCTTCTCAAGGGCCTTGTATGCTACCTATAAATACCAAAGCCAAAGCTCATGCTAGGCATTTGGAGTTTTCCCTCATTCAAGTGTCCCAATGTGAGTTTCCATTCTCCTATTTCTCTCCTCGGTTTCAGTCTTTTACATTGGTATTAGAGCAGGAATGGGATGGATGGAATTTATGGACCACCAAATCCACTTCCGCCAAACCATTGGGACTTTCATATGTCCAGATATTACCAAAGCATCGTTTCACACAGTTCATCACCTCACGCTTTGGGCAGGATTTTCTACATATGATCACCGTGTCAGAGGAACCCTTGATACTTCCAGTTGTAACTTATGGAGAACGGTGGACGTGTTGCATCTATGTGTTAATCAACTAGATAAATTGAGGGTAGTGGATTAGGGTAGTAGCAATGGCGGCAATACCGGATGTTATCCTTGCAATGCAACAACAAATTGAGCATCTTACTCGATTGTTGGATGAACAAGACCAGCAACGACAAGAACAGATAGATAGAGCGCCAGTTCGACATGGAGAAGATCACATTTGATTTCCGAAACCCAAGGTGTTTGAAGGCAAGAATGTTCCAGGCACAATGGAGAATTTTGTATTTGATTGTGAACGTTACTTTGAAGCCACCAATCTTCAAGACGAGCGGAAACAAATTCTCTTGGCTTCTAGCCAGTTGGATGGTGTGGCAAAACTTTAGTGGCAATTCCAAGTAGAAAGAGCTGAACGACAAATTGTTACACTGATTTTGACATGGGCAGAATTCAAGGATGCAATACTTGGTTGATTTCAGACTATAAATGCCACCCGAGCTGCACGAGATAAATTGGCGGAGTTGAAGTAGATTGGCTCGGTGAGAAGCTACATCACACAATTTCAGAATATCATCATGCAAATTCCAAATATCCAAGAAGGTGAAGTTCTGGATTGATTTGTGCAAGGATTGAAGTCACAAACCAGATTGGAGGTGACCATGCAAGAGCCATAGCAAGTAGAAGAAACCATGCAATTGGCTGAGCGTTTTGATTCCTTAGTTGCGACAACTTGGTTTCGACCTCGACCTACATAAAACCTACTAGTACCACGAGTGGAAGAACCGGTACCAATGGAGATTGATGCTATCCAACGAAGACCACTTGGCACAGCAGATAGAGAGAGATTACGACAAAATGGAGGTTGCTTTTATTGTCGCCAAGTTGGACATCGCATTGCTGAATGTCCACTTAGGAATAGGTGACCTCGACAAGTTGCCCAGATGGAGTTTGTGGAAAAGAATGATCAGGGAAACGAAGAATCCTAGTAGGAGATATCGAGCCGCCTACTAGGAGCTTGATTAGTTCCAATGGGATTGAAGGCTTGACCTATGCAAGTTTGCTTCACTTGCAAGGTACGATATCTAATCGGGGTTGTAGGATTTTGGTTGATTCTGGAAGTTCAGAGAATTGTATGTCTATGCAAGTAGCAAAGGAATTGAGTATTCCTATCAAGCCAGTGATTGGAAGTAGTTTGATGATGGCGGATGGTAGAAAAGGTTCTGCATTCCGCACCTCGCATCCTGTTACCTTCAAGATTGGGAAGGAGTATTTGGAGTGTATGAGGTTTGTAGTGGCACCTCTACACTATGATATCATTCTGGGTCTACCTTGGCTTGAATGTCATAAGGTTCAATTTGATTAGACCCGATGTCGGATTCAAGTATAGGACCAAGGTAGGAATTTCCGATTAGGTTGTCTGGCACCTCTGAGTAAGACACCTAAGAATAGTCAGTCCCAAGATGGGAAGTTTGTTGAGAAGGTAGCCATAGAGCAAATCTAGAAGGGAGATGAGTCCCAAGATGGGAAGTTTGCCAAGAAGGCAACTATAGAGCAAGCTTGGAAGAGAGATGAATCCCTAGAAGGGAAGTTTGTTAATGAAGCAGCCATAGAGCAAGCTTTGGAGGAAGATAAGTTTGTATTCGCGGTGTGGATCAAGCCGATTGCACAAGAACAATCTAAGGAGGCCAAGTGCCGCATCAAGCAACGGCTGATTGGATAGTTCAGGAGTTTGCAGATGTGTTTCCAGATGATCTACCAAAGGGATTACCCTCTGATCGAGGTATGCCCTTCAAGATCGAGTTATTACCAGGGAGTACTCCAGTGAGTAGACCAATCTATTGGCTCTCACCAAAGGAGTTGGAGGAGTTGCGAACAACACTTACAGAGTTGTTGGAGAAGGATTTCATACAACATAGTACCTCTCCGTGGGGAGCACCGGTACTATTTGTTCCAAAGAAGGATGGAGGACTTCGTTTCTGTATTGTGGGCTCAATAAGCAAACCGTGGGCTCAATAAGCAAACCGTGAAGAGTGCATATCCCTTGCCTCAGATCGATGACCTGCTTGATCAATTAAGTGGAGCATGCTACTTTTCCAAGCTAGATCTTCGTAGCGGCTATTGGCAAATTCCTATTGAAGGAGAGGACGTGCAAAAGACTACCTTTCGCACAAGGTATGGACATTTTGAGTGGAGAGTTCTACCTTTCGGACTCACTAATGCTCCAGCAGTCTTCATGGATCAGATGCATCGGGTGTTGGAGGGACTATTGGATCAGTCCGTGGTAGTGTTCTTAGATGATATCTTGATCTATAGCAAGACAGAGGCAGAACACAGGAATCATGTGCAAGAAGTCCTAAGACTACTACGACAGTGGAAATTTTACTGCAAGAAGTCAAAGTGTGCTTTTTGGCAGAAGGAGGTTACCTTCTTGGGTCATAAGATCTCATCAGAGGGGATCAAGATGGAAGAAGAGAAGATCAAGGCCATTATTGATTGGCCTACCCCAAAAGATGCTATCGAAGTACGAGCATTCAATGGATTGGCCAATTTTTACCGACGGTTCATCCAGTATTATGCTCACGTGGCTGCACCATTGACTGACCTCTTGGGAAAGAACTCGAGCTTCCAATGGACCACCAAGCATGAAGAAGCATTCTAGAAGTTAAAGCATATGGTGTCTTCAAGACCCATTCTTCAACCATATGATCCGCAACTACCTTGTGTGGTTGATTTTGATGCTTCTAACTTTGCAATTGGAGCTGTGTTGCAACAAGAATTTCCAGATGGACTACATCCTATTGCCTTTGTGTCTCGCCGACTAAATACAGCTGAAAGAAATTACTCTGCTTGAGATCAGGAACAACTTGCAATGGTATATGCCACCAAGGTATGGAGGCATTATCTCTTGGGGAAGCAAGTGATCATGCGAACTGATCACAAGCCATTGTTGCAGACCTTACACCTAGAGCACATGAAGAGTTGACATCATCGATGGGAAGAACAACTCCAATTGTTCGACATCAAACTTGAGTACAAACCAGGTCGGTTCTATGTCATCCCTGATGCTCTATCACGATGACCTGATTTGAAGTCTCTTCCTCTCATCGCGGTAGCAATTACGACGGTGTCAATTGATCCCAAGATTCATAACGAGTTTCGGTTAGCTCTACAGCAAGATCCCTTCTTCCAAATGGTACATGGTCGGCTAACAACAGGTGACAAGGAGTACAACACCTTCTCCTTCAAGGAAAGCCTTCTATTCCATGCGGACCGGATCTATGTTCCAGCCAAAGGTGATCTTCGACTTGTGCGCCTTCAAGAAGCCCATGATTTACCCATTGCTGGTCACATGGGTGTGGAGAAGACCTTAGGTACCCTCCAACGTCAATGGTGGTGGCCCAACATGACACGAGATGTTCAAGAATTTGTCCGATCATGTGAGAGTTGACAACGTAACAAGGCCAGCAACCAGAAGCCGGGTGGACTCCTTCAACCGCTTGCCGTTCCATCAGCTCGTTGGGAGCATGTGAGCTTGGATCTCATCATATCCTTGCCAAAGACAAAACAAGGACACACCGCTATCGTGGTGTTTGTGGATAAGCTTAGTAAGCAAATCCACTTGACACCAACTTGTGATACCGTGGATGCTCCAACCTTAGCGCAAATCTACTTCGACAATGTCTTCAAGCATCATGGAATGCCATGCGTACTCATCTCCGTCCGTGATCCACACTTTACCGGGAAGTTTTGGCAAGCACTCTTCCAGATACTCGGCACCAAGCTTGCTTTGTCCACGGCCTATCATCCTCAAACTGATGTATGGTGGTCATATTCAAAAGTGATTTTTAATATGAAAATGATACTGTTCGTACCCTATCATCCTCCCCTACATTAAAATGTAATAAGATAATTTATATTTTGAAACTTTAGAGTCAAATCTAGATCTCTATTTAATTTATTAAAATCAATTTAACTTAAATCTGGAGATGGACACGAGTATTTTTTCTGTTGGCGATGAGTTTAGTTGATGGCACTTTCGTTAAATGTGGAAGTGGGCAGAAGTATTTATTTTGATGACCGTGCATTTAATTGATGGCATTTTCCGTTAATTGAATTTTTCTACTACTCACAAAATGAGCACACGATAATAGTAAAACTAAAGATAATAATTTCCATTAGAAAATGTGAACTATTGATGGTCTTTTCTATAAATTGAATAATTTTCCTATAGTCATAAGAATATCACACGATAATAGTACAACTAAGGATAATAATTTTCATTAGAAAATCGTTTTACAATACTTCCGTAAGACACACAGGTCCTACTAGTATACCATTATATGTTATTCAGGGCATGGAGAAGAACTGCACTAGAAGCCGCTTCCAAGTTCAGAATTTTTTACGCTTCCACTCTGAGTCACTGCATTGTGTAGCGAGCGTTAGGAGTATGATATGATATTATAGCTTTTTAGAAAACAACAAAAAGTGTAGGTACTGCCGACCTCCGGACCAACCTCTGATGGACTTGGTATCCAAATGACGTGAGCCTAAGTCATCATAGACCCCAGTTTCAACGCTTTAGACAGTAGTTTGTTGCCAGACTTATTCGAACAGCACCACAAACAAACTTCTCATCTACTAGCAACGTGGTCAGAAAAATTGGTCATTTGCAATTGAAATTGTGAGACGTCACAATGCCAGCTACTCCCTTTGTCTCATCATCTTACCAATCAAGCTCCAGTTTGAGTGGCCAGTTGCAATCGTCCACAATGGAATCCAATCGACAACTCTGGCCGTGTGCTGGTCTTCGAGTTCCATAAGCACTGGAACGGGAGGGCTTTGGATCCATGGATAATCCTTTGAGAGTCTGTCAGGAAGTTTTCATCAGTCAAGACCCGTACTCTACAAACTTGATCAGAAATACAGATTGAGGTAGACAGTCTAAGAGTGTCTTCTTACAGTTTTGTGCTCTACATCTATGTCCATGGCAGCTTCTAGCTCCAATTCCTGCACTGCTTGAAAGAGCTCGCAGCATGGCGTAAGGGTAATTTCTTTCACTATCCTGTCCTTGGGTTTGTGCATGCCAGTTTAAATGCATTGACTACGTCACAATTGAATAGTTTGTTTGTGCCTTCCGAAGGATAATAGTTTTTGGTGCCTCTACACCTAATTCTTAGTGGTTTATCGTATATTTCCATTGGACTTCTATTTACAGCACCGGTGGATTTGTATTCTGTAGCTAAACAACGCAGAACATTTCCTGAAGAAAAACAAAAGCGTTCTAGATCATAGGTAGACAGCCTCGATCAGTTATTCTCACTGAATCGTCCGATTTGTCTTTTACAGCTCCACGATGCAGTGTTTGAGATGTACAAACCTAGAACAGGAGCCATAGAATTGGAGATCATATTCTTCCATGGGTTCGCGAAGGAAGACGGTGACGACTCTTACTTCCGGACCTGGATGAAGAACGATGATTCAAAGTGTTGGGAACACTTTGCTTGCTGATTCTTTTCCCCAATCTCATATTCTGAGCATGTACTACCGTGCTGGAATAACCGGCTCTAGCTACGAGGGAGCAATGGACACATATTTGCTTGGAGAAACCCTGGCTCAATCTCTCGTAGATCTGGCAGGGGTTGGTCAAAACTGTCCTGTGATTTTGGTTGGACATTGTGTTGGCGAACTCATTTTAAAAGAGGTGTGTCTGGAAGTTGACATGATGGCCAGAGGTCCACCACATCTCCGTGGATACAAGTATTCCAATTTCTTGGCAAATCTGAAAGCCACCGTGTTTTATGGTACACCCCATTTTGGCTCTGAAATAAGACCCAGGCCTGGTCTCGGTGATCCTTTACTCCAGTATTTGCTAAAGTACAACTTAGAATCCACCAGGATCAACAATGAGTTTTCAACATTGCGACGTCAGTACAAGCGGGAGAGTGCTGGGATTTGCGAGACCAATGCTACAACTTAGATGAAAGAGTTTTCTCTATGTTTGGTATGTACATTCTCGTGGACATTTTACTTGTGTTTCGTTGTGCAGACTTCTTGAAGGAATTTTGATCTCACTTTTTGCATGCGTATTCAGTTTTGTCTCTAATCCTTATTAAACAGGTACAGGTGAAGTAGTTTCGAGGGTTGCTCTCTCCGTGGAGTCCAGCGGTGGTGGAGGAGCAGTCTACTTGTTATGATGTGGATGGTTTCATCGCTCTGCCTGCGATAGATCATTATGATGTCTGCAAACCTTCTGATCAAAAGTAGACCAGCTTTGCCTTTCTGCACCATATATTGGACATAATATGCAAGAACGAGGTATACATTAAAATAGTATAGCATTTCATATTATTTCATGGTTTTCTCCAAAACGCGTTAAAGCGTACAGACAGATACAAAAGTTAAGTCAATAAAAACTATAACAGAGTAATCTTGTATATGGTAAGATTAGATTTCACGGTGACAAGGTAAGCGAATCATTACTCTATTACAGTGACACAGGTTGAGAAGAATTTAGAATTCAAGGTAATAAATAAACTAACAGCTTCTGAATCATTTCAAACTTTTACCAAAGCTGTATCCATGATTTACTGCATATTACATTCATAAGTGAAAGCTATATACAACTCTGCATTCTTATGCATGAGCGTGAACTGATTATACAGACTGGAATCATAGGGCTAGAACTAATGTTCCATTGCTGAGAGGTGTTTTAATCATTACTGTATGGCTGTGGCAGGCTGAGAGGAATCGAATGGAATGCTTCATTTGCCAAAGGGGTTTCAGGGTGGTCGTGTAGATGAAGTTATCAAGAGGCTACGATTACAAGACTCAGAGTCGTTGCGGTTGGTACTGGTAGGCATGGGCGGTATAGGAAAAACCACCTTAGCCAAGCAAGTTGTATTCAAGATCAGTCGTCATTTTGAGTTCGTCTGTTTTGTAGAAGATACCGAACGGAAGTTGGCAAGTGCGCATCTTCGGATCTTGATAGCTGAAAACCTGTGCAACGGAGTGGGAACGAAAGTGGACCTGCGAGTACGTGAGGACTTGTGGATGCTCATGAGAGGAAAAAAGGTGTTGATCGTTGTAGATGATCTTGACAATGGAGACGAGATAGTTGATTTATCAGAATCAAGTTGGACTGAGAACGGAAGTCGTCTCATCATCACCTCGCGGAACCACAGACTACTGAAAGGAGCTTGCATCCATGAAGTTCCTTTTCTCTCCAAAGTAGAATCACAAGCTCTTTTCGAGGGCTCACATGGAAAGTGAACACCCGCAACAATTCCCAAGCATTTTGGTAGAACAAATAGTGGAGAGGTGCGATGGGTTACCTCTTTCATTGGTGGTGATTGGAAGCTACCTCAGCGAGGAGAAGGAGGTGTCAAGCTGGATAGATGCTCTGTACAGATTGGAGGAGGCACAATCCTTGGATGGAAATGGAGACGATGACAGGTTGTGGAGGAAGCTGAGAGTGAGCTATGAAAACTTGGCGAGATTGAGAACGAGATGTTTCTAGATATTACAGCTTTAGATATGTTTTGTTCCAAGTTGATGCATTATGGTGTAAATGTGTTGGAATCTGCGCTGAACACAAGACCGGACAGAATGTCATCACATGTCCCCTTATGCAACTTGGAGAAGAGGTCATTCATACGGCTGGTTGACGAGTGGACGCATAGGAGGTCCACAGGGTTGCAGGATCGAAAGAGGTTCACAATCATTGTCTATTCATCAACAACTTAGAGACATGGGTAAGAGCATCAACCGACCTGTGAATCAAGGACCAGAGCTTTGCAGAGCTTTGTGGAACATCGACGATGCATCATTTCTGTTGGAGAAGTACAAGGTTAGCTAATTTCATCTACATCGACGATGCATCATTTCTGTTGGAGAAGTACAAGGTTAGATAATTTCATCTAAATCGAAAATGGGATTTGTGCATTAATTTCTTTTTAACTTATAATTTGATATGTATACGATGGATTGTAACTTACGAGTTTTATTGATCTTATAATTGCATACTATTTTCTGAATAGCTATAGTTACGAGAGCTAGTCCATGATATCCTTGTAAATTGTGGTGCTCATGTAGGGAGAATGTGCAGCTAGCACACAGGTATCGTCGCTTCATGTAGAAATATCAAGGAAGAGAAAGAGAGAGAAAGACTCAAGAAAGGAAGAAAGGCTCAAGAAAGAGTCAGCGTCTTCAAGTCGTCTGTCCAAAATACCCACCTGCACCTCAGTTCCAAATCACTTGCAAACTTGGACCGTTTGCGTTTGCTAAGGATGTCCAATATAATCATGAAAGCTTCAAACAGGTCTTCCAGATTTCCCGGTAGTCTGGTCATGTTGCACTTGATCAATAGTTCCAAAGCATGGTGCTTAAGCCCGATTTGCAGGAGAACAAATGCTAGCCTATTCGAGAGGGAGATGTACAGGTCTTCATCTACTGAAAGTTCTTTTGATACACAATTGCAGTCTGGTCCGATTTCCATGAATTGAGAAATTTAAAGGTTCTCCGGGTTCAGGTTGCTGATAAGACTTTGAAGAGATTGCCGGAGAAAATCGATCTACTTCCGGCTCTGGAGCAGATCTATATCGAAATTACGGGATTACAAGAACTTCCCGCTTCATTGTTACAGTCTACTTCTTTGCAGAGGATGACAATCCAAAACTGCATCTCCGTGAGGACACTTCCAGAACTCCGCTTCATTTTTACAGTCTTCTTCTTTGCAGAGGTTGACAATCCAAAACTGCATCTCCTTGAGGACACTATCAGAACTCCGCGCAGCACCCAACCACCAACGTGAGTATAGATATTCACTCACGCATTTGAAATTGGTTGGTCTTCCTGTTTTGGAGAAACTCCCTGATTCATTGGTGAAGATGAAATCTCTTCAAAGTTTGGAGATTGAATCCTGCAACGCTCTGGTGGAGCTCCCGGAGAATTTTGGTGACTTTCTACAACTGAGAAAGTTACACATAAAATCTTGTTCGAGTATCAGAGCCCTCTCTGAGAGTTTCGGTCAACTTCCGCGTTTGAAAAGCTTAACATTTTGGGACCGTGAAGACAGCCTGAAGCTGGATCACTGGTTCCCCAGTTTCTTTGTGAGAGAGGATCCGGAGATAGGTAGTCTTCCAAAAGCAAAATTCTCACCTAGCACGTTCGGTCCTTTGCCATCTTTTGAATGGCTGAACATCGAAGATTGTCCGGAGAACTTCTGGAGCCCACAGCAACACCTGTTGTTTCAGGGCTGGGATGGATAGTTGGTCCGTACCATTATGGAACAGAGTCGCGGAAGTCCGGGATGTCCAGCCGCGACGGTGCAGTGTACGGATCACAGAGCCCGACGTCTTGGCAGGAGGATTGCGTCATCGTTTGGACACGCATCGACCTTTGTACATGTTCTGGCCTCCGGGACGCTGAAGGAAACTGACTTCAATTATTACATTATGGGGTATATATCCGACATAAAATACATTCCTGAAAATACAGGACGTTATAGAAGTGTGGGGAATATTCGCATTTTAAATTGTAACTATCTGGAAGAGTTACCAGAATGCCTAGATCAATTATCTGAACTTCGATCTTTAACGGTATTCGATTGTGCTAAGTCGAATGGTCTTCCCGATTCTCTCGGTGATGCGATCGACTTACAATGCCTGGACGTGGGACAGTGTGCGACTTTTTAACATGTTCCGACGTCCTTAAGAATTACGATTTTTTAAATTTCGATTTCTCGAAGTACGTTACCGTAAAACTTTCAGAGCTCTGCCTTGCCTGAGGGTTTACGAGAGATTTTAGGGTCAAGATCCTGCGAGATAATTATCAAGTGAATCCTCGAAGTACATTGAAGATACTTTGGAGATTGAACTTCTCAACTTCAAACAATCGAATTCCCAGCGTAGTCCGTCATTCACTCACTATCAGATAAAATACTGAATCTCCGACCTGTCGTTGTGAATAAATCTGAAATTCATGACCGTTAGGTGGAGAACGATTGGATACCAAAAGGTTTGTTTTCGTTGGAAAAATACTACAGAATTTCCTTTTCCTCCTTGCAAAATCGTAAAACGGCGCTTTGTGCAAGAAAAAGAACAAACATTAATATTTGGTAAGAAAAGAAGTATGTTCCTCGTCTCTGTTAGGTATGCAGCAATACAATGGGCAACTGCATAAGTTAAAGGGGGCTTGGTATACTATGCTCACATCCATGAGTTATTCAACTGCAAAAGGCACAAAAGATTGAGAAGATTTTAGCTCTGTGATAAGCGGTCAATTACATTGGATATTCACAGTAACCTTGTTTTCACGGTGACCTTGTTTCAAAAAGCTTGAAACTCTCCTTCTGAAACTCACGATCTATTTTCTGGATTGCAAACAGATCCGGCATGTTTCCAAGGTACTCACCTCACACCTCTCAATGAAGTCACACAAGTTTGACGTCGCGACAAGCTTACGGTATTGAACAATTGCACATAGTAGCATTATTTTCCAAGGGGCATGCTTCGAAAAGTCGAGACGGAAGGCGAAATTAGAGAAAGCCGAAAAGAAGAGATGTCTGAATCGGATAAATTGAGATTAAAAAGGAGTTCAATCTAACACAGGTTGGTGCGGATAATACTTACCTTTATGATTGAGATTATACCACAAAGTACTCTCAGAACTCCAAATAGTTTGGGAGACTAATGAGTTAATTTTATGGTCGAAAATTCTAGTTTAAGAAGTACAACCTCTATTAATGACTGAATCTTCCATTTAACAGTTTTTATTTACGAACTAGCGAAACAACTGATATAATAGATTTTACACGTATTAAACTCTATGCGGAGTACTTCTCGCATGCACCACACACTTAATACTCTGACCCTATCTTTTTCATAGACTTCTTGTACTCATTTTGCAATTTTCGATATCTAAATTTGAAATTAGACTTTGAATAAATTTCCCACCTTTCACCGAATTTGGAGAAACGGTACCATAGATACAGTGCGATCGATATATCGTACATGGTAAGTAGCGCAGAGCGTCATCATTCTGCATTGGTCCGTCCACCAAACAAAGAACAAACATTATGAAGATTTATGAGCTCGGTTATGTAAGGTCTTTCTCGAATATAAAATATCTCCGTAGTGAGAAGTACATGCTTGTAATTCTAACCGTTGTTAATAATATCCGGTCTGTGCTCTGCTTATCTTATTCCGGTGCTAAAGTAGACGGATGCTGTTTGTGTCTAGTACACTTATAATTAAGGCTCTGCTAGGACAATCAAACCAGACATGTCAAGGATATTTGTAGTATCCCGTTCAAATACTGAACAATCTTCTGTCTGCCATACAGTTTTGAAGCGCTTCTTATTGAAGACTTCAGCTAGTGAGTCAAACGAGGGCACACAAGTTCATCTTTTGGTTATCGTGGAGACTATACCTTTTCTCATATTGAATTCGCCTGTTCACCTTTCATGCGTAGTGCTTCTCTGTAGCCATGGCAGTGTCTCATACTCCTGTCAATGGCTCACCTGAGTGGAGTAACAACTTCCGCCTCAGTTCTCGTATTCCTGGACATTTTCCACCGTACTACTTGACTACTTCAACATGTTTTGTTGGATATTGTATGCGATGTCGAAATTCGGTTTATTTTGCATCTGAACGTTCTCTAACCCTAGAAATATAACAACTAGAGAGGACTACTTATTCCGATTCTTGACCGAAGTCTATCTGGTAAGATCTTGGAGCCCTTGTCATTTGTCAAACTCGTTATGTTTTCTGT
Organism: Lunularia cruciata; assembly: GCA_948567375.1. NCBI lineage: Eukaryota > Viridiplantae > Streptophyta > Marchantiopsida > Lunulariales > Lunulariaceae > Lunularia > Lunularia cruciata. The sequence continues at coordinate 18,099,654 of OX419762.1, read as the reverse complement.
GGGTGTTTTGAAAATTAAAAGGCTGAATCTCAAAACTGTTTGTTGTCAGTAATTTGGAAATTCTGGAACTTTGAATTTCAGTTTATAACTAGGTGGAGAATGATTAGAAAGCTATGAATAAATTTCACCCAATAATCCCATTTTTAAATTATCTCTTGTTACACCGCTCTTTGTATAAAGACTAATGAAAATCATTTATAAAATAATTAATATTTATATTAATCCTTTTTAGAATCTCTCGTTTTGGAAAAGAGCCATTTTATTACATTTCATGTCATCTAGTGTGGTACCTTTTATACTTCTTCTAGAGTTTAATTCAGTATATCTTTAGAACAGAATTGCATTACGGCATATTCCTTTGTAAAATTTCATTTGACATGTTTTTAGAATAGAATCAATCCGATTCATTTACAACGCAAAGTATATTTTAAGTGTAGGTATGGAAGAAAGTGCCCGTGATTCTACATCTACAAAAGCTAAATTATAGATTTATTGATTTTTACTAGAATGATCAATTTTCTTCATATTTCACTGCTTCTCAAAATATAATTTTCAGCAGTGAAAACAATACTATCTTTCAATCTGCCATAAAATCAAGTTTTATGTCAGTCAAATTCTCCGAAAAAAATGGATTGTGTTTACTAAGAATATTTCGACCTCTTAAGAGTGTTTTAACTCGTCGTGAAAATAAAACTCTTTGTATAGATCGTAATTTGCCATAAACCTTTTATACTCATGAATCTTTTATTTCAATTTATCACAAGGGAGAGAACAAGTTGTAAATAAAGATGAAGTTGCAAGGCATATTTACTTCTAATTTTTGTTTGATATGTGAATATTCCCTCCTTGAATGATATTGCAACTTCATACAACTGCACTTTAGTATGTTTAGAATTTTAGGATATTTCTCTATTGATGATAATATTTTCTTTATCTATTCTCTTCAACAATTAAATAGGTATACAACAAGTTACTATTTTCGAGGAAGACATGACTTGATTCACTAATATTTCCTATTAGCCTCAACTGAAACACGCAATTTGATAAACTGTCTATGTGTTCACCTGTCATTGAAGAATGATACAGTATAGCTAATTATTATGATCAAAGATCCCTAGTCAGAGGTGCAACCCCTTTTAGCAACTCAATCTTTTGATCAGTCGGTTGGAATCAAATATATAGTTATTAGTCTTTGAATATTTCTAGTTTTGGTAAAATGCTGGAATCAAGTTTATAATTATTCGTCTTTGAATATTTCTAGTGTTGCTGAATGCCACAATTGGTGAAGCTAAAAAGGATACTAACTTAAAACAGACCTCTCAAGTACTCTAAGGACAAGAAGCGTCTTCAGGCAGTGGAAAGAAGATGTTCTAAAGCGGAAGTGCACTTTTGTCATTCGTGGTGGTGATGATCGTAAGCTGGGTTCACTCGAAAGACATATCCTCACTAAAGAGGAGGAGGGAGGGACAGGACCTGTATGCAGATTGTTTCTTTAGATTCCGGCGTACACTGAGTACTTAATCGTACGTTATTGCTGCTGGTTGTATTTGATGCTGTTTAAAACAGTGATAGAACACAAATTGAAAATACAGACAGGTTACTGTCGATGATATTCCACTTCAAAGGGAATTAAAGATGTTGAAGTAGCCAGGAGACTGATTTTGTACAGTGTATTGTGACTGATTTCGTACAATGTATTGTGGGGGTGTATCTGATCAGACTGTCCATCTTGAAAGTACTTGCTTCAGAGTATGATTGTCAAGAAAGCACTGCCAGATGTTGAGGAAGGTCATACTCAGCGGTTTATTTCCAGAAGTTGTAAGCACAAATCGTTCAATTTCTTTCCCAACAAAGTTGACCAAACTGTGATCACATGTACTTGCAAACCGAAAAGGTGATGAGCAACAACCCCGGTGTTAGTCCGATTAACAAGGACCCAAACAGTGGACTTCACAATATATACATTTCCTCAGACAATGCTTAAATTAGGATAGTGCTCTACAACTGAATGTTTAGAAAATCTTCTCAAGGTCATTGCTCTCTTTGCAAGGTTTGCAGTAACCACAAATAGATAGTAGTCATGCACCAGCGAGGTTTATTTATTTATCGTCTTTTACTGATACAAAGAAGGACAACATTTTCATCAAGAGTTCAGAGTGGTCCGAAATCTCAAGCTCCGTAATATTTTGTGGTGGAAGTTGTCACTCTCAAATCTAAGTGAAGCGTTTAGTGACAATAGATGATACAGTAATCTCACGGGCTTTCGTGCCTTTCTAACCTTCCTTGGTTTCTTAGATTCACTACCATACTCTCCGATCAGGGACGTAACGACCACCTCCTCTCCTTCCTCCTTGTTTAGCCTGTCAGATTTCGAACATTAAATTCTATAAGGTTCTTCGGTGATAAAACTTGTTGCCTCGAGAATATAGATGGACCAGTGGCTTTGAAGCGCTTCAGCACAACTCTAAATGGTAGGCATGAAAGTACATAAACAGTATCAATAGTTGAACAGACCATGCCATACTAACTTGGCCCCCTTTTGGATACTTAACAATAGTCGATTACATCCAAAGACAATCAAAAACCTATTCCTCTAACAATCTTAATTTTTTTCATACTCAGTTTTCACTGGACGTTTGCACAAGAATGATCATTAATACTTTTAAGTTTCCGACTGAAATGAACTGTAAAGAATGCAACAATGACAGAGCGCGTAAATATAAATACTTCTGCTTTAGGTATGTCCCAATGATTGATTGGTTGAAAGCACATCCTAGAAAGCACATGGAGACGAAGATTGGTTATGACTTAAGCCTACTAGAACCATTTTCAACCCGGTGAATTTCTTCAAAGTCCCTCTTCTTGAGAATCACCAATGCTAGGTAGATCTAGAAAAGCATTCATCGATGCTAGCATGGGTAATTCGCTTAATTCATTGTTCATAATCAGAATTTGCAAGATAAACCATCACCTTGTATCACCTTCCTGACTCTATTTAGTCTCATTGGTATTCATGACTAGGTTGGAAAGTAATAAGCCGCGATGCTCACCAGAAGCTCGAATCACCACCCCACAAACTTGGGCTAGTAAATCTTTGACAGTATTTGTATTGAGAAACACAAAACCAGTCACTTATTTGATGCCACCTCGAGTTCACATAAGATATGACTACAAACTTAAATTTCCATTGTCAGCAATAGAGTCCATGGATTGCAATATACAAGGACCTTCACTTCACCTGCGCCTTAGCAAAAAGACAATACACAGTAAGTTAAGTAAAGTAGACCCACTGAAACAAATTTCCGTTTAAGTGATTCTTCGGCTGTTATCCCGATCATCTTTGTACTTGTTTCCCCATTGGTCAGACCCAAAGATAGTGTCCATCACTGCCATCCGGAGTTCATCTGCTTAAACGAGGATGAAAGACACTGTCAGCATGAACTCCAAATCGAGAAACGCGACTGGCTGTTTTCTAGCCTAATCATCTGTCCCTCCAAACAACACGCACAGTTCCAGCTCCACAGCACCTCGTAACTTAAAACATAGTATCGTTTCCCAAAACAACGGAAAATATCAATCAGAGTGCTGGAACAAGAAATGGACGGAATGCTGATCAATATACCGGAGAGCGAAACTATCGAGGTTGTTGAATTAACTGAATTAACTTTCGCTCTATATTTGATTTTGTAAATCGGAACCTACTTTCCGCTAGGTCCATACTACGTTCAATTTGGTGATAGCTTCAGAAATTAACAAACATCTTTTTATCCTGGGCACTCGGTTGGTACTTTTTATACTCACTGGACTTCAGATTATCTGCCTCAGTACTATACAATGTGGTATCTTCTTTCATTCAAACTCCTGCTCTGTTCCATTGAAGACCTTTATGCCCTTTCTGAGAGTTCGACAACCATTGCTTATTGGGAAAGCCGTAGGTTTGACCCAATCAAGAATTCATTGCGCGTACTTGAATCTATTGGAGTTTAGAAGATATTTCCCTTTATCTTTCTCAGATGTCTGTACGTGGGTATTGCAACCAAACATATATTGCAAACGGAGTGAAACAGGACATGTTCCAACTCACGTCAATACAAAGGGTGAGTTACCTACAGGCTCCTTAATGCCATACATCGAGGGCAGTAAAGTAAACGGATACCAAAACAAAATTATGAGCAGGAGAAAAAGTAGACTAGACCATGTGTGCTCAATAATTATTATGTTATAGGATTCTGTAAGGCTTAAACATACTGCTGGTCAAGCACTCAGTGAGAAATTGTTAACAAGATAGCCAGTGCAGACTTCCAATTTACAGAGATCACCGGTGCTGGACGGATATGAATGATCGGCCCAAAACCACCTCACAAATATCTGCTGGAATCTGGACTCTGATGGTAGGAGGTATGTGTAGTGAGAGCGGAAGCAGTTCGTAAAATGGAAGACCCCCAACCCCATGAACACACAAAAATCTGATGATGAACTATACCCCCTCCAACCGGGGGTGGAGAGTAACCATTACTCGTACTCAAGCAATACCTCTTCACCATCCAAGAAGCATAAATCCTGTCCTTAAAGTGCATCTTGACAAAGTCGGAGTCCTTACAAGAGACCGAAACACGCAGCGGCCATTCCAAGCAATGCGTCGCACGCTATGGTATTCAACTTTCTTCGATGCCAGTGATGTTCCCTGCTACAAGAGGATGAGCAGGGAGGTAAAAGCTTTCACTGAGATGAATCTTGTTTCTGTGTGTAACCTGGACCTTTTAGTAGATGAAAATGGACACAAGACTTCAAAAGTGGACAACAGTTTCAACCAACCAGGTAGAACCAGGACCAGAAAATAGAAGTGCAGAGGCTCAGTTCAAGTATGAACAATGTAAATATATCCTGCAAAGACAGTCACTGCAAACAGTTCTTTCTCGAAGTATTCCTTTTAAACAGTGAAAAGACTGCCTTTGTTTGACGAGCTGCGCGAAGCGGTTTACTTCGTGCAAAGAAAGAAGTGGGTTTCTTTCGGCCACAAGAGAATGCCGCTGATTTTGACGCAAAAGGAGCACTCGGCAAATTCTTCTCCTCCGTTTCAACATACTCGAACCAGCGGTGCCACCCGCGACCTGACCAACAACACTCTCTGCAGTAAACGAATTCACTCACTTGAAAAAAATTAATCACATAAATGAAGAGTTGATTTTCGGCAGCGCTCTGAACGAGTAAATTTCCCCTTCCCAAAAACTGAACATAGTGACACGTCGAATTTGCAATCAAACTTTTGCATTCATCTTCTATTGCCAGAAATGTACTGCCTTCAATGGCGGGACATTACGGCCATCTTCACCTGAAGCGAGTTGCTCTCCTGAAGCCATCGGAACTAACAAAGCAACCTGCTTATGAACTACCCCTAGAACAATGACCAGGCCAGAGTACTCCAAGCTGAGCAATCCCGACAACTCAAAGATGAACACGGAAAGCTCAGGCTAATGTTCAAGGTCACGAATCCGCTGAAAAGTCGATTAGCATTTCATGCAATTGGGAGAAGCGAGACCACAACGCAAGCAACGATTAGCATCACAACAACCTAGTGCCCAACGTCGGTTCCAGTGATGAGGTGATGAGGTATCTTCCTGAGACTATCCAGGATACATCTTCCACTAATCTCATGACCCAAATTTGTAGACTGATTTGAAATGTAGTCAAGTTGAAAGGCTCAAAGATGGCTAAAAGTAATGAGTTATTGATTAGAAAGAAAAATAGCTAGGAACGATTCAACAAATTTCACTAGATGAACCATACTTTTTTCTGTTTTCTTTCTTTTTTGGTTGGTGGTAATGTACGAAATTGTGTTGCTCTTGAGGTGTAGCATACAGTAGGTGAGGTAATTGATCATGGTTCTGAGGTGGTAAAAAAGCCTAGAAATTTTACTCCTTCAAGCTAAAGAGTGTCAAAATGCTACACAAAAATGACTGGGTCGAACTGGTAGTACTATTTGATAACCGAACCGGTCTAGTTCATGATGCCGCACACACAAGGCAGAAAGTTGAAGATGTGCAATTTTAAAATAGAAGCGTAGTTTCAGAATCCCCAAAGACGATTCAACTACCTGTTTAGCGCACTATGTTCTTAAGTCAACAACGTGTTCGAATACTTAGGCATGAGATCCGTGCTCAGCACTTCTTCCCATACTTCACTCTCTGCGTTTATATATTAGAGATAGTACTCCAATCTCCCTCTGTGCAAAGGTTACTCGTACTACTAAGCAAGTGCAAGTGAAGCTATTATGATCAGTGGCTCTCTAACTACAATCATATAATTCATATAAACTCATGGCATGCAAGAGTAATAAATCTACTTAACGTGTGTCTTGTTGATCACCTCATCACCTGCTGCCATTCTATCAAACAGAGAAGATGGCGTACGTATCAAGGTAACTTTTCTCAGGACATAAACATTAGAAGACATAAATGGGATTTGTACTAAAATGTCATCCTGCCCTACGAGAACAAACTTGCCATGCATCACTTCGCGTATAGCAAGTATAAAGTTCCACACGAGATCCGAACTCCAAGCAAGACCATAACAAGCCAAGAATGGGGAAAGCTGGGATTCCGCTTTTTTACAAGGTGGAATCTGCATCCGATGTTCTATTCAGGAAGCGTGACATTGGTACCTGATCTGCAACAAAGTCTTACTGCAACTGGATATGGACGACTCTGGGAACAGGAATCTAGCTCAATGACATGGATATTATGTTTTGAGCTACAGCAAATTTATTTTCATATGCATGATTTCCATCATCAGGTCCCCATCCTGCTGAATGCACAGAATATACATAATAAGCACAATAAGCAACTCATGTATCGGTGGTGGATGTCTGTTAGCATCATCCGATGTAACTACCGCAGAAGTTTTCATGGTCAGCAGCATTGAGGTAGTGTTTCTTGTCCTCCTTGGTGAGCTATATTTGTGGATCTCATGTTCCCCTGTTTGTAAGTCACCTCAATAGTGTGATAGTTTGATAGGGTATCGGACTGGCCGCTGGGGAGATATCCCACTCATCCTTCTTTTTAAGAAATAGATATTGCAGATCCAGAAGAGATTCATCTCCAAATCTGAAGTGAAGATTGCGCATACCAAGAACGACATTTCGTTTTTGTTTGAAATATTCGTCTGTATTCTCAGCACTACACGTTCATTCGCAGTCAGTTGTGACAAGAGCTTCATTGAAACTCTTTTGTTCCGCAGCTTGCTGGTACTGGGAGACTGTGTCAGCTAAATGTGACTCATATGAGGACATGGCGGGACTAAACGGAGATGCAATCGCCTCGACTGTCGGTCTGTCAAATCAAGCTACCCAATCTCTTGCAGTTGGTGAAGAACTGTGACCTGACACTAATATTCTCATGGAAGATTTTCTCATTCCCAAGAAAATTAAAATATGAATGCCTTCCATAGAAACTTAAAGAATTTGACTCTGCCCTGTGTTATATGGGCTTTGGTTTGACACCTTTGCTAATACACTTGGCGGCTATCACAATCATTGTTCTCCCTTAGGAAAAACACAGCCGAGGGAGAAGATGATGCGAATAATTCACAACAAATCCAAATTGGGAAAAAAGATACGGGATGCGTTGTGGAGAACAAAAGTGATCGACGTTGAGTTGCTGAAAAGTGATAACGAAATGCAAAATTGACACATGGGATATAGCTGGCCAACACATCTATTGACCACTCCAGGACTTGTTGATCCAGCAAGCCCAACAACCATCCATCTTCCTGTTCGTATTCAGCCCCTTTGATGAAGTGAAGAAGAAAATCAAACCTGACCTAGAATTACCACTCAAACGGGCTGGAAGAATGGGTCAAGTTCATCATCTCCACCTCCCAAAGGAATGGACAGTAGCAGAAGCTCCTCCCAAAATTACATCATGCATAGGTTCCATAACCACAACATCTGTTACAGTTTATCATCTCGGACTAAGTATAAGTTTGCCTTGATACATGTAATGTACAAAGCATGTAAATGTTCCCTCCAAGCAAGGTATCCACTCTCTTGGGCCATATCAAACACTATATCCTTGATAGCATCAAGTGTAGCTATCCTTTGTCTTCCAAGAGGACATCATGTCATATGGACCACTGTTGCATCTAGTGTAGAACCACACTCACAAGTGAGAATGAAAATGCATATGGGTGGACCAAACCTAGGAGGAACCTCATCATTGTAGAGAGAGTAGCTAGTGCGAGTTGGAATGCCTTATTGCAAGGTCAAGCTAAGATCCCAAGAGTTTGCACCCTTGTCAAAGCAAGAGCAAAGATGTGCTCTAGTAGCTTGAGTAATGGACAAGTCAGCCAAGAGAGAATGTACCATATGCTGACATTGTCACTCTATCAAGGAAGACTGCAAACCGCTAGTCCAATCTGACGGTAGAGAAGCAAAGGATGGAACGTCCTTCCATGCCCATGGGGATAGCTATCTCTCATGTGATAAATACATCTAGAGAGAAAAGGATCCCTCCTTCAGCTTGATCACATATGTCTCCAAAATTGACCTATTAGCAAACACAAAATGAGAGAAAATAGGAGTGCCAAGAAAGCTACAGTACCCAAAAATGCTATAAGTGTCATCTCTTCCATAGATAGTAGACCTACTCCTTCACACAAGATCAGTAGAGAAGTCTATCTACATGCCAAATCCCCTATCACACACTTGAATCTCCTTGGTCCAATGATATCACCAATGACTCCCATAATCCTTCTATCAAAAGCTCTTGAATGTGATAGGAAGGTCAAGGAAGGGGGAATGATGCAAAGAAGGTAAGTTGGTTGATGGGTAATACTAGAGGAGAGTGTACCAAATGCCACTTGGAAATCTCCTAATAGAAGATGGTGGAGAATATCTTCTATAAGAGCTATGTCTAAGAAGCATATGACAAAATCCTTGGATCTTAGTAGCACTCTGAGAATATGTAATCCATCTATAAATGTGATACACCCCTCTAGAAGCTCAAGTTTAGGAGGGATAATAAAAGGGGAACATGATCTACACTTTGATACCTTGACTCTCTAGCCTACAAGATGTAGCTTGGTAGTCAAGTGATCACGGGTCGACCTAATTTGATCTACAATGCCAATAATGTGTGTTTCATCTACCAAGGTGAGAAATAACAACCTAGCATAGCCAAAGAAATAGATAAGAGAGCTTTGAAGTGAGCTATGGCAAATAAAGATACCCCTAAAAGATCCTCCTATTGTGTACCAACAATTGATTCCAAGAAAATGACTCCCTCTTATGAACAAAAGTAACAAGACTTGCCAAGGATCCACCGGCCACCTAAAGCTTTCTAAAGATAGATGCCTTGAGAGGCTATTAAAAGCATTCTCAACATCCATCTATAGGATGATCCACTCTAGATGGATATTTAGGAATGCACTAATGCCTAGAGATATACCCTCACAACCTCTAGGTGTAGCTACTCCAAATTGATGTGAATTGAGGTGTTGTCAAAAGTGATAACAATGTTGAAAGACAATGATATGGCTAACCAAGCATAAAAATATTTCTCCAATAGCAATTGGTCTAATGATCCCTATGTCCTCTTCATCATGAAAAGTCAACTAGCACTTAACATTTGGCTAATTGATGTAGGAATCTCTCCCTTTTCTACTAATAACTCCACTTGAACAACTTGGTAAAACGACTAAAAGAATTATTTGCCTGAAAGCAATCCCTAAGATTATAATATATCATCCTTGGAAAATCTCATGAGTGGAGGTGAGGGGTAGTGCACCATGCTTGTGCAAAAAAAAACCTATCAAGAAATAAAAGCTATTGAGGCTAACAATCTAAGACCTCTAATGGTACTCCCTCTCTTGCCATATGATTTAGTAAGCACAAAGAAGAGAGTCTCATCAATAAGACTAGCCATAGACAAAGGATTTAGTGCACATGCTACTCTACTAAATTCTGCTACTTGACCCAATGTCCTACACAATAGCAATCAAGTGGATTTTGTGGTATCTTGTGGCAGAACCTATTTCCTAAAATGTGCAGCCCAAATAGACTTCTCTTGTAGGGTGGACCAATCTTATACTTGGAATCAAAAAAATCTAGCAATTACTTCCTTATGCCATGCATGTCCACAACTAGCTTAACAAAAGCACTTTAGAGGGAGAAAGAGGAATAAGAACCATGCTAACTTGTCCAAGAGATCATGTGCCAAACTATCAAGTAGGCAAAAAAATTGTCTAGCCTCATCATATATTGTGTAAAAGGTAGTAGATGGAATAAACTTGAACATGGAAAACTAGTCTTAAATAACCCAAAATACAATTCACTTGGGATGCTAACCACTCCCACAACTTGATTAGTATCCCCAAAATGGTAAACAAAGAAATAAAAGAAGCATGCATAATCCCAATCATCACCAACATCAATGTGGTCTTTTTGCCTCACATGAATATCCCAAGTGGTCCAATCATAGTCCTTATGCATCCTTCCCAAAGACCCCTTGCAAGGTAAAGTGTTGGTGACAAACCGAGCATGGTGTATTCCAAGTCGCTATGGGTGATCTCACATGGGAAACTACAGCCATAGCTAGCACAAGAACAATCATAGTAACACATAATGCTCCTCTTTGCATCTCCCCATACTTATAAACCACAACCCCTCACATCCAAATTTACATGAGTAAATACTATCACTCCAAACCCTAAAAACTATAAATTCCAATAAAAACCATTCCCATCTCAAAAATTTCAAACTAAATTCTATAGAACTAGAGTATGGATACCAAGAGATTAGGATTAAAATTCTTGATCTATCCATCTTAATGTGACATAATCACTCTAAAACCTAAAAACTCTAAAAGTTTTCAAAATTATCTTCTCAAGTCTCTATAGCCTTCAATCTAGATACCAATAGAACCAAAATTGGAAAAAAGAAACAAATCTACTATTCACTCATGTGCTATATGCTAGGTAGCTTTCAACAATGTAAATGAATTCCTCTCATCTCCCCCTCTCTATAATAATATGGAGTTAGAAGATGAGTTAGTAGTTTAAATTAAATATAGCAAAAGGAAGAAAAACTAGCCTACAAATATATTAGTATCATCAAGAAAGCTTGTGAGTAGAATATTCTAGATGCATCGAACAAGCTTCTTGGAACTTTCAAAGGGTAGAATAACTTGTATGCCAAGTTGATAGCTAGCTTAGCTTGCACTCCAAAAAAGGTGACTTATGGAAAGACATTCCTTGGAAGCTCTTTGGGAGTCCTACACCCAAGCAACGTATAAATACCTGAGCCAAGATCAAAGCTAGGCATTTGGAGTTCCTTCACTTGAGAGTCCCGATGTGACTTCCACTCCGGTCTTCCATTCTCTTATTTCTCTCCGGTCTTTTACATTGATATCAAAGCAAGAATGGGAAGGATGGAATCTATGGAACTACCAAATCCATTCATCCAAACTATTAGAATTTCTATATCCTTATACTACCAAAGCATAATCTCATACTTTGGGTTAAAATTTTTGAATATGATCACCTTGTCTGATGAACCATTCATACTTCCAATTGTAACTTAAGAGGAGCGGTGGACATGTCACATCTATGTGTTAACTTAGATAATTGTAAATAGATAGTTTGATACAGTAGTAGTTATGGCAACAATGCCCAAAGTTATTATCACTATGCAACAACAGATTATTGAGCATCTTACTTGATTGTTGGAAGAGGTAGATCATCAATGACAAGAACACATAGAGAAAGTAGTATTTTGAGAAGGAGAAAAATGAATATGATTTCCAAAGCCAAAGGTATTTGAAGACAATAATCTATCCATCACCAAAGAGAACTTTTGCATTTGATTGCAAGTGTTATTTTGAAGGTATTAATCTTCAAGATGAATGGAGATAGATTCTCTTGGTTTCAAGTCAATTATATGGAGTGGCAAAACTACATTGGTGATTCCAAGTAGAGCAAGCTCAATGGCAATTTTTTGCATCAATCTTGTTGTGGAAAATATTCAAGAGCACAATAAGAAATATATTCCAAGTGGTAAATGTTGCATGAGATAGATTTGCAAAATTGAAGCAAGTTGGTTCTATGAGGAGCTACATCACTCAATTCCATAACACTATAATGCAAATTTCAAAGATATTAGAAGATGCAGCTCTAGATCAATTTTTGAAGGGCTTGAAAGCACACACTAAAACTAGAAGTGCCCATGCGAGAGCCCAAACTCTTGGAAGAAACCATGCAATTGGCTAAGATTTGATTTCTTGGTTGACACAACTTGGTCTCAACCTAGACCTCCACAAAACTCACAATACATCACATACAATAGACAACCCAACATTATGGATATTAATGCCATCCAATGGAGACCACTTGGAAATTGTAGATTGAGAAAAATTATAAAAAATTGTGGCTACTTCTATTATCACCAAATAGGAATTGCATTGCCAAATGTCATACTAAGTATGGACGACCTTGACCCATTGCCTGAATGGAGTTCTTGGAAGATGAGGATTAGGGAAGCAACGAATCCCAACAATAGATATCAAGCCACTTACTAAAAACTTGATTTGTTCTAACATGATTGAAGGTTTAACCTATGCAAGTTTAATACATTTGCAAGGTATGATATCAAATCATTAATATAGCATTTCGGTTGATTGTGTGAAGTTCTAACAAATTTCATATTTATATAATTAGCAAAGGAATTATTTTTCCTATCAAGCCAATATTTGGTAGTAGATTGAAGATGGTGGATGGTAGAAAGGGTTCTACATTCCATACATCACACCTTCTCACATTCAAATTCAGAAGTAGAGTTTAGAGTGTACAAGGTTTATAGTAGCTCCTCTACATTATGATATCATTCTAGATTAGCCTTAATTTGAAAGTCATAAGGTTCAATATGATTGGATCCAATAAAAAATTCAAATATAACACCAATGGTAAAATTTATCAATTAGGTTGTTTGGCACCTTTGAGTAAGACATCTAGGAAATTTCAATACCAAGATGGGAAGTTTGTCAATATAGAAATTGTGAAGCAAGCTTTAGAGGAGTTCTTATTTGGTCTTGATCAAGCCAATTGTGCAAGGAGAATCTGATGAGGACCAAAAGACTCATCAAGAAATTATTGATAAAATAGTTCAACAATTTAAAGATATATTTCCAAATGATCTTTTAAAAGGGTTACTCTTTGATCATGGTATGCCCTTAACGATCAAGCTATTGCTAGGTAGCACTCCATTGAGTGGACCAATCTATTTTCTCTTACCAAAGGAGGTAAATAAGCTTCAAACAACATTGATTGAGTTGTTGGAGAAGGATTTCATACTACATAGTACATCTCCTTTGGGAGCATTGGTACTAGTTGTATTAAAGAAGGATGGAGGCCTTTTAATTTGGTGTTGAATATTGTGACCTTAATAAAAAAAATTAGTGAAGAATTTGTATCTCTTGCCTCAAATGGATGACTTGTTGGATCAATTGAGTGGAGCACAATACTTCTCCAAGTCAGAACTTTGAAGTAGCTATTGATACATTCACATTGATAAAGAGGATATGCAAAGGACTACCTTTTATACCTCTCAACTTTTGGGCTCACTAATGCTCTTTGCAATTTTTAGGGATGAAATACATCGAGTGTTGGATGGGCTATTGGATTGATCATGGTGATGTCCTTGAATGATATTTCATCTAAAGCAAGATAGAGGCAAAAAACATGCATCACATGTGAGAAGTCCTAAGATGACTAAGCCAATGGAAATTTTACTACAAGTAGTTCAAGTGTACCTTTTGGTTGAAGGGAGTTACCTTCTTGGGTCATAACATCTCATCAAAGCGGATCAAGATGGAAGAGAAGAAAATCAAGGCCATTACAGATTGGCCTAATCTAAAGGATACCATGGAAGTGTAGCATTTAAGGGATTGGTAAGTTTTAACCAACGGTTTATCCACTACTATGCTCATGTGGCCGCACCATTGACCAATCTCTTGGAGAAGACATCAAGCTTTAAATGGATCACCAAGCACAAAGAAGTACTCAAAAAATAAAGCATATAGTGGCTTCATGACCTATCTCCCACTAGATGATTCTAAAATACCTTGTGTAGTTGATTTTGATGCTTCTAACTTTACTATTGTAGTTGTATTGCAACAAGAATTTCTATATGGATAACATCCCATTGCCTTTTTGTCTCATTGACTAAACATTATACAAAGGAATTATTTTGCTTGAGATCAAGAACAACTAGCAATGGTATATGCCCCAAAGGTATATAGAGACCATCTCTAGGGGACACAAGTGATCATGCAAACCAATCACAAACCTTTGTTGCAAATCTTACATCTAGAGCACATGAAGAGTCAATATTGTCAATGGAAAGAACAACTATAGTTGTTTGACATAAAAACTTAGAAATTTTCATGTCATTCCCATTGCCTATCATAACAACCTACTTTGAGGATTCGTCTTGAATCTTTTATAATAGTAGCAATTATGATAGCGTTAGTTGAATCAAAAGCCCAAATTGAGTTTAGGATCACTTTATAGCAAGACCACTTCTTTCAATTGGTATAAGGTCATCTTGCAATATATGATTAAGAATATAAAACTTTTTCCTTCAAGAAAGCCTTCTATTTTGTGAGAACCGGATCTATGTTCTAGCCAAGGATGATGTATGAATTACGTGGCTTCAAGAGGCCCAAGACTTACAAATCACTAGTTACACGAGTGTGGACAAGACCTTGAGTACCCTAAAATATCAATGGTGGTGGCCCAATATGGCACAAGAGGTTTGAGAGTTTGTTTGACCTTGTGAGAGCTACCAATGCAACAAATCTGATAACCAAGAGCCAAATGAACTCCTTTGACCAATTCCAACTCCATCTACCCATTGAGAACATGTAAGCTTAGACCTCATCACATCCTTACCAAAGATGGACCATGGCCATACAACCATCATACTATTTGTCAATAAACTCAACAAGCATACTCATTTAGCACCAACTATGGATACATTTGATGCTCCAAATTTGGCCTAAATTTACTTTGATATCATCTTCAAGCAACATGGATGCCAAGAATTCTCATCTCTTATCTAGATCCTTGCTTTACTAGAAACTTTTAGCAAGCAATTTTTAAACTCTTTGGTACCAAGCTTGCATTGTCTACAACTTATCATCCTCAAATTGATGAACAACAAATAAGCTAATAGCACTTTGGAGGAGATGTTACATACCTTTGTTAATATTCACCACATTGATTGTGATACTTGTCTTGCAATTGCTGAGTTTGGCTAAAATAATCCCAAGTAAGCAAAGTATTGGCTTTACCTTAATTATGTGCAAGATCCACTTGTTCCAAATTCTCTTCTTGTTCCTTTGCCTTCACAAGTCCCAAATACTTCCACCTTCTTGTCTAGGTTATCTAACTCTAACACCAAGCTAAGTCTCATCTTCTTGTTTCTCAAAATTGGCAAAAATAATATGATAATAAACATTTTCATGATTTCACCTTTCAATTAGGTGATAAAATCATGCTTTCTTCCAATAACCTTCCTCTCACACTTGATACTCAAGTTTGTAAACTTGCTCTCAATTGGATTTGTCCATTAAAGATTACTAAGATGATTTCTCACATTGCCTACAAACTTGCTCTCCCTAGTCATATGCAGATCCCATCCTATCTTCCATGTTTCAAAATTAGAACCCTTTATCTCTAACCCATCCTCCTTTTCCACTTGTGTCCAACCTCTTCCTCCGCCCATTCTTGTCAATGATCATGAGGAATATGAACTTGAATATATTCTTGCATGTCGTGACATCCAACATGGCCTCCAATAACACATCAAATTTAAGGTCTTTGGAAAAGATATCCCTTTTACATGGGAGCCACTTTCTCATCTCCGCAATGCACAAACAACCCTAGAAGAGTACAAAGTTTCCATTGCAATAAGGATGTCACTAATTAGCTGGAGGTGGGAGAAGGGATATATAATAATATGGATTTAGTAGTCTAAGCTAAATATAGCAAAAGTAGAACTAGCTTAAGAATGTGCTAAAAGCATCGAGAAAGCTTGTTAGTAGAATATTTTAGAAGCACCGAGGTAGCTTCTAAGAACTTTCCAAGGGTAGAGTAAATCTACAGCAAGTTCACGGCTAGGTTAGCTTGATGCCAAGTTGATGACTAGCTTAGCTTGTACTCCATGTAATTTGACTTCTAGAAAGAACCTTACTTGGAGTCTTGTACCCAAGTTACCTATAAATACCCAAGACAAGCTCAAACTAGGCACTTAGAGAGTTTCTGTAAAAGATTGAGATCAAGGAGAGAAATAAGAGAATGTAAACTTACATTGGGACACTTGAATGTGGGAAAACTTCGAATGCCTAACATGAGCTTTGGCTTTGGTATTTATAGGTAGCATACAAGGTCCTTGAGAAACTTCTCAAGAAGTTTCCTTGAGCCATTTTCTTAAAGTGCAAGCCAAGTTGACCAGGAAGCTTCTCAAGAAGCTTCCTTCTAGAAATTGCCTACTTGGTGTGCAAGCTAAGCTAGTTTGAAGCTTCTAGAAGCTACTTTCTTGGAGTGCAAATTAAGCTAGTCGGGAAGCTTCTTGGGAAGCTTCCTAGATACTTTTGCAATATTCTGGGCTAATTTGGCTTATTCTCTACTTTTTAGCCTTACTAACTACGTCGCTAAACTCCATATTGTTACATATTCCCCCACCACTAGTTGGTGACGTCCTCATTGCCATTGAAGCTTCAAACTCCTGGATGGTTGTCTATGCATTCTGGAGGTGAGAAAGGTTCCCATGTGGTATCATGAAGTGGATACCCTTTCCAAAGGACTTTGTACTCCGTATGTTGTCGACGTCCTTGTTGAATGTGGTGGTGTGCAAGGAAACGATCAACTTTGTACTCCTCATGATCATTGATAGGGATAGGAGGAGGAGGAGGAGGTTGGACACGAGAGGAAAAAGAAGATGAGTTAGGAACAAAGGGTTTCAACTTGGAAATGTGAAAGACAGGGTGGATGCGCATATGACAAGGTAAAGCAAGTCGACAACAAGAGATGATTTGGGTGACATAAAGGGGTCCTATCCAATTAGGGGCAAGTTTACAAACTTGAGTATCAAGTGGGAGAGGTAGGTTACTAGAGGATAGCATGACTTTATCACCGACTTCAAAGGTGAGATCACAACGATGGTGGTCCATATATTCTTTTTGACAATTTTGAGCAACAAGGAGGTGAGATTTGGCTTGTTGGAGAGATTGGGATATAGTGGTCAAGAAGGTTGACATAGGAGGGACCTGAGATGGAGGAGGAACAAGAAGAGAATCTAGAACAAGTGGATCTTGGCCAAATTTGAGAAAGAAAGGAGAAAACCCGATGCTTGCATGTTTGGAATTATTATAGGTAAATTCTGTAGCTGCAAGACATTCATCCCAATTGGTATGTGTAATACTCTGAGGATAGGAGACCTAAAGAGAAAAACACCTTGAGAACACACCTTTCCACACTCAAACTCCGATGCCCCAAAGGAGCACCTTCTCTTTATTATATAGGCAAAGCGGATCTCCTCCCATGAAGCTCCACCATAGGATTAAGTACATAGATAGGTGACATGTCAGCAAGCTCCACCCTTGGATTACTTACTTGGATGGGTGACATGTCGGTCCTGGTACTATCTGGTTGGTCAAACAAGCTTTGACCAGAGGGAATCTTTTAGGGAATCTTCCTTTAGGAATCTCAGAATCACGTGGGTGAGGTACCGTTGGAAAGCTTTCAATGAGAAAAATTAGGGGGAGGGAAGGCCAGCCTTCTCTCAGGTGGGAGGGAGCACCTGGCACATATTCAAGCCCTAATTCATCCGTTTAGGCCTCCAAAATTGCCTTCAAAGATTTCAAGCATATTTCGGTTCCAACTCTATTAGTAGAAGTCCCCTTTTGGTGATACCTCTTTCTGATGTATTTAGTCCATCTTGTGTAACATCCTTCCAGATGTTACCAACCCAATTCTCACCTTCAAATCATGTCTAGCTATTGGTTCTAAGGTTTTCAAATCTATTTTGGTTTTCTACCCTATTAGTAGAAGTACTCTTTTGGTGATATTTCTATCTGATCTATTTTGACCATCATGTATAAGATCATTCCAGATATTACCAAACCAAATTTCACGTCTAGATCATATGGCTAGCTCTTGGTATTACAAACCTCCCTCCTTTTAAGACACAACGTCCTCGTTGTGCAACTTTTGCTCAAATGCTTGCACCAACACCGGTGCATGTGTCAAATTGGCAGCGGGTTCCTAGGTTGCTTCATAGAGGGGGTAACCTTTCCACTGGACAAGATAATCCACCCGTGGATGACGAGTACCACGTATGCAATTTTGGAGAATATGCTCCACTTCATATTCCTCGTTGCCATCAATGAGTGTCGTACAAGGTCAAATGTCTTGTGTGGAATACCCAAGCCTGATTGGGGAGCATATCTGCATAGTAGGCGAACATGGAACACTGGATGGATCTTCATGTGTGGTGGTAGCTCAAGGTGATAGGCCACAGCGCCAACTCGATAGAGAATTGAGAAAGGCCCAATAAAACGAGGTCTGAGCTTACGAGGCCCCACTAATATGAGGTTGGTTATCAATAGCCACACCTGATCCCCAACATTGAACTCCATGTGCCTACGATGTGCATCAACATACTACTTCTGGTGATTTTGTGCAATCTATAATTTGTGCTTAGCGTTCTCCACCCCTTGTTGGATTCTAGAAACAAATGTGTTGACTGCATCCACCTTGGTAGCCACCAGACGGATCTTCATCAAGCTGGAAGGTGCAAAGGGATGCTCACCATACATGAGGAAGAACAAAGTGACCTGGGTGGATGCATTCACTGAATTGTTGTACGTGAATTCCACCAACGGGAGTAGGGTGTCCCACCTCTCTTGCTCTTCTAAGGTGAAGCCGCGTAACATGTCTTCAAAAGTGCGATTAGCTCGTTCGGTTTGTCCATCTATTTGTGGGTGGTAAGCTGTGGACATGGCCAACTTGGTGTTGAAGGAACCAAAGAGGGTGTGCCAAAACAAACTGGTGAATTGAGTACCCCTATTGGTGATGAGTACGTACTCAAGACAAGCCATGGTGAGAGAAGACTACATCTAAGTATAATTGAGCAAGTTGTGGAGTGGTCACCTCCTTGGTGGTAGGGCGTACATGAATCATTTTGCCGAGCCGGTTCACAAAGACCACGATGGGATCGAATCCTGATGTGGTCTTGGGTAATTCACATACGAGATCCATGTACACCTATTTCCAATGTTGTGTAGGAGTGGGGAGAGGTTGCAGTAGCCCTGCAGGAGCTTGATTAGAAGCTTTGTTCTGTTGACAAAGTAAGCAACTATGCACGTAGTCCATCACATCGTTGCTCATCTTGGGCCAATAGTAATGGCACTGGGCTGCATCCAAGGTCTTGTCCACTCCAACATGACCTGCAATGGCCAAATCATGACATTCCACTAGAATGGTGGTGCGCAATTCTGGGATATTTGGAATCCATAATCTGCCATCACAAAAGGTGAGTCCTTGGGTGCTGGTGACGCCTTTGGATGATTGCACTTCTACAATCTGTGGATCAGTTTTTGTAGCTGCCAGAATCTCTAGCCAGAATTTAGGGTTAATATGAACCTCTGCCACCAAATTGTTTGCATTGACATGCGGGTGAATGCATATGCAAGTTGCTTCTTACCTTCAACGTAGGTGATTGTCATGTTGAAGTGTTGTTGCCACTCTGCCTATCAATTTGGCGACAAGATAGATCCTTTTGTGTCTTGAGGTAACTAGAGGTTTGTGGTTTATCTCTACCACAAATGCCTTCTCACCCAGATAGTGCTTCCAATGCTTGGTTGCCAGGACGATGGCCAACTCTTCTTGTTCTGTGGTGTGGTAGTTGCACTCTGCCAGTAACAACTTTCAAGAGAAATATGCAATGGGATGCCATCCGTCATGCCACTCTTGTTGTAGGACTGCTCCGATTGCTACGCTTGATGCATCTATAGCCAACTTGATTGGATGTTTTGGGTCATACCACTTCAAGATTGGTGCATGTAGCAAGGCGGCTTTCAATTCTTGAAAGGCCAACTCTTGTGCAGTTCCCCATGTCCACTTCTTCCCCTTGCCAAGCAATGATGTTAAAGGCTATGCAACCTTGGAGAAGTCCTTGACAAATTGACGATAGAATCCCATCAAACCCAAGAAGCTCTTGAGTTGAGTCTGATCTTCTGGGGCACTACACTTTTGAATGAACTCTATTTTATCTATCAATACTTGAATACCCTCTGCACTTACTCTATGCCCCAAGTAGTCTACTCCTTAATTGTAAATTCATGACTGTAAAAGTATCCGGTATTGCACAGATTGAGAATATTATTATGATCTATTTTGATGATAGATTGGATGATGTTTCTTTCCTACATTATCCTAGCATTCTAGTGTGTACATTCTATTTGAAGCACTATGGGACTCATAAGATTGTATTCATGTTTGCTCCAATCTTGACCACCTTGCTCTCATGAATAGGTGAAGTGAGAGTTTTACAATGTGATTCATCATCACCTTTGAGTTGACAAAGCTCCCTTTCCTTATTACATGTTCAACTTCTTTCAAAACTTGTGCTAAATATGGCTGGATTGTTCTAGAAGACATCGTCCTATGTAATAGGTGGTGGGTACATTCGTGTTGTTGTTTGTCAGACATGTTTGCATGCACATAATACAAAAATCAGTAATGCTAAAGCACTACAAGGATTTATTATTTTTAATTTGAGCTTCACACTCACGTTATGATGAGTTCAAATGTGGTCACAATATGCTTAATTGATTATATCCACATAGTTCATATATGTCATGATGAACCTTTCAAGCTTTGGCTTGTACGTTGGTTTTTCATTGATTTAGAAGGCTTATAGTAAACATGGACTTTTTGTACAGATAGATTGGGATCCAAGGCTTATACTGCAAGTGCATTCAACCACTCCTCTTAAGTGGTTCCAAAGACTCTAAATGGCTTGACTTGATTGGCACAGGCAATTTGCAATCATCACCATGTACTCTAGAAATCATGTATTCTTCATGATTTTTGACACCTTAGAATTTTTCCAGAGTAGCTTTCAACCATCAATTAGAACGTTCATACACTAATTGGAAAGATGAATGCAATATTCCCATTGCAATAATTTAGGCCTAGCACAAGAAGAGGAAATTGGCATTGGTGTGCAAGGATCCAACTGCATTGGGTCTATTTCCTTGTCCACTGCAATGCAAATAAGTCTTTTAAGTTTATGGCCACACCTCAAATTAAGCCTTTATACATTGAATATGATAAAAGTGCTCACAAAGATAATTTTAAGGAGAGAAAGATTTTAATTCACTCGATTCTTGAAACCTTGCTTTCAGATGAGATGATGAGATCCAACCTAATCTCCAATAAACACAACTAAATCCGAAGTGTTTGCATCCTCACATCTATCCTACCTAAACTAGCTATATTCCTGCTCAAAGTTAAGACTCAAGTTAGTATGTTAGAACTACAAAATGGCTCAATTTTGTTGCTTTTGCTAAAGTATCATGGTAGCAATAAGACACTTAGTCTTGGCTGGATCAGCTCTGCTAGGCTCAATTTCTTTAGTACTAAATTCTACATGCCCTCTTGGGACATATGTCACAAAATACACTGTTCACCTTGCTGTCTATATTGTACTCCAATAAAATTCTTAAATTGGAATTATGTTCCCAAAAATTACTTCTTTGGGGTGAACTTTGTTTCATTCATGAATATGATTTCACTTATATTTCACAAATTGTATAATTTAATGCATATTTTACACAAATCAATGCAATTTTATGCAATGTGCACCTAAATGAATGAAATTTTGCTCAAACATGCAAAACCCTTTCTACTCATGGTCTCGGGTCTTCAAGGCAAAAACATCCAAAATATGTATTGCAATAGCCAATTAGGAACTTATAAGATCCTTATCCGTGCTAAGTATGCTGATCCATCCAATATGTCGCCAGTCTATGCTTTGCACGAGGGGTTATTGACTTTATAATTTTGCATTTGAACTTTAAGTCTTCTACATTATTTTATTTATATTTCTACATCTAAGCTTTGAATTATATCATAAAGTAAACATAAGCAACAAGGAACTCACAAAATCCTCAAATCAGATTAAATACCCAATACCTTTCTCCATGACGATTGCAATTGGTCATTCAGCTCTGGCCCAATTGTTAAATTGTTGATCCTTCTTGTCTATTGTCTATTGTATTTGACACAAGTTACATTGACTATTGATTGGAAAAGAGGGCGACCGTGTAGGAAACATGAAGCCTGTAAACCCCATCAAGCATGTAACATCCATTTGTGCATGTATGTGCTATTGTGATATCTAGTTTGGTATTATGTGTTCTTGAGAGATATTATTTATATATAGATAAGTATTGTTCTAGATTAGTCATGGTTAGCTAAAGTTAGTCATAGCTAAAATAGAGGTGACCTTACTTTAGAGGAAGTGGAAAAGATGATCACCACTATTTGGGATTCTAGTATATTGACTTGGTATTATTCCTAGGTGTTTGGCTTTGAGGAAAGAGTTAAGAACCCTTGGACACACAAGCTTTTTTTGTTTCAGATTCTTTTATAGGCCAAGGATAGCTCATGTGACGGAATCCTTGACTTAGTGGTTGGGTCAAAATAAGACCATATGCTTAGGGGAATATGCTCATATGGATGGATATTCCTTTATACTTTTTGATTTTACTTGACTTTTAGCCTAGTAACTGGAGTTACTATGATAATTAGTAACTTTGGTGCGTAATTATTTCACAAGTATATAAACAAGGGGTGAAGAGGTACTCATCATCCTTTCATTTGCAACTATCTCTCTCTCATTGAGTTCTCTAGTGAGAAATGTCTTGAGTCTTGGAGCGTTAGCCTTGGAGGAATATGATGGAGTTGGAGTTCCTTACCTTCTTAGTCCATGGTACGCTACCTTAATAGCCATCAAAGGTGCATCCTCCATGAGAGACAGGCCGGCTCACAAGCCATACAAGGGTGAGACAAAAAACATAAAATGGTCCTAAGCCCCAATAGAATCGATATGAGAAATCTGCCCTATAGCACCTAAGATATCCGAGCTATGCAAGTTGTACGTCTACAAACAATTGGAGCATCCAAAGAAGCATCACCTAGTGTGATTGCTCTCCTATGGATTGCACCAGTCACTACCCTCTATAGAGTAATGGACACATGCTATCTAAAATATGCTACAAAGTATGAGAGTGAGAGTGGTACCCCTGGCCTAACATGATATGCTCTTGTGCACTCCTCGACAAAAGTGTCAAATGTTGTGTCCATCACTCCATATAACTCCAAGGCTAGAGGACCAAAGAGGTGACCCCGCTGCATATCCCTATACTTGGAGACCTTGTGCACTATTGTTGCACTCGCTGCACATTCAGGGGGATGGGAAATCACTCCCTCCAAAACTATATTACACGTAGGGTCCGTAACCACAACATCCGCTACTATCACCTGATCATCTTGGACCATGTATAGGTCTGCCTTGACATGTGTCATCTGCAAAGCATACAAGGGCTACTTCCAAACCAAATCCACTCTCTTGTGCCATAGCAAACACTATGTCGCTAATAGCATCATGGGTAGCTATCCTCTTTCCTCCAAAAAGACACCGTGTCATGTAGATCGCTGCTGCATATAGTGTAGAACCGCACTCACGGGTGAGTAATGAAGATGTAGAAGGGTGGACCAAACCAAGGCTGAATCTCATCACTATAGAAAAAGTAGTTGGCGTGATTGACTATTGATTCATATTTCTGCATTTCAAGTTTGATGTCAACATGACAAAATAGACATCAGCAAAGTCAGATCACAAATGCCGGGACCAAAGAACAGCGGATGTTGCACGGGATGGGAAGCAAGGAAGGAGTGGAAACTGGTTTAGCTCAAAGCCCATAAATCTAAGCATAATTTCAAGAACTGTAAACCCCATTCTGGTATATGGGTATAATCTAGAAGTGCAAGGCCCATTAGAATTGTGGAGTGGTGTGGTGTGGATACAGCAGATACTGTATGTCTCCACTGAAACCAAAGCATGTTCCGAGGAACAAGTTTTCCTGCATGTCATAGGAGTGGAGGGTTTATGTTCATTTGCCTCCATTTCGTTCTGACTCAAGGAAACGAATCTGTCTCGAATAGTATGACCTTCCGCTAAAGACTTTAATGATAATGACCAGGTTAGTGATAGTGATGGTGACCGGGTTCCTCAATCCAATTTTCCACACTGACGTTCGCTCGTTAACAAATGTCCTTGAGGGCGTCCAGAATTGGGGACAGAACTGTTGGTAGATCAAATCTTGATTCCTCGTGTTAGAGAAGTAGATATTTTATCATAAACTTCAGAAAGCGTGTTGACCAGCTTTTAACTTTCTTCAAAAAGGAGGCGACCGCGTAGGAAAAATGAAGGATGGGAAGACCCCATCAAGCCGTACAAGGGAGAGAAGAAAAGGTAACATGGGGCTAACCCCACTTTCTTCAAACGGGAAAATAGAAAGAGAACTAGTTCCTGTTTATGGAAATAATTCACAATCTGAACTAATCTTGTAAGTTCGCGACATGCCAGTTTAAACAAATATCTTGCATGTGTAGGGCTTGGTTCTGAATGTATATATATCGACTTCTCCATTTATGTCAAAACATCATCAAGTGCAATGAAATCTGAGAAAACAAGACTTGAATTCTTACATAATAAACTAGCAAAATAGACGTTACGGGATTACAAACACATACCGGGATCGAGTTTTTGCGGAAGTCACAAACATAGTTGCACCAATATGTTTGTTTCCTCTTGCACTCCGCCGAATCATATTTCAAATTTCAAGTTTCATTCCTAGCAAGTACATTAACTTTGGCTATTCCTCATGAAATAATTCCGAAGACTTGTACCTCCAGTTATAACTCAAGTACATTCTTTCCAACAACTTATTGACGATATGTGAGTTAACTCTTAGCTTTGAAGTACGTCTCCTCATATATGTTATCTTAGGAGTTTTTCTTGCAAAGTTTTAAGGTTACTTAAGTAATGTACTTTCTATATTGATGTCTTATATTATTCTGGTTACCTTGACTATACATTTTCAGTTAAATTGAAGTAATATGGATACATATTTCCTTACAAATATTATCTTAAGTTGGTCTCTTGGTGAATGTGATCAATAAAATAATTTTGAAATCAAAGCATTATTTTTTCTGATATATATGATTAACTTGTCATTTTATCCCCAAAAGAAGAGTAAGCTCAAATTGCATCTTTTTGCCAAAAGATGGATTAAAAGCAAGATCACTTAAAACATACATGTCCTAGATATTATGATATTAATCTTTAGAATTCATAATGATGTGATTTATATATGATATAGATAAACACATTCTTGTTCATTGTCAATTCTAGCATAAAGAAATTCAGCTCAACTCCAAGTAGAAGATAGAAGTAACCTTTCGTTTATTCAACACATACTCATTTGAAGGAAGAGGATACATGATGAATTGCAAAAATGGTTAGTAATAAACCAGTTCTTCTGAGAAAATTAGTATGTGAATCCGTATAGTTCAAATAAATAAAGAACTAAATTTTAGGATTTGGTTTAACTGCTTTATCAATAACACATTGGATATATCTATATAATTTTTCTATTGTGGCTATATATATATATATATATATATATATCTCATAATTTTGGAACTGTTAGGCCTTCCAACTTGTTGCAACGCAGTCCTACCGAAAAGAACATATTATAATTTCTTATATACCACAAAGAAGTAAATGACTTGGTTATTTCTAGTGTAGTGACCATATAACAAAAAACGTATATTAAAATTTAGATCAAATTGTTTAGTAATGGGTATATTTAAAAAAGAAAGAAAGAATAAGCTACCAACATAATAAAATATATTTTAAAACTTTGAAGAACTAAAGAGTATTACCAATTTACAAGAACCGTCTAGAGGAGACCATTTCAAGAAACAAAGCACAAACAAACAACTAAACAGAAAAGAAAAACAATGAATATATGTCAAAAGGTTGGAGAATTTAAGTCAATAAAATTTTTGGAAATATTGAGACAAAAAGCATGAGAAAGATGGAAAAAATATAATACATAAAACAAAATGACTGGAATATATATTCATGTACATAACCGTTTTGAAGTATTTTGCTCATCTGGTTTATGTATGAAACGGTGCTAGCTAAGGAGTGCAAACGCTCCCAAATTCATAACAGTTGTTCGACATTCACCATTAATACAAGTTGAATAATAAATAAATAAATAAATTTAATAAAAATAAAAATTTAATTGAAAATAATATATATATAAAATATCTAGAAGATATTTAGAGTCTCTTAGTTTAGAATCAAAGATGATTTTCATCATTTGATTGCTTCCATGCAATCAAGCAAGAAAGAGATTAAAGACTTGTAATTATTTTCGCCATTCATTCTTTATCCCGGTTAGAATGTACTCGTAATGAAAAATCTATTTAATATATTCGTATTCTACAAACTATTTAAATTAAATGATTAAAAACCAATTGACAAATATATGCTAAACTCTCATTTGACATACGAGACGGGATTCCCTCTCTCATCCCAACGCTGAACTGTGTGGACATTCGACTCCAAAGCGCCTCCGTTTCTTTCTCCTGTGTGTGCTGAGATCTTTCTGACAGAGAGAAGGGCTCCTTGGGATGATCGGCGCATATCGTTACTTGTCAACACTCAACGACTGAGCATCTGAGAAACCACTCACTGTCGCATACAGTTGTAAAGCTGGAGTTGTCTATGTTTCTGGTAGTGCTTGTTATTGGTCTGGACCAGAAACAATGCTTAGGACGCTGCGAGTCCTCCGAAATGCATGACAACGACAATCCACAAAGTTGCAGACTTCATGTTGAGAAAGAAGCCTCTGCGTTCTTCATTCTGTGTACGATGCTTCCCCACCTGGCCGATCCTTACGTTGAGTTTTGTGCTTGAGGATGAAATAACTTACTTGAGCGATTCAGTGTAAGGTTGCGGAAATGGACAGGGATGCGCCACTTCAGCTCCTTGGACAGCAAAGGGTGGAGCGTGGATGGATACCAAAATCTGGGTTGGGTTCCACCAACTCTTTTTTGTCAATTTCAGTAACTTTTAAAACACCAACTACTAGGTTGCTAGTTACCAGTGGTTCTCATAAATTTGGGATCATAAATTTAAGATACGAGCAGGATTTGCCGTCAGTGCTTTATTTATTAACAGAGCACAGCAACTTTATAGTCAAAGCTCTGGACTTGCAGAAAAGCCTCCCTGTTACATTGTATGCGCAGACAAGGAAACAACTAGAGCCTCATCCAATTCTCCAAACTGGATTGGACATATTAGAACTTAAGCAACCCCTTTTACATCTCAAGTCAGGAAGAATGCTCAGTATGAAAACGATAGGTTCCTCGACTAACAATACGATTTCTGATCTTCTTCTACCTGTCTGCTATTTTGCTAAAATTCAACTACCAAGTGCTTAACCACGTTACCAAACGTCAAGAGCATCGTGGCAGCGTGGAGCATCAGTGGGGGCATAGTGCTCTGACCCAATCCGGATCTTTCGGCGCAAGTATGATTACAAGTAGTCGGCAAAGCTGGGATAAACTATTGTAGAAGTTACTCCGAATACTGACCCTTTGTGTTTGTATTGAAATTCACACTATCGAATACAAAATACTGATACTTTTCTCCCACTCACCACAAAAGTCCTTATCATATGGGCCCCGCTTGTTCGAATCTACATGTAGTAGGACTACTGTTCATGCCTTTTCTCCCTAGTTTGTTCTAGAGTTTCACATTTCAGACCACAGCAGGTGGGATGAAAGGACTTACTTAACACGTCTCCTCGAGCTTTTAACTCAAAATACTCCACACGCTTGACAGCCTTACGTCGGTGTAGAGTTCGACATTCTGGACCAGATCAGTTGGGACTGAAAGGACTTAACACGCTTCCACGAGTTTATACTTGAAAGCGAGGTTCGTGACCTGCTGTTGGCTGTGGAGTTTCTTCAGAGTTACAATGAGCTTGATTTTCCAGGTGGTTTCGGCCTCTATCCGTCCTCTTTTTGCGATTGTTGACAATATGTGAGGTGAGGTGAGGTGAGGTGAGGTGAGGTGTGAGTAATATTTCTACAGCACCTCAGTGATTTGAGAACTTGATGCATCCTGTGAGAGAGAAAAGAGCCCATTCAATGTGGCTCGTCTTTAGACAGGAAGTTCTCAGTGAGTATGATCGATCTCAGAGCAATTGAAAGATTGCTTTCCTAAGATTGTCTTGGTCAGAAGCTTGAGATTGAGCGGTTCATAGGTGTCTATGACGACATCCAGCTCACATGCCAAGACTCATGCGATGGACTTGCAATACACCAAGTGCACAAAGGTATGTCTTGGCATTCCAGATTCATTTGTACGAGCCGCATCAATTTTCAAACTAGTATAGATGCCCCACTTTCCGTGCCGAAAAGTTAGGGGGCTTTGTGGCTTAGGGTGGCAGAGCTTGTGACCAACCTGAGCGAAAAATGTACGAGTTCTGTTTCGAGAACAATAGAAAGCTTGCTCCACGTCTTGTTTCAATCTAGCACTTGGACTTGTAATTGGTTGCCGAGGATTGTCTGTTATCAATATTCCACCAGTTACCTGCGGAATGGTCTTATCCAACTTGTACATTATAGTCATCAATACACAGTATGCTGAATAGCATAACTTGAACCCACATTCTCCGAACGGCTTCTGCTCCCATTTCTCAAGTATGCTGAATAGCATAGGTACATGCTTCTGCTCCAATTTCTCAAATATGCTGAAAAGCCAGCTGTATCTAGAACAACATCGTCCGTTTTACATTTCCCAGTGACCTCTTCTGATGTTTCCTTTCCTGCACATTAAAATGTAATTTTGAAATGTGCGTGTGTGTCTTCTTGGCAGTCGTGTGACGTGGTGTACCAACTTCACATCCCGAAAAATGGTGCTATCAGTCTAGACATTGTACTATTCCATGGTTTCCAATCAACTGATGACGGGGCTGCGTATCTACGGTGTTGGAGGCGGGAGGAAGATCCCACATGTTCTTTAAACAGTTTGCTCGCTGAAGCTTTTCCCCAAGCGCGTATACTCGCAGTTGTATACGATGCAAGCATCATCGAAAGTGAGAAGAAAGGTCGGATGGATATGTACGCAATCGGAGAGAATCTCATGAGATCACTGATCTCACCCGCAGTGGTGGGTCAAACTTGTTCGGTGGTGCTCGTAGGTCACTCTGTTGGTGGCTTGGTGCTTAAAGAAGTTTGCTTGAGAGCAGACGACTTTGTTGGGAGAGAAAAGCATACGGACGTACATCAGTGTGCATATTTTGCATTTTCTGAGAAACTTGAGAGGAGCATTCTTCTACGCTACGGCCCATTCAGGTTCGCGAATTTCAGGGAAAGGCAAGTCAAAAAGAAAGGGCCCTTGTTTGCATACCTTGAACTGCTCTCTTCAGAAGCAGGGAGAGTGAATGCAAGGTTCGAGACGTTATGTGGAACACAGGGTTGGAAGGTAGCTAGTGTATCTGAAGCCAATGAGACTGATATGCAGACCCTTACTCTAACTCCCCTAAGTATCATAGAAGCTTTATTATTTGTCTTGAATAGTTAGAGGTGTTCCGTACGCGTATTGTGCAGCACGAGTTGGCAATCACACCAAATGGATCTAGTATGTTCAGATATCTGTACTTTGACGGACAGATACGCCAGCATAAATATCATTAGTAGAAAGAGTATGTTGTCTTTTTCTCCAAGGTGAAACGCTGACTTATTCAGTTATACATTACGATAAAGATCATACTACAGAGAGTATTGTATCGAGTGAACCGTTGTTTCGTTGCAAGTCGCTTCCTGTGGGATTGCAGCAGCTGATTTTCATTATTGTTGTTTACAGTTGAAGAGAAAGAAGGTTGGAAGGACACACAGTACAGCCCTTGTGATACAGGAAGCATCTGGTAGACAGGGTATGAAAGACGGATATTTCTGTGTCATTCCTGGAGAAGATCACTTTAGCATCTGCAGACCTAAGGATCGGAAATCGAGCTTTCTGCGGCTGGAAGAATTTTTGAGAGCCATTTGCAAAGAAGAGGTATGCTCTGAGTTGTAGCACAAATCTTCAGAGATGCATTTGAATCACTCATTGGATTTGTTGAGATGCAATAAGCATATTTGTTGCGACAACGACTATCTTTAGCGGGTCAGAGAGTCACAGTCAGTAGTGTCAGACGTGGTTCTGGAACCGGGTTGTTTACAACGGGTTCTGTATTTCATCACGCAATATATGTTGAGAGAATCAGAGAGCTTACATGAAAACCGTCTATTCTATAAGTATATCACAACCAGCAGTTGATATATACGTATATACACCTAAACTTTATGGATTTATCACTATTTTATCATTGTGCATAAAGAACATCTTGGTTACCGATCATATGCAATGAATGAGTTCTGGATCACCCGTTCCTAGAACGGCTTCTTTTCTCATCTACCTATATCACAACCAGCAGTGTTAAGGACTCATGTGTTCATAGAGCATGTTGGGGTATACACATAGTTACTATTATGCCTTTGCTTCAGGTTACATTCTTTTGATAAGTTCACTTGATCTACTTTACGATTTATCAGAATTGAGCATACCTTTCATATGCATTTAATGAGTTGTGGATCACCCGTTCTTAGAACGGCTTCTGCTCTCATCTCCTAATATCCAGTCCACTCACGCTTCGCTCCATTCCACCCATCCTCAACGAAAGCTTTGTGTGTTGCTCCTTGCTCGATGTTTTCTCTGTTAGATGGTCCTCCCCGACTTTCAATTTCAGTTGTTTAATCGGTTGTGTCTTGTCGAATAGTTCTCTGCAGGTGCTACTCATGATATTTTTCAATTATGTCTTTACTTCGGCTTAACTTCTTATTGTTAGTTTCACGAAATTTTCCATTTCCTAAGAGGCAATTCATCTCGATTTGTACACGTTCATGCTTGCATTCAAATGCACTTCATATGCACTTAGTGGGTTTTGGATCCCCTGTTTCCCGAACGGCTTTACTCTCATTTCTATACATCACAACCAGCAGCTGGATTTAAATCAGCGTGTTGAATCAGTAGCTTAACCCGACGAATCGACCAGGTTTTGAGATTCATTAACTTGATTTTATCTGACGTCCCTCAGGAGGAACAGGTTGCAAACCAGCGGCATTTTCTTCAACTACCTGTGGTGATGATAGATGTGCCAGAACGGATAGCCGCCATAGTACACATGCCTCAATTGGAGTCCAGTAAGCCGTCACAATTGGCAGTACAGTTGGTAGGCATGGGCGGTATTGGCAAATCCACCCTCGCTAAACAAGTCCTCATGAACACTCAATTCCACTTTGATTATGTCTGGTTTGTGGAAGTGGGCAAGCAGACGTTGAGTTCCAAAATACTGGAGCGCTTGGTTGCTGATGATCTGTACACAGGGAGAGGAAGGATGCTCGTACGGAACGGTGACGAGTTGTGGATGCTTGTGAAGAATAGTAAAGTCTTGATGGTGTTGGATGACGTTGAGAGTGAAGAGCAAATAAAACTGTTTCTGGAACCAAGTTACTTTGGCGATGGTAGCCGGATGATTGTGACGTCTCGTGTACAGTAGGCAATGCCCGGCTTTGTTACATACGTTGTTCCTTTTCTGTACAATGAAGATGCGGAGAAGCTTTTTAGAGCTCATGTCCATGATGGAGTTCTCCCAAAAATTCCGAATAAACTAGTGAGGAAGGTAGTGTGGATATGTGATGGCTTACCTCTTACTTTGGAGGTCATTTACGAGGTGAAACAGACATCTCAATCTGGAAGGGAGCTGTTGAGAAGTTATGTGCAGCAGAGTCTCTTGGAGGAAGTGTGAATGACAGACTCTGGCAGAAATTGAGATTGAGCTTTGATGGTCTTGGTGCTGCCGAATAAGGAAGATTTCTAGACTTGACGTCGTTTGATATCGATGGTCCATGGCAAAAGCAATATGATTTGGATGTGTTCAAAGCGGCATGGAGACCGAAATCATGAGATCGAGGTTCAGAACCTAGTGGATAGATCGCTGATCCGATTGAGAAGAGACTATGGAGGTGGAGATGGACAACGGGATTGGGAAGTCCATATCCATGCGCAGCTGAGAGATATGGGCCGTAATATTTGTAGGCCTCCAGGTGAGAAACTGAAGCTGTATAGGGGTGTGTGGAAGCAGGACGATACTGAAGAATTGATGATGCAATGCAAGGTAAAAGCGAGAAACTTTTGTCTTTTGAAGTCTCAGTTTTGCAGAATAGATTAGTGACATCGAAGCTTGAGAAAGTTTTTATACTTGATGGAAGTCCATGGTTATTGAGGAAAGTACATTATCTGTTGTGCAGAGAGAAACAGCGGCCACCGACTGATCGCTCGAGACGCTTTGTATGGCGATGTGTCCCGTGGGAGTATCTTAAGCAGCAGTCCCTAGTATCCCGTGGAGTATATTTCCGAGACTGGAGTACTTACGTTTGTTGAGAATGTTGAATATCAAGACTACCAAATCGAATCATAATGTTCGATTTCCTTTGACCCTCACTCTATTACATATGATTAATTGTCACAGAGTACATCGAGAGAATTGCTGGATGTGGACCAGTCGCAAGTGGCCAATTCGAAACGAAGATGTGGAGGGGCTTTACCATTT
The DNA here is from genome assembly GCA_948567375.1 of Lunularia cruciata. Classification (NCBI taxonomy): domain Eukaryota; kingdom Viridiplantae; phylum Streptophyta; class Marchantiopsida; order Lunulariales; family Lunulariaceae; genus Lunularia; species Lunularia cruciata. The sequence goes on along the minus strand of OX419762.1, from coordinate 18,066,793 downwards.
GGCGGTTCTCCTACTAGATGATTGCAAATGTGTTCAAGTTCCTGACAGCTTAGACAGACTCAGAAGCTTGAGGGCTGCTCTTTACCATTTACACTACACAACTTTACAACAGTAGGGCGACTGCGCAGAAACACAAAAGACGAGGCAGAAACACAAAAGACGAGAAGACCCGTCTTTTTTGAGACAAAATAAGTAAAATGGGTTTAAGCCCCGTTTTACAACAAATAGTAATAACTTTTTCTTTTTGTATTTTCCCATCTCTTTCGGGCGATACTCAAGCTGATCGATCTGTGTTCCAAAAATTACTTCTTCGTTTCTTTTACGCACATGATCCCATTTAAATTTAATCAAATCGTATAATTTTATGTAATTTATATTCAAATCAATTAGATTTTTCTCATATGTATGCAAACCCATTGCTATAAATGGTCCTTTGTTCCTCAAGACTGAAGCATCCAACATATTACTGCAATACTCAATTAGGAACTTATAAGATCTTTATCCATGCTAAATATGCTTATCCTTCTGATCTTCGCCCATCTATAGAAGGCACGAGTGACATGTGATCGTTGATTCATATTTTTGCATTTTAACTTTGAATTATAAAAACAATGGACATAAACAATTAAAAACTCACAAGATTCTCAAATCAGATTGAATGTCCATTACCTTCTCAATCAAGCGGCCCTTCAGCCCTGGCCCAGCTGCTAAATTGCTGATTCTTCTGGTACGTTGCCCTCTGTAGCCGGCACCTGTCAAACGACTATTGATTCATATTTCTGAAATGTAGTCGATGGTAGTTTGGGATGCTTGGTATCCTTGTAACTTTTCTCCTTGAGGAGAACGCAAAATAAAATATAATAAATTCAACGATAGGTTCAAGATGGTCAATATCACTATTCCCAAATTCTAGACTATTTGGAGGATTTTGAGCACTTCAAGCATATTATAGGGGCTTTTGTAAGAGCGTTGCATTTAGTGTGATGGCCACTTATCTTGTGAAGTTTGGGAAGGGATTTCATGAGCCATGAACAGATTTAGATTAAAGGAGAAATGTCAAAGATATATCAATTCATACAAGTCTGCACAAGGTATTAAGAACAAGAGCACAAGGAAGGTCTTATGTACAAGGAACTTAAACCCAAATGGAAAACAACAGATGATGAACTAAAACATCTTTGCACACATTTTCATCCTATGGATATGATGTTTGGTAGTAGAGCAAACATTTATCTGCTTGCAATGGTAACACTGGACTTAGGCAATAGGGTGGACATTATTGAATTTTATGACAATGGAGAGGAAATGGAGTCAAGAGTTATACTTGAGCAGGAAGAAGAATATCTTGGAGGACACTCCCACCCACTCCCAAGTCAACAACCGCCCAGTTGAATTCAATCTCCTATACAAAGTGTGCAAGGAGTTGTCAAAGTGTGCAAGGAGAATTTGACACTAATGGTGACTGGTTAGATGCGCAAGAAGAGGAGAACATATCACCACCTTCTGAGTGTGTTCCAGGCTTGCAGTCTAAAATACACAATTATGGTCCCATTGAGGATATTGTAGCACATAAGGAGAAGATAAGAAGGAGAGCACGAGGTGAGTCTTGCAAGAGGAGGAAGGTTGGTAAAGTGCATTCCAAAACGATTCCTCCCATTGTAGCATTCTCTAAAGACATTGCTAGCTATAGAAAATTGAGGAGCAAGACTCGGATGCTAAAGAGATATGATAGAATGGATGCTAAACAGATAGAATAATAAAACCGGAGAAAACCAGCCAAAATTTTACTTAATAAACTACCAAAATAAACATTAGGTGATTACAAACACATAATGGATGAAGGTTTTGCAGAAGTCACAAAAATTATGGCACTAATATGTTTCTTTCCTCTTGCACTTTGCCAAATTATATTTCAAACTTCCGATTTCATTTCTAGGAAGTACATAAACTTTGGATATTCATGTGAAATAAGATTTTGAGGACTTATACCTCCAGTCATAACTTTAAGTACTTTCTTTCATAAAACTTATTGAGAACCTATGACTTAATTTTTAGCTTTGAACTACCTCTCTCCATATATGTTATCTTAGGAGCTTTTCTTTCATCGTGTTGAGGTTACTTTTTAGTTAAGTGTTTTCTATGTTGATATCTTATATTACTTTGGTTACCTTGATAGAAGGTAAATTAAAAAAATTGTGAGTACACATTTTTCAATTAGATTAAAATAATATAGATACATAGACCATTTGTGAGGTGTGTGTTAGAGTAATATTTCTACAGCAGCTCAGTGATTTGAGAACTTGATGCCTCCTGTGAGAAAGAAAAGAGTCCATCCAATGGGGCTCGTCTTTAGACAGGAAGTTATAAGTGAGTATGATCGATCGCAAAGCGATTGAAAGATTGTTTTCATACGATTGTTTGATTAGAAGCTTAAGATTGAGCGGTTCATTGGTGTCTATGACGACATCCAGCTCAAATGCAAAGAGTCATGCGATGGACTTGGAATACACCAAGTGCACAAAGGTATGTCTTGGTATTCCAGACTCAATTGTATGAGCCGCATCAATCTTCAAAATAGTGTAGATGCCCTACTTTACGTGCATCAGCATTAGGGGGCTTTGTGGCTTAGGTTGGCAGAGCTTGTGACCAACCAGAGCCAAAAATGTACGTGAACATAAGATCTGTTATGAGAACAAGAGAGAGCTAGCTCCACTTCTTGTTCCAATCTAACACTCGGACTTGTAATTGGTTACAATAAGCTTGATTTTCCAGTTGGTTTCGGCCTCTATCCGTCTTTTTTTCGCGACTGTTGACAATTTGTGAGGTGAGGTGTGTGTTGAGTAACATTTCTACAGTAGTTAAGTGATTCGAGAACTTGATGCATCCTGTGAGAAAGAAAAAGGTCCATTCAATGTGGCTCGTGTTTAGACACGAAGTTATTAGTGATTATGAGGGAAGTATTCTGTAGCCCTCTTTTCAAAATCTGTAAAATTTTATGAGTTATGGTTGTCCATGATGATCGAAAAGGCCAAGTTGAAATTTGCAACATAGAAAAAATTCAAACCCTGAAATTTTATAGACCCATCCATAAATAACCCTGTTCTTTTTGTGTATGGGACATCCCATAGAAATCTACGTGAGGGTAACGGTATCAGCCTACCTACAGTAATTTCCAAAGGTGAAACTCCCACTGAGATGGGTCAATAGATTTTCCCGAATACTCTATGAAGTGTGTGGGATACAAATAAAATAACTTAAAATGATAATGTTTGAAATCCTATTTGTCCATATTTCTATAGTATTGAAACATCTCTGTTGTCCTCTTATCATACTGCGACATGAGAGTTCACCCAATTGATCAACTAACGGTGCACAATACCCCTTGGGACCACTTGGGAAGGCCTCTCGTTACCATAACACAACACATTACACACTTTACAACGGGTGGTAGTAACTTTTCTTTCTTGTATTTTCCCATCTCTCTGGCGATGCTCAAGCTGTTCAAATTGTGTTCCCAAAAATTACTTCTCTAAGGTGAGATTCATTTCCTTTGCGAACATGATCTAACTTGAATTTAATGAAATTATATAATTTTAGGCAATTTGTATTCAAATCAATGAGATTTTGCTCAACCCATTGCTATATACGGTCCTTTGTTCCTCAAGACTGAAGCATCCAACATATCTACTGTAATAGTCAATTAGGAACTTATAAGATCCTTATCCATGCTAAATATGTTGATCCTTCTGATCTGTCGCCAGCTATAGTAGGCACGAGTGATACGTGATCTTTGATTCATATTTTTGCATTTAAACTTTGAATTATAAGGCAAAGTAGCATAAGCAATTAGAAACGCATAAGATTCTCAAATCAGATTGAATGTCCATTACCTTCCCTATGACAATTGCAACCGGCCATTCAGCTCTGGCACAGCTGCTAAATTGCTGATCCTTCCGGTCCTTTGCCCTCTGTAGCCGGCACGTGTCAAACGTGCCGGCTATTGATTAATATTTCTGCATTTCAACTCTACTTTCAACACGAACAAATAGACATACGCACGAGACTTGTGAAATGACTACGCTAGTCTGATCTTCACGGGGTGAGAAAAGGCATGGACGCGAATTGGTATCGCTCGAAGCCTATAAACCCATAACGTAATCTTGAAAATTGGAAACTCCATTGAAACCCATTATATTTCTGGTACAGGAGTGTCTGTGATAGAGGTACAAGGCTCATTAAAATCGTGGAGTGGTGTGGCTTAGCAGATACTAGGGGTTTCAGGTTTCTGAAAGTAAAGTTTTATGGGTAGAGCATCGAGTACCCATAAACTTTTGGTTTCGGAAAATTTGACTATTCAATAATGAACTAGATGAGATGTCAAGGATTACTTGACATTTAGCTAAACATCTAATTCCACGTGGACACAAAAGAGGAAGTCAACGAAGTGTTGAGTTTTTTAAATGTTCTCCCTTGAGAGAAGCTGGTGACAAAAATGTTGAATGGAGGAAGCCAGAAGTGTTCCAACTTGGATTACTTAGACATTTTTAAACCCTCGGTAAAGCCTTCGTTAAAAGAAGCCTGGAAGCCAGGAGTATCCGGTTATGTTCGTGAGGAATTTAAGAACAAAAGTTTTCTTTAGCTTGTAGAACCCTTTTGGCTTTACAATTTCCGCAAACTTCTTCGGGCCTCCGAGCTCTGCAAAGGCAAAGAAGTCACGTCTTTCCGTAAGCTTCAAGCGCTGAGGAATGCAGTCCTGGACAGCGAAAGCCCATATGAATGGGGAGGCACGAAAATCATTACCAAGCCGGGTAAGCGCGAGAAAATATCACTTGGAATTCCCTGCTTCCAAGACCGTGCAAGTAGCAAGAATAAAAGTGCAAACAAATAGAGGTTATTTATGCAGCTGTCAAAGGTTACTTGGAACCAAATACCCGTCGTTCTCATAATGCACTTATGAATAAGAGCTATTGAAATCTATTGATCCAGGTATATTTTCTGTTACTTTACAATAAAAATAAAATCACTGAGCAAATGAATAGTCAACTGGCTACCTTTTGCCAAAAAATTACGAAGAACTTCTTACCAACTCATCCGTGGGAATTCCTTTCTTGGGGCACCGTATCGCGCGCCGAGTAGCACACACAAAACAAAGATACCAGACCTAAGAGGGTTGGCGATGTAGGATAAAAAAGAAAGTTATTCTCACAATGGACGCATACATCAACCAGTTGAAGCTGCGATTGCACCAGCAGGCGTACCTTGCTGGGAATGGAGATCCTCTACCAAAAAAGCACCTCAAAGCGAAGCAAACCGACGAATGAACTCAATCTTGCGCGGATACGCCAACCGTAGCCCAAATTAGATGGAAATTTATACATGGTACAAAGAATTACCAACTATTACACCAAATTGCAATCATTTCTTGCCGTCATACTTCCCTTGGTGGATGTTCAGATGATAGGTCCGACACACCGGTAATTTTTCCCGGTTGAGTTGGACCATTAGTTTTGTGAAGCCATTCGCATTCGATATAGGAAGGTGCTTCACATGGTGCATTTCCATGTTTTCCTGGTTCCCGCATATAATTAGTTAGTTTCCTGATTCTAGTGGAGAATTCCATTATTTCTTTTATTATTTATTGCAAAACGTAAAACATCCTTTCTCCAGTCAGTTGGGGAATGTAGCCGCCTGCCCGATAGCAGAGACCTTCTCTCTTTTGTCGAGCACGGCGAGCCTGCGGGCATAACCTTTGAAGTTTCAGGGCCAAAGGGCACGAGACCCGAACCCTACGGGCATTCTTGAAGTCAATGTGTAGGACTTGAAAAGAGGGATATTGGTGAGAATATAAAGATTATGGATACTTTATTAATGAAAACCCTACGAAATTTTCTAACTATGCTATGGTAGATTCTGTTATTGCGTTGTTCTATTGGCTTAGTATCCATAATTTTACTCAATCTCTTGGGGAGAGGACAATTTTATTAAGAGTTGGAGGGATATCTGCTATCGATGTTTTGAATCCTTTCTGAAATGTGGAGGATTGAGTATAAGAAAGTTGTTTTGTAGTAGTAGTAACTTTGAAAGATATACTAGTTTCTCTCATGGGTGGTCGGGGTGAGTCCTTTGTGGTCGGTTTGATTGAGAAGCAGTTTCATGATTTAGAGCTGAATGGAGCTGCATAAAAAAAAAAAAAAATTCGATTTTTTCGAGCAGCACTTTGCGACTCGCGGGGCGTCCGATTTACAGCAATGGATGAATTATCAAGAAGCTATATTGTCCGAATTAAAAAAAACAGCATCCCCCCAAAATTATAAGAACTATTTAAGAAATTTCGCTTCTAGGCTCAGGCTCGATTCAGACTAAACCGAAGCTCATGATAAAAGAACCAATTTTGTCTAGTAGCGCGAATAATTTTTATTTTTCTAGTAGCACCCGTTCTGACGTTTACACTGGCTTTATGCGCTTGGGCTGTGATCCCTTTCGATTTTGGGACGGTTTAGTTCTTTGTAACAGGAAGGCGCTCCTTCCACAAGGTTAAACTAAGTAAAAGGGGATAGATGACTATCAGATACCAATCGGTAGTTGAATATGTTGCTGTTTTCTCCACATTCTCGAGGTGATTTTTTAAAATATTAATAATTTTTGGGAAGAAAACTCGACAAAAAACGGGATTGGGGTGTTGACTTTCGAATTTTTTCATGAGCTTTTAGGATTTAAGTAAGTCAGTAAAACCATATTACCCATAAACATTTACGGGTCATGAGAAACATGATCCGTAAAATATTTAAGGTTATGAGTACTCTATCCATAAAAAACATTGAACCTTACAAGTGGACATTTATATTCATTTCCCTTGTAGGGTTTATATTCATTTCCGTTCCATTTCGTTCTGACTCAAGGAAAAGAATCCGTCTCGAGTAGTACAAACCGTCCTCTAAATTCCGAGACTCTAGTGATAGTGACGAGATATCCTCGCTGGTTCTTCAATCCATTTTTCCAATCTGCCTTACAAATGTCCTTGAGGGCATCCAAAACTGGGGACAGGACTGTTGGTAGACTTATAGCTGCTCCACCGTATTAGAGAAGTAAATATTATATTATCATAAACTTCAGACAGCGTGTTGACCAGCTTTTAGCTTTCTTTAATCGGGACAATAAAAAGAGAACTAGTTCCTATTTGTGGAAAGAAAATTCACAATCTGAACTAATTTCGTACGTTCACGACATGCCAGTTTAAACAAATATCTTGCAAGTGTAGGGCTTGGTTCTGAACGTATATATATCAACTTCTCCTTCTAATCTCATAACCTCATCGAAGTGTAATAAAATATGAGAAAACCAGCAGAATCCTTACTACCAAAAGTAAACTAGCAAAAATAGACGTTACGTGATTACAAACACATAATGGATGAAGTTTTTGCAGGGGTCACAAACCAAGTAGCACAAATATATTTCTTTCCTCCTGCAATTTGCCGAATTATATTTCAAACTCCCAGTTTCATTCCTAGCAGATACATGAACTTTGGTTATTTGTATAAAATGAGATTCCGAGGACTTATACCTCCATAACTTAAAGTACATTCTTCCATATTGAGAATCTATGTGTTAATTTTTAGAGTTGGACTATCTCTCTTCGTATATGTTATCTAAGGAGTTTTCCTTTCACGGTTTTAAGGTTACTTCTAAGAAAAGTATTTTCTGTATTGATATCTTATTTCACTTTGGTTACCTTGATCGGAGGTAAATCAATAGATTGTGACTACACATTTATCAATTAGATTGATACAATATGGATACATATTTCGTTACAAATATTATCGTAAGTTGGTCTCTTGGTGAATGTGATGAATAAAATATTGTTGATAGCATAGCATTTCTGTAATTTATTTATTTATTTATCTTGAATATCTATGATTAACTTGCCATTCTACCCCATGAAAAATTTAATATCAAATTGCATCTTTTTGCCATATGATGTGCTAAACACAAGATTACTTAAAACACATGCTAAAATAAACAAAAATTAAACTCAACTTCCATAACAAATAGAAGATAGAAGTCACCTTTGGTTGATTCATTCAGCACATACTCACTTGAGGGAAGAGGATAGACGATGAATTGCAAAATAAACTAGTTAGTAATAAACGAGTTCTTCTCGTGTAATTAGTAAGTGAATAATTATAGTTTAAATGATTAAAGAAATGTTTAGAATGGAACTTTAGAATTGGTTTAATTGCATTACCATTAACACATTAAATATATCCATATAATTATTCTTATAGGGCTATATAGGTCATATGTAGAAAATTATTTTGGATATTATACTAGGCTTTCCAACTTTTGGCAATGCTGTCCTACCAAAAAGAACATAATATAATTTTTTATATATAACACAAAAATAAACAATGACTTGGCTATCTCCAGTGATGACCATATAGCCAAAAAAATATTTTAAAATTCTTATCATAGGTATATTTAATACAAATATCAGGAGAATAAACTGCCAATATAATAAGATCTATTTTATATTTGAGACCTTAACAATACTAAAAATTTTAAAGAGCCATTTAGAGGAGAACATTCTTAAAAACAAAACACAAAAAATAACAAAAAATAAAAAAATCAATGGACATGTGGAAAAGGCTTGGAGAATTTAAACCTATAAAAATTCTCCAAAATTTTGAGAGTGAAATTTTTTAATAAAATTACTTTTAAGTACTTAGGTAAATTTTATAAATTTTAATATAACATTTTATCTTTATATTAATTTTTAGTATTTAAATTATGAATTATTTTGAAATTATAAAATTTATGAAAATAATCACAAAGATGAAAAAGTATAAAATATAGAAAAAAATTATAAAAATATATTTTCATGTTATTTACCTTTTTGAAAATATTATACTAATGTGATTGATGTAAAAAATGGTGCTAGCTAAGGGTTAAGAGGAAAATGGGGCATCAAGCCCTCTAACTATCATTCCATATTACATGTAGTTGGAATAAACTATTGTAGAAGTTACTCCTCTGAATACTGACCCTTTGACATTCACACGCTGAATACAAAATACCTTTCTCCCACGAACCACAAAGTGCTTGCCATATATATATATATATATGTGTGTGTGCAAAGAGTTCGAAGGGTAGAGTGAGCCTGTTTCAACTTGTGGAGGTAGCTATTGGGATAGGAAGTGAATTTTGAGTTATTTCTTGTTGTTCTCTGATTTTTATTAATGGGGTTTATGATGTGCTATTGCGAGAGGTCATGGGGACTGTATCTTCTCCTATGTTTCTTTTAAGGTCTCTTAGTCTCTGAAGATTACAAAGCTTCAGACTCTTGGATAGATGTTTGTGCATTTTGGAGATGAAAAAGAGGTGCAGAGGATTGTGTACTCTATATATTGTTGGCGGCCGTGTTGAATGTGGCGACGTGCAAGGATACAAACAAATACATATTCCTCATGATCATTGATAGGGATAAGAGGAGTGTGAAGTTGGACAAAAGAGGAAAAAAACAATGGATTAGGAACAAAACATTTTAACTTGGAAATATGAAAGACAAGGTAGATTTGCATATGGGCAAGGCAAGTCGATACGCAACATGAAAAATAATTTGGGTGACTTGTCCAATTAGAAGCAAGTTTATGTATGAGTATCAAGTGGGAGGAGTAGGTTACTAGAGGAGAGCATGACCTTATCATTGAGTTGAAAGGTGAAATCATGATGATTGTGGTCTGAATATTGTTTTTGCAATTTTGAGCAACAAAGAAATGAGATTTGACTTGTTTGGGGGATTGGGATATGGTTTTCAAGAAGATGGAAGTATGGGTGACATGAAATGGACAAGGTGGAAGAAGAGAATCTGGAACAAGTGGATCTTGGCTAAAATTAAGGAAGAAATGAGAAAATCCGATACTTGCTTGTTTGGAATTATTGTAGATAAACTCAACAATTCCAATTGGTATAGTGAAAAATGACAAAGGCACAAAGTATATCTTCCAATGTATAATTTTCATGTTTGGTTTGTCTACCAGTTTGAGGATGATAGGCCATCGACAAAGAAAGCCTGGTGCCAAGTATTTGGAAAAGTGCTTGGCAAAGTTTTCCAATGAATCAAGGATCATAGTCAAAGATGAGTACACAAAGTATCCTATGATGCTTGAAGATATTGTCAAAGTAGATCTAAGCTAATGTTGGAGCACCCATGGTATCAAAGGTTGGTGCCAAATAGATTTGCTTACTAAGTTTATTTATACACACCACTATTGTTGTGTGACCTTGCTTTGTTGTGGTCAAGGATGTGATGAGATCTAAACTTATGTGTTTCCATCAAGGAGATGGAATGGGGAGTGGTTGAAGGATTCCACTTAGTTTCTAATTGTTGGCCTTGTTGCATTGGTATTTCTCATAAGATTAGACAAGCTTGCAAACATCTTATACCATGTTGGGCCACCACCATTGGCATTGTAGGGTACCTAAGGTCTTGTCCACACCCATGTGACCAATGATTGGTAAGTCATGGGCTTCTTGAGGGTACACATGTCAAATATCACCTTGGCTGAATCATAGATCCAATTCTCACAATATAGAAGGCCTTCATCAAAAGATAAAGTGTTATATTCCTTGTCACATGCTGCAAGATGACCTTGTACCATTCGAAAGGAGAGATCATGTTGTAAAGTTGTCATAAACTTGGTTTGGGATTTGGAGTCAACTGACATCGTCATAATTACCATCATGATGAGACAAAGAGACTTCAAATCAGGAATTGTTATAGGGCATCAAGGATGGCATGGAAGTGACTAGGTTTTTATTCAAGTTTGAGATCAAACAATTATAGTTGTTTCTCCCATTGATTATGTCTCATGTGCTCCAAATTTAATATCTACAACAAGGGTTTGTGATCAATTTATATGATCACTTGTTTTCCCAAGAGATAATGACTCATACCCTAGTGGCATATACCATTGCTAGTTGTTCCCAATCTTGAACAGAGTAATTCCTTTTTGTGATGTTAGTCAGCATGACACAAAGGCAATGGGATGTAACCCATCTGGAAATTCCTACCTACTACAACATGGCTCCAATGGCAAAGTTAGAAGCATTGAAATAAACCACACCAAGTAGTTGAGTATCATATGGTTGAAGAATAGGTCTTGAAGATACCATATGTTTCAGTTTTTGGAATGCTTCTTTGTGCTTGGTGGTCCACTGAAAGCTTGAGATCTTCCCCAAGATGTTGGTCAATGGTGCAACCACATGAGCATAGTAGTGGATGAACCATCGATAAAAGCTTACCGATCCATTAAATACATGAAATTTTGTGGTATCTTTTGAAGTAGGCCAATCAGTAATGGCCTTGATTTTCTACTCTTCCATCTTGATCTGCTTTGATGAGATCTTATGACCCAATAAGGTAACTTCCTTCTACCACTTTGACTTCTTATAGTAAAACTTCCATTGAACGTAATTATTGTAGGACTTCTTGTATGTAATTTGCATGTTCTACCTCCATCTTGCTATAAATTAAGATATCATCCAAGGATACTATCGAGTATTGATCCAATAGCCCATCCAACACCTAATGCATCTAATCATGAAGATTGTTAGAGCATTAATGAGCCCAAAAGATAGAACTCTCTATATTCAAAATGCACATACCTTGTGCAAAAGGTAATCTTTTGCACATCCTCTCTATCAAAGGGAGTTTTCCAATAGCTACTTTTGAGATCCAACTTGGAGAATTATTGTGCTTCACTCAATTAATTGAGAAAGTCATCAATTTGAGGCAAGGGATATGCATTCTTCATTGTTTGTTTATTAAAGCCCCAATAATCAATACAAAAGCAAAGTACTCCATCCTTCTTTGGAACAAATAGTACTAGTGCTCCCCAAGAAGATGTACTATATCATATGAAATCTTTCTCCAACAACTCTATTAGTGTTGTTCAAAGCTCATCTAACTTCTTTGGTGAGAGTTGATATATTTTTCTACTCAATAGAATACTTCTTTGCAATAACTCAATCTTGAAGGGCATACCACAATTGGAGTATAATCCCTTTGGTAGATCATCTAGAAATGCATATGAAGACTCCAAAACTATTTGATCTAACCACTGCTTGAAGAGGCTTTTGGCACTCCTTAGATTCTACATGCAAAATTGGCTTGATCTACATCGCAAAAATATATTTATCTCCTCCAAAGTTTGTTCTATGGTTGGCTTCTTCCCATTTTGGGACTTATTTTCCTTCAAAGCCTACTCTATGGTTGCTTTCTTGAAAAACTTCACATCTTGGGACTGACTATTCTTAGGTGTTTTACTCAAAAAATGTCAAATAACCTAATTGGAATTCCTATCTTGGTGTTGTACTTGAATTTGTCATCGGATCTAATCAAATTGAATCTTATGACATTTAAGCCAAAGTAGACCTACAATGACACCATAGTGTAGAGGTACCATTATAAATCTCATACATTCCAAATACTCTTTCCTAATCTTGAATGTAACACAAGGTGAGGTTCATAATGCAAAACCTTTTCTACATCCACCACCATCAATCTACTTCCAATTACTGGTTTGATAAGAAAACTCAATTCTTTTACTAATTGCATAAACATACAATTCTTTGAACTTTCAAAATCAACCAAAATCCTATAACCACAATCAGATATCATACTTGTCAAGTGAAGTAAACTTGCATAGGTCAAGTCTTCAATCCCATTAGAACTAATCAAGTTCCCAATAGGCATCTCAAAATCTCTTATTGGGATTTCTTATTTTCTTGAAGTTGTCATAACTAAGGAATCAAAAAGCTCAACCAACTACATGGCTTGTTCCACTTAGTAGCCTTGAAGTAACATTCACAATCAAATACAAAATTCTCCACCATACTCAAGAGATTTTTGCCATTAAATACCTTGGGTTTTGGAAATTGGATTTGCTCTTCCACTTCTCAAAATAATGCTCTCTCTATGTGCTCTTGTCATTGATGGTCTCATTCTTCTAACAATCTAGTAAGGTGTTTGATTTGTTACTACATAGCGATGATAACTTCAAACATTGCCGCCATGGTTACTAATCTATCAAACTACATACAATTTATCTAAATTAACATGTAGATGCAACAAGTTCACCATTCTCCATAAGTTACAATTGCAAGTACAAAGTATTCATCGGACAAGATGATCATATTCAAAAAAAAAAAATCTAAAGCATGAGGTGATGAATTGCATGAAATGATGTTTGGATATGAAAATCCAAATGGTTTGGTGAAAATAGATTTGGTGGTCCATAAATTCCATCCATCTCATTCCTACTCTAATACCAATGTAAACGACAAAGACCAAAGAAAGAAATAGCAACATAAAATATCAAAGTGGAAAATCACATTGGGACACTTGGGTGAGAGAAATTCCAAATGCCTAACATGAGCTTACATTTTGGTATTCACAGAGAAGTATAGAAGGCTCTTGAGAAGCTTCCTAAAAGCCGCCTACTTGGATTGCAAACCAAGTTACTAAAGAAGTTTCTCAAGAAGCTTCCTCCTAGAAGTCACCTACTTGGCGTATAAGCTAAGTTAGCCAAGAAATGTTTTTCTAGAAGTCACTTACTTGGCGTGCAAGCTAAGCTAGCCATGAAGTTTCTCAAGAAGCTTCCTCCTCGATATACATATTACACAACACTTAGAAGGTACTAAGTAGTTTTCTAGATGCCTTTAGAATATTCTTGGCTAATTTAGCATATTTGCTACTTTGTTAACCTCGATTAACTCATTGGTAAGCTCCATATTGTTACAACCTTGTTAGTATCTCCAAGCTTGGTTGGTTGTTGGTGTATTTAATCTTGGTCCTAAATTTCCTTGAGAGTGATCATGTGTAGAATCCTTGTGCGAGTTGATGTAGATTTGGTAGTGAGGAAAATGGTATGCAGAAGCATTGGCCAAATTTTTGAGAATTTAGTCAATTTGAGACAATGGGTGTTTGATCTTGGAGGTGAAATTATTATCAATTTGGTACAAATTGAGCTCAAAGTGCAATATTGGAGGTGGATTTGGGAACACATCCTCTCAAATTAGGGATTTGGAGATCCCTATCCTCTCAATTTGGCCCGAGTTGAGAGTAAGTGGAGGATTTGGTGGTTAGTCAACTGTACAGGAGATGCATTAGACTGATGGAGGTTGCCCAAATTGCCCTAGCTTGTGCTCATGTTGGTGATTGGCCAGATTTGGAGAAAATTTAGATTGGCAAGAAGAAAGGACTCATTTGGCTTAATTTCAATGTTTAGAGGCTTTGAGGCACAAGGCTATGGGCTAGAGAGGCTACAAAGGCCAGCTTGAGGCTAACAAGTTTAGATGAGTTTTTAGTCACTATGTGGCAAAATATGCTCACCCTTTTAGATTATGCACAATAGGATTTGAATCTTATATCTCTGGTTCAAAGACAAGTGCCCTAGCTATCCTGTCCAACTTCACTTGTTGTCCTAGTGATTGGTCTGTTGATACTTATTGCACATGTAACTTTAGCTAGGAAAGGCAGTTTAATCTCATCCTTGGTGATCTTGGTAGCTTAAGAGTAGGTAGACACTCTTATCATATCAAATGCCAAATGGTGACAAAGTTAATCTTATGTTGATTTATAAGATGTAGAGTTTTTTTTAGACTTCTTGTACTCTCTCTATTTTTTGCTTCTTATTTATGCACCATGTTTATATGAGGTGCCTTGACTTTTAGAGTGTTAGAACTCTTATGTGCTCTTGGTAGTGAGGCTAGAGTGATGACTAACTAGACTATTTATGTTTATCTTCAATGAGGCAAGAAGTGATGATCTACAGACCATGAGAGTGCATTTTATGATTGTAGATTACATGTCATCCTTTCCTCTAATGTAGTTGTCATAGTCAGAGCTGCATTAGTGAGTGGTGGTTACGATTACGGTTTGAATTACATTATCACATTGGATCTTTTTTGGGACTCTAGAGTAGATATCATTGCAATACACAATGCCTTTACACGGAGTGGCACTTGATATCAACATGTATCTCAAGTCCCCATGAAGGAGTAGATTGATTCTAATATGGAGTTTGATATAGAAGTTGATTTAGTTAAGAGTGCACTTGGTGTATTTGTATTATTTTTGTAGGACATGGATGAAATTTAGAAGGCCTCCATAGGTCTCAAGCACTCTTTAGTACAATGGATATCATTGAGTTGGATGACTTTATCCAAAAGTTTGATAGTTGGTGTGATTTGTAGTAGATGTAGAACTTGACTTTGTTCACATCCTTCATGGCATGGAAAGTGTTGTTTTAGCACTTGGAAGGTTTGTTGATAGATGATTACCATGAGTTAAAGAGAGTTCACTTGGAGGAGATCAAGTTATGGAGATAATATTGGTAACCAAATTATATCTCAATTCATTTAGGCTCAATTGCTAAGGGTATCTTGGTAGTACCACAAGTTCTAACTCTAGTAGCAGTGGTGGATCTAGTGGAGGTGTGAGTTTTTGAGATGGTGCTACTACAAGTGGAGGTACCACTATAGGAGGTGGTGTAGTAATGAGGTTTAACCCCATAGTGGAGTTCTTCCAATGCTTGAGGTAGAATTACTAAGGAGTGCGGATTGACAAGTTGAGGGAGTTGCAAGAGTTCCAATGAAAGACTAGAGAGAGCCTACAAAAGCCAAACAATTGCATGAGATGGTTGATTAGTTTCACTCAAGGAGTTATTAAGGCCCAAGTAGTCCTATTTTGGTACGGGGTCTTGAACAAGGAATTACAACATAGAGTACATGATGCTACATTGTTATAGGCTATTTCACCTATTTTGGCAATGGTCTTTATTTTGGCTAAGAGCATTGAGCTAAACATGGTGGAGGAGAGAGTGATGACATCAAGATTTGGTAAGGAGACCTCATCTACAACCATTACTACTTATAGAATGCATTAGAGTGCACCACATCATGTTGGCTTCCAATGATAGAGTGGATAGTCCTATGGATCAAGTGGAGTGCTTAGTGTAGCTAGACCCTTACCTTCAAGTCAACAACAACCAATGAGTGGTGGTGTTGCTTGTTGGACTTGTGGTAGAACTCACTACAAGAGAAAGTGCACTAAGGGTAGTGGACATGATACCTCTAGTGCATCACAACCAACATAAAAACAATATGACCATTGCCATAGATTTGGTCATGCTAATGATTGATGCTTTGACTTTCACCCAGAGTTGTGGAGTACTAGAATTATTATAATATTCCAAGGACAAGAAAACCTCCAAGTGAAACACAAGGGAGGAAACAAAAAACTTTAACACTCAATACTTTGATGCTCCAAAGGAACACTTTTTCTTTCATATACAGCAAAGAGGATCCACTCAAAGGAAGCTCCACCCTTGGATAGGATACTTGGATTGGTGACATGCTAACAAGCTCCACTCTTAGGGTAGTTGTATGGATGGCATGTCAGTTCTTGTCCTATTTGGTTGGTCAAACAAGTTTAACCGAAGAGGATCTTTAGAGAATCTTCTTATAGGAAGCTCAAAATTGCATGGGTGAAGTATTATTGGAAAGCTCTTGATGAGGCAAAGAATGGGGAGAAAAAAAAAACCCATTTCTTGGGAGGGGGAGAATATATCCAATTTTGAGGCATAATCCATCCATTTAGGCCTCCAAAATTGGCTCTAAAGTTTTTAGGTTGTTTTTGGCTCCTTTCTTATTAGTGGAAATACTCTTTTTGTGATATTTTTGTGTGATCTATTTAGTCCATTATATATAACATCTTTTCAGATATAAGCAAGCCAATTTCTATCTCTAGATAATATGTCTAACTATTGGTATTACAAACCTTCCCCTTTTAAGATGCAACGTCTTCATTGCAAAATTATTGCTCAAAAGATTACAATAACATTGGTGCATGGATCTAAGTTGGTTGATGTCTCCCATGTTGCCTCATACAATGTGTACATTTTCCAATGTAAAAATAATTCCATATGGAGGTGGCGGTTACCATGGATGCATTTTTGGAGAATGCATCAACTTCATATTCCTTTGTGCCATCAATGAGTGTTGGACAAGATCTAACTTCTTGTATGGAACAAAAGTAGGGTGGTTGAGGTGCATATTTGCATAGTAAAGAAATATGGAACCTAGGATGGATCTTCATGTGTGGTGGTAGCTTGAGGTGATATGCTACTATGCCGGTTTGATGAAAGATAGGAAAGGGCCCAATTAAATGAGGTATGAGCTAACAAGGGCCAACTAACATGAGGTTAGTTATAGATTTCCAAATTTGATCCTCAACATTGAACTCCATGTGCTGGCAATGTGCATCTTCATATTACTTTTATTGATTTTGGTGATCTATAATCTATGCTTTGTGTTTTACACACCATGTTGGATTCTAGAAACAAAAGTGTTGATAACATCAACCTTGGTAATCACATGGTAGGTCTTCATCAAGCTCAAAGGTGCAAAAGGATGCTCTTTATACATGAGGAAAAATGTCATGACCTACGTGGATACATTCATTGAATTGTTGTTGGCAAATTCCACTAGTGGAAGTAAGGTGTCTCACCTCTCTTGCTCATCTAAGATGAAGCCTTGGATTATGTTCTCAATAATGTGATTAGCCTCCTCTATTTGTCCATTGATTTGTGGATAGTAAGCCATGGATGGCCAGTTTGGTTTTGAAGATTCTAAAGAGTATTCTCCAAAATAAACTAGTGAATTGAGTGCCTCTATCAATGATAAACACTCAAGACAAGCCATAGTGAAAAAGGAATATAGCTAAGTACAATTGAGCTATTGTGGAGAAGTTACATCCTTGGTAATAGGATGCACATGAATCATTTTGTTGAGTCGATCATCAAAGACTACAATGGAGTCAAACCCTGAGGTGGTTTTGGGCAATTCACAAACCATATCCATTTTTACTTGTAACCAATGTTGTGTAGAAGTAGGGAGAGGTTGCACAAGTCCTATGAGAGCTTGATTAGCAACTGTATTTTGTTGATAGAGTAGGTAGCTTCAAACATACTTTGTCACATTGTTGTTCATCTTGGACAGATAGGAATAGTATTTGACTACATCTAAGGTATTGTCCACTCCAACATGACTTACAATGGCAAAATCATGACATTTTGCTAAAATTGTGGTTCTTATGTTTATGGCATCTAAAATCCATAGCTTACCATAACAAAAGGTGAGTCCTTACGGGACAAGATAAACTTTTAGATGATTGAGCTCCTACAATCTATGGGTCAATTTTTGCACTAGCAAGAATCCTTGGTCACATTGTAGGTTCATCTTGACCTCTACCACTAACTTTTTTGCCATCAGTATTTGGGTGAATGCAGCTACAAGTTGCTTCTTGTCTTCCATATATGTGATCATCATGTTCAACCATTGTCTCCACACTGCCCATCAAATCTATTAATGAGATAGATATTTTTGTGCCTTGAGATATGCTAGAGATTTGTGATTTGTCTTGTGAGCTGGTTTGTCTCTCACTCAAGATGAACCTCCAATGGCTATTATGGTAAAATGTCATGGACTAAGAAGGCAAGGAATCTCAATTCCATCATACTCCTCCAAGTCCAACACTCCTAGACTCAAACCATTTCTCACTAGAGAACTCAATGAGAGAGATATATATAGTTGTTAATGAAAGTATGAAAAGTACTCCTCACTCCTAGTTTATATGTTTTTGAAGTAGTTATGTACCCAAGTTCCTAATTATTGAAGTAACTCAAGTTACTAAGCTAAAAGTCAAATAAAATCAAAAGTCTAAAGGAATATCCATATTCATATGAACATTTCACTAAGCATGTGATGCTATCTTGACCAAACCACTAAGTCAAGTATTACTAACCTGGATTATCCTTGGATTACAGAAGAATCCAAAGCAAAAAGGCTTGTGGGACCAAAGACTTCTCGACTCTTTACTCAAAACCAAACTTTTAAGAATAATACCAAGTCAATACACTAGAATCTGAAATAATGGTGCTCATCTTTTCCATTTCTTCTAAAGTAAAGTGTCATCTATTGTAGCTATAACTAACTTTAGCTAATCATGATAAATGTAGAACTATCTTTTATCTCTGTATAAATAATATCTCTCAAACACTTGTAATACCAAACTTAATATTACAATAGCAAGTACATGTAGAAATGATTGTTATAACCTTCACTACAAATGCCTTCTCACCAAGGTAGTGCTTCCAATGCTTGGTTGCAAGGATAATGGTCAACTCTTCTCATTTGTTGATGTGATAATTGTGTTCTATCGGTAATAGCTTTTAAGAAAAATATGCAATTGGGTGTCATTCATCATTCCATTCTTATTGTAAGACTGATCATATTGTGATGCTTGATGCATCTATAGTCAACTTGATTGGACATTTTGGGTATACTATTTCAAGATTAGTGCATGTATTAATGTGTCTTTCAATTCCGAAAAGGCAAATTCTTGTGTGATTCCCCATATCAACTTCTTCTCCTTGCCAAGTTGTGTCATTAGAGATTGTGCAACCTTGCAAAAGTCCTTGATAAATTGATAATAAAACACTCATCAATCAAAGAAACTCTTGGGCTGAGTGTGATCTTCTAGAGTACTCCATTTTTGAATTATCTCTATTTTATCTATTAACATATGGATACCTTCTCCACTTACTCTATGTCCCAAGTAGTCTAATTCGAACTTGCAAAACTTGCACTTTGAGATTTTGGCATACAACTAATTTTGTTGCAAAATTTAGAAGACTTCTTGTAGATGTTGCTTGTGCTCCATCATTATCCTATTGTAGACTAAGATGTCATCCAAGAAAATTATAACATATCTATCCAAATATGGATGAAACATATCATTCATCAAATTCATGAAAGTGATTGGTGTGCTAGTGAGGCCAAACGGCGTCACTAGGTACTCAAAGCAACCATACCTTATTTGAAAGACAATTTTGTGTATGTATTCCTTTGCAATCCTGATTTGGTTGTAACCGCTCCATAGATCAAGTTTGATGAAGTGCTTTGCCCCGTCGAGTTGATCAAACATGTCATCCATGCAAGGTCATGGATATTTTTGCTTTATTTTTGTTGATTTAGTCTTTGGTAGTCAATGCACATGTGCGGTATCCCATCCTTCTTCTTCACAAACAAGACAAGAGCGCAACATGGTGATATGTTGGGTTGGATAAAATCTTTCTGTAGCATATCTTCAATTTGAGCCATACACTCCTCTAACTCATGAGGTGATAATTGATATGAGGCCTTACAAAAAGGTATCTTCCCATGACGTATCTTGATTTTATAATCTTCTTTTTTGTGTGTGGTAATCTAGAGGGTAAATTATTTGGAAGGACATCTTGAAACTCATTGACCACATTATTCAATTTCTCAAGAATTTATCCATTGAGTTTTGCACTTTGGATTTCTTTTATTAGACCATTAAACATCTATCTATCTTATTGATAGATGTGATCCTTATGACATAAAAAGACAATTTTTTAATCTCGATGATTTTCCATTGGCTAGTTCTCACTATTTTATTTCTCCACTTGATAATGGTATTATAGTGTTCCATCCATGATATGACTAAGATTATATATAATGAGCTAACCATATCATTCATCACTCAATTACTTCTTGATACTTTTCTATAGAGAATGTTATTTTTCTAAATAATAACTCAATCCTCTCTATTTGGTTATTAGATAATTTTATTTCATCATTTTCATTATTCTCCAATTCCATCTCTAATACTATTATAATAAAACAAGATAAAAATAAATTATTATTTTTTAGGTTTATCAATAATTTCACTTGATTATTTTTTAGTATTTTATTATAACAAGTAATTGTGTGTTTATTTTCTCTCACCTTTGCACACTTATACTCTTCTTCCTCTTGTTTTTACTTTTCTCCATGAGCCAATAAGACCACAAAGTATATTTATTAATAATTTTTGTTTTTTAATGTGATTGACATTCTCTTCTTGAAGTTGTCTCTCCATGCTTTTCAAAGATTGTTTGCATGGAAGCGCAAACTTATGCACCTTTGTTTGTGTGGTATTCGAAGTGAACTTCAAAGTTAGAGTAGGAGCTTTAGGAGTGTAAATGTGGAATTTTCGAGTACCTGGTCGCTAAAACGCTCTGAATTTACGTAAATGTGATCACTCACTTTGGAGCTAAGTGAGCCAGTAATAAGTTGTGGAGGAACCGAAGTTCATGACACGAGGGCTGATAATTGCCCCTCTTCGTTAGTTTTGCAAACGGAGCTCTCAATGTCCAACAAGAAGAGACAAGTTGTGATTGCTCCTCTTTGCAAATCTTTAGAAAGGGAGTTTTGTACCCTGGGTCGGATTCTGTATAGGATCTCCCAATCTTCTTCTGTACTGACTGTCACGAGAACTCTTAGATTACTTGAAACAGACAGGAGTATTATACAGGCTCGGATCATGAACTGCGGAGCTCCACCTCGAAAGGCAAGTGTTGGAGTCCATAACTTAAGTGTCTAACTTATCGAATTACTACTGCCTACATCTACATAGAAACCACTATGGGTATCTTCTGGGACTGGATCGTTTCCAACTAGATCATGTACACTTCGAAGCACTTTTTGAAGTTCAAATAGCATCCCTCCGTTGGACGTAAGACCAGTTTGGGAATCAATTCAGGGATCACTTGTCAAACTGCCCAGCACATGTACAACATGTGCCATCAACATGACTCTCCGAAGTGGTTAAAGAATTTATCCATCCTTCCAGAGCACCTAGAAATTCCATCATCTGCTTCCGATTGGTCTCAATCTTACTTAGATACCGCAAAGCGCCAACCACTGCCTCCTGATTGATTTGAGTCTCAGAACCATCCTCTCATAGGAACAAACGCGAGCAGCTGCGATACACCTCCAGGAACCTGTTCGATTTCCTTGCCCCCTTCCATACCAATTGCCAGATTCCCTATGGTGTGAAAGACGTGCTCAGGAAACTTGGAGCTCTTCCGGACTGATAAGGACCTCACCAATCCCAGAACAGCACCCGAGAAATCCGTGATTTGTTTACAATTGGCCTTCATCCAGCTTTTATTGTCGCAATGCGAACACCACTCTTTCTTGATATTAAATCTCAAGACTTCCGTCCTCTCGCAGAAACAACGTGAGCAACAGCAAGATAGCCCCAGAAACCTCTCCTCTATCCTTTGCATCTTCCACACCACTTGCCAGATTTCGCTATGGTATACAGGACGTGCACAAGGAACTTGGAGCTCTTCCAGACTGATAAGGACCTCACCAATCCCTGAACAGCACCCGGGACCCGCATAATTTGTTTAAGATTGGTCTCAATAGAACTTAACTTCTGCAAAGCGCGGACAACTCCCTCTTGAATTTCACGGCTCTCGAGACATCCATCCTCTCGTAGAAACAAAGAAAGCAACTGCGAAATAGCTCCAGGAACCTCTCCTATTTCCTTCCTACCTTTCACGCCCATTGCCAGATTCCCTAGAGTGTACAAAACGTGCACAAGAAAATTGGAGCTCTTCCGGACTGACAATGACCTCACCAATACCTGAACAGCACCCGGGAACTCCATGATTTCTTTACGATTGGGCTCATTGTCAGCTAGATTCCGCAAAGCAAACACCACTCCTTCTTGATCTTCGATCTCAAGACTTCCATCTTCTTGTAGAAACATTGTGAGCACCTGCGAAATGGCTCCAGGAATCTCTCCTATTTCCTTTCCACCTTTCACGCCCATTGCCAGATTCCCTAGAGTGCACAAAACGAACCCAAGGAACTTGGAGCTCTTTCGGACTGACAAGGACGTCACCAATCCCTGAACAGCACCAGGGAACTCCATAATTTGCTTACGATTGGGCTCATAATCAGCTAAATTCCGCAAAACAAACACCACTCCTTCTTGATGGTCGATCTCAAGACTTACATCTTCTTGAAGAAACATTGTGAGCAGCTGCGAAATAGCTCCAGGGATCTCTCCTATTTCCTTTCCACCTTCCACGCCCATTGCCAGATTCCCTAGAGTGTACAAAACGCGCACAAGGAACTCGGAGCTCTTTGGGACTGACAAGGACGTCACAAATCCCTGAACAGCACCCGCAAACTCCATGATTTAATTACGATTGGGCACATGAAGAGATAAATTCCGCAAAGCGAACACCACTCCTTCTCGAATTTCGATCTCAAGACTTCCATCTTCTTGTAGAAACATTGTGAGCAGCTGCGAAATACCTTCAGGAATCTCTCCTATTTCCTTTCCACCTTCCACGCCCATTGCCAGATTCCCTAGAGTGTACAAAACACGCACAAGGAACTCGGAGCTCTTCCGGACTGACAACGACCTCACCAATCCCTGAACAGCACCCGCAAACTCCATGATTTAATTACGATTGGGCACATGACGTGATAAATTCCGCAAAGCGAACACCACTGCTTTTTGAATTCCGATTTCGAGACTTCCATCTTCTTGTACAAACATTGTGAGTAGCCGCGAAATAGCTCCAGGAAGCTCTCCTATGTCCTTTCCACCTTCCACGCCAATTGCCAGATTCCCTAGAGTGTACAAAACGTGCACAAGGAACTTGGAGCTCTTCCGGACTGCCAAGGACATCACCAATCCCTGAAGAGCACCAGGGAACTCCATGATTTTCTTACGATTGAGCTCATGAAGAGCTAAATTCCGCACAACAAACACCAGACGTTCTTGAATTCCGAGCTCAAGACTTCCTTCTTCGTGTAGAAACATTGTGAGCAGCTGCGGAATAGCTTCAGGAATCTCTCCTATTTCCTCCCTACCTTCCACGCCCATTGCTAGTCTCCCTACAGTGTGCAAAACGAAGTCAAGGAACTTGGAGCTGTTTCGGACTGACAAGGACGTCACCAATCCCTGAACAGCACCCGCAAACTCCATGATTTGTTTACGATTCGGCGCATGAAGAGATAAATTTCGCAAAGCAAACACCACTCCTTCTTGAATTCCGATCTCGTGACTTCCATCTTCTTGTAGAAACATTGTGAGCAGCTGCGAAATAGCTCCAGGAATCTCTCCTATTTCCTTTCCACCTTTCACGCCAATTGCCAGATTCCCTAGAGTGTACAAAACGGACTCAAGGAAGTTGGGGCACTTTCGAACTGACAAAGACCTCACCAATCCCTGAACAGCACCCGGGAACTCCATGATTTTCTTACGATTGGGCTCATGAAGAGATAACTTCCGCAAAGCAAACACCAGTTGTTCATGAATTCCGATCTCGAGACTTCCTTCTTCTTGTAGAAACATTGTGAGCAGCTGCGGAAAAGCTTCAGGAATCTCTCCTATTTCCTCCCTACCTTCCACGTCAATTGCCAGTCTCCCTACAGTGTGCAAAACCAACTCAAGGAACTTGAAGCTCCTTCGGACTGACAAGGACCTCACCAATCCCTGAACAGCACCCGCGAACTCCATGATTTGTTTACGATTGGGCACATGAAGAGATAAATTGCGCAAAGCGAACACCACTCCGTCTTGAATTCCGATCTCGAGACTTCCATCTTGTTGAAGAAACATTGTGAGCAGCTGCGAAATAGCTCCAGGAATCTCTCCTATTTCCTTTCCACCTTCCACGCCAATTGCCAGATTCCCTAGAGTGTACAGAACCTGCACAAGGAACTCGGAGCTTCTCCGGGAGCTGTTTCGGACTGACAAGGACCTCACGAATCCCTGAACAGCACCGGCGAACTCCATGATTTGTTTACGATTGGGCTCATGAAGAGATAAATTTCGCAAAGCAAACACCACTGCTTCTTGAATTCCGATCTCGAGACTTCGATCTTGTTGTAGAAACATTGTGAGCAGCTGCGGAATAGCTCCAGGAATCTCTCCTATTTCTTTTCCACCTTCCACGCCAATTGCGAGATTGCCTAGAGTGTACACAACGAACTTAAGGAATCGGGAGCACTTTTGGATTGACAAAGACCTCACCAGTCCCTGAACAGCACCAGGGAACTCCATGATTTTTTTACGATTGGGCTCATGAAGAGATAAATTCTTCAACGTAAACACCAGTTGTTGTAGAATTTCGATCTCGAGACTTCCATCTTCTTGTAGAAACATTGTGAGCAGCTGCGAAATAGCTTCGGGAATCTCTCCTATTTCCTCCCTACCTTCCACGAGAATTGTCAGAGTCCCTACAGTGTGCAAAACCAACTCAAGGAACTTGGAGCTCTTCCGGACTGACAAGGACCTGACCAATCCCTGAACAGCACCCGGGAACTCCATGATTTGTTTAAGGTTGGTCTCATGAAAAGATAAAGTCCGCAAAGCGAACACCACTCCTTCTTGAATTCCGATCTCGAGACTTCCATCTTCTTGTAGAAACATTGTGAGCACCTGCAAAATAGCTCCAGGAATCTCTCGTATTTCCTTTCCACCTTCCATGCCCATTGCCAGAGTCCCTAGAGTGTACAAAACGGACTCAAGGAACTTGGAGCACTTGGGGACTGACAAAGACCTCAACAATCCCTGAACAGCACCCGGGAACTCCATGATCTTTTTACGATTGGGCACATAACTAGATAAACTCCGCAAAGCAAACACCACTCCTTCTTGAATTCGGATCTCGAGACTTCCATCTTCTTGTAGAAACATTGTGAGCAGCTGCGAAATAGCTCCTGAAATCTCTCCTATTTCCTTTCCACCTTCCACGCCCTTTGCCAGATTCCCTATAGTGTACAAAATGTGCACAAGGACCTCGGAGCTCTTCCGGACTGACAAGGACCACACCACTCCCCGAACCGCACCCGGGAACTCCATGATTTGTATACGAGTGGGCACATGACGAGATAAATTCCGCAAAGCGAACACCACTCCTTCTTGAATTCCGATCCCGAGACTTCCGTCTTCTTGTAGAAACATTGTGAGCAGCTGCGAAATAGCTCCAGGAATCTCTCCTATTTCCTTTCCACCTTTCACACCACTTGCCAGACTCCCTAGAGTGTACAAAACGTGCACAAGGAACTCGGAGCTCTTCCGGACTGACAAAGACCTCACCAATCCATGAAGAGCACCTGGGAACTCCATGATTTTTGTACGATTCGGCTCATGAAGAGCTAAATTCCGCAAAGCCAACACCAGTCGTTCTTGAATTGCGATCTCGAGACTTCCGTCTTCTTGTAGAAACATTGTGAGCAGCTGGGAAAAAGCTTCAGGAATCTCTCCTATTTCCTCCCTACCTTCCACGTCAATTGCCAGTCTCCCGACAGTGTGCAAAACGAACTCAAGGAACTTGGAACTGTTTCGGACTGACAAGGACCTCACCAATCCCTGAACAGCACCCGCGAACTCCATGATTTGTTTACGATTGGGCGCATGACGAGATAAATTTTGCAAAGCAAACACCACTCCTTCTTGAATTCCAATTTCGACACTTCCATCTTGTTGTAGAAACATTGCGAGCAGCTGCGAAATAGCTCCAGGAATCTCTCCTATTACCTTTCCACCTTCCACGCCGATTGCCAGATTCCCTAGAGTGTACAAAACGGACTCAAGCAACTGGGAGCACTTTCGGACTGACAAAGACCTCACCAATCCCTGAACAGCACCAGGGAACTCCATGATTATTTTACGAGTGGGCTCATTAAGAGCTAAATTCCGCAAAGCAAACACCAGTCGTTCTTGAATTCCAATCTCGAGACCTCCATCTTCTTGTAGAAACATTTTGAGCAGCTGCGAGATAGCTTCAGGAATCTCTTCTATTTCCTCCCTACCTTCCACGCCAATGGCCAGTCTCCCTACAGTGTGCGAAACGAACTGAAGGAACGTGGAGCTCTTTTGGACTGACAAGGACCTCACCAATCCGTGAACGGCACCCGGGAACTCCATGATTTGTTTACGATTGGGCTGATTAAGTGCTAAATTCCGCAAAGCGAACACCACTCCTTCTTCAATTCCGATCTCGAGACTTCCATCTTGTTGTAGAAAGATTGTGAGCAGCTGCAAAATGGCTCCAGGAATCTGTCCTATTTCCTTTCCACCTTCCACACCCATTGCCAGATTCCCTAGAGTGTACAAAACACGCTTAAGGAACGCGGAGCTCTTCCGGACTGACAAGGATCTCACCAATCCCTGAACAGCACCCGGAAACTCCATGATTTTCTTACGATTGGGCTCATGAACAGATAAAATCTGTAAAGCAAACACCACTCCTTCTTGAATTTCGATCTGAAGACTTCCATCTTCGTGTAGAAACATTGTGAGCAACTGCGGAATAGCCCCAGGAATCTCTCCTATTTCCGTTCCACGTTTAGCGCTACTTGCCAGACACCCTAGAGTGCGCAAAACGTGCACAAGGAACGTGGAGCTCTTCCGGACTGACAAAGACCTCACCAATCCTTGAACAGCACCCGGGAACTCCATGATTTTCTGACGATTTGGCTCATTAAAAGCTAAATTCTGCAAAGCAAACATCAGTCGTTCTTGAATTCCGATCTCGAGACTTCCATCTTCTTGTAGAAACATTGTAAGCAGCTGCGAAATAGCTTCAGGATTCTCTCCTATTTCCTCCCTACTTTCCACGCCCAATGCGAGTGTCCCTACAGTGTGCAAAACGAACTCAAGGAACTTGGAGCTGTTTCGGACTGACAAGGACCTCACCAATCCCTGAACAGCACCCGCGAACTCCATGATTTGTTTACGATTGGGCACATGAAGAGATAAATTTCGCAAAGCAAACACCGCTCCTTCTTGAATTCCGATCCCGAGACTTCCATCTTCTTGTAGGAACATTGTGAGCAGCTGCGGAATAGCTCCAGGAATCTCTCCTATTTCCTTTCGACCTTTCACACCAATTGCCAGACTCCCTAGAGTGTACAAAACGTGCACAAGGAACTCGGAGCTCTTCCGGACTGACAAAGACCTCACCAATCCCTGAAGAGCACCTGGGAACTCCATGATTTTCGTACGATTCGGCTCATGAAGAGCTAAATTCCGCAAAGCCAACACCAGTCGTTCTTGAATTGCGATCTCGAGACTTCCGTCTTCTTGTAAAAACATTGTGAGCAGCTGCGGAAAAGCTTCAGGAATCTCTCCTATTTCCTCCCTACCTTCCACGTCAATTGCCAGTCTCCCGACAGTGTGCAAAACGAACTCAAGGAACTTGGAACTGTTTCGCACTGACAAGGACCTCACCAATCCCTGAACAGCACCCGCGAACTCCATGATTTGTTTACGATTGGGCACATGAAGAGATAAATTTTGCAAAGCGAACAGCACTCCGTCTTGAATTCCGATCTCGAGACATCCATCTTGTTGTAGAAACATTGTGAGCAGCTGCGAAATAGCTCCAGGAATCTCTCCTATTTCCTTTCCACCTTCCACGCCAATTGCCAGATTCCCTAGAGTGTACAAAACGGACTCAAGGAACTTGGAGCTCTTCCGGACTACCATATAATTCACCCATGCCTTAAGGGCACCCTGGTGCTCCCTAATCTGCTTTCCATTATCAGCATTTATTGCTAACCACTGCAAAGTACGTACCACTTCCTCTTGGAATGCCAGATTACCGCTTTGTTCCATAAACCAGGTAAGCAGCTGTAATAGAACTCCGCTGCATTCTCCTATTTTCTTTCTCCCTTCCTCTTGAATTGCAACGTTACCAAGGGTAGTAATAGCGTGTCCCGAGAACATCAAGCTCTTCTCTACAGATAAGAAGTTGGCCAAAGCTTCAATGGCTCCCGGATACTCAGAAATCTCTTTCTTGTGAACAGAATAGCAGCACAGCTTACGTAGACTGTAAAGGTGAAGCGCCATAGTTGGAGTGTACGACCCTTGATTCTTCACCAGCGCTCCAAGCAAATTGTTTACTGTACACGGAACATGAACTTTCAACGTCGACCTCAACGTTGACAAGCAGAGATTGTGCAACACCGTGACTGTTGCAGGTCCATATTTTGTAGATGACAGTAGGTTCCAAAGGCTGAGGTCATCAAATTCCCCACCACAAACGATGTTCACAAATACCTACGATTCAAATAGATACATATCAATAATTCGAGAAACCGTGGGCTTTGAATTTCATGGCCAGAAGATTAGGGGGCGGAGCATGTAGCAATCTAGTTCAGGTCATCAACCTCATTTTTTGCACGGGAAAGAAGTCTTAGGATCGTCTACCATAAAATATAAATATATATACATCGGTCTAGAGCAGGCCGTTTGATTCAAATGTACTACTTATCATGCATTTGTAACAATACACGAATACATCTGCAATTGAAGTCCTGATTAGCCAGAATGATATAGTTCATGATCAGAATTCGATGTTCACATGTATACAAGATACTTTCAGTTAGCCGGCTGAGTTATATTACTGTGAGGAGTTCACCTATGTTTCATTAGGGTAATAAACATATATGTCGTTCAGAAATAGAAGTGTATGTGGTTCGGAGTCAAGTTCCGTCTGTCAAACACCAGTTACTGCTCGTACTCCCACTTCAGCACTATCAGATCGTTCTTGCAACTGGAATAGTAAAGATCATACAAAGAACACACGAACTGCATTTCTCGCAAACAGGTCCAAACCCCTACCTGCTTCGCACAACGTATCGACTGCAAATCATTGTTGCATTCCATGGCTTGATCTCGCATGACAAGCACAAGTGGCCCCACTGCACCCCTTAGCTCTTTCAGACGGCTGTACCCTACATGGAGGCTACTCATCTCGAGGTTCCTGCTTGCTCTCTTCGCGTAATGCTCCTGTAAGTAGAGACTGCACAGTGCCAGGATACTGTCGTCATGTTGTTTACTCATTGGGAACTCACTGCCCGCTGCATATGATTCTTTGATATCCACCATAGTATCCAGCAAGTCAGCCATCACCTTTTCGACGTCGCTTCTCGTCTCCTCGTGCTCATTGATGAACTGTCGTTGCAAGTCGTGCAATCCAAAAGTCTCAAATGAAGCACCATCTTTCCAGAATGAAACTGTACCTTCGGGATCAAAGATTAACTCGAACTGCTCCTGGACTTGCAGCATCGTTCCATTTTCCCTCAGTCCTTTCAAGTGATGGTGGAAGAGCGATGGATCTCCTTCGACTGTAAGCAGTAGTCTGGAGAAGAGAGTGTACAGAACATGACGGGGGATGGATTTGCTGTCGCAGCTTGCGATTAAGATGAGCAGACGTTTAGAATCCAGTGGTAAATGCCTGTACGTCATCAACAATGTCTGCCCAATAGACCTTTTGTATGGTAAATCAAGTACCGGTTGGAAAATTAAATCGATGCCTTCCCCAACGACTTCTTGTACCACTGCACTTGAGTAGCTTCCTCCGACCGTTTCCCACTCTTCACGATCTGTGTTCTTACTCCTGGTTATCCTCGTCCCCACCATAGCCAGAGCCAGTGGGTTATTCTCAGTTTGTTCTACCAAGCGAAGAACCACATCCTGACAAGTAAAGAGTTTTAGAAACAGATTGTACTGTTAGTGTGGAAGACAAGAAAGTGCAGACCAATGGAAGTATAACGGTAAGAAGTAAGGTCTATTCAATAGGTAAGTGTAGCCCCGGCTGGCGGCCTCATATAAGGTGGGATCAATATTAAGTGGATTACATAGACTTCAACCTGACTTAATAGATTTTGGAAATGCACAACACTCACTCACTGCGCAGACCGTACAGTGGTATCATGGACCACAAGTTTTTTCAGGTCTATATAGATTCTGAATGACAACTTAAGTAAGATTTAGTGATTGGTCTAGGAAAAACTATACTAAACCTACTAAACTGTCCTAAACATCCCAAGAAAATATGCGTATAGCATATTACTAGAAATCCTACCTTTACAGAACTTATCCACAAACTGGGCGTAGAAACTGTGTTCAAGCCCGTCCCTAGTTGCGATACGCACCTTCACGATTTAAAGTCGGTGCATCAAATTTGGATTGGTGAACAAGAAATGTGTGGAATTCAAACCTTCAAATGTGATGGTATATCGTTATGTGCCAGTCCTGCATGGCTCGCGAGGATCTGCTCTGCTTCCTCCACAGTGGTCCGCTGAATTTCTATTGGTCTACAGGTTGACCATAACATTGATTTTCGAGATGTGACTAAAAATTTAACATTACTTCGATTTGAGCTATTCCCAAGCCTAACAAAGGCACACACGATGAGAGAATCCCAGACATCATCTAGGATAATCAATGTATCTTGCAACTCGAGAATCCTTTGCAATCTACTTTCGATTTTGACAGTATCCTGGATTTTTTCTTCCTGATTAACTTCTATCTCTGTCTCTGGACTAAGATTCTGGAGGAGCTCTAGATGCTTTGATGTGGGACTGGCCCCAAGCCCACATTCTAAGAAAACGACGGTAAAATTTGTGCACCGTTGAGAGTGGAGTAAACTAGAACTGTCAGATCCCACAGCAGGTTGAATTTCGCCCTGCAGCTGCTGATTATAGGTTGAGTAATGAACAGCTATATATCTAGCTAAGGTAGATTTCCCCGCTCCAGGGTTACCGTGCAATAGAACCACAGTTGGTCCATCTTTGTCTTCTAACGCATTTAAAATGAGTTTCTCCGTTTGCTTTCGTCGGACATAAGCTTCGATACCCTCTCTACTAACCATGAAGGAACGAGACTTGCCGAAAGATTCTGAATCTATGGTCTGCACTAATTTCAAGTCATTTCTGGCACGAAAAAAACAGGGTCCATCCGGACCTTTGAACTGGACCCCCACCTACAAAATGCAGAGATATCAAGTTGCATCTGTGTTAGAGCGCTTAGATCTGTCATTCTCTTCAACTAGCTGGCTGACGCGAATTTGTTGTAAGTAACCAGCTATGACTTATAGCCACTCTGCCTCACCATATCTTAATTGTTTTCCTGCATTCGGTGCGAAAGATCTCAATAGAATGGGTCTATACCCTGGGAAAGAAAATAGAGTCGGAGGATAGAGTAGCAAGAAATTGTTTCATCTAACGAAAGCCGGTTACGGTAAACGATTCGATTGGTCCTCTGAGGCGTTTGTTCAATGGCAGTTAAGGGAATACCATGATTGTTGTCAAAAAGTAGACAAGTGCCTTATATGAAGTGCTGGATTCCGACTCTGGTCTACAAACGCCAAAGTGATCCGTCGCCACGGAGTAGTAAGTATCTGTATCCATTCTTGCCGAAGACTCCGGAACCAAGATTTCGAATTTCTGCACAATGCCGATAATCATTCAGGACCACCATGGAGTGAGTGTCACGTGACATAGAGGAACAAATTCAAGCTTTAACGATGCCAACAGTAAGTCTCCTTGGAAATTGGATGCACAGTTACGATTACGTTGAATCGGTCGGTCTTCAGCAATTCTCCAACAGCAGCTACTCTCCAGCCATTATTCTGGCGTAGTTTCTGGAAACTCTCATTCAGGCGCATCGTCCCCTCATTTAGGAGCTTGAGATCATTCAGCAGAGGGTTAGGGTGATCCAACCTTCCAGCAAATTCGCCCAAATTCATACCCAATTGAGGGGTTGCATACAGAAATACGCCTCTCAAGTTGGTTAGAAACTTCTTTGCCAGATCATCGGTGTTTGGGCCATATTCATACCCTGGTCGAGCAATTAGCACGCAGAGTTCTTTGATAACGAGACCCCCAATGCAGTGTCCCACAAGAATCACTGGTTTGTCGGTTTGCCCAACTTTGGCAAATTGAAGCAGTTCACATGCCAAAGTTTCAGCCGTAAGAAATCTGTCGCTGCGGCCCTGCTGACTCCCTTGATTAGGACTGGCATCATATGAAATGAGGAGAATTCGAGCCTTAGGGAAGTCCTTCGCAAGCCACGCTTTCAACCAACACTCCGGCTTGTCGTGCTTTCCTGAACACCAGGTCTCTACTTCTGGATTTCTGTAGTAACCTAGGTGGAGACCATGGAAGAAGACGATTTCCACTGAGATTTGTTGAGACTCGGGTCGATGTAGTTCACGTACCATGTCACTTATCTGCATCACGAGAAGTGGAACCCCGTAAATCGCTCATGACTTCAAGTTAAATGGGAGTAACTTCCAGTATAAACAGACGCTATAAGTGATTTCTCTCGTCGGGCATTGTTAGCCTACAGTATTGTCGAAAGCATAGAATTATAAGAGTATTACAATTCATCTAACTTAACTTCTTGCCAGTGATTATTAGTAGAATGATGATCCCATAAGATGATTTCTTTGGAATACGTTCAGTAGACGACTGTCAATGGCGGTGCTCTACAGGCACATACAGAGGAATTGGAACTCACCTTTTCGAGCTGAACATCTGCGGCTGCTCTCAAAGGATAACTAGTTGAACTGCGACTGATATACGACTGAAGAGATTCCAAAAGATTAAATGCAGATTTGGACTCTGATGGAGATGCCATTCGAACGTCTGTACATGAACAAAGGAGAATTATTAGTTTTAGATACCGTAGTACTCGATTTGGAAGCTCCTAAAGCCTCTTCGGGTTGGAGATGCGACATGTACGATTGAGATTATGCACTGTCTATTGCACATCTTCTTGGCTGCTCTCTGAATGATCGTGTGCATTCAACGTGAATAATAAGCAGTTCTGAAGATATGGTGCTTTGTTAGATCGCTTGAATTACGGGATAAAATGACGTACTGCATCGGAGATGAACCGCACAGACATTACAAGAACAAGAAGGAATTGGATGACGAAAAGTATGGTGTGCCATGTAAAAGCAGACTCTTATACTACCATGCATCATAAGCGTGGAGTGGTGAATAAACTGATCATTCCACGAACTGGAAACTAGACACAATTTGGTAGACAGATTGATTCCGCAGCAGATGGAGACGGCAGATGATTTGTACTATACCTGATTGACGATCTATGTCAGAGATAGAAAAACAGAGTCCCCTTCACACGGATGGTAAACATGCCATAGTCATCACTATTCGTTCACGGATGAACAAAATAAAGGACTACTCTGAGTTAACTGAACTCCAGCCAGCAGATGTTTGTGTGCTTCTTCATCCTCTTCTGGACAATCCAGCATTTTCAATAGTTCCAACATCCTGCTTCAGTCACAAAGATTGCATGGTCATCAATAGCTGCTTTGGTTCCCGCAACAACGAACTCTTACCGCAAAGCCGAGGAGGCAAAACTTCCCACGCATACCTTTTTAAACTACCACAAATATCATTATATCCTAGTACTGAGCATTTGCAGTTGATGGCAGAGCTGACCTCGAATTCATGCGACAGTTCGGCTTCCTTAACCAAAATTTCCAGTTTGGTCGTCCAGAGATCAGCAGGACCAGCAGTAACGGTGTAACGCGTCGTGGCATCCACCGCAGCAAGCTTCAGGCGATCATAACTAAATCTGAGTATCCTTCGGCTCTACACAACTAGGAGGTCGGGGATCGGACACGATCACGAAGGGTTGGATTTCCGCGTGCGTGTCTTCGGGAACCGGGAAAAACTTCATAAGACTGTCCATTGCTGCAATGGGGTTCAATTTGATGTTCGCAGTCAATAGGGAAACGCGGTTTTGTAGAGTCGAAACTGTAGTAAGTTGGTCGGTTTGACCAACTCGTGCATGTTGATTAATCTTTAACATATTCAGTAACTGACTTGTTTTGAAGATAAGCTCTCTTTCTCACATGGTTCACTAGTGGATGCTCATGTCAATGCACCTGTCAAGGTATACCTGATGTGTGAAAACGGCCACCGTGTCGAGCAAGTTAACCTGGAAAGTCCAACATGTGAACCATGTCTCATCTTTGATGAGGGGTAGCTTCACTTTATCTCATTTGGTTTTATTCTTGTAGGGATTGACGGGGCATTCTTATTTTCCTTTTTGGTATGTGAGTCGATTTTTATTTTCTTTTCTCTTTCTATTAGTATCAATTTGCAGAGATGAAAAAGTACTTTGTAATCATCTATGATAAATATTTGGACGTCAGTTAACACGCTAAATGAAACTGTAGTTAATGCCAAGAATTTATTTAAATTCCGGTGGTTAATGCCAAGAATTTATTTAAATTCCGGTGGTTAATGCCAAGAATTTATTTAAAAGATCTTTGCTTGATTTTAATCTTAGAACGATGTGATTGTCGTCTAGGAATCAAAACCATACAACATTGTTACTTCAAACAAACCTGCAGTGGATGCACGATACACAATTCGTGGAAAAATCCAAACTTGTCAGAATTGCATTTACTCATCAGCAGGATCCTTCAAATAATAGTTTGTCATCTATACACACAGCCGTAAGTTCCATGAAAGCAGACCTGTAGAAATGACTTAACCTTTCAGCACAAACTGTTCGGGGAATGTAGGAAAACTTAATGTAAACCTTCCCTTTCAAAATCTTTATAATTATCTTAACTAAAAAGAATTTTTGTTGCCTAACTAAGCCAATACTTGTATGTCCACGTGTAAGACTCTCCATTCAACGGTATCGTAATATTGGAACAATTTCTTTTTACGCTATATATAATCTAATTAGAATCTTTTAAACTTAAATCCTAATGGCTGGTGAAATGTTATTTACTAATCCCAAAAATCAACCCTGCTATTTATTTTGTCAACGTTTCCAGAGCCTTGCACCTGGATAAAAGAAGTGGTCATAGAAAACAAGTTGCATGAGTGGAGAAATATTAAAATAGAGATGTAAATAAAAAGAAGTATATCTGCAAATAACCAGGACTGGCCGGGACCACTAAGGAGAGTGCTCTTTCCATTCCATGTATGGATCTTCGGGACGGGACAAAAGCCTAATGACTGCCAAACAAAGTTAACCGTGAATATACTCTGCTAAGGTTAGTACTGATTCTAATATCGTTCACTAGCTGATCTCACGGGTACAATAGGGGGTTTCATTTAACCCATTTCCGCGGTTGTAAATAATTGGTCATCGCCCAGCGCTGCCTCATGATTGATTTGAATATCAACTTTCATCCGCTTGTAGAAACAACGTGAGCAACTGCATATATAGCTCCAGGAACCTGTCCGATTTCCTTGCCACGTCCCACGCCAATTGCCTGATTCCCTAGCATGTACAAGACGTGCTCAAGGAACTTGGAGCTCTTCCGGACTGATAAGGACCTCACCAATTGCTGAACAGCACCCGACAGCTCCATGCTTCACAATTAGCCTCCATCCAGCTTAATTGCTGCAAAGCGCACCCCACTCTTTCTTCATTTTCAATCTCAAAACTTCCATCCTCTTGCAGGAACAACGTGAGCAACTGCGGAATAGCTTCAGGAATCTCTCCTAGTTCCTTTGCATCTTCCATACCAGTTGCCAGATTTCGCTATGGTGTACAAGACGTGCAGAAGGGACTTGGAGCTCTTCCACAGTGATAATGACCTCACCAATCCTTGGACAGCACCCAGAAAATCCATGATTTGCATTTGCACCTTCCACACCACTTGCCAGATTCCCTAGAGTGTACAACACGCTCTTCCGGACTGATAAGGACCTCACCAATTGCTGAACAGCACCCGAAAACTCCATGATTTGTGTATGATTGGCCTCATTCCTAGCTAAATGATGCGAAGCAAACACAACTCCCTCTTGAATTCCAATCTCAAGATTTCCGTCATCTCTTAGGAAAAACGTGAGCACATGCGAAATAGCTCCAGGAACTTCTCCGATTTCCTTTCCATCGCCCACGCCACTTGCGAGATTCCCTAGAGTGTACAAGACGACCTCAAGGAACTTGGAGCTCCTCCGGACTGATAAGGACCTCACCAATCCCTAAACAGCACCCGGGAATTCCATAATTTGCTTACGGTTGGCTCATTCCTTCTGCAAAGTCTGCAAAGCAAACACCACTCCCTCTTGAATTCCAATATCCAGACTTCGGTCATCTTTTAGGAACAACGTGAGCAACTGCGAAATAGCTCCAGGAACTTCTCCCATTTCCTTTTTACCTTCCACACCGATTGCCAGAGTCGCTAGAGTGTACGAGACGACCTCAAGGAACTTGGAGCTCCTCCGGACTGATAAGGACCTCACCAATCCCTGAACAGCACCCGGGAACTCCAGGATTTGTTTACAATTGGCCTTAATGTTACTTAAAGCCGGCAAAGCGTGCACTACGCCCTCTTGAACTCCGATCTCAAGACTTCCGTCATCTTTAAGGAACAACGTGAGCAACTGCGAAATAGCTCCAGGAACCTCTCCTATTTCCTTTCGACCTTCCACGCCAATCGCTATAGTGTACGAGACGAACTCAAGGAACTTAGAGCTCCTCCACACTGACAAGGACCTCACCAATACCTGAACAGCACCCGAGAACTCCAGGATTTGATTACGATTGGCCTCATTCGAACTTAAAGTCTGCAGAGCAAACACCACTCCCTCTTGAATTCCAACCTCAAGACTTCCATCGTCTTTAAGGAACAACGTGAGCAACTGCGAATTAGCTCCAAGAACTTCTCCTATTTCCTTTCTACCTTCCACTCCGATGGCCAGATGCCCACCGTGTACAAAACACGCTCAAGGAAATCGGAGCTCTTCCGCATGATAAGGACCTTACCGATCCCTAAACAGCACCGGGAAGTCCATGATTTTTTTACGATTGGCCATATAACTACTTAAACTCTGCAAAGGAAACACGACTCCCTCTTGAATTCCGGTCTCAAGACTTCCGTCGTCTTTTAAGACACCTTGAGCAACTGCGAAATAGCTCCGGGAACCTCTCATATTTTCTTTACCCCAAAATGCTGGCCAAAGCGCAGCGATGGGATGAGCTCCAGGTACGAAGTAGGGAACGAGGTATGCATAAGCAGGAGCACTCCAAGGCAATCCAATAGTTCTTTTCTGAAGTAGATTGACTGGTTAGAAGCGACGACAAGAAGAGGCAGGACCACTCGATTCATGGCATGTAACGTATATGTTTTGTCCGTTTGATAGACGTTCTATTTTAGAGTAGTCAAGACTTCGTGATTCCAATTGAAAAGCCCTAGAGTCAAATCATGAACGTTATTCTAAACAGAGATCAGAAAATTTCGCAGTAGTGACAAGGAACTTACTTCGCCACGTGTTTCAAAGCTTCACAACAATGAAGCGAAATTTCAAGTACTACTTTTCTGCTCTTCAGCTTTTGACTGGGAGCAGATTGGAAATGCAGTTTAGTCAATGTTGGAACGACTACATCCTATATCAGCCATCGGTTGACATGGGAAAGTCCTTGACATGCCAATCCATGGGAACATTGTTGAATAATAATGCTGAACATTTTTCGATCGCCTGCAGCTTGCTTTTGGAAACTCCTATAAGAAACATGAACATGTCATTGAGTGCAAACTGACCAACCCGTGCCACTTCCTCTTCCTCAGCCCTGCTCATTGAAGACGATACCGGTTCCTGGGCTATCGATATCGGATCCAATTCATTGACAGGTCCTCATGCAGGTCACGATGAGAATTCTTTTCTTCCGCAACAATTTCTCCATCAGATCAATGACAAAGTCCAGAAACCTGCTAAGAAAGCTTGTGCCTGTGTCTGACTACAAGCGACTGGAAGACGTAGCAGACGACGAGTCTTCATTGCTAGTGATCTCAACTGATGATGACAAGCGGGTTGCTTCTGATATAGGGAGCCAGGAGGGCGCAGACGAAAACAATGGAGGTGAAGAGAAGAAGTCTCGTCCAATTGTTTAACTTCTGTCTCGAGCATGAAACCGAATGGACCGAAGTGAATGGTTAAGCTAGCCCCCACTATACGAACATTTTGAGTACAGAAACTGCTGAAATTGGACAACGGAATTCAGCAGCTACTGGAAGAAGTTTCATTCTTCCAATCCGCAGCATGGCCAGCGACGATACCAAGCATAGTGTTTCAAACTAGTTGCGCATACAGCCCTCACTTCGGACGTCTGGCGACTAGAATTTGTCGATGTTTAGAACACCTAACAGACATTCGGTGTAAATAACAAGAGGCCCTAGTTAAGTTCGAGGTGAATGAAAGGGTTTGAAAACAGAGAGAGTATTATTCCACCACTTCCTTATGGAATGCGTGTTAAGTTCACGGGTCCACTTTAAAAGGCAAGGTTTTGTAGATCGAAGTAAAAGGGCAGATTTAATGACATACACTCTCTCCATGGTTGACGGAAATTTGACGACGTCTACTCTTTCAGTGTCGAATGGAAATTTCCAGTGCGCATGCAGAATGTATAGAGCCAGACAACATATAGAGTGCCCCACCATCGAAGTCTTCAGAAGAATTTTGATGATCTGCTTTTATCTCCTCGGACCTATATATTTTGATGAATTTGCCATGTTATGATACATGTTCGTCCTCAATTACTCGTTCTTGGAACCGTCTGATTGATTAGCTTGCCCATGAAGGGTCTCAAGGATTAGGTTCCAGGTGGAAACACCCTCTGTAGAGAGCTCTATCTCATGATATCTCGAAAGCAGCGGGTAGCAAGATACCTTGAAAGTTGAGGTTCTTTCAGATGACTTGTAAGATAGTTGATGAACTTGAACATGCTTATGGATCGACAGGACGTATCAAAGGCATCGGAGTCGGATAAAATTTGGAGTAGTTGGATCGGATCAACTTCAATGTGGTTCCATTCAGTCATGGTCAGGTCCTTCTCTGCGGAGAAGTTCGATCAACTATTTCTGCACCTCTTTAAAATCTGTTGCAGCATCGATCTTCCTTTGAGATCGTCGTTTGTCGGCGAAAATTACCAAATGTTTGCTCAGTTATCTTGAAAATTGCATCGGCGACCGTTCTCCTCGTGTGCTAACTTGAAGTCGTATTTATGATGGCATTTCACTCCCCAGTTCCTCTGGAAGGAATTTGTTGCTTGTGAAGTATTGCTTTGTGAACTTGACAATGTCCTGTTCGATCAATAGTTCCATCCGCAAAAGTGACTTAGACTTTAATTGAGCCTGATGTCTTTCTTCAGATTTATTGGATTTTTATCTTCACACTGTCAGGATACACCATCATGGCAGGATCTGAAACGTTTGCTAAAGCGAATCTACAGGGTCAGGTCCCTCCAAGTGGAAACTGCGCGTGCAGTGTCGATATTACAAACTTCAGACATAAATTTCAGAAAATAGCTTCCCCCAACATCTCACGGACCACATATAAGCTCCACCTTTGGTGATGCGCGTCCGAATCTTTGAAATCTACATCTTGTATACTGTCAGCCGTTGACTCTTTGTCCTGTACTATATTGCTGAAATGCAGACCGACGTATTCAGGGTTCTTCAACGACACTAAAGCAAGTACACTGTCTTTTTAACAAACATACAGAGGCAGGAAAGGCAGAGTTTGACTTAATGGTTCCCGTTGATAATCACGATGTTGGCCCGATCGTAGACTCTCTCATGTACTAGTAACATGAGAACCCATAATGCTGCTGGAAATGCGTGTCTTGAAAGTGGTTATTATCCTTTACTCCAAGAGTTCTACAAAACATGACTAAGCCAAGCGCACCAATTGAGATAAACTGTAAGCTGTAATGGTCTTGCTAATCACGACTGCACATAGTTGCCACATAGTACAGAGGTGGCGAAAAAGTAGAGGACGTCGATGAGGTGGCAAAACGGGGTTGACGATTACGATCAACAAGTGGTTGAATATTCCTACGTTTACCCAGCTCGAATCCATGTGAGAAGTTTGGCTTCTCTTTCCATTGGGGGTAACGCTGGGAAGAGGACGACAAAATGTTCACATTGAGCAATATCTTCATGTGTCGCATCGTACCTGATCATTTTCTCCTAGTTTGGCTATCTGATTAGTTTTGGATGACACATTAAGATCAGTTGAGAGATCATATCTAGTTAACAAATATGAACAGACTGATTGACTACTGCTGGTATTATTAATTATGTTGCATGAAACGTTTTCATCTAGTCTAGACCATGTCCACTATAAACACGGAAGCGGTGAATGAATGCCTGGTCCTCGTGCTTCGAGATAGTCGAGATTCGTACTGATCTCTCCAGAGAAAACATAGTAAAGCTTGAGATACATGTTGCTGACTTGCAACTGTGCAAAGGCTTAGCGTCTAGAAGGCAACCTCAGACTTTGAAGGTGTTGTAGGATCAGCATGTCCGAAGGAGGTTGTTGTCAGAGTCGGGTCTCATTGTCGGCCTTTCGTGATCACGAGGTTGAACCAGAGCTGATTTGCACCTGGTCTATGATGATCACTT
Organism: Lunularia cruciata; assembly: GCA_948567375.1. NCBI lineage: Eukaryota > Viridiplantae > Streptophyta > Marchantiopsida > Lunulariales > Lunulariaceae > Lunularia > Lunularia cruciata. The sequence continues at coordinate 18,025,658 of OX419762.1, read as the reverse complement.
AATCCTGGCAGCATCCACTAGTTGATTGTTGACCATGAGATGATCCGAAACCTCTGTGTAATTGTTGTGAATCGATGACGAGTACAATAGAATTTAAGTGGAGGTTTTGTTGAATATCTAGATTCATGTTCGTAAACACAGTTGATATCCACAGCAAACTAGCAAATCTTGCAAGGCTGGTTGCCATCTTGACCACCTCCAACGTCTTTCGATCATCTAGGATTCGACAACGCGCTGACATCTGGGCTTCCATTACAGAACGTACCACAATAAGATAGTCACAAGCTTCTTCTTTTTTGTCTCATCAGGTGTTGAAGATCGACTGCCGTCTTCCACCTCCAGCTCAACTGCAAATTGATTTATACACATGAATGACAATCTGGCCATGGAATCGTTACGCAAATCGAAAATTGCATTTGAACGAATTTTGATATTTTAGAAGTTGGATTAGATCTGAAACTTTATCTTGGTCGAAAGAGCAGATCTAGACTAGCGGTTGGATCATCCGGTATATGTGTATATCTCCGATGTACATCTTGGATTTGGGATCTCAGCGTTACTTTCTGTGCAGGCTGCATTCCGATATTGGTATTGGAACGCGAGCTTGTATAGATCTATAGTTTTAGTAGAATTACAATACGGCACGCCTTAACGAGGCTTTCGAAAAATGCTGGAAGCATAAGCATGAATGGGTCATCCATGGAAACGTGGACACAAATGAAACCAGGGTGGAGGGCTCTAACCATGTATGTGTTACACTTCAATCCCAAATCTGTTGCAAAGGGATGTAACGAAACATGATAACTAAAAAGAAGCAATCATATTATGACAAAGTTGTTGAAGCATAAGATAAATACTGATCTCATCTTGGACGTCAAGTTAGCTTTCTTCGTTGGCCATAACCCGTCATAGCCGATAATGGTAGCACTGAGGTACACAATCCCAGAATCAATGGAAATTGATATAGTTGAGACACACATGCTCCTCATTTTCCCCACATACTCATGTGTAGTGTGAATCGTTCTGACAGGGATCAATGGTCAGCTAGGCGTCAAGTAGACCTTTTGTGGATCTGATTACGTTCTTGGGAGACGATCACTTTAGCACATGCAGACCGAGGAGCAGGACTGATTCGAGCTTTCATGCACTTCGAAACTTCATTTAGCTCATGTTAGAGAAGGTAGGTTTCTAAATCGTCTTTCTTTCTGCATCCAACTTCAAGGTACTATGCAGTGGGGAGCAAAGTTGACCCAGTCTCCTACAAAGAAATTCATTGAAGGATGACACCCACTTGTGCCTGAAAGTATAACTAGAACTTGGAACGTGAACTATAATGCTAAGTGCATTTGTGGTCCCGCAGGTACGGAACCGAGCATATGCATGCCTCAAAACCCGGAGAGCTTATCGGACTGGAAGAATCACTTTCTGCACTGAAGGATAAGCTATCTATCAAGAACCAAAGCGGAACGGTGACGGGTTTGCACGGCATGGGGGGAATTGTGAAATCCACGCTAGCAAGAGCCCTCTACAGTGAAACTTTACTCGAATTTGCGTTCTGTTGTTTCGTAGAGATTGTCAAGTCAATTGGGCCGATAGACGGGAATTCACTGGTACGGAAGTACCCGTATCGTTCCGGGCGATAAGGTGCCGGATGATCCTTTTACGAGAGAAAGAATGGCGGGAAAGACGATTCTTCTGATTCTCGGTGACATTGACGACGTAGAACATCTCGATGTGTGATTCAGGGACCTGAAGAACGTGATGAGATCACCCAAGATCAAAATACCTGAAAGTCGCTTGATTGTGACATCTAGATCTCACCGTGCGTTGGGTGGGTTGGATTACGTCTATTCAATGGCAAGGTTAAATGCTCAACTTTCCAAAGAGCTTCGGTTGAATCATGCGTTCCTAGATAGCCACGGGACAGACAGGACCTGCCGGACGATCTAGTACAAGATGGTGCCAATGCAAGATGCGATAAATTGCGTTTGACTTTGGAAATCATTGGCAAGTTCCTACAGGGGTAAAGCGGAGAGAACAATGGAAGGAATGTCTTGAGGAGCTAAAGAAAGCCGAGGCGAATGACTGGAATGTAGACACGAAGCTGTGGAAGAAGTTGGGAGTAAGGTACAACGGACACGGTAGTAGTGAGAAGCAATAGATGTTTCTGGGTGCAGCCACTGTATTCAAGGAGATGCCGTTGTACATTGGGAAAGCAGCATGAGATACTAGTTGGAGGCAGGCAGATCTGAAGTGGGATGTCTTGGTAGGCATGTCTTTGATCTACAAGTGCAGAGAGAAAAATGATAAAAGAATCATCAGTTTGCAGGAACAACTTCGACGATAGGGACTTCAGGCTGTTTTGAATAAACTGCCTTCTTCCATTCAAAATCATTCGGGGAATGGACTTGGGATGGAAGAAGGCAGTTTATTCAAAGAGATGAACCTTTCTAGGATCTAGAGGTGAGTACGTATACATTGAATTCATGTGAAAGGGCTGAACTCATCACCACGAGAAGATGAATCAACATATTGCCAGGCTGAAATATTTATCAGTAATACTGGGGATTGCTCTGTCTCGAAGATATGTCAGTTCATTTTAATGAGAAATCATAGCATTAAACTCGGGTTGTGCAGAATGTCGTTCCACTACGTCTATCCTATGACAGACGTGATATTGATCAGCTAAACCTAGCTGCTGCTACTGAGGCGTTAGGATATGGAGCTGGGAATGCTGACTTGCTGCAGATTTCGTGCGAACTCCTCTGGCGAATGAAGAATCTGAAATACTTGATTTTGAGGAATATCGACATCATAAATCGAGACAAAATCAAACTTTTTCCGCGGGTCTCGTCATGCTTGTTCTATGGAGATCCGTAAGGGAGTTGGAAAGTAAATCCCGTTTGAGCTCCCCAGCAAGTGACATCAAAAACCTTCCACTTAGCTCCACAGGAAGTGGTCCTACTGTCCTGCTTCTAGACACCATAGGAGCAGAGAGCTTTCCCGCCCTCAAACCTACTTACTTAAAGTTTTAGAATTTCAGCAGTCTGGGAAGAATTTGAGAGAGATCTATGTAAGTATTGCTCAGTGTGTATCGTTGGAGGAAAGAGTTGAATTCTCTTCCTTCCTAGTTTTACAGACATTGCCAACATCTTCTGGTATGTTGTCTAAATTGAAATATCTGAAAGTTTAGCCTTTGTCCGAAACTCCAGTCTCTTGCTCATTCTTCACGACTACCAGAGATTGCAAGCATTACCCGACACGATTGGAGCTCTTACCTCTTTGAGATGGTCAATCCTAAACCAGTGTTCACCATTGAGCGCCTTGCCTGACAGTATCGGTAAGCTTCACTTATTGGAGGTTCTTGATTTTGAACTTGTTCAGCCCTGGACAGGTTACCAGACAGTCTCAGCCAACTTACATCTCTGAAAGTACCGGAGCTGGAGCACTGTTCGACTTTGGAGATGTTGACGGAAATTATTGGTGAGCTTGCCGGACGCAATCGGTTCACTTTCCGACTGGAGGTCCTTAACCGTTGTAGAAGATTTGAAGAGATTAGCGGAGAGCATTGGCAGCTTTGTGTGCTTGGAATCTCTGGAGCTAGAATGCTGTTCAAGTTTGGAGCAGTTGTCGGATGGTTTTGGTAACCGTCAGTCCTTGATAAATCTGACTCTGAAATCTTGTTCAACAATGGGGATCTTCCCATCCAGTATCGGTAACCTCTCATAGTTGGCTTACCCGTTGGGGTCATTGCCGGGGGGGGGTTGGAGAATTTGAGAGGAAGTGCACTCAACAGTAGTTCTTGATCTCAAGGTCCTGTTCTAATCTCAAGAGGTTGCCGAAGGCTGTTGGTGAACTCTCTTCGCTGAAAGTCATGGTGGTCGAGCACTGTTCATTGTTGGAGATATAGGCAGACACAGCCGTTGCAGTCTCATCAGTCGGATTCCTTAATCTGAAATCTTGGGCGATGCTGAAGATCATCCCGAAGAGCATTGGAATCCTGGAGCCGCTGGGAGCCATCTGAGGCATCTCCTCGGAGCTGCGAAGTTCTCGAGCTCTTTATTTCATCCCACATTCAGGACTTTTACCAAAACTTAAATTGAGAAACCTTGTTGCCTTAGGATGTTTAAATGGAAGCCATCATTACCAACCTAAGATACTTTGTCCGATGAGCAGGTATACATTCCCGCTGAATGTGTAGATAAAACCAGCGAAGTGACATGGGTTAAGACAGCTGACTGCATATGCGAGATCCGGAGGAACTTTTCGGCGGTGTAGCGGGATATCCCATATAATCCCGCACTTATACCCCATAAACCTTTATGCCGTTTCCGGAGGAAGTGCTCAAGGCTCCCCGGCTAGCCAATAACGGGTATTATGAGCTTTGGCTTCGGAGAGGATCTTGAATCCACTATAACTTGTCAATGTGTGGCAAATTGTGGCAGCGAATTCCCGTTCACTGGAAGAGCTGCAGCTCCAGCACTAAGAAGACTGTCCAAGCCAAGGATTCGGTGCCGACTTGGGCCATAGATGTGGAAGGGTTCCAACTGTTACCTCCTGATTCAACCTCACACCTGACCACCGGCAGTTTGTGTGGTATCCGAAGTGGTCTTCAAAGTTCGTGTCGGAGCTTAACAGTGTAAATGTGGCATTTACGAGTACCTGGGCGCTAAAACGCTCTCAATTTACGTAAATGTGATCACTCACTTGGCAGTTAATGATAAGTTGACTCACAAGTTAGTGGAAAAACCGAAGTTCATGACACGGGGGCTGATAATTGCCCCTCTTCGGTTAGTTTTGCAAACGGAGCTCTCATTGTCCAACAAGAAGAGACAAGCTGTGAGTGCTCCTCTTTGCAAATCTTTAGAAAGGGAGTTTCGTACCCCAGGTCGGATTCTGTATACGATCTCCCAATCTTCTTCTGTACTGACTGTCACGAGAACTCCTTACTTTAAACAGACAGGAGTATTGTACAGGCTCGGAACATGAACTGCTGAAGGATCCAATCAACCAGCTCCAGCTCGAAACGCAAGTGTTGGAGTCCATAACTTAAGTGTCTAACTTAAAGAAATTACTACTACCTACATCTACATAGAAACCACTCTGAGTATCTTCTTGGGACTGGATCGTTTTCAACTAGATCATGTACACTTCGAAGCACTTTTTGAAGTTCATATAGCATCCCTCCGTTGGAAGTAAGGGGCCAGTCTGGGAATCAATTTAGGAATCACTTCAATCCTCTTCTGGAATTCAAGATCACTTGTCAAACTGCCCAGAACATGTACAACATGTGCCGTCAACATGACTCTCCGAAGTGGTTAAAGAATTTACCCATCCTTCCAGAGCACCTAGAAATTTCATAATCTGGTTCCGATTGGTCTTAATCTTACTTAGATATCGCAAAGCGCCAACCCACTGCCTCCTGATTGATTTGAATCTCAGAACGTCCATCCTCTCATAGGAACAACGTGAGCAGCTGCAATACAGCTCCAGGAACCTGTCCGATTTCCTTGCCCCCTTCCATGCCAATTGCCAGATTCGCTATGGTGTGCAAGACGTGCTCAAGGAACTTGGATCTCTTCCGGACTGATAAGGACCTCACCAATCCCTGAACAGCACCCGGGAAATCCATGAATTTTTTACAACTGGCCTCCATCCAGCTTTTATTATCGCAATGCGAGCACCAATCTTTCTTGATATTCAACCTCAAGACTTACATCCTCTTGCAGCAACACCGTGAGCAACTGCAAATAGCCCCAGAAGCCTCTCCTATATCCTTTGCATCTTCCACACCACTTGCCAGATTTCGCTATGGTGTACAAGACGTGCATAAGGAACTTGGAGCTCTTCCGGACTGATAAGGACCTCACTAATCCCTGAACAGCACCCGGGAACTCCAATGATTTGTTTCCAATTAGCCTTCATCCAGCTTAACTCGTGCAAAGCGCACACCACTCCTTGAATTCCGATCTCGAGACATCCATCCTCTTATAGAAAAATTGTGACCAGCTGGGAAATAGCTCCAGGAATATCTCCAATTTCCTTCCACCTTTCACGCCAATTGCCAGATTCCCTAGTGTACAAAACGTGCACAAGGAACTTGGAGCTCTACCGGACAGATAAGGACCTCACCAATCCGTGAACAGCACCCGGGAACTCCATGATTTGTTTCCGATTAGCCTTCCTCCAGCTTAACTCGTGCAAAGAGCATACCACTCCTTCTTGACTTTGGATGTCGAGACTTCCATCTTCTTGTAGCAACATTGTGAGCAGCTGCAAAATAGCTCCAGGAATCTCTCCCATTTCCTTTCTACCTTCCAGGCCAATCCGCCAGATTCCCTAGCGTGTACAAAACGAACTCAAGGAACTTGGAGCTCTTTCGGACTGACAAGGACCTCAGCCATCCCTGAACAGCACCCGGGAACTCCATGATTTGTTTACGATTGTGCTCATTATTAGCTAGATTCTGCAAAGCAAACAGCACTCCTTGAATTCCGATATTGAGACTTCCATCTTCGTGTAGAAACATTGTGAGCAGCTGGGAAGTAGCTCCAGGAATCTCTCCTATTTCCTTTCTACCTTCCAGGCCAATTGCCAGATTCCCTAGGTTGTACAAAACGAACCCAAGGAACTTGGAGCTCTTTCGGACTGACAAGGACCTCAGCAATCCCTGAACAGCACCCGGGAACTCCATGATTTGTTTACGATTGTGCTCATTATTAGCTAAATTCTGCAAAGCAAACTGCACTCCTTGAATTCCGAGATCGAGACTTCCATCATCTTGTAGAAACATTGTGAGCAGCTGGGAAATAGCTCCAGGAACCTCCCCCATTTCTTTTCTACCTTCCACGCCAATTGCCAGAGTCCCTAGAGTGTAGAAAACGAACTCAAGGAACTTGGAGCTCTTCCGGACTACTAAAGAATTCACCAATGCCTTAAGGCCACCCTGGTGCTCCCTAATCTGCTTTCCATGATCGTCATTTTTTGCTAACCACTGCAAAGTACGTACTACTTCCTCTTGAAATGCTAGATTATCGCTTTGTTCCATAAAGCAGGTAAGCAGCTGTAATAGAACTCCGCTGCATTCTCCTATTTTCTTTCTCCCTTCGTCTTGAATTGCAACGTTACCAAGGGTAGTTATAACGTGTCCCGAGAACATCAAGCTCTTCTCGACAGATAAGAAGTTGGCCAAAGCTTCAATGGCTCCCGGATACTCCGAAATCTCTTTCTTATGAACAGAATACAAGCACAGCGTACGTAAACTGTAAAGGTGAAGCGCCATGGTTGGAGGGTACGACCCTTGATTCTTCACCAACGCACCAAGCAAATTGTTTACTGTACACGGAAGATGAACTTTCAACGTCGACCTCAACGTTGATAACCAGAGATTGTGCAACACCGTGACTGTTGCAAGTCCATATTTTGTAGATGACAGTAGGTTCCGAAGGCTGAGGTCATCAAATTCCCCACCACAAACGATGTTCACAAATACCTACGATTCAAATACAAACATATCAATAATTCGAGAAACTTTGGGCTTTGAATTTCATGGCCAGAAGATTAGGGGGTGGATCATGTAGCAATCTAGTTCAGGTCATCAACCTCATTTTTTGCGCGGAAAAGAAGTCTTTAGGATCGTCTACCATAAAAATATATATACATCGGTCTAGAGCAAACCGTTTGATTCAAATGTACTACTAATCATGTATGTCCACCAATACACGAATACATCTGCAATTAAAGTCCTGATTAGGCAGAATGATATAGTTCATGAGCAGAATTCGATCTTCACATCCACACAAGATACTTTCAGTTACCCCGCTGACTTGTATTACTCTAAGGACCTCATCTATGTCTCATCAGTGTAATAAAAATATATGTCGTTCAGAAATAGAAGTATATGTGGTTCGGAGTCAAGTCCCGTCTGTCAAAAACCAGTTTCTGCTCGTACTCCCACTTCAGCACTATCAGATCGTTCTTGCAACTGGAACAGTAAACATCATACAAAGAACACACGAAATGCATTTCTCGCATACAGGTCCAAACCCCTACCTGTTTCGCACAACGTATCCAGTGCAAATCATTGTTGCGCTCCATGGCTTGGTCTCGCATGACAAGCACAAGTGGCCCCACTGCACCCCTTAGCTCTTTCAGACGGCTGTACCCCGCATGCAGGTTACTCATGTCGAGGTTCCTGCTTGCTTTCTTCGCGTATTGCTCCTGTAAGTAGAGACTGCAGAGTGCCAGGACACTGTCGTCATGTAGTTTACTCATTGGGAACTCACTGCCCGCTGCATATGTTTGCAAAGATTTTTTGGTATCCACCATAGTATCCAGCAAGTGAGCCATCACCTTTTCGACGTCGCTTCTCGTCTCCTCGTGCTCATTGATGAACTGTCGTTGCGAGTCGTGCAACCCAAAAGTCTCAAATGAAGCACCATCTTTCCAGAATGAAACTGTTCCTTCGGGATCAAAGATTACCTCGAACTGGTCCTGGACTTGCAGCATCGTTCCATTTTCCCTCAGTCCTTCCAAGTGATGGTGGAATAGCGATGGATCTCCTCCGACTGTAAGCAGTAGTCTGGAGAAGAGAGTGCACAGATCATGACGGGGGATGGATTTGCTGTCGCAGCTTGCGATTATGATGAGCAGACGTTTGGAATCCGGTGGTAAATGTCTGTACGTCATCAACAATGTCTGCCCAATAGACCTTTTGTGTGGTAAATCAAGTACCGGTTGGAAAATTGAATCTATGCCTTCCCCAACGACTTCTTGTACCACTGCACTTGAGTAGCTTCCTCCGACCGTTTCCCACTCTTCACGATCTGTGTTCTTACTCCTGGTTATCCTCGTCCACACCATAGCCAGAGCCAGTTGGTCCATCTTTGTCTTCTAACCCATTCAAAATGAGTTTCTCCGTTTGCTTTCGTCGGATATAAGCTTCGATACCCTCTCTACTAACGATGAAGGAACGAGACTTGCCGAAAGGTTCTGAATCTATCGTCTGCACTAATTTCAAGTCATTTCTGGCAGGAAACGAACAGGGTCCATCCGGACCTTTGGACTGGACCTCCACCTGCAAAACGCAGAGATATCAAGTTGCATCTGTGTCAGAGCGCTTAGATCTGTCATCCTCTTCACTAGCTGGCTGACGCGAATTTGTTATAAGTAACCAGCTATGACTTATAGCCACTCTGCCTCACCATATCTTAATTGTTTTTCTGCATTCGGTGCGAAAGATCTCAATAGGACGGGTCTATGTCGGACGATAGAGTAGCAAGAAATTGCTTCATCTAACGAAAGCCGTGTTGGGGATCACTTTTGATTTACTATTTTCTTATGATAGTCTGCAGCTAGATTTAACTATATATTGAGATCAACCAATGCATAAAAAAAAACATATAGTAAAGGAAATACATCTCAATAGAGAAAGACAGAAAATAGAGAGAAGAACTCAACATCAAGAACCCCTACACAAGGGGGTTTAGGGTCCTAAACACTTTAATTCCTGTGCACAAGAACTCAACGAGCATCAAATGGTGCACAGGAATTAAAGTGATTCAGAGCCATTTGCTCCTACCTCCATAAGAACAAAAATTTTGGATTTTACTCACATTCAATACAAATTACATAGATCTACCCCAACCAGCTCTTTTCATGTACAGTATGCTCTTGCGTTTATCCTGATCCCTTCTCCTGGTTCTATCTTGCTGCTCCCCGACTAGCTCTTTTCATGTCCAATCTGCTCCTGCGTTTATCCTGATCCCTCCTCCTCGTTATATCCTGCTGCTCTGATGAAAAGCTCTTTTCATGTCCAGTATGCTCTTGCGTTTATCCTGATCCCTTCTCCTGGTTATATCTTGCTGCTCCCCGACTAGCTCTTTTCATGTCCAATCTGTTATATCTTGCTGCTCCTGCTGCTCCCCGACTAGCTCTTTTCTTGTCCAATCTGCTCCTGCGTTTATCTTGATCCCTCCTCCTGGTTATATCCTACTGCTCTGATGAAAACAGATCTCACATAACCAGTCTCATGTGAATCACAAAGTTACACTCACTCCCTTTTCAGGTGCACCTCTATTCAACTCGCGGAATTAGCCTCTCTATGCTCAACTCGCTAAATTCCAGCTTCTCTTCTCTTCTTTTGTGCAGGTCACAGGGTTGCACACACTCAGAGAGGGTCGCAGGGTTGCACACACTCAGAGAGGGTCGCAGGGTTGCACACACGCACAAAAGCACGGGAGAAGGCACCCTCTCGAAGTATCACCCCAACACTACATTAGGGGTTTCAGAAATAGATTTGACAGTATGTCTTCGGAAAAATAACAAATTTCATAATAATTTTTAGTGAACTCTATAGCGTCACGAGATGGTAATAATTGAATAATTGAACGCTCTGTCACTCCAATTAAGTGATATATTTAGCAAATTATATTCATTTATAAAAATCAAATCCTATGTAAATAAATAATTGAACGCTCTGTCACTCCAATTAAGTGATATATTTAGCAAATTGTATTCATTTATAAAAATCAAATCCTATGTAAATAAATAAATGTCATACGGAGTGATGTGTTTTCTCAAGAGTGTGGTCACATAATCATTTAGTCACGTATTGATGACTGGTTTCGTATTCAAGATCCAAAATGGCACTATCCAACAATTCAAATTTGTAAATTGAAATTCACCACCCTCATGAGCAAATGTACTAGTTGTTAGGCAAGTAACGGCGGTTTTGTAGTTTCGAATTGGTGTGAGAAATGATCAGTGCCCCCGTGCAGCAACCAAGAAATTGATTAGTGCGACGATTCTCACACTAGGAGTGCAACAAAATTTTTACAATGGGAGATCAAGTACCACGTTTTAGTGTAGGAGACTCCATTATCGACGATGTTGATCCGGGACCTATAGAGTCATCTTTGGACTCGCAACCTCAACAGCCATTAGGGAAATTTGGAGACTTGTTGAGGATGGCTTCTTCTGTGCCTGGCAAAACCAAGTAGGATGAACGATTTCGAATGGCAACACACCATTACAGCTAAATATTGGATTATTTGGAGGACCCCGAACATTTTGCACAAATTCATGGTGGGAACTGCAAAAAGCCCATTCAGAAATCGACCGCATTTAGTTTCATGGCAACCTTTTTGATTAGAGAGTGTATCAGATGAACCCCTTACAAGAAATGGTTGCGGTGCATGAAACAGTACAAAGAAACTCGGGAGCTCAAGAACAAGGCAACGGTAACGATGAGTATGTGCATACTCCCATCCACTAATAAAACATTCTAGCATATCTAAATCTCCTCCTAATTCCTCATCTTCATCTTCTAATCCTAGTAGCGATATCTCCAAATCTAACCGAATCATCCATTGAATACATTTTCTAATATTTCTGGTTAGTTCTAAACGAGTGCTCCCTCTCGGCATGACTAAACTCTATTTTTAATCACCACTGAAAACTCCTTATCCACAAAGGGGATCTCTCTTCTCCGCAAAGTGCATCTCTCTTCTCTAAAGGGGATCTCTCTTCTCCGCAAAGGAGCATCTCCCTCTCCCAGTGAAATTTCAGCAAACTGACATCTCTGTGTGCAAAAAAAACTATCTGTGATATTTCACTAAACGGACATCTCTGTGCGCAAAAAAAAAATTGGTGCAATTCCATTCTGTACTAAGAAAACAAATTCAGGAATTTCACTTCATTACTCAAGGGGAAGAAAGGTATACATTTCATATTTGTACCAAAACAATTTTTTAAAATAATGAAATCGAGAGTAACACTTGAAACAAACTCACTCCTCACTCTAACCTTCTAACAGGGCTCGCACTCAAATATTCCCACTCCATATCTGCTATGGTCTCTCTAATCTTCATGAATGGTCAATTTTTGCATCCCCTCAAATCTTTCCACTCATACTCCCTCCAACCGGGAAAAATTTTCCGGTTTCTGCTCGTCATTTCCTTTCCATGGGTGTTCTCAAATTTCCCCATATGCCCCCCTATGCTCCTTTTGGTGGTAGTCACTTTCACTCTAACCCTATCCGAAAACTTAATTAACTCTTATGTGCAATCAATGCACTATGGAGTTAGAATGGAAAATTCCTTCTCCCTTATTTTCATCGAACCACTTCATACGGAGTGTGCTAATAATAAGGAACTTGGCACCAACTCCGTAACATTACCATTTCTACCTCCTGGTCACACACTGGACCCAAAAAGTCAATGTATCCCAAAAAGTCAATGCATCTTAACAATCTATAAGAAAAGTTTAGAAACTTCGTTAAATTACTTTTGAAATCCCCTATTGTCAAACACTTGTCCTTGGCGAAGAAGATCTCGTGGATAATATGAGTCACATATCTAAACATCTCAAATGAGTGAATCGAACGGATCAGGCTCCACATCCTAACAATCCGATTATCAATTCGATTGGTCCTCTTAGGCGGTTGGTCAATGGTAGTGTCCGGAATACCATGATTGTTGTCAAAAACGAGACAAGTGCCTTATATGAAGTGTTGGATTCCGACTCTGGTCTACAAATGCCAAAGTGTTCCGTCGCCACGGAGTAGTATCTGTATCCATTCTTGCCGAAGACTCCGGAACCAAGATTTCAAAGTCCTGCACAATGCCGAGAATCATTCCGGACCACCATAGAGTGAGTGTCACGTGGTCACGTGGCATAGAGGTACAAATTCAAGCTTTAACGATGCCCACAGTAAGTCTCCTTGGAAATTGGATGCAAGGTTACGATTACGTTGAATCGGTCGGTCTTCGGCAGTTACTTCTCCGACAGCAGCTACTCTCCAGCAATGATTTCGGCGTAGTTTCTCGAAACTCTCATTCAGGAGCTTGAGATCATTCAGCTGAGGGTTAGGGTGATCCAACGTTCCAGCAAATTCGCCCAAATTCAGTCCCAATTGAGGGTTTGCATACCAAAATACGCCTCTCAAAGTTGGTTAGAAACTTCTTTGACATATCATCGGTATTTGAGCCATATCCATACCCGGTCGAGCATTTAGCACACATAGTTCTTTGATAACGAGGCCCCTCAAGGCAATGTCCCACAAGAATCATTGGTTTGCCCAGGTTTGGCAAATTGAAGTAGTTCATATCCCAAAGTTTTAGCGAATGCCAAATTTTCATTTGTAAGATTGGCTTTGATTCATTGGTTATGACAATTTGGTTTAGACTTTGATTTTCACAAAATTTACCAATATATTATACAAGGGTAGAGGAGCATTCACCAATGTAGATTGATTTTACTTATTTAAAATCATTTGGTATAACAACTAGAGAAATATTGTAACAAAATGATATATATTTATATTGTTACCAAATCATATATTTTATTGTTCAATGTCCTTTCAAAATTTTATAACATTGATAAATTATCCAAACTGAATTTGTTGAACATGATGATCAAAGAAACAGAAAATTTAAATAAGAAAAGAGAATTTAAGTCATTTATAGAGAATTTAATTAATCCCAATAAGATTGAAGGCTTGAGTTATGTTTGTTTGTTTCACTTGTAAAGTATATTATATAGTCATGGTTAAAGATTTTGGTTAATTCTGAAAATTCAAAAAATTATATGTTTATGCAATGAATAAGAAAATTAGGTATTACTATCAAATTAATATTTAGGATTAGATTGATGATGGTAGATAATAGAAAGAGTTTTGCATTTTGTGTCTCCCTTCTTGTTTCATTCAAGATTGAAAAGAAATGTTTAGAGTGTATGAGATTTGTAATGACACCTCTACACTATCATGTCATTCTAGGTTTTCTTTATTTGGCTTGAACATTGTAAGCTTCAATTTAATTGGACTCGATGATAAATTCAAATAGATCACCAAACAAAAAAGTTATTGATTAGATTGTTTGGCACCTTTGAGTAAAACATCTAAGAGCAATCCGTCGCAAGATGAAAAAAATTTCATTTATGCAATTATGAACTTGACTTGCAAAGAAAGCACCTAAGGGCCTTGTAAGTTCACTAAAAACACCAAAGCCCAAGGTCAAGCTAGGCATTCAAATTTTTCTCACATTCAAGCGTCCCAATGTGATCTTCCATTCTCCTATTTCTCTCCTCTGTCTTGGTCTTGGTCTTTTACATTGGTATTAGAGCAAGAATGGGATGGATTGAATTTATGGACCACCAAATTCATTACTGCCACACCATTGGGATTTTTGTGTCCAAGTACTACCCAAGCATTGTTTCGCACAATTCATTACCTCATGTTTTGGATAGGGTTGTTTGCATGCAATCACCTTGTTTGAGGAACCCTTTGTACCTTCAGTTGTAACTTATGGAGAATGGTGGAAGTGTTGCATTTATGTGTTGATAAATTAGATCAATCAAGAATAGTGTGTTAAAGTAGTAGCCATGGCAGTGACGCCCAAATTTATCCTTGTTATGTAGCAACAAATTAAGCACCTTACTTGATTGTTGGATGAACAAGACCGTCAAGTCAACGATAAGAGCGGGTGGAGAGAGCACCAGTTTGAGAGGGAGAAGAGCGAATCCAGTTCTGGAGTGAGGCACAAGCTCAAGCTAAGCTAAGCATTTAGAGTTTTCACACATTTAAGCATCCCAATGTAATCTTCCATTCTCCTATTTCCCTCCTCGATCTTGGTCTTTTATAACAAACTTTGGAGGAAAATATTTCTATTTTTGTAGTGTAGATCAAGCCAATTGTGTATGGAGAATTTGATGAGGGCAAGAAGCCTCATCAAACAATGGTTGATCAAATTGTTCAAGAGTTTATAGATGTATTTCTAGATGATCTGCCAAAGTGTTACTCTCTAATTGTAGTATGCTCTTCAAGATTGATTTATTGTTAAGAAGTGCTCTAATGAGTAAACCATTCTATTGGCTCTCACCAAAGGAGTTAGATGAGCTTTGAACAACACTAACGATGTTGTTGGAGAAGGATTTCATATGATATAGTACATCTCCTTGGGGAGTATCAATACTATTTGTCCCAGAGAAGGATGGAGTGTTTTGCTTCTTTATTGATTATCGTGGCCTCAATAAAAAATAGTGAAGAATTTTTATCCCTTGCCTTGAATTGATGACTTGCTAGATCAATTGAGTGAAGTACAATACTTCTCCAAGTTGGATCTTGAAAGTGGTTATTGTTAGATTCCCTCTTATAGGGAGCATGTACAAAAGATTACCCTGCACACAAGGTATGGGCCTTTTGAATGGACAGTTCTACTTTCTGGGCTCATTAATGCCCAAGAATCTCAAATCACCTATGGAGAACAAGAATCCGGGTGAAAAGTTAGAGGGAGTGAGGATCGAGCATGGGCTCTAGACCTTTCATTTATGAGTATGCACTCTTAAACCCAAGATCTTTAAGTTGATTGTGGAAGTAGACACCATCCTAATGGGATTGAACATCCTTTGAACAAAATCCTAGTGGGAAGTCAAAGGGAGTTTGGATCGTCCATGGGCTCCAAAACTTTCACTTACAAGTCCAGAATTTTAAACCCAAGCCTCTAAGCTGAATGTGAAAGCCTACATTGTTTGGACAACATCCTTGAAAGGGCCACAATATGAGTATTGCTCAAGAGGGATGAGAAAAGTCAAGAAGGAAAATAATAAAGTTAATACGACATGCCGCAAAGTCATGTAATGTGCTATGGCAAAGAGAGTCCCTCCAAGGGGTCTCCCTATTGTGTGCACTTGGCTCATGTCAACTATGCAAACTCTCCTATAGAAATATTGTGGTTGTGATATATATATATATAAGAATATCTCGACCAATAGGATGTCAAAAGCTATCAATTTGAAGTATTTTATTTGTATCCCACTCACTTCAAAGACTATTTAGGAGGAAAAAATGACCCATGTCTTTGTACACATCTTAAATGAACAAAATGTACAAAAAGTCTCCCTCACCAATTTTTCTATATTGGAAACTGCAATCACATTGTAAAGAGAATGAACGTAAAAATGAAATGGATATATACCACAAGTTATTTAGATCAAATAGTTATTATACTTAGAATAACATGTTTCAAGATAAAGCTAACATATATTTAACTTATCAATTTCTCCATTTTCTGGTTCATTCCAGTTCCATCATAGTTTAATCACCTCTCTTCTCTTATCACCTCCTTGTTGTTACTTACTTTCTCTTTTATGCATTTACTAGTATATATTCATTTATATTATCTTTTTACACCAAATTTATATAAAAATATCTTTTATGGTCTCATTAAACACTTATTAAGAGTTTCATGTATTTTAAATTGCTTCACTTATATTTTTGTAATCATTTTCAAAGCCAAAATCAGAATTTAATCAAACAATTGAGAGAAAAAGGCAACCACATAAAATACATGAATGATTGGAAGACCCCATCAAGTCATACCAGGGAGAGATAAAAGAGGTAAAATGGGGCTAGGCCCCAATAGTATCTATATGAGAAATCTGCCTTACCACACCTAAGATATCCGAGCTATGCGAGTCGTAAGATCTACAAACTAATGGAGCATCCAAATAAGCATCACCTAGAGTGATTGCTCTGCTATGGGTTGCACTTGCCAATGATCTCTTTAGAGCAATGGACATACGTTCACTAAAGTATGCTACAAAGTATGAGAGTGAGAGTCGTACCCTAGAGTCTAATATGATAACAAATATAAATATGAAATAATAGATATGCATATCAAACAATCCTTTCAATATATAAATGCATGATATAGACAACAAAATGATCTGATTGCAATTGGTGAAGACCTAGGGTGATAGAATTTTATCTTCCCACATTTACAGAATTTGCTAGTGTGCAAGGTCATTGGAAATATTAAAAAGATCAATGTTGAATTTTCTCCATGTACGGACCTCATTCTAAAGCATAGTTATGATTAAATTGACAAAACCAATAGGTAGAAGTATCTTATGCTAAAATAGTGTCTTTAAGTTTCTCCCACCTTATGTTAATGTATTATTTGTAAATCAATGAAATAAATTTTTTCAGGAATAATGATTTCAATAATTTCAATATGTTTTACCAAGATGGTATGCAACCTTAGAGGAATGACAAGTTGAGATATTGTCATATTGTACATTTTGATTGAGTGATTAATATTCGTTATAATGATTGAAAAGGCATCAATATCAACTCTTATTTGCAATCTACATCCATAACATCTGGATTTTCCTTAGGTTATTGGTTTTAAATTATTAAAAAATTTACTTCATTTTATTTAAATATAGGTTAAAATTAATCCAAAATGTTAAGGGGAACTGCACAATTATAGTATTTGACCAAAAATATATCTTATCATTAAATAGTTTCAATGAGTGTGACCAATATTTTTCAATCAAAGATAATACGTAATTAATATATAACTATCTCTTGTAATAAGGTCTTACTTCTATTTGACAGGAATAGGATTTTAAAGACTATAATGTATCACTTATTGTATAATCACAAGTAGTGGGTAATCTATCCATGTTTGTCTACATATGTATGTATCTTAAAAGTAACTGATGATATACATCAATCAATCAATCCATTGTATCAAAATGGAAGAGTGTCAAAAATTATATTTTTATGAATACAAAATTTGAAATTTTTTTGTTATGAAAGTTGAAGCTCTTTGAAGAAAATTTATGGCACAAAAATTTTGTGCAAATGAAAAAAAAAGATTCCAACCCTAGGATATTTTTCTTTGAAGATGAAGTCTCTTGGGTTTATTTATTACTCTCTCTTCTATATTTTATTTTTGTCCTGAATCCATTTTTCTGATATATTCTGAGCATAATAAGTCATTAAAAATATTTATTAAAAGATATATCTCACTAAACTACAAGGCTTGCATATTTAGTGAAATAACTATTTTCCAAACATAAACAGAATTTATGACTGATGTTAGATAAATAGATAATAGATTGCTTCTGGAAAAAAAATTGTGGATATAAAATTAATTTATATGGATTTATCTAATCCAAGAAGATGTGAATGCCGTGCAAAATCCATTAAGCGGTGAGAATATTGAAACGTTGACTCCATAACAAGTAAGCTATACATAAAAGGTTGCTTTTGGCACTCAAGATTGGAATTAATTTTAATTAATAAAAGTGTACTTGATTTTTTAAGTATTATATTTCCATTAAAAAATTATATTTTTTTATCCAGGTCCATCCTATCACCTAAGTCTCTGAAGTTGTTTCTTAAATACTTTGTCATATTATAAGGTTAATTGAAAAAGTTTTAAAAAAATGTATCTCTTCATATGAGGTAGAGAGTTCAAGAAAGTTTATAAAGAATTTTAAACTAAACATACTTCATGCATTGCATACTCCTAAAATTTCACTTTTTTTTTCTATATTTGAATACTGTGACTTCCTATGTTACAACATACCTTTTGGGTTAATAATTATTTTAAAAGTTAAAAGTTTGACAATGCTACAAAACATGAATAGAAAATAGAATATGCTGGAAATGAATAGCCTATTCATTTCCAGCAAGCAAGTAAATTCAAACAAAAACGTCTCCATTGAGATAAGTATTGAAAATGTTGAGTTCATTCCGTTCTACAAAATTATCAAGATTTGATTAGAAATCCATTGATTTCAAAAGCTTTAATATATGTTCAAATTCTGATATCAATATGTCGGAATTCTATTATTTTTTTCTTTTTCTTTTTCTTTTTCTTAAGAGACAAAAACTTTTTTGTTTTTCAATATGGGAAACGAGGCTTATTGAAGTCTAATATCTTTGAAAAACATGTATGTATTTACTTAAAGATTGCCATAAGATTACAAGGACCAAGCGACCAAACATCATGATCAAAATCTGAAGCCAACGAAAGGGACAAATACCTCCGCACGTAATACATTATAAACATGTCGTAGTATGCGCAGTATTCATTCAAAAGGAAGTGATCTTCGGGATAAAGGGATAAAGGAAAATTACTTTTCTATTCCCGCCGTCAGACCCATTGAAATGATCCGGTTGCCGATTAGCACGCGGTCAAGGGAAATGGATTAGCAGGTCTTAGTTATGTTACAGAAAAGTGAACGTCAACTAATTAAGCCAATTATTTAGATATTTAAAATATAAACAGGAACTACTTTTTGTAGTGATAGACGGCGACAAGAATATTTTATCACAAGGGAGATGGTCATCAGTAAAGAAATTGGAAGAAAAATTACGAAGAGATAAGAAATTTCCGTTTAAAACCTTTCCAAAAAGTAAGGAAGTTTCATGATTTGAATATGGAAAATATCTTCTAGATTTAATCCATTTGGAACTTAGTAAGAAATTATGGATTAGCTCATATCTTGTTAAAACTAAACAAGAAAGTGGACCATTGCAGAAAGCTCGCAGAATAGGACTGATAGATATTTACTCCGGTGCTGATTCAGCACTTCATGTGCAAAATATTCCATTAGTCTTGTGAACGCCTTTCTACTTTCACTGTAAGAGATTTCGCCAGACTGCTTCAAAGCATCAGGAAAGCCTATAAACTTTGGACAATTTGTTACATAGATGTTTTCTCGTGTTTCGCATCCTTCCGCTAGTCTCTCAAAATTCCTGCATCTTGAATCCTAAGAGTCCAAATCCCCCATCCGCAATCCCAACCTAAAGTCTTTAAGTATTCACATTCTCGTAATTCAAGCATCACTAGGTTTTTTAAGTCCCCTAAGCTGAATAGCTTAGCCGAATGAGCCCTGCAGGGCTTTAGACTCATGAATATGTATCCCTTCAAGGTTTGTCAGTTGCCCAAGGGATTCCAGGAGACACTCAATATTTTCACTGTTGTATAGCATCAAACCCTCCAAATGAGGAAGTGCTTTGAGAAGCTCGACCACGTCTTTGATCATTTCCCCACCTGAATACCTGATTGTCAACCGTCGCAACTCAGTGAGGCACGAAAGTGCTTCGTGGAGTTCCTTGAATCCTCGCAGGTCGGGAGCGTCCAATCTAGTCAACCTAGTCATTTGTCGCAGGGACTCCGGCATTTTCTCGAAAATACCGCAATGCCATATTGACAATTCTTCCAATGCTGTAAGTTGTCCAAAGGACAAGGGAAGTCTATCCAACCTCTTGCAGTTCATCACACTCAATTCTACAAGAGACGTTAGTAATCCAAATGACTCGGGTATGCGCTCAATCTCTCCATCATCCATTCACATCGGTGATTCCAATCTTGTTAGTTGTCCTAAAGAATCATCAATAATCTCACATTTGTGTATGCGCAAAGCGTGAGGGACTGGAAGCGATTCAAGATCCCAGTACTCCTCGGAAACTGTTCCTAAGTTGCAGTTGTAGTCGGGTACAGGTCTAATTCCCGTAGCGCAGCTAGTTGATGTACGCCCTCATCTAGAAACGCAAAACTGTTACACCGATTTATACTTAGCGATTTAAGCTCTCCAAGTCCCGCTGTACTCTCCGGTAAACACTTCAGACTCCTACAGTGGTAGACTGTCAAGTCTTCTAGAGCTCGTAATTGTCCTCGGGGCTCAGGGACGTAGCTCAGTCGACGATGTCATCCAACTTCAACCGCAATAGCGATGTCAACGACCCCGTTGAACTGGGTAGGCTTGCCAGCGCAGGAAGGCAACCTAGGTCAAGATACGCAAGGTTTTTCAGGGAGCCAAGGACTGGCACAACGATCGCAACCAGTCACAGCCAGTTATTGACAGGTGGTTCAAGCGCTTGAGCCACCGAAACCTTCAGGCAATGCTTTCAGAAGGTTGCAACGAAAAATGTGTAACTCTTGCAGGTTCCTCATTTCGCCAAAACTCTCCGAGCAATTCTGACAAGGAATCAAGACCTCGTAAATGTAAAAGTATGAGAGATTCCAGACAAGAATCTTTTCGATTTTGTCCAAGAGGCATGGGAAAATAACCTAAAGAAAAGCTATTGCCATCTATCAAAAGCACAATCATGTGCTATAGCAAAGAGAGATCCTCCCCAAGGGGTTCCAAGTGGTGTACCCTCGGTTATCAATTGTGTAACAATGTAGTAGTTGTACAATAGGGATGTTTCAATACCATATATTTTATATGAAAAAATGGGATATCAAAATTTATCTTTTTAAGTGTTTTATTCATATTCAACTCACTTCGATGAGTATTTACGAGGACCAATTGACCCATCTCATTGTACACATCTTTAACTTTAAGGAACAAAATAGGCTGAAAGCCTCCCTCATGCAGTTTGCTATGTCGGAAACTGCAATCACATTGTAAAGAGGGTGAATGCTAAAATGAAAATGAATATATACATAAGTTATGTAGATCAGATAACTATTATGCCTAAAAAATTAAATTTCAAGCTAAAGGTACCAGATATTTAATTTATCAATTTCTGCATTCTTTGATCTATTCCAATCCTATAATGGTTTAATCACCTCCCTTCTCTTCCTAACTCCCTTGTTGTTACTTTCTCTTCTTAGCATTATTAGAATATATTTATTTATATTATCATTATACAAAAATTTAATTTAAGTATATCTTGTATAATCTCACTAAACACTTCCTCATAGTTTCATGTATTTGAAGTTTCT
The DNA here is from genome assembly GCA_948567375.1 of Lunularia cruciata. Lineage (NCBI taxonomy): Eukaryota > Viridiplantae > Streptophyta > Marchantiopsida > Lunulariales > Lunulariaceae > Lunularia > Lunularia cruciata. Next base: position 18,004,128 of record OX419762.1, on the reverse strand, counting down.
TCACTTCTATTTGCATAATCATTTTCAAAACCAAAATCAAAATTCGATAAAACAATCCCTACAAGATCAGTGCTGGAACGATATTATCAAAACGGGTGAAGACCTAGGATGATTGGATTTCATCCTACCAGATTACAAGTTGAAGCTCTTTGAAGAAAATGAATGCCTAAAAGGTTTGTTCAAATCAAAAAAAAGATTCCAACAATAGGAACTTTTTCCTTGAAGATATAATCTTGGGTTTTTCTATTATTCTCTCTCCTATATTTTATTTTTATCATGAATTCATTTTTCTTGATATATTATGACCTTAAATAAGTAAATATAGTCTTTACTAAAAGATAGTATATATCAATACTATAATGCTTGGATATTTCATGAACATAAATATAATTTAAATGAAAAATTTCAAACACAAGTCTGAGTTTAGATAAGTAGATTATAAATCGTTTCTGTAAAAATCAAGAATAAAAATTATATTATATTTATTAATTTATCTAGTCCAAGAAAAATAGGAAACCCATGCAAAATCCATGAAGATGGTGGAAAGATCGAAATGTTGATTTCCACATAAAACTAAATATACATAAAAGGTTGATATTTTCCTTCAAGATTGAAAAATTTAAAGAAATAAAATAATATTTTATTTTGAGTATTATATTTCAATTAAAAAATTACATATTCCAAGTCCATCCTATTACCTAAGTTTCTGAATTTTATATTTAACACCTTGTCACATTATAAGGTTAATTAAGAAATTATACAAAATTTTATCTCTTCATATAAGGTCTCTAGAGAATGTAGAAAGTTTTGGGGTCCTTAATGCCTTCCGGGCCTCCTTCGTCGGACGGAGTAACGCTGGACTCTGAAGCACTCGTGAACACCCATGCGACGAAACTCAGCCGAAACCCATTGCTATGGTTCCCTGCGGTTTCTTTCCGTTACAGGTTAGGGCTAAGGCAGTGCGATAGTCTGTTAACCTTCGCTGATCTGAAAGCGCTGTGCCGAGGCACACGGCACATTAAAAACGTTTCCAATACCTACAGCAACTCCTGCTACAACCTTCAGCAAGTTGTAAAACCTGCAAACCAATTATCGAAATAAGATAGGTCACTTAACTCAAACGGGGTTAACTTTCTAAATACAGCTTCTAAGAAATGCTTCATAAATTTTTACTCTTTTAAGGAAATTCTATTTAAAAGGCAGAATCGAAAAAGTAAATAACGAGTATGAGCATTAGTTGTTAATAAAGGATAATATGTCAGTATAGATAAAACTACCTCTATTTCAGTTTTGTGATCTGTTTGTAAAAAACAAAATTTTTTAAGATCACTTTTCTTTAAGCAACAAGTAGATGATGAAATAGCAAATAAACTTATTGGTATTATGATGTACCTTAACGGTGAAGATGAAAGTAAAGATATGTACCTATGTATAAATTCACCTGGTGGTGCTGTCTATGCTATGCAATTTTTTGTGCCTGATCTACATACAATTTGTATGGGACTAGCAGCTTCAATGGGCTCTTTTTATTTTAACAGGCGGAGGAATTACCAAACGTATAGCACTACCCCACGTTTCATGCCAATGAATTCTTTTTTCATCTATATGTCTGCACCAAAAAAGGTAATAATAACATGACATATCTATTTTTAAAAGAGTAAGATATTTGTGAACAAACGGTTAACACTGGACATTGTTATTTCCTGTGATTTTTCCTTCTAGCAGATTGGACAATAACAAATATAACAAAGAAGGCGGGCCCTATCCCCGAGTTCAAACTCGAAGGGTTTCCCGTTGGGCAGGTCTCTAATCCCTTTGTAATCAATCCAACGATTAAATAACCACGTCATGGTTAGGTTGGAATTCCAGGCCTGTAGCATGCAATATGTTTTCTTGACAACCCGAACAATGCAAAAAGGTTTGAACTAAAATACTTCATGCATTGCACATATCTAAATTTCACATATTGCTGTTCTAGATTTAAATCGTGTGAATTTCCATGTTAAAAATACCTATTTGGTTATAATTGTTTTAAAATTTAAAAGTTTGATAATGGTACAAAACATAACATGCATAGAGGCCTACTTATTTCCAGCAAGCAAGTCAACTCAAACGAAAACGTTTCCACTTGAGATAAGTATCCGAAATGTTGTGTTCATTCCGTTCTACAAACTTATCAATATTTGTTTAAAAATCTATTGATTTCAACAGCTTTAAGACCGTTTGCATATAAGCAAAGAATATTTAAGGAAAGATATCAATATGTTCAAAATTTTATTATCAATTCTCCTGGGTTCCTTTTAAGAGATAGACTCATCTTTTTTGATTTCTCCACAGGGGAAACAAAGCTTATTGTAGTCTAATATCTTTGAAAATCATATATATGTTTACTTAAAGATTGCCATAAGATTGCAAGGACCAAGCAACCAAACATCTTGATCAACATCTGAAGCCGCCGAAACGGACAAATACCTCCGCAGGTACTACATTAGATGTCGAAAGATTTTGGAATATGCGCCGTATTCATTCAAAAGGACGGTGAACAGGAGGAAGTGGTCTTGGCGATAGAGAGAAGTGAAAGACAGCAACAAGAATATTTTATTACAAGGAAGATGGTCATCAGTAAAGAAATTGGAAGATGAATTCCAAGAGACAAAATTACGAGATAAGAAATTCCATCTTAAAACTTTTCCAAAAAGTAAGGAAGTTTCATAATTAGAATATGGAAAATATCTTTTAGATTTAATCTATTTGGAACTTAGCAAAAAAATTATGGATTAGATCATATCTTATTAAAATTAAACAAGAAAATGAACCATTGCAGAAAGCTCGCAGAATAGGACCGATAGATATTTACTACGGTGCTGATTTAGCACATTGGATCCCTGCATGGATCAATCCTTCATGTGCAAAATATTCCAATAGTCTTGTGACCACCACTTATGCTCCTTTCTACTCTCATTGTAAGAGATTTCGCCAGACTGCTTCAAAGCATCCGGAAAGCCTATGAACTTTGGAGAATTTGATACATCGATGATCTGTCTTGTTTCGCATCCTTCCGCTAGTATCTCAAAATTCTTGCAATCTCGAGTCGCCAGCATCCCCCATCGGGGATTCCAACCTAAAGTTTTTAAATATTCACATTCTTTTAATTCAAGGTTCCTTGCGTTTTTAAAGTCCCCTAAGCTGAATAGGTCGCATGAGCCCTGCAGAGCTTTAGATTCATAAATATATATCCATTTCAGGTTTGTAAGTTGCCCAAGGGATTCCAGGGGTCACTCTAAGTGTCAACTGTTGTATACACACAAGGTCGTCAAATGAGCAAGTGTTTTGAGAAGCTCAAACACGCCTTTGATCATTTCCCCACCTGAATACTTTATTGTCAACCATTCCAACTGAGTGAGGCACGAAAGTGCTTTGTGGGGTGCCTTGGATCCTCGCAAGGTCGGGAGCGTCCAATCTAGTCAACCTAGTGATTTGTCGTTGGGAATCCGGCATTTTCTCGACCATACAGCAATTCCATATTGACAATTTTCTCAATGCTGTAAGTTGTCTCAAGGACAAGAGAAGTCTATCCAACCTCTTGCAGGTCATCACACTCAATTCTACAAGAGAAGTCAGTAATCTCAATGACTCGTGTATGCTCTCAATCTCTCCGTCATCTATTTCCAATAATTTCAATTTTGGTGGTTGTCCTAAAGAATCATCAATAATTTCACATTGTGTATGCACAAAGTTGTGAGGGCATGGAAGTTGCACCAACTACTTTCTCTACAGCGATGAGGTTTCACCTAGGTTTGGTCCACCCATCTGCATCTTCATTCTTCACTTGTGAGTGTGGTTCTACACTAGATGCAGCAGCGGTCCACATGACACGGTGTCCTTTTGGAGGAAAGAGGATAGCTACCCATGATGCCATTAGGGACATAGTGTTTGCTATGGCACGAGAGAGTGGATACTTGGCTTGGTGTGAGCATTCGTATGCTTTGCAAATGACATGTGTCAGGGCAGACTTATACTTGGTCCGAGATGATCAGGTGACAGTAGTGGATGTCGTGGTTACAGACCCTGCGCAGTATACAATTTGGAGGGAGTGATTACCCATCCCCTGGATGGGCGGCGAGTGCAGCCGTAGGTCGCAAGGTCTCCAAGTATAGGGGCATGCAGCGAAGTCGCCTCTTTGTTCCTCTAGCCTTGGAGTTACATGGAGTGATGGACACTACATTTATACATTTCAGGGAGTGCACGAGAGCTTATCATGTTAGGCGTCCTGGATACCACTCTCGATCTCATACTTTATAACATATTTTAGACAACGTATGTTCATTGCTTTACAGAATGATATGGTTGGTGCAATCTATGGGAGAGCAATCACATTAGGTGATGTATCTTCAGATGTTCCAATTATGTATAGATCGTATGACTTGTATAGCTTGGATATCTTAGGTACGGTAGTGCAAATTTCTCATATAGACTCTATTGGGGCTTAGCCCCATGTTACCCCTTTTTTGTCTCTCCCCTTTATGCTTGATGGGGTCTTCCCATCCTTCGTTTTTCCTACGCGGTCGCCTTTCCTCAAAGTGATTGAACATCCCAGGACTCCTCGGAAACTGCTCCGAAGTTGCACTAGTACAGGTCTAGTTCCTCTAGCGCAATTAGTTGACAAACACTCTCATCTAGAAATGCAGCCAAACTGGTACACCTAACTAGTTTTAGCCCTTCAAGCGCTCCACGTCCCTCTATACTTTCCGGTAAACACTTTAGACTCGTATAGGAAGAGGATGACAAGTATTTTAGAGCTTGTGATTGTCTACGGACTTAGGGACGTAGCTCAGTCGAGGAATTCCATACAACTGTAACCAGCAGAGCGATGTCAACCACCCCGTTGAACTCGGTAGGCTTGCTGGCGCAGGAAGGTCACCTAGGTCAAGATACGCAAGGTTTACCAGGGAGCCCATGGACTCGCACAACGATCGCATCTCGGCTATTGAAATGTTAGTTTGTTTTTCGTTTTAAAATAAAACGTTTTAAAATGTTTAAAAAAAAATTTTGTTTAAATTTTTTTTTATAAAAAGGTGATGTACGGATAATATCACATTTGACAGCGTAAACCCACAAGAAAATATATTATTGCATTGACTCGAAAATATACGATTGCATTGATTCGATTGAAGTCAGTTCATATGGCAGTGTTGTCTATACAAGATTATCAAGATAGACTTCTTCAAGCAGTTCGCAAAATATGTCTTCTTATTATTTGACGTAAACGAGATAACTATGCTGCACTGCAAACATTTGATATACATTGATTTCAACACAAAATCTGCAAACTCCTAACCGAAATGCTACCGTTTGGCCTCTCGCTTCTGACCTTTGTTGGTGACATTCATATTTGACAAAAGAAAGAAATCACATGTAATGTAGTGGGAATCTATCCATAGTATACCTACAAATGTATGTATCTTAAAACTAACTAATGATATATACATCAATCAATCCGTTGTATAAAAAAGGAAGAGTATAAAATGTAATACTCTTTTATGAATAAAAAAGTTATGTTATGAAAGTTGAAGGTCTTTGAAAAAAATTTATGGGACAATAAGTTTGTTCAAATCAAGTCTCTTGGGTTTTTTTATTACTCTCTTTCTATATTTTATTTTTGTCATGAATCTATTTTCCTTGATATATTCTGACCTTAATAAGTAATTATAGTCTTTACGAGAAGATAATATATCGAAAGAAACTAGAATGCTTGTATATTTCATTCCAAACATAAAGATAATTTAAATATGATATTAGATAAATAAATAAGATAGATTTTGAGAAAAAGATATGGATATAAAATTAAATTATATTAATTAATTTATCTTATCCAAGTAAAAGTGAATGCCATGCAAGATCCATGAAGATGGTGAGAATATGGAAATGTTGACTCCATATCAAGTAAACCATATGTAAAGGGTTGATTTTGGCACTCAAGATTGAAATTAAATTTAGATCAATAAAAGCATATTTTATTTTAAGTATTATATTCAAATTAAAAATTATACCTTTTTAGCCAAGTCCATCCTATCCTATTACTTAAGTCATGAATACCTTGTCATATTATAAGGTTAATTAAAAAATTAACCAAATTTTTTTATCTCTTCATATAAGGTAGAGAATTGAAGAAAGTTTATAAAGAAGTTTGAACAAAACATACTTCATGCATTGCACATTCCTAAAAGTTCATATGTTTTTTTTTCTATATTTGGATAGTGTGACTTTCTGTGTTAAAACATACCTTTTTGGTTAATAATTTTTTTTTAAGTTAAAATTTTGATAATGCTACAAAACAAGAATCGTGATCTATTCATTTCCAGCAAGCAAGTAATTTCAAACAAAAACATTTCCATTTGAGATAAGTATTGGAAATGTTGAGTTCATTCAGTTCAACAAAATTATCTAGATTTGATTACAAATCTATTGATTTCAAAAGCTTTAATATATTTTCAAAATATGATTTTAATATGTTCAAAATTTTCTTATTATTTTTTCTTGCTTCTTCTTAAAAGACAAAGTCCATTTTTGTAATTTTTCCATAGGGGAAACGAAGCTTATTATAGTCTAATATCTTTGAAAGTCATACATATATTTACTTAAACATTGCCATAAGATTACAAGACCAAGCGACCAAACTTCATGATCAAAATCTGAAGCCAACGAAACGAACAAATACCTCCGCAAGTAATACATTACAAACATGTTGTAGTATGTACAGTATTCATTCAAAAGGAAGTGGTGTTGGGGATAAAGGAGAATTACTTTTCTATTCCCTCTATTAGACCCACTGAAATGATCCGGTTGCCAATTAGCATGGGGTCAAGGGAATTGGATTCGCAGGACTTCGTTATGTTACAGAGAAGTGAACGTCAACATTTACGTCATTATTTGGATATTTAAAATATAAACAGGAATACTTTTTGTAGTGAAAGACAGCGACAAGAATATTTTATTACAAGGAAGATGGTCATCAGTAAAGAAATTGGAGGAAAAATACGAAATTTCCGTCTACAATTTATCCAAAAAGTAAGAAGGTTTCATGATTTCAGTATGGAAAATATATTTTAGATTTAATCTATTTGGAACTTAGCAAGAAATTATGGATTAGCTCATATCATATTAAGATTAAACAAGAAAATGAACCATTGTAGAAAGCTCGAAGAATAGGACCGAGAGATATTTACTCCGGTGCTGTTTCAGCACTTCATGTGCAAAATATTCCATTAGTGTGGTGACGCTAATGCTCCCAAGTATGCTCCTTTCTACTCTCAATGTAAAAGATTTTGCCAGACTGCTTCAAAGCATCAGGAAAGCCTATGAACTTTGGACAATTTGATACGCGGATGTAAAATGTTGTTACGCATTCCGTTTCTAGTCTATCAAAATTCCTGCAATCTTGAATCTCAAGGGTCACTATCCCCCAGCTGGGATTCCAACCTAAAGTTTCTAAATATTCACATTCTCCTAATTGAAGCGTCCGTAGGTTTTTAAAGTCCCCTAAGCTGAATAGGTCGAATGAGCCCTGCAGAGCTTTAGACTCATGAATATATATCTCTTCAAGGTTTGTCAGTTGCACATGGGATTCCAGGATACACTCAAAGTTTCAGTGTTGTATATACCCAAGGTCCTCAAATGAGGAAGTGTTTGAGAAGCTCAAACACGCCTTTGATCATTTCCCCACCTGAATACCTGATTGTCAAAGCTCGCAACTCAGTGAGGCACGAAAGTGTTTCTTGGAGTTCCTTGAATCCTCGCAGGTCCAAAATTTTCAACCTAGTCATTTGTCGCATGTACTCCGGCATTTTCTAGAAGATACCGCAATTCGCTATTGACAATTCTTCCAATGCTGTAAGTTCTCCAAAGGACAAGGGAAGTCTCTCCAACCTCTTGCAATTCAGCAGTCTCAATTCTACAAGAGAAGTTAGTAATCCCAATGACTCGGGTATGCGCTCAATCTCTCTATCATGTTTTTCTACTGATTTCAATGTTGTTAGTTGTCCTAAAGAATCATCAATAATCTCACATTTGTGTATGCGCAAAGTCCTGAGGGCAATGATTCAATAACCCAGTACTCCTCGGAAACTGCGTCGAAGTTGCAGTTGTAGTCGGGTGCAGGTCTAATAGCTCTAGCGCAGTTAGTCGGCATACACTCTCATCTAGAAATGCAGCAAAACTGGTACACCCAACTATGTTTAGCATTTCAAGCGCTCCCAGTCCCTCTATACTCTCCGGTAAACACTTTTAGACTCGTACAGTCGTCAATTAACAAGGCTTTTAGAGCTCGTAATTGTCCTAGGTACTCAGGGACGTAGCTCAGTCGAGGAATATCAGCCAACGCCAATCTCCGGAGCGATGTCAACGACCCCGCTGAACTCGGTAGGCTTGCCAGCGCAGGAAGGTCACCTACGTCAACATACGCAAGGTTTTCCAGGGAACCCAAGGACTTGCACAACGGTCGCAACCCAGCACATCCATAGATCACCAGGTGATTCAAGCGCTTGAGCCCACCGAAACCTTCAGGTAGTGCTTTCAGAAGGTTGCAGTTACTAATGTCCAATTTTTCCAGATTCCTCATTTCCCCGAAACTGTCCGGCAATTCTGCCAAGGAATCAAGACCTTCCAAATGTAAAACCCTGAGAGATTCCATCTCTCTGCACAACAGATAATGTACTTCCCTTTAAAACCATGGACTTCCATCAAGTATAAAACTTTCTCAAGCTTCGATGTCACTAATCTCTTCTGCAAAATTGAGACTTCAAAAGACAAAAGTTTCTCGGCTTTACCTTGCATTCCATCACCAGATCCTCAGAATCGTCCTGCTTCCACATACCCCTACACAGCTTCAGTTTCTAACCTGGAGGCCTACAAATATTCCGGCCCATACTCTCAGCTGCGCATGATATGGACTTTCCAATCCCGTTGTCCACCTTCAGCTTCATAGTCTCTACTCAATCGGATCAGAGATCTATCCATTAGGTTCTGCACCTCGATCTCGACTGTCATTTCCCGTGATTTCGGTCTCCATGCCACTTTCAACACATCCAAATCATATTGCTGTCGCCATGGACCATCGATATCAAACGACGTCAAGTCTAGAAATCTTCCTTGTTCGGCCGCACCCAGACCATCAAAGCTCAATCTCAATTTCTGCCAGAGTCTGTCATTCACACTTCCTCCAAGAGACTCTGCTGCACATAACTTCTCAACAACTCCCTTCCACATTGAGATGTCTGTTTCACCCCGTAAATGACCTCCAATGACCTCCAAAGTAAGAGGTAAGCCATCACATTTGCATACCACCTCTCTCACTAGTTCATTCGGAATGTTTTGGAGAACTATATCATGGACATGAGCTCTAAAAAGCTTCTACGCATCTTCATCGGACAGAAAAGGAATAACGTATGTAACAAAGCCGGGCATCGCCTTCTGTACACGAGACGTCACAATCATCCGGCTACCATCGCCAAAGTAACTTGGTTCCAAAAAAAGTTTTGTTTGCTCTTCACTAGCAACGTCACCCAACACCATCAAGACTTTACTATTCGTCACAAGCATCCACAACTCGTCAACGTTCTGCACGAGCATCCTTCTTCCCCTCCCTGTGTACAGATCTTCAGCAACCAAGCGCTCCAATATTTTGGAACTCAACGTCTGCTTGCCCACTTCCACAAACCAGACATAATCAAAGTGGGATTGAGTGTTCATCAGGACTTGTTTAGCGAGGTTGGATTTGCCAATGCCGCCCATGCCTACCAACTGTGGGATTGAGTGTTCATCAGGACTTGTTTAGCGAGGTTGGATTTGCCAATGCCGCCCATGCCTACCAACTGCACTGCCAATCGTGACGTCTTACTGGACTCCAATTGAAGCATGTGTACTATGGCGGCTATCCGTTCTGGCATATCTATCATCACCACAGGCAGTTAAAGAAAACGCCGCGGGTTTGCAACCTGTTCCTCCTGAGGGATGTCAGATAAAATGAAGTTAATGAATCTCAAAACCTGGTCGATTCGTCGGGTTAACTACTGATTCAAGATGATGATTCAAATCCAGCTGCTGGTTGTGATGTATAGGAAATGAGAGTAGAAGCCATTCCAGGAACAGGGGATCCAAAATCCACTAATTGGATTTGAAATGCAAGCATGAACATGTACAAATCGAGATGAATTGCCTCTTACGAAATGGAAAATTAAGTGAAACTAACAATACGAAGTTAAACCGAAAGTAAAGACATAATTGAAACATATCATGAGTAGCAACTGCAGAGAACTATTATACACCACATAATAACAAGCAAGATACAACCGATTAAACAACTGAAATTTAAAGTCGGGGGAGGACCATCTAACAGAGAAAACATCGAGCAAGGAGCAACAGACAAAGCTTTCGTTGAGGATGGGTGGGGTGGAGCGAAGCGTGAGTGGACCGGATATTAGGAGATGAGAGCAGAATCCGTTCTAGGGTTTAGGGTGTAATTTAGGGTTTAAACCCTAAACCCTAAACTCATTAGATGCATATGAAAGGTATGCTCAATGCGTGAAGAGTGATAAATCCATAAAGTAGATGAAGTGAACTTCTCAAAATGAATGCAACCTGAATCAAAGGCATAATACCAACGATGTGTATATCTCAGCATGGTCTATGAACACATGAGTCCTAAACCACTAAACACTGCTGGTTGTGATATAGGTACATGAGAGCAGAAGCCGTTCTAGGAACCGGTGATCCAGAATTCATTAATTGCATATGATCGGTAACTAAAATGTACTTTATGCACAATGCTAGAATAGTGAAAAATCCATAAAGTTTAGGTATATATACGGAATCCATAAACTTTAGGTATATATACGGATACTGCTGGTTGTGATATATGTATATAACAGACGTTTGCATGTAAGCTCTCTGATTCTCTCAACATATATTGCGTGATGAAATACAGAACCCGTTGTAAACAACCCGGTTCCAGAACCACGTCTGACACTACTGACTGTGACTCTCTGACCCGCTAAAGATAGTCGTTTTGGCAACAAATATGCTTATTGTGTCTCAACAAATCAAACGAGTGATTCAAATGCATCTCTGGAGATTTGTGCTACAATTCAGAGCATACTTCTTCTTTGCAAATGGCTCTCAAAAATTCTTCCAGCCGTCGATTTCCGATCCTTAGGTCTGCAGGTGCTAAAGTGATCTTCTCCAGGAATGACACAGAAATATCCGTCTTTCATACCCTGTCTACCAGATGCTTCCTGTGTCACAAGGGCTGTACTTGTTATGTTTGGCTTGCTATAAGTGATTTGCCTGATCAAGAGCAAGAGCAAAACTTGACTGATGGAAACTCCTTATTGTATCATGCTGATGATGGGCAATCACTGGTTTAGATATTATTCAGTCACTTCTAAGGTTGAGTATTAAAGTGACTAGATATCTTGAGTGGTCAATACTCATGAAGTCACGCAGGTCTATATTCAGGAGTTTAGACGGATTACAGAGGGACTATCCTTGTGTTTGTATATATATACATATTTGCAATGGAAATAAAGGTTCGAAGGCTGGTGTGAGCCTGTTTCAGCCCGTGGAGGTAGCTTCCGGGACAGGGAGTGAACCACGTTATTTCGTGTTAGTCCTCTGATTTATGTTTAATGTGTTTGTATATATATACATATTTGCAATGGAAATAAAGGTTCGAAGGCTGGTGTGAGCCTGTTTCAGCCCGTGGAGGTAGCTTCCGGGACAGGGAGTGAACCACGTTATTTCGTGTTAGTCCTCTGATTTATGTTTAATGTGCTTTATGTTTCAGCCGTGGAGGTAGCTCCCGGGACAGGGAGTGAACCACGTTATTTCTAGTTAGTCCTCTGATTTATGTTTAATGGGCCTTATGATGTGCTATTGAGAGAGGTCCTTGAGACTGTATTTCTAACAATTGGTATTAGAGCTTAGTTGGTACTGAAGAGGGTCTTGAGATCTGAGGGTGTAGGGAAGTGGGTCCAGAAGCAAGTACACAGCAAAGCAATGGCAGGGATGATATCCATATCAAATTCTAAATTTGCAGTGGAGAAGTTTGATGGGAAATTTTTTTTTGGACTTTGGCAACTGAAGATGAAGCACCTTCTTGTCCAGCAAGGACTGCATAGAGCACTAAAGAAGAAAAAGGAGGACAAAAGTGATGAGGATGGGGGACATGAAGATGCAGATCTCAGAGCTATTAGCACTATTAGGTTGAACCTTGCTGATGAAGTGCTATACAATGTTATGAATGAGGAATCTGCACCAAAACTATGGGCCAAACTGGAGAATCTTTATATGACCAAGTCTTTGACAAATAGACTGTTTCTTAAACAGAAGTTGTACATGTTGAGGATGAAGGAAGGCCAGAGTATTATGGAGCACCTCAATGCTTTCAAAAAAATCATTTGTAAGTTGATGAGCAAAGAGATTAAGTTAGAAGAGGAGGATAAGGCATTGCTGTTATTGACTTCACTTTCTCCATCACATGAGCATTTGGTCACAACTTTTCTATATGGGAAGGATGATATAAACTGTGAGGAGGTCACTTCAGCATTATTGTCCAATGAGATGCAAAAAAGACACAACCAAGAAAAGACAAATTCAGAGGCTCTATTTATCAGAAGAAGGACAAGAGAGAGAGAGAGATCAGATCAGGAGTAAATCAAGATCCAAGTCTAGAACTGGAGGTTTCAAAGGCAAGTGCTGGATTTGTGGGAAGGTTGGACATTTCAAGAAGGATTGTAACAACAAGAGGCTTGAGTCCAACAAGGATAATGGTCAACTTTCAGATCAAGCAAGCATTGCTGAGTCATCTAGAGTTGTGGACGATGTTCTATGTGTTACCCAAGACAAAGATCAATTTGAGGAGTCATGGATATTGGACTCAGGTTGCTCTTACCATATGTGTCCAAATAAGGAGTGGTTTCATGAGTACAAATCATTCAATGGAGGATTTGTAATAATGGGGAACAACATGGCTTGTAAAGGTATTGGCATTGGTACAATACACATTAAGATGTTTGATGGTATTGTGAGGACTCTTGCTGATGTGAGGCATGTTCCTGAGTTAAGGAAGAATTTGATATCACTAGGCACTTTGGACTTTGATGGTTTGAGGTGGGGGAGCAGAAAATGGAACACTCAAGGTATCAAAAGGAGCATTGGTTGTAATGAAGGGCAAGAAGATAGAAAACCTTTATGAGCTTGTTGGAGAGACCATCACTGGAGGAGTGGCAAGTACTATTTCTGAAAATGAAGATCTCAACGATCTTACTCAGTTATGGCACCTCCATTTGGGTCATATGAGTGAAAGGGGTCTAAGTGAATTGTCCAAGCAACAACTTCTGAAGGGCCTTAAAAGTTGTAAGTTAAAATTTTGTGAGCATTGTGTAATAGGAAAGCAACGGAGGGTAAGCTTTTCCACAGGAGTTCATTGCACAAAGGGAATTTTAGACTATGTGCATTCTGATGTTTTGGGCCCTGCACCTATAGCTTAAAAATCTGGAGCATTATATTTTGTATCTTTGGTTGATGATTACTCTAGGAGAGTATGGGTCTTCACCATGAAGCAAAAATAAGAGGTCTTCTCTCTCTTTAAACAATGGAAGGTGATGATTGAGAAACAAACTGGAAGGAAAGTGAAGGGTTTGAGATCTGATAATGGTGGAGAATATAAATCTAGAGAGTTTGATAGATATTGTAAGAGTGAAGGGATAATCCATCACTTTACCATACCGGGTACTCCTTAACAAAATGGTGTGGCAGAGCAGATAAATCATACACTCTTGGAGAAAGCAAGAAGTATGTTAAGAAACACCGGATTGGAGAAGAGTTTTTGGGCAGAAGCTATAAATACGGCTTGTCATTTGGTAAACATTTCTCCCTCTACTGCTATTGAGTGTAAGACACCTATGGAAAAATGGACAGGAAGGCATGTTGATTACTCTTCACTTAGAGTATTTGGATGCATAGCTTATGTTCATATTCAACAAGAACAAAGGACAAAGTTAGATCCCAAATCTAGAAAATGTATATTCTTGGGATATGAGAAGGATACAAAGGGATATAGATTATGGGATCCAGAAAGGTGTTGTCTTGTTGTGAGTAGGGATGTAGTTTTTGATGAGACTAGTACAATGAAGACTATTACTATAGCAAAAGAAAAGAGAAAAAAAATTCAATCAGATTTTGTTAAGATAGATATTGATCTTGGAAATGAAGACATTTCACCTCATGTAGATCTACCAAGTGAACCATTAGAAGAGCAAAGCCCAGAAGTGATTCATGAACATAGGTATCCAAATAGGGATAGAAGGCCTACAAAGAGATTTGATGATTTATTTGTAGCTTATTCTCTTCTTACTGAGAATGGTGAGCCGTCTTCATATGAAGAGGCAATGCAAGATCAAGAGTGTCAAAAATGGCATTGTGCAATGGAAGAGGAGATGAAGTCTTTGGCCAAAAACCAAACTTGGAGACTTGAAAAATTGCCTATGGGAAAGAAGGCAAGTGGTTGCAAATGGATATTCCGGAGGAAGGAAGGACTTCCAAAATCAGGTGGAGATAGATACAAAGAAAGGCTCGCAGCAAAGGGTTATAGCCAAAAAGAAAGTATTGACTTCAATGAGATTTTTTCACCAGTGGTAAAAATCTCTTCAATTCGTGCACTATTGGCAATAGTTGCATTGCATAACTTGGTGTTGGAGCAACTAGATGTTACAACTGCTTTTTTACATGGAGAATTGGAGGAGGAGATTTACATGCATCAACATGAAGGTTTTGTGGTACCAAGGAACCAGAACCTGGTTTGCAGGTTACAAAAGTCTTTATATGGTCTAAAGAAAAGTCCAAGACTTTGGTACATGAAATTTGATACTTTCATGTTGAAGCAATGATATAACAGAAGTGAATCAGATTGTTGTGTGGAACTCAATAAGCTACATGAACCTAGAGTATTTGATTTAATCATCTTGGTACTATATGTGGATGATATGCTGATTGCTGCAAAGGATATGGTTGAGGTGGAGAAATTGAAAGCACAACTTGGTAAGGAGTTTGATATGAAGGACTTGGGTTCTTCAAAGAGGGTACTTAGGATTGAAATCCACTGAGACAGGAGCAAGGGAAAGTTATGGATATCTCAAAGGAGATATTTGGAAAAATTACTTGCTCGCTTTGGCAAGGAGAAAGCAAAACCAGTGTAGCATGGAGAAAACAAAATCAGTGAACACTCCAATGGCAAGTCTTTTTAGGATATCATTGGAGCAATGTCCATCAAATGAGGAGGAAAGAAAAATAATGTCCAATATTCCTTATGCTAGTGCTGTTGGGACTTTAATGTATGCTATGGTATGCACTAGACCAGACATCTCATATGCTGTGAGCATGGTGAGTATATACATGACGAATCCGGGGAAACAACATTGGGAAGTTGTGAAGTGGATACTTCGTTACTTGAAAGGGACTATAAATATTGGCATTACCTTTGATGTGGAGAAGGAACAAAAAGGAGGAATTACAGGGTATGTAGATTCTGATTTTTCCAGAGACTTGGATAAGAGAAGGTCTACAACAGGATTTGTTTTTACACTTGTTGGTGGTGCAGTAAGTTGGAATCTACTCTCCAATCTACTGTTGCTCTTTCTACTACAGAGGCGGAATATATGGCAACAACTGAGGCTGCCAAAGAGGCAATATAGCTACAAAGATTAGCCAAGGATGTAGTACTCCCTAATATGAAGTCCACACTTTTTTGTGCTAGCCAAAGTGCTATTCACTTGGCAAAGAATCAAGTATATCTTTCAAGGACAAAGCCATATTGATGTGAGACATCATTTTATCAAGGAAGCTGTGACAAATGGGGAAATCAATTTGCAAAAGATTGACACCGAGGTAAATGCAGTTGATATGTTGACTAAACCTGTTCCTGTTGAGAAGTTCAAGTTATGCATGAACTTGCTCAACTTTCAATGTTGCTCTTTGGGATGATAAGGTGGATACAAGCAAAAGGTGGAGTTTGTTATGTTTGGCTTGCTATAAGTGACTTGCCTGATCAAGAGCAAGAGCAAAACTTGATTGATGGAAACTCCTTATAGTATCATGCGGATGATGGGCAATCACTGGTTTAGATATATATTCAGTCACTTCTAAGGTTGAATATTAAAATGACTAGATATCTTGAGTGGTCAATACTCATGAAGTCACGCAGGTCTATATTCAGGATTTTAGACGGATGACAAAGGGACTATTCCTGTGTTTGTATATATATACGTATGTGCAATGGAAGTAAAGATTCGAAGGCTGGTGTGAGCCTGTTTCAGCCCGTGGAGGTAGCTTCCGGGAGAGGGAGTGAACCACGTTATTTCGTGTTAGTCCTCTGATTTATTTATGTTTAATGGGCCTTATGATGTGCTATTGCGAGAGGTCCTTGAGACTGTATTCCTAACAGTACTGTGTGTCCTTCCAACCTTCCTTCTCTTTAACTGTAAACAACAATAATGAAAATCAGCTGCTGCAATACCACAGGAAGCGACTTGCAACGAAACAAAAGGTTCACTCGATAACATACTCTCTGTAGTATGATCTTTATCGTAATGTATAACTGAATAAGTCAGAGTTTCACCTTGGAGAAAAAGACAACATACTCTTCGTACTAATGATATTTATGCTGGCGTATCATGTCCGTCAAATTACAGACATCTGAACATACTAGATCCATTTGGTGTGATTGCCAACTCGTGCTGCACAATACGTGTACGGAACCTCTCTAACTATTGAAAACAATACTAAAGCTTCTATGATACTTACGGGAGTTAGAGTTAGGGTCTGCATATCAGTCTCATTGGCTTCAGATAGATACACCAGCTACCTTCCAACCGTGCGTTCCACATAACGTCTCGAACCTTGCATTCACTCTCCCTGCTTCTGAAGAGAGCAGTTCAAGGTATGCAAACAAGGGGCCCCTTCTTTTTGATTGCCTTTCCCTGAAATTGGAGAACCTGAATGGGCCGTGGCGAAGAAGAATGCTCCTAACAAGTTTCTCAGAAAATGCAAATATGCACACTGATGTACGTCCGTATGCTTTTTCTCTCCCAACAAAGTCGTCTGCTCTCAAGCAAACTTCTTTAAGCACGAAGCCACCAACACAGTGACCTACGAGCACCACCAGACAAGTTTGACCCACCATTGCGTGTGAGATCAGTGATCTCATGAGATTCTCTCCGGCTGCGTACATATCCATCCGACCTTTCTTCTCACTTTCGATGATGCTTGCAACGTATGCAACTGCGAGTATACGCCCTTGGGGAAAAGCTGCAGCGAGCAAACTGTTTAAAGAACATGGGATCTTCCTCCCGCCTCCAACACCGTAGATACGCATCCCCGTCATCACTTGATTGGAAACCATGGAATAGTACAATGTCTAGGCTGGTAGCACCATTTTTCGGGACGTGAAGTTGGTACACCTCGTCACACAACTGCCAAGAAGACACACACGCACATTTCAAAATAACATTTTACTGTGCAGGAAAGGAAACATAAGAAGAGGTCACTAGGAAATGTACAACGCACGATGTTGTTCTAGATCTATCCGGCCTTTCAGCATATTTGAGAAATTGGAGCAGAAGCATGTAGCTATGCTATTCAGCATGCTTGAGAAATGGGAGCAGAAGCCGTTGGGAGAATGGGGGTGGTTCAACTCATGGTATTCAGCATACTGTGTATTGATGAACATGATATACAAGTTGTATAAGACCATTCTGCAGGTGACTGGTGGAATATTGAGAACAGACAATCCTCAGCAACCAATTACAAGTCCAAGTGCTAGATTGGAACAAGAAGTGGAGCAAACTTTCTCTTGTTCTCCAAACAGAACTAAGTTCTTGTATATTTTGGCTCAGGTTGGTCACAAGCTCTGCCAACCTAATCCACAAAGCCCCTAATTTTTCGGCACGGAAAGTGGGGTATCTACACTAGTTTGAAGATTGATGCGGCTCATACAAATGAATCTGGAATACCAACACATACCTTTGTGCACTTGGTGTATTGCCAGTCCATCGCACGAGTCTTGGCGTGTGAGCTGGATGTCGTCATAGACACCTATGAACCGCTCAATCTCAAGCTTCTGACCAAGACAAGCTGATGAAAGCAATCTTTCAATTGCTCTGCGATCGATCATACTCACTTATAACTTCCTGTCTAAAGACGAGCCACATTGAATGGACTTTCTCTTTCTCACAGGATGCATCAAGTTCTCAAATCACTGATACAGAACTCAATGGTCATAAAAATGCTATGGTATGACTCAAAGTCCAATGCAGAAATTATAAATCAATAATCCCCTGGAACTCGTGCCAAGTATAGACTGGCAATAGATCGTGCGGATCAGCATATTTAGCACTGATAAAAATCTTATAAGTTCCTGATTGGCTATTGCACTAGATATTTGGATGCTTCCGCCTTCAGGACGAGGGACCCTCAGTAGCAATTGGTTTTTACTTTAGAAAAATCTCATTGATTCGAGTGCAAATTGAATAAATTATACTTGAGAAAAATCTCATTGACTTGTGTATTAACAGTATAAAATTATACGACTTATAAAATATAAGTGAAATCATATTCAGGAAGGTAATGAAGTACCCTTGGAGAAGTAATTTCTGGGAACATAGCTCCAATTTAATGATTTTACTGGAGCACAATATAGATGGCGAGGTAAACCGTGTAATTTGTAATTTGTAACATATGTCTCAATAAGGCACGTAGAAGTCTAGTACTGAAGAGAACAAAACGTAGAAGCCTAGTACTGAAGAGAACAAACGCCTGACAGATGAAGAAGGGAGTGAAAAGAATGCATGATAGAACGGGGACTCAAACATACTTCACTGAATTCTTCATATATATTAATTAACAATTATTATGATAGAAGTGAAAACATCCAACATAATCAGATCAACATGTTTAGCTAGATTCGCAATAGCCAGTTCCACTTCAACATTGCACATATAGGTTTTGCCTTAATTGAAGTTATTTCTCTGTTTGCCTATGGATTGGAGGGAGGCAACCCAAGCACTTCAACATTGCACGGATAGGTTTTGCTTTAATTAAAGCTATCTCTTTGTTTGCCTCAGCTTTGGAGGGAGGTCACCCAAGCATAAACAATATAATTCCTCATGTATATGCACGTAGAGCCTCTCCTCTCCCTTAGTTTGTTGTGGATACTCTCGCGCACACACACACACATATATATATAGTACATCATACATCATTGAACTTCTAGACTAGTGATTGTCCAGCACCAAATGTTTCATCAGTTTATGTGTGCAATACTAATAGTAGTTAGAAGTATTTAAACCATTATTTATGGACTACTTTCAGATGATCAGATTTTGTGTTCAGGGTATCAATTACATAGAGAGACCCATTATCACTTGCACCATTCATGCCATTGGGTGTGTCATCATCAGTGGTAACATTAGGGTTTGAAACCTAGCTCAAGTCCAAGGGGTATACTTGCAAAGTGCAACTCCATAGAGCTCACTTCTCTGATGTTGAGCATTCTAGTATTTTGCCATGGTAGATAGAAATCTGCGAGTGTCACCTGAAGTCTCTTAGCTAGAGTGGGTCTGGCTGAAAGTAATCAGTGTCCTATTGTCAGCAAGTTATTGAGTGACATATCAAATATTGATCTGATTGAGTGTGATTCAAATTGTGTAAACTAACTGGTTACAATGAGGTCAAGGGGAAATTGGGTGCAAGAATTGAAAGTGTCGATGGTATCTCCAAGACTTGGTGGATCATAGTACCTCAATTGGAGTTCAAATTTTTCCCTAGTGTGTAGAAGCTCATTAGATTAATGCAGATTTGATAGTGAGGCAGATGGTGTATGGAAACGTTGGTCAAGTTTTGAGCAAAGAAAAGCAATTTTTAAGCAATGGTTGTGATTTTGGGCTCAAGAGGTAAAAGCAAGACCAATTTGGTGCAAGTTGGGCTTAGAAAGTGAAATTGAAGGTGGAGTTGGGAATCCATTCTCATGAATTGGTGATTTGGAGAAACTCGTCATTTCAATGTGGCTCAAGTGGAGAGTTAGCGGAGGATTTGGCAGTCAGTCAACTTTAGGAATTCATGTCAAATTTTACAAGGAATTTACATCAGATTTTGGCTGAAGTTTATGATAGATTTTTGGGTCAAGTTAGAGAAGATTCATAAGATTTGGAGGAGTTTCACCAGATTTGGAGAGGGTTCAAAGTGGCAAGAAGAAATGTCTTATTTGGCTGAATTTTGAGTTGGAGAAGTTTTGCAAGATTTGGAGGAGTTTTGCCAGATTTGGAGAGGGTTTGAAGTGACAAGAAGAAAGGCCTCATTTGGCTGAATTTTGAGTTGGAGAAGTTTTGCATGATTTGGAGGAGTTTTGCCAAATTTGGAGAAGATTCAAAGTGGCAAGAAGAAAGGCCTCATTTGGCATTTAGGGACATAGGGCTGTGGGCTATGAATGGCTAGCTTGTTGACATGAGGCTAGCTAGTTTAGAGTAGATTTTGGTCATTATTTGGCAAAATCTGCCCATCCTATTAGATTGTATGCAATAGGGTTTGACCTCTAGATCTTTAGTTCCTAAACAAGTGCCCTAGCCAACTAGTCCACTTTCACTTGTTGTCCTAGTGATTATTCCACTATCATCTATACACTTGTAGCTTTGGCTAGGAGAGACAATTTGATCCCATTCTTGGTGATCCTATTATATCAAATGCCCAATGATGGCAGAGTCAATATAGTGTTGATTTATGAAATGGAGAGTTTTTGTTTTGATTCCTTGTGATTGGACCCTTCCATTCTATACTTCTTGTTTGTGCACCACATTTGTATGAGGTGCCTTGAATTTTGAGCGCTTGTGTTCTAATGTGCTCTTGATAGTGAGGCTAGAATGATGACTAGTCAAGCTACCTATGTTTCTCTCCGGTGAGGTAAGTATGATGACATGACATGTAGACAGTGAGTGTAAAAGACTAAGATCAAGGAGAGAAATAGTAGAATGTAAGTTCACATTGGGACACTTGAATGTGGGAAACTCCAAATGCCTAGTATGAGGTTTGGCTCTAGTATTTATAAGGATCATACAAGGCTCTCGAAAAGCTTCTCAAGAAGCTTCCTTGAGCCACTTTCTTGGAATGCAAGCCAAGTTAATCGGGAAGCTTCTCAAGAAGTTTCCTTCTATAAGTTGCTTACTTGGCATGCAAGCTAAGCTGGTTGGAAGCTTCTAGAAGCCACATATTTAGGGTACAAGCTCAACTAGCCGGGAAGCTTCCCAAGAAGCTTTCTAGATACTTTTGGAATGTTCTAGGGTAATTTGTCTTATTTGTTACTTTGTCAACCCTACTAACTTCATCCCTAAACTCTATATTGTTACAAATTCCCCCACCGCTAGTTGATGATGTCCTCGTCGCCATTGAAGCTTCAAACTCCTGGAGGGCCGTCTATGCATTCTAGAGATGAGAAAGAGGTTCCCATATTACATCATGAAGGGAGTACCCTTTCCAAAGGACTTTGAACTCGGTATGTTGTTGGCGGCCTCGTTGAATGTGGCAATGCGCAAGGATATAATCAACTTCATACTCCTCATGATCATTGATAGAGATGGGAGGAGGAGGTTTGACATGAGAGGGAAAAAAAGATGGATTAGGGAAAAATTAGACTTGGAAATATGAAAGATAAGGTGGATGTGCATATGACAAGCCAAGGCAAGGCAAGTCAATAAGCAAAAAGGCAAATGATTTGTGTGACCTCAAAGGGTCCTATCCAAGTAAGAACAAATTTACAGATTTGGGTATCAAGTGGAAGGGGTAGATTACTAGACAAGAGCATGACCTTACCACCAACTTGAAAGGTGATATCATGATGATAGTGGTTTATATATTGTTTTTGATGATTTTGGGCAACAAGGAGGTGAGATTTGGCTTGTTGGAGGGATGGGGATATGGTGGTAAAGAAGGTTGAAGTATGAGGGACATGAGATCCAAGAGGAGAAAGAAGAGAATCTAGAACAAATGGATCTTGGCCAAAATTGAGGAAGAAAGGAGAGAATCTGGTGCTTGCCTATTTGCAGTTATTGTATGCAAACTCTACAACTGCAAGATATTCATCCCAATTAGTATGGTGAATGTTGACAAAGGCATGAAGCATATCCTCCAAGGTGCAATTTGCATGTTCAATTTTTCCATCAGTTTGAGAATAATAGGCCATGGACAAAGTAAACTTGATGTTGAGTATATGGAAGAGTGCTAGCCAAAACTTTCTAGTGAATCAAGGATCACGGTCAGAGATGAGTACATGTGGCATCCCATAATGCTTAAAGACATTATCAAAGTAGATCTACACCAATGCTTGAGCACCCACGATATCAAAGGTTGGCACCAAATGGATTTGCTTGCTAAGCTCATCCACAACACCACAATCATTGTGTGACCTTGCTTTGTTTTGGGCAATGATGTGATTAGATCCAAGCTCACTTGTTCCTATTGAGCATATGGAATGGAGAGTAGTTGAAGGAGTCCACTCGGTTTTTGGTTTCTAGCCTTGTTGCATTGGCAGCTCTCACGCGATTGGACAAACTCTCAAACATCTCTTGTCATGTTGGGCCACCACCATTGGCATTGGAGCGTACCCCAAGATCTTGTCCACACCTATATGACCAGCAATTGGTAAGTCATGGGCATCCTGGAGGCGCACTAGTTGGAGATCACCCTTGGCTGGAACATAGATCCAATCCTCATGGAATAAAAGGACTTCCTTGTAGGAGAAGGTATTGTACTCCTTGTCATATGCTGTAAGATGACCTTGGACCATTTGAAGGAAGGGATCTTGTTGTAGAGCTATCTTAAACTTGATTTGGACTTTGGAGTCAATTGATACCATTGTAATCGCCCTCGTGATGAGAGGAAGAGACTTCAAATTAGATCATTGTGATATGGTATCAAGGATGACATGGAACCAACCTGATTTGTACTCAATTTTGATATTAAACAATTATAATTGTTCCTCCTATTGATGATGTTGACTCTTCATCTGTTCCAAGTGTAAGGCCTTGATTTTCTCCCTCTTCCATCTTGATCTCCTCCGATGAGATCTTGTGACCCAAGAAGGTAACTTCCTTCTACCAAAAGGTACACTTTGACTTCTTGCAATAAAACTTCCACTTTTGTAATTGTCTTAGGTCTTCTTGCACATGATTCACGTGTTCCATCTTTGTCTTGCTTTATATTAAAATATCATCTAAGAACATCACCGCATACTGATCCAATAGTCAATCCAATACTCAATGATCTGATCATGAAGACTATTGGAGCATTGGTGAGTCCTAAAGGTAGAACTCTCTTCTCAAAATGACCATACTTTATGCGAAAGGTAATCTTTTGTATATCCTCCTTATCAATGGGAATTTACCAATAGCTATTGCAAAGATCCAGCTTGGAAAAGTATCATGCTACACTCAATTGATCAAGCAAGTCATCAATTTGAGGCAAGGAGTATGCATTCTTCATTGTCTATTTATTGAGCACATGATAATCAATACAAAAATGAAGTCTTTCATCCTTCATTGGAACCAAATAATACCGGTGCTCCTTGAAAGATGTACTATGTCATATAAAATCCTTTTCCAACAACTCCATAAGTGTTTTTTTAACTCTTTCGACTCCTTTGGTGAGAGCCGATAGATTGGTCTACTCACTAGAGTACTCCTTGGCAATAACTCAATCTTGAAGAGCATACCACAATCAGAGGGTAATCCCTTTGGCAGATCATTTGGAAACACATCTACAAACTTTTGAACTATTTGATCAACCATTGCTTGTTGAGGCTCTTGACTTGCCTCAGATTCTCCTTGTGCAATTGGCTTGATCCACACTACAAAAACAGACTTATCTTCCTCCAAAACTTGCTCTATGGCTGCTTCATTGATAAACTTCCCATCTAGGGATTCATCTCTCTTCAAGGCTTTCTTTATGGTTACCTTCTTTAATACTCCGAGGACAAGAGAAGAGAGAAAATATAGATTTCACAATCAATCATCCGATGCCCCAAAGGAGCACCTTCTCTTTATATATAGACAAAGAGGATGACCTCCAAGGAAGCTCCACCATAGGATTAGGCACACAGATAGGTGATGTGTCAGCAAGCTCCACCCTTGGATTACTTACTTGCATGGGTGGCATGTCGGTCCAAGTCTTATCTGGTTGGTCAAACAAGCTTTGGTTGGAGAGAATCTTTTAGGGAATCTTATAGGAATCTCAAAATCACGTGGGTAAAGTAAAGTTGGAAAGCTCTCAACAAGATAAAGCAAGGAGGAGGGAAGGCTAGCCTTGCTTTTGTTAGCAGAGGGAATTTGTATAATTTTGAGGCCCAATTCATCCGTTTAGGCCTCCAAAATTGCCTTCAAAGATTTCAAGCATATTTCGGTTTCTACTCTATTAGTAGAAGTCCCCTTTTGGTGATATCTCTTTCTGATCTATTTAGTCCATCATGTGTAACATACTTCTAGATGTTACCAAACCAATTTTCACCTTTAAATCATATGTCTAGTTATTGATTTTAAGGTTTTCAAGTATATTTTGATTTATGCATTATTAGTAGAAGTACTCTTTTGGTGATACTTCTATGTGATCTATTTTGACCATCATGTATCACATCATTCCAAATGTTACCAAACCAAATTCCACATCTAGATCATATGGCTAGCTGCTGGTATTACATACCTCCCTCCTTTTAAGACGCAACGTCCTCGTTATGTAGTTGTTGTTCAAACGCTTGCACCAACACCGGTGCATGTGTCAAATTGGCAACGGGCTCCCAGGTTGCTTCATAGAGGAGGTAACCTTTCCACTATACTAGATAGTCCACCCGTGGATGGCAAGTACCCCACATGCGTTTTTGGAGAATATGCTCTACTTCATATTCCTCCGTGCCATCAATAAATGTCAGACAAGATCAAATGTCTTGTGTGGAATGACATTGGCCTGATTGGGGAGCATATTTGTGTAGTAGGGAAACATGGAACACTAGATGGATCTTCATGTGTGGTGGTAGCTCAAGGTGATAGGCCACCGCGCCTACTCGACAAAGAATTGAGAAAGGTCCAATAAAACAAGGTCTGAGCTTACGAGGTCCAACTAATGTGAGGTTGGTTGTCAATAGCTACACTTGATCCCCAACATTGAATTCCATGTGCCAATGGCGTGCATCCGCATATTGCTTTTGTCAATTTTGCACAATTTGTAATCTGTGCTTGGTGCTCTCCACACCTTGTTGGATTCTAGAAACAAATGTGTTGACTACATCTACCTTGGTAGCCATTAGATTGATCTTCATCAAGCTAGAAGGTGTGAAGGGATCCTCATCATACATGAGGAAGAACGGAGTGACCTGATGGATGCATTCACTAAATTGTTATAAGCAAATTCCACCAATGGGAGTAGGGTGTCCCACCTCTCTTGCTCTTCTAAGGTGAAGCCGTGTAACATGTCTTTAATTGTGTGATTAGCCCGCTCTATTTGTCCATCTATTTGTGGGTGGTAAGCTATGGACATGGCCAACTTGGTTTTGAAGAAACCAAAGAGTGTTTGCCCAAACAAATTGGTGAATTGAGTGCCTCTATCGATGATGAGTACTCGAGACCAGCCATGGTGAGAGAAGACTGCATCTAAGTATAATTGAGCTAGTTGTGGAGCGGTCACATCCTTGGTGGTAGGACATACATGAATCATTTTGCTGAGCTTGTCCACAAAGACCATGATGGAGTCAAACCCTAAGGTGATCTTGGGTAATTCATAGATGAGATCTATACTCACATGTTCCCAACATTAGGTAGGAGTGGGGAGAGGTTGAAGGAGCCCTACAAGAGCTTGATTAGAAGCTTTGTTTTGTTGACAAAGTAGGCAATTGTGCACGTAGTCCATCACGTTTGTGCTCATCTTGAGCCAATAGTAATGGCATTGGACTACATCCAAGGTCTTGTCCACTCCGACATGACCTGCAATGGCCAAATCATGACATTTTGCTAGAATAGTGGTGCATAATTTTGGGACATTTGGGATCCATAATCTACCATCACGAAAGGTGAGTCCTTGGGTGTTGGTGACGCCTTTGGATGATTGCACTTCTACAATCTATAGATCAAGATTTGTAGCAACCAAAATCTTTGGCCAGAATTCAAGGTTAATCTTAACCTCTACCACCAAGTTGTTTGCCATTGGCATGTGGGTGAATGCATCTACAAGTTGCTTCTTACCTTCCACATTGGTGATTATGATGTTGAAGTGTTGTCACCACTCTGCCCACCAAATCTGGCAATGAGATAGATCCTTCTATGTCGTGAGGTAGAGTAGAGGTTTGTGGTCTGTCTCTACTACAAATGCCTTCTCGCCCAGACAATGCTTCCAATGCTTGGTTGCAAGAACGATGGCCAGCTCTTCTCATTCTATGGTGTGGTAGTTGCACTTTGCTGGTAACAACTTTTAAGAGAAATATGCAATTGGATGCCATCCGTCATGCCACTCTTGTTTTAGGACTGCTCCTATTGCTATGCCTGATGCATCTATAGCCACCTTGATTGGACGTTTTGGGTCATGTCATTTCAAGATTGGTGCATGTAGTAAGGCGGCTTTCAATTCTTGAAAGGCCTACTCTTGTGTGATTCCCCATGTCCACTTCTTCCCCTTGCTAAGTAGTGCCGTTAAAGGCTGTGCAACCTTGGAGAAGTCCTTGACAAATCTATGATAGAATCCCATCAACTCCAAGAAGCTCTTGAGTTGAGTTTGATCTTCTGGGGCACTCCATTTTTGAATGACCTCTATTTATCTATCAATACTTGAATGCCCTCTGCAATTACTCTATGCCCCAAGTAGTCTAATTCAGACTTGCCAATCTTGCACTTTGAGATTTTGGCATACAATCAATTCTATCTTAGAATCTAGAAGACTTCTTGTAGATGTTGTTTGTGTTCCATCATCGGGCTATTATATACTAAGATGTCATCCAAAAAGACGATAACAAACTTATCCAAGTATGGAAAAAATATGTCATTCATTAGACTCATGAAAGTGGTAGGTGCATTGCTGAGGCCAAAAGGCATCACAAGATACTCAAAGTGGTCATACCTGGTTCAAAAGGCAATTTTGTACACATCCTCCTTTGCAATTCAGATTTGATTGTAACCGCTTTGCAAGTCTAATTTGGTGAAGTATCTTGCTCCATGGAGTTGATCTAACAGGTCATCCATGCAAGGTAAGGGGTATTTGTTCTTTACTATTTGTTGATTAGGACCCCAATAGTCAATGCACATGTGTATTGTATCGTCCTTCTTCTTCACAAACAAGACAGGAGCCCCATATGATGATATGCTAGGTTGGATGAACCCTTTTTGCAACATCTCCTCAATTTGAGTCTTATACTCCTCCAACTCATGAGGTGCTAGGTGATATGGGGCCTTACAAGGAGGTGTCTTTCCCAAGAGTGTCTCAATTTTATGATCTACTCTCCATTTTGGTGGTGATCCTAAGGGTAGATCATCAAGGAAAACATCTTGAAACTCATCCACCACATCCTTCAATTTCTCAAGATTTTTCCATCAAGTTGTGCACTCCGGACTTTTCTTATTATACCCATGAAACATCTATCGGTCTTATAGACAGTTGCCGTCCCTATGACATATAGAGGTAGTTCTTGCTTGTGTGATTTTTCTTTAACCCCAAGGATTGACCATTGGTGGGTTCTCACTACTTTCTTCCTCCAATCTACCATAGGTTTGTAATGCTCCATCCATGGCATACCTAAGATTGCATCATAACGAGCTAATTGTATCACTCACAACTCAATTGCTTCTTGATATTCTCCTACAAAGAGTGTTACCCATCTAGGTAATGATCCAATCCTCTCTTTTTTCCCGTTAGGTAACTCTACTTCTTCACTCTCATCTCTCTCTAGATCCATTCCCAATCTTATTGCAACAGAGCGAGATAAGAAATTCTCTGTTGCTCCTAGATCTATTAATACTCTTACTTGATTGTCTTCTAGGACTCCATTCACAACAATCAATTGTGAGGTTGCCTTTCGGGATCTTTGCGCATTCATCTTCTTCCTTCCCTTGCTTCTTTGCTTCCTTATTGAGACCAATAAGACCACAAGGTACATTTACTTGCAATCTTCATTTTCCAAAGTGATTTCCACCTCCTCCTCTTCAATGCGCCTCTCCATGTTGTTCAAAGATTGCCTATATGAAGGCCGAGGGCCTTTAGGGAAATGAGCACGACAGTTGGTAGATATGTGCCCAATACGGCCACAATTGTAACAACGGCGTTGTTCTCCTCACATTCCTTCTCCTCGTGGGACTCCATCTCTTTGCTCTTCAACCCGTCCACACTCCCCTTGAAGTGGTTGTGTTCCTCGATCTCAAAATCAAAGGTTGCCCAATTCCATTGGTATTGGTCTACCCATGTGTGGCATTTCTGCCCAATAATGTTGAGGTGCAACTACTCCTTCACCTCTACCCAATGCTCCTACTATTCTTTGTGCACAAGCAATGGCTTCAAATACTGTGTGAGGATTTTGCACCATGACTTCTTGGCAAATCCTCTCCTTCAACCCTAGTTTGAAATTGTCAAGAACCTCTGCTGGACTCATAACGGTTATTGCGACTTGTGGATCCAAAAATGCCTCCACATACTCTTGTTTGCTATTCTTTTGTCTCAATCCCCATAGTCAGATTTGGGCCATCTGCATAGAATCCATTGATTGGAAATTCTTCAGCAATCCTTCTTGCATTGCTGTCCATGTGAC
Source organism: Lunularia cruciata (assembly GCA_948567375.1). NCBI lineage: Eukaryota > Viridiplantae > Streptophyta > Marchantiopsida > Lunulariales > Lunulariaceae > Lunularia > Lunularia cruciata. The sequence goes on along the minus strand of OX419762.1, from coordinate 17,975,261 downwards.
CTCATTTCTCTCTGTCAACATAGATCATTCCCAAGCATCAAACCATGTGAGGGCTTTATTAGTCAAGTACCCACATGAAAACACGCCTGCAACATGCTCCGTGATTTCTGTTGAGAACAATCGGAAATATCAAGATTTCTCAAGATCCAATTTTCCACTACTCCCATCATACGCAACACCTTGTAAGGCTCAATGTTGCATGTCTTCTTCATCCGGAGTAGCAATGTGGCTTCATCGTTGACAGGGTTCGTAGGCACGGGTGCCTCTCCAAGTACTTCAGTCGTAGGTATTGGGTTTTGAGACGGCTCTTCTCCTTGCATTGCTTGATTGTTCCTGAGGATCTGCACTTGACTTTGTAATGTCTCCATGGTCATCTTAATCTCTCAAAATTTGTTCAACATCCCTTGCATTCCTTGCACCAGCTCTTGCAATTGCAAATCCATGGTTCTTACAACACTCATTTGTTGATGTCTACTTCAATACAGAGTCAATATGATCACTCTAGAAGGCACATGAACTATTGGAATTACCATTGGGACCTCAGGAGCTATCACTTGTTGATAATACTCCTCACCAAAATTCCTAACCATAAAATCTCTAAACATCACTTTCAGTCTCATAACATAATGAGTTTCTACTTGAGTGTTGAAAGGGAGAGGACTTAGGACATTCACATCCATAACATCATAATAGAATGTAGATTTTCATATCCCACTCTCTGTCATATACTACCACAGGTAGAATCACCGGGTTTGGTGAATTCATCACCTTGTCCATGAATTCTACTCCAAAGTGATAAAGTAGTGATACTCTCATTTGCTCACGCTGGATGTACATAACCTTGATATGGAATGGATTCAAGAATGGAAAGCTAGGTGTGAGAAATTGACCTCTTGGTGTATCAATCCCATCTGCTCTCTAAAGTCCTTCCTAAGTCTAATAATTACTCTATGTTCTCCACCTCAAATTACTCAATTTTAGTAGTTTGTGCTCTTCCAAGAGGGGTGATCCACTCTCTTGGACTAAAACACTCGCTCTCATACCATTGTAATACTCCGAGGACAAGAGAAGAGAGAAAACACAAATTTCACAATCAATCATCCGATGCACCTTCTCTTTATTATATAGACAAAGAGGATCACCTCCAAGGAAGCTCCACTATAGGATTAGACACACAAATAGGTGACATGTCAACAAGCTCCACCCTTGGATTACTTGATTTGATGGGTGACATGTCGGTATGGGTCTTATTTGGTTGGTCAACAAACTTTGATAGGAAGGAATCTTTTAGAGAATTTTCTTGTAGGAATCTCAGATTCATGTGGGTAAGGTACCATTAGAAAGCTCTTGATGAGACAAACTAGGGGTAGGGAAGGCCAGCCTTTCCTTTGTGGGGGGGGGGGGGGAATCTGCACATATTTGAGGCCTAATTCATCAGTTTAGGTCTCCAAAATTGTCTTCAATGATTTCAAGCATATTTTGGTTCCTACTCTATTAGTATAAGTCCCCTTTTGGTGATACCTCTTTCTGATCTGTTAAATCCATCATGTGTAACATCCTTCCAAATGTTACCAAACCAATTCTCACCTTTAAATCATATGTTTAGTTATTGATTCTAAGGTTTTCAATCTATCTCGGTTTATGCCTTATTAGTAGAAGTACTCTTTTGGTGATACTTCTATCTGATCTATTTTGACCATCATGTATAACATCATTCCAAACATTACCAAACCAAATTCCACATCTAGATCATATGGCTAGCTCTTGGTATTACACCTTCCCGACAAACTTCCCATCTTGAGACTAACTATTCCTAGGTGTCTTACTTAGAAGTGCTAGACAACCTAATCAAAAATTCCTACCTTGGTGTTGCACTTGAATTTCTTATTGATTCCACTCAAATTGAACCTTATGACGTTCAAGCCAAGGTAGACTTAGAATGACATCATAGTGTAGAGGTGCAATTACAAACCTCATACACTCCAAATACTCTTTTCCAATCTTGAAGGTAACGAGATGCAAGGTACAATATGCAGAACCCTTTCTACCATCCGCTATCATCAATCTACTTCCAATTATCAGCTTGATAGAAATATGCAATTCCTTTGCTAATTGCATAGACATGCAATTTTCTAAACTTCTCAAATCAACCAAAATCCTAAAATCACAATCAAATATCATGCCTTGCAAGTGAATCAAACTTGCATGGGTCAAGCCTTTGATCCCATTGGAACTAATCAAGTTCCCAATAGGCAACTTGAAATCTCCTATTGGGATTCCTTGTTTCCTTGATCATTTTTCTCCACAAACTCCATTTGGGTGACTTGTTGAGGTTACCTATTCTTGAGTGATGATTCTTGAGACCTTTAGTGATGCAATGGCCAATTTGGTGACAATAGAAACAACCACCACTTTGTCACAGTCTTTCTTTATCTATAGTGCTAAGTGATCTCCATTGAATGGCATCAATCTCCATTAGTATTGGTTCCTTCACTTGTGTGTAATTTATTGGTAGGTTCTGTGGAGGTCTATGAACCGGCCTGTCTCTCACTCAAGATGATCCTCTGATGGCTATTATGGTAGCACACCATGGACTAAGAAGGCAAAGAACTCCAACTCCACCATACTCATCCAAGGCTAACACTCCAAGACTCAAGTATTGCTCACTAGAGAACTCAATGAGAGAGATAGTTACAAATGAAAGGATGATGAGTACCTCCTCACCCCTAGTTTATATACTTGCAAAATAGTTACGCACCAAAGTTACTAAGTATTGGAGTAACTCAAGTTACTAGGCTAAAAGTCAAGTAAAGTCAAAAAGTATAAAGGAATGTCCATCCACATGGGCATATTCTACTAAGCATATGATCTTATCTTGACCCAACCACTAAGTCAAGGATTCCTTCGCATGGACTCTCCTTGGACTATAGAAGAATCCAAAACAAAAAGGCTTGTTGGCCCAAGAGTTCTCAAAACTTTCCCCAATGCCAAACACCTAAGAATAATACCAAGTCAACACACTAGAATCCAAAATAATGGTGTTCATCTTTTTCACTTCCTCTAAAGTAAGGTCCCTTCTATCTTAGCTATGACTAACTTTAGCTAATCATACCTAATGTAAAACCATCCTTTATCTCTATATAAATAATATCTCTCAAGTATTTATAATACTAAGCTAAATATCATAATACCACACACATGCACAAATAGGTGTTACATTTACCCCCAGATTAAGTTTTCACTTTGTCCTCAAAGTGAAGGTTTCTCTACCTTCTATGATACATCTTCAACTTATCATGGTTAATCCTATCAAAGTGTCTTCCTCCCAACTCCTTAAGATCATAGGTGTAATTGTCCCACACCTTCTCCACTATGAAAGGTCCAAAGTGCTTAGGCAAAAACTTCTTTTGCACTCACTTGAATCGAATGGAATCAAACAACATTACACAATCACATTCTTTGAAAGGCTCCACCTTCTTTTTGCCTTGCCTCTTGTCATAACTCTCTTTTTGTTTACTTTGGACTTGCTTCACTTAAACCATATCAACTACTCTTGTCTCTTTGAATTCCATGAGTTGACCCATCCTTGACTTCTCTGCATCACCTCCTTGTGCTTTCTTCAATCTCCTATGAATGTTTTGGAAAGTAGGAAGATCAAAATGAATAGGTAAGGTAGACTCAATACCATATGCCAATTGAAATGGAGAATATCTGGTGGAAATCTTCATGGTTGTCCTATACTCTCACAAAACTACATAAATCCTCTTGTCTCAATGATGTTTAGCCCCTTCCATTTTTGCATCTTTGGCCAACATCATGCACAAGGTCTGATTGGTTCTCTCTGCCAAACCATTGGAATTTGGCTTATAGAATGTAGTTACTTTATGTGTGATAGAGAAATGTTGTAGCATGTTATAGTAATGCTTTTTGTAAACTCTCCTCCTTTATCAAAAACCAACTCCAAACCTAGTGATAATGCATTCATAAAGAAATCTACCAACTTCATCTTCATTCTTGTCGCTCAATAGTCTAGCCTCAACCCACTTGGTAAGGTAATCAATAACTACCACAATGTACCAATTGTTCCTTGGAGTTTTATTGAGAGGACCTACAAAATCAATTCACCACTTCTCAAAAGGTCCTAGCAATGGAATTGATCTAAGTGGTGGAGTGGAAGTAGATTTTGTAGCAAAAGCTTGACAAACATGATAAGTTTTACAATAATCAAGACAATCCTTGGAAATCCCTCTCCAATGGTAACCTTCATCTAGAATCTTGAAAGTAGTCACCTTTCTTGCAATGTGTCCTCCACACACTAAACCTTCATGAAACTCCTTTAGGGATAGGATAGACTCTTCCTTACCCTCTGCTCTTTGAAGTAGACCATCTGCTCCTTGGTGGAAAAGAATATCCTCCACCATTGTGTAAGGTCTAGATCTTGCTGCAAGGGCCTTCCTCTCCCTAGTATGCATCCCTTCTAGATAGTTACCTCTTGTCACAAAATCTACAATCTCTTTGTACTCCATTGGAACCTCTTAAGTGATTGAGATTGTCATGAGCTCCTCATCTAGGATGGAATCATCCATTGGCTCATCTCCATCATGATCCATGTTGATAACAAATCAACATTTGCATGTTTCTTTCCTGGCCTATCCTCAATGGTGAAGTCATACTCAAACAAGAGTATCATCCACCTTGCTAGCATCCCTTCCATATTAGGCTTGTTGAAGATGTACTTCAAAGCCTTGTGATCTGTGACAATGGTGGCTTTCCTCCAATCAAGTAGTGTCTAAACTTCTTGAGACCATAGATCACTGCCAACCCTTCTCTCTCCATGACAGAGTAGTTCTTTTTGCTGAAACCATCTGCCTACTAGCATAAGCTATTTGATGATCATGCCCATCTTGGTCTAATTGACTAAGAGTGTATCCTATAGCTATATTAGAAACATCAATGTAGAGGATGAAAGGCTTACTCCAATCAGGTTTAGCAAGAATTGGAGCTACAACAAGGGATTGCTTGAGCTCCTCAAAAGCTTTGAGAGCCTCCTTGTCCTCCAAAATCACCATGTAATCTACACCCTTCTTCAGGCAGACGGTCAATACATAAGCCTTGTTGGAAAATAAAAAGATGAACCTCCTATAGAACCCAACCATCCCCAAGAATTGGCATAACTTTGTCAAGCTTGAAAGGAATGGAAGGTATGAGATTTTACTCATCTTCTCAAGATCAACTGCTATTCCATCCTTGGAGATGATGTGATCCAAAAGTAGACCTTCTTCACATCCAAAAATGCACTTCTCTAGGTTGAGTGATAGATTTGCCTCATCCAAGCATTGCAAGACTTGATTAGGTGCTCAAAGTGCTCCTCCTTGCTCCCATAGACACAAAAGTCATCAAAGAAGTCTCTCAAAAATTTCCCAATGAAAAGTTCAAATACCTTGTTCATGAACTGTTGGAATGTGGTTAGAGCATTGCAAAGCCCAAAAGGCATGACCTTGAAACCTTAAGTTCCCCAAGGTGTGGTGAATGTGGTGAGTTGTTGATACTTTTGTGCAATCTTGATTTGGTTATATCCATTGTAACCATCTCCAAAACTATACCTCTCATGACCTACAATCTCCTCCAAGATCTCATCAATGAATGGTAATGGGTAGTAGTCCTTCTTGGTAACAACATTGAGCTTCTTGTAGTCCACACATACTCAAGCTTGCCATTCTTTTTCTTCACAATCACAATTGGAGACACCCATTCTAAATTCTCCACCTCAAAGATAAAACCAACCTCCTTGAGCTTATCAATCTCCTTGTTCACAACCAAAGCTATTAGTGGGCTAATGCAATGTTGCTTTTGGTGGACTGGTCTTGCATGTGATTCCACCTCTATCTTGTGCTCCTCCAAGGTGACTTCCTTCAAATCCTTGTAACTAGAAACAAACACATGGATGAACTTGTGGAAAATCCCCTCAAATCTCCCCTTCTCCTCCTTGGAAACATTTGGGCCATACATGAGGGTAGATAACCTCCTCTCTATCTACTCAAGTGTCAATGGTGATTTATTTGGGTCCTTCAAAACCTCTAGATTAGGTGCAAAATCCATAACACAAAAACATCTGAATCAGATTCAAATTCATCCTCCTCCATAGAAGTGTCCTCTTCCATGCTTGTGTCCACACCAGAAGCTCCTTCTTCAGAATCTGATTTCCAATAATCAAAAGATGGTGTATCCAAATGTGAAGTGTTGGTGGTGTTAGTCACAAGAATTGTGACTCTATGGTTTGATAGCCCAATTCTCAAGTACCCCTTGTGCCATCAATCAATTGTGCGTGTGGCTCTCAACCATGGCCTCCCAAGAGGAAAGTCATAACTTGAATCCTTTAAGACTTGGAAAGTCATGAGATTTTGAACTCCCATAACTGAAACTACCACCTTATCCATCACCCCTATTGGTCTAACTTGTTGCTTGTTTGCCATGCTCACCACAAATTTTAAAGGTCTAGAGGGTATATACCCAACTTCTTCATCAACCTTTCTGAAATGGTATTCACTATTGATCCTCCATCAACCAATGCTCCTTGATGTTGTGACCATTCACTCTCACATCAATCTTAGAGGCATATTCACAAGCCTCCCATGGTGTTGGTTTGGCATCCACCATCTCTATTGATACTAGAGCTTTTGCCTTCTTCTTCCTTGCTCCTTGTAGAACTCAAACCACCTCTAAGCTGCTTTCTCAAAGTAGGATTCAAAGCAATCAGTTGGCCCATTGTGATGTTAGCCTTGTGACTACTAACATCCTCCAAGACATTGTAGTTCTATTGTTGCTTTGAGATCAAGAAGTCCTCCATCCTCAACTTCTTCCTTGGAGTCTTTGTTGTTGATGGTGTTGATGTGCTTGTGCAAGTGCTCCTAGAAGGCATTGGAGTATCTTGGCTAGGAATAAATCCTTGAGAAGAGTGCACATCCTCTACAAAACAAGCTCTCTTCTTCTCTTGTGCCAAAAGCTCTAAATTAAGACCCTTGGAGTTTGAGCACTCTCCCTTCTCATACTTGCTCTCAAACACATGTATAGATGCTATCTCCTTACCTTTGTTTGGATTAGGAGCCACTTGGGTTTCACTACCTCCCTCTTTCCTTCCATGGCTCCCTCATAACTCCTTCCTCCATGGTAAGTGAAATTTGGGCAATTCCTTTGGATATAGCCTCTTCCTCCACAACCAAAACAATTTCTATCATTGAAATTGTTGGTTGGTTGACCTCCTCTATGTGGATAATTTCAAAAGCTCCTAGGTCCTCTCCCTACATTCAGATCCACCTCTCTCTTCTCCCATAGTTGCACCACATTGATCTTGAGATCTGCAAGTTGTTTTGTGATGGTTTGAAGTGGATCCTTTGGTAGCGATGCAAGAATTGGAGCAACTACTACTTGTGGTGCAACCCTTGTCACCAAAGTATGAAAAATTCCACCATATTTGTAACCTTGAGGAGGATGCACAACCTCCTTCACCACCAAATCACTCTCATCTCTTTCCAAACTCTACTCCATACAAATTGCGATCTTGATAGCTTCAACCTTGGAAGAAGGTTTCTCATATCTCACCTTACTTCTAATTTGTGGTCTCAATCCTCTCACAAAATTCTTGGTGAGCATGGCCCCTATGCCAATCATAGTAGTCTTCACATCATCCTCACCCTTTGTCAACACTATGTGAAATCTAGATTCTAACTTTTCCACTCTTTTCACATAGACTCTCACTTTCTCTCCATCTCCTTGCTTGAGAAAGGTAACCTCACTCATTAATCTTTTATAACTCTCATCTGGAAGAAAGTTCTCAAGGAGTGTTGAAGTCAAACTCTCCCAAGACTCTTCTTGCCTCCCTCTTCTCTTTCTCTTTTGGTATTTTGACTCATACCATGTAAATGCTGCATCCTCAAATAAATCTGGTAATAGTGAGACCCATTGATTCCTCCTCCTCTCATTGTTTCTTATGGAAATAATGAGAAACATAGCTAAAAAGTGCTTTTACTCCATTATAATCATGTCCTTTTGGGAGTACTTCAACTCCACAAACCTCACACAACTCTTTGGTCTTCAATCTTCTCCCTCCCATTCTTGGTGAAGAAGGTTCAACATGCAAACCCAAGTCAAGTAATCCTCTCCTTTCTCTCAATCTCTTGCTCTCAAAGGTCAATGGATATGAACTTGCCTTATATCTCTTCTCTCTACATAGAAATTTCTTAATTTCTACAAAAATTTTAGGACAATCCACTAAAAATTGAAGAAATTTCAGACTTTGTACAAATTTCCAAAGAGCATGCAATTACAGGAGCAATTTACCCTATCAACTTTCAAAAATTCTAGCCCAATGTGCATAATAGCTCTCAAAATAATTTCAAGTGGGCTAACTAAAAGATAACCCAAGCTATCATGTGTAGAAATTTCAAGTCCAGATCTCAAACTTGAGATTTTGTCCAAAATCACCTTAATCTCCAAAATCTGCAATCCACCTCACAAGATATACAAAATCACCTCAAAGACATTATAATGAACAAGGAATACAAATGGATCCAAGTTCTCTAACATAAGTTAAACCCTCTCCTTCCCTAGTGTTCTCTCCAAGTGAGCTCTCATAACCTCCATTTATATTATATAGAATTGTACGCTGAACATTATCTTACCTTCTAGAGAGGTCACGGCAACGGAACCAAAAATGTGAGCCAGCCTATCTCTCTCACTCAGGATGAACCTCTGATGTCTATTATGGTAACATACTATGGACTAGGAAGGCAAAGAACCCCAACTCTATCATACTCCTCCAAGGCTAACATTCCAAGACTCAAGACATTGCTCACTAGAGAACTCAATGAGAGAGATAGTTGCAAATGAAAGGATGATGAGTACCTCCTCACCCCTAGTTTATATACTTGTCAAATAGTTACACACCAAAGTGAATAATTATTGGAGTAGCTCAAGTTACTAGGCTAAAAGTCAAGTAAAGTCAAAAAATATAAAGGAATATCCATCCATATGGGCATATTCCATTAAGCATGTGATCTTATCTTGACCCAACCACTAAGTCAAGGATTCCTTCACATGGACTCTCCTTGGACTATAGAAGAATCCAAAACAAAAAGGCTTGTTGGCCCAAGAGTTCTCATTCTTTCCCCAATGCCAAACACCTAGGAATAATACCAAGTCAACACACTAGAATCCAAAATAATGGTGTTCATCTTTTCCACTTTCTCTAAAGTAAGGTCCCTAATATCTTAGCTATGACTAACTTTAGCTAATCATGACTAATGTAAAACCACCCTTTATCTTTATATAAATAATATCTCTCAAGTATTTGTAATACTAAGCTAAATATCATAATACCACACACATGTACAAATGGGTGTTATAGGTCAAGGTCGAGACCATGTTGTTGCGACCAGGGAATCAAAGTGTTTGGCCAACCACATGGTTTCCTCTAAGTCTTGTGGCTCTTGTATAGTTACCTTTAATTTGGTTCATGACTTTAAGCCCCTCACAAATTGGTCTAGAGTTTTGCCTTCTTGTATATATGGAATTTGCATGATAGTGTTTTGGAATTGCATGATGTAACTTCTTATAGAGCCAATCTGCTTTAGTTATGTCAATTTATCTCATGTGGCCTGTGTGGCATTTATTGCTTAGAATTGCCCAATTATTGCACTCTTGAATTTTGCCCATGTCAAGATTGGTGTAACAAGCTATTGCTCCACTCTCTTCACTTGGAATCGCCACCATAGTTTTACCACTCCATCCAATTGGCTTGAGGCCAATAGAATTTGTCTCCTTTCATCTTGAAGATTTGTTGCTTCAACGTAATGCTCACAATCAGACACAAAGTTTTCCACTACACTTGGAAGGTTCTTACTTTCAAACACCTTTGGTTTTGGGAATTGGATTTGCTCTTCTCCCTCTCAAATTGGTACTCTTTTCACTTGTTATTGTCATTGACAATCTCATTCATCTTATAATCGAGTAAGGTGCTCAATTTGTTGTTGCATAGCAAGGATAACTTTGGGCATCGCCGCCATAGCTACTACTCTAACACACTATTCCTAATTAATCTAATTTATTAACACATAGATGTAGCACGTCCATCATTCTCCATTCTTTGGGGATTCTAGAGGAGATAACATTGCAGTATGTAGTGAATTTACTCAGAGTAGTACTTGATATTAGTTTTTATCTCAGGTCCCAATGAGGGAAGAGATCGACTTTGAGTTGGAGATTGATACATGAGCTAATCCAATTGAGAGTCCACTTGGTGTGTACGCACCATTGTTGTGGGATATGGACAAGATTTATGGGGCCTCCAATGGCCCCAAGTGTTACTCTAGTATGGTGGATACCATTGAGTTGGTTAATTTCATCTAAGAGTTTAAAAGTTGGTGTGATTTGTAGTAGATGCAAAACTCAACTTTGTTCACTTTAAAAGTTGGTGTGATTTGTAGTAGATGCAAAACTCAACTTTGTTCACTTTAAAAGTTGGTGTGATTTGTAGTAGATGCAAAACTCAACTTTGTTCATGGTATGGAAGGGGTTGTTTCAACACTTGGAGGGTCTGCCGATGGATGATGACCATGAATTCATGAGAGCTTACTTGGAGGAGATTGAGCTAATGGAGACAATATTGATCTCTGAACTATGTCTCCATTACTTTAGGCTTGATTTCTAGGGATAGATTGGTAGTACCCATGAGTTCTAGCTTGTGGTGTAGTAGGAGTGTTGGTGGAGCTCGTGGGAGTGCACTAGCTGGACATGGTGCTACTACGAGTGGAGGTATCATTATAGGAGGTGGTGTAGTATTGGGGTTTAACCCCATGGTAGAGTTCTTCCAATGTTTGAGGCAAAACTACCAAGGAGTGCAAATTGACAAGTTGAAGAGCTTGCAAGAGTTCCAATAGAAGGCAAGAGAGAGCCTACACATGCATGAGATGGTTGATCAATTTTACTTAGGGAGTTATTGAGGTCCAAGTAGTCCAATTTTGGTATGGGATATTGGATAGGGAGTTGTAATGTAGAGTTCTTGATCCTATGTTGTTATAGGATACTTCACCTACTTTGGTAGTGGTCTTTGGTTTGGCTAAGCATATTGAGCTCAACATGGTGGATGAGAGAGTGGGTCCATCTAGATTTGGTAGGGAGAACTCATCCACAACTATTACTTCTTCCAGAGTGCAACAGAGTGCACCATGCCATGTTAGTTTTGGAGGATAGGGTGGAAACCTAGATCTTATAGAGCGAGTGGACGACCTAGTGGAGCTAGACTCTTACCTTCATTTTTGGGTCAACAACAGCTAGTGAGTGGTGGTATCACTTGTTGGACTTGTGGTGGACCTCACTATAGGAGAGAGTGCACTCATGGCAGCGGACTTGATACCTCTGCTGCATCATAGCCAACATAGAGATAATGTGAGCATTGCCATAGATTTATTTTGTCACAATAGTGACTAATGCTTTGACTTACACTTGGAGTTACGGAGTGGTAGGGCTGCTATGGTAGGTGGTAGAGGAGCTCTAGGTCATGGAGGATGAGGTGGTGGTAGAGGATCTACATCTAGTAGGCGTGCAGTACATGCCCTTACTTTTGATATAGCCATAGCTACTCGCATTGAGTAGTTGGAGCAAAGATTGGCTAGCATGGCCATCGCTCAGAGGAGATCAGATTTAGGTGTTGAGACTTCCACCTCATATGTTAGTGGTAGAGATGTTTTGGACTTCATGTGCGGAGTAACACCAATGGATGTATCCATCATAGTGACTAGGAGTGCACTATGTGCTCCAAAGCCTAGAGGAGCATTAGTGAAATTGGGGACCCACAGAGAGGAGAAGTTAGGAGATATGTCAAACATCCCCAATCATTCATGCTCTTTAAGGCATTGCAGGTGATATCAATGGCTCCTAGATGTCCTAGTGCAAGTGTGGTAGGTGGTGCATGATAGACTACCTACAAGTCAACCACCTACTACTACACCAATTGAGTCTAGCTTGATGTTGGAGGCGGCTCAATTGATTATGCATTATCCATTATTTTCAGCCAATGTTATGTTCACATTGTGAGTTGACCCAACTCCATTGTTCTGATTGGCTACCACACTTAGTGAGAGTAGAGATGACGTGGTTCTTTCTTCAAGAGTAGAGGTGATTGATAGGGTTGAGGAGCATGGGATCTGCTCAGCGACCAATGGTTTATGGCAGGCAATAGTGGCTAGATTGGAAGAGCTACCAACTAGACTGGCCTTTGAGCGAGCATGGTTTACACCTAGGATTGTCCTATTGGATAAACAAAGGGGGATTTTTTGTTTGGTATGACCTTTAAGGAAGGTCTATACACCATAGGGGGTCTTACTAGACTTTAGTGTGCAGCTTTTTATGTTGGGGAAGGCTGTAGTTGTTGGTTTGGGGTTACGGTAGACCAATGTGGAGAGGTATCCATTTCAGATCCAAACATCTCTAGGTGGTAGTTCTACACAATATATCACATGTGGAGAGCTTGTTGTTTGGATTCAGCCGATCATCCAATTGATAGCTTTGTGGTGAGGGCTCAAGCCATTATGATAGTAGTTGAGTCATATGATGTGCTAGTTGGAGGAGCAATGTTGTACTCCATGGGTTTTAGTATCAACTATTGGGAGGAGACAACCTCTTTTAGACCATATTGGCAGTCAAGTGAGGGACAAGTATGTTGCCTACCTATCGATTTAGTAGTGGCAATCTTGGCTCACTATAGTCCAGGACCATGGTAGCATCAATTTCAACTTTGAGTGGTGTAGTTACTTGGCCTAGTGACTTATTGGAGGAGAATGCCCATGCAAAGGATACTCTACTACCACAAGAGATCACTCAGATTTGGAGTACAAGTGGGATTGTTCCATCCACCTTGATGTTCCATTGTGGAGTTCAGAGGAGGCATTGTAGTAGCATGCAGATTGGTTGTTGCAATAGGTGTGGAGTGGAGCCTTTGTACCACCAAGAGATGAGTGTGAGGATGAGCCTCTAGAATAGATTACCTTGACATCTTTGGATACCACACTCATTGGTTGGCAGTATCCAATAGAGGGAGTTTGTCTATTGGAGTTTTTCGGTGGGATTAGCACTAGACTAGTTGTGATACTACATGTGGGTATACAAGTACAACTATACTTGTATATGGAGAGAGATGAGATTGCTAGACAAATCTCTCTACATCATGTGGCACATGTGGCCTATTGGTATCTTGAGTTATTACTAATGTATATGGTCAGGGGTTACTAAAAGACCATACCAATAGACATTTCCTTGATGGGGGTACAAGATTTGGAAAGACATGGCCCCATTCATTTGGTGAGTTTTGGATAGCCATGTTAGGGACAAACACATGATGGTCAAGGTTGGGTCTTTAGGATGCCCATTTTGGTATGTTTTGAGAGATGTTATGTATACTATGACATCTCTAGGTTCATCAGTCTATTTCTCTAGCTTACATTTTGGAGAATGTACCTTTGATGGGTGATTCTTGCACCAAGGTGGTGGCAAGTATACATTAGGTCCATTCTTGAATGGGATCTATTGCATTGTAAGATGCAGCCAAAGTGGGATCACTGGCTCATCATCTTTGTCTTTGGTGGATGAACCTCTTACCTAGAGAGTTCTATAGTGCACTTATGATGGGATTCAACGACTTGACCACATCATTGTTGATGACATCTTGGATGTTGGACGTCAATCTCAAACGGTGGTAGTGGCCAATAGGTCACCTATGGCAATGGTGAACCTAGTTGGATAGCCCCAAGCCGCTTTTCCCACACTTATAAGTTTCCCAAGCTCTAATGCTTTTCAAGAGGGAGGTCTTCGACTTGTTTGGGACTCACAATCACAACAATTGGTGGAGCCCAATGCCGAGAGAGCAAGTGATGGGTTTTTGCACTAGTATTATTGTTGTTCCAATAGTATTAAAGGCATATAGGCATCAAGTGTTAGGTCAGGCTATGGACATGAACTGTTTGACCTAGATTGTGAGCCTTGGCTTGGCAAAGAAATGTAGGATGTGCTTGTTAGGCATCACCACTCAAACACTTGTGAGCTCGGAGCCAAGATGATTCAAGCACATGTTGGGGATGATGGACCGAGTGGACATGGTATTCTTGGGACACAACTAGTAGCCACTAGGGAGAATGGTCTACTTGGAGCCCATCCAAGTTCTCGTGCATATATACATCACTACACAACATACATCACTATCAACAACATACACTATAGAAGCACAACTCACACATAGACTCTAAAGTGCCACAATAATCAGATTGTTTACAACTCTTGAATCCACTCAACTCAGATCAGTACTTGATCTGTCACTCTATAAATTGCCAATAACTAGGCATTGATTACAATCAAGCCACATCCACTCTAGCTAAGAAAATCCAGGTGATGCTTGCCGGCCTCTGTCCACCATAGCTAGGAACTTAAAAGCTCAACATCAAAGAAGTGAGCTCTCTAGAGCTGCACTTTGAAAGTATACTCCTTGGACTCAAGCTAGGTATGAAACCCTAACTGTCCCATTGACGGCACACTTGACGGTGCAAATGGTACAAAGTGATGGTGAGCCCCACTATGAAGTCAGTACCCCAAACACAAAATCTGACCATTAGAAAATAGTCTTTGAGAAATTGCTGAAATAACTCTAACTACTATCACTAGAACTCTAGTGTCCAAGCAATCTAGATGCGACACTACAAATAGCGTGACAATTATTGTATATACATTGCTACACAACATACATCGCTGTTAACATCATACACTATAGAAGTACAACTCACACATAAGTCATACATAAACTCTAAAGTGCCACAATTGCCCCCTAGCTGGCAGTTAGGTCCCTCTAACTCCAGATAGCCATCTACTCTAAGTATATGGTATACCCTATGATGGGCAAAGATCAAGAGGCCGGGTGGTATGGAGCCCCATCATTACTCGTATGTTTGCAATCTATACCATATAAAGAATGAACTAGCTATAGGTCAAGTACATCTAGGACATAACCATTGTCCTTGAGGAACCACCGTGAGGAGAGGAGTCATACATGCCATATGCCATCCTCTCAAATAGCTATCACACACTAACATAGTAGTAGCTCCACCAAAAGAGCCACATAACATACACCTCAAGCCTGCATGTACAAGTGCCAAACTTGGGTCCATAGTACCATCAATGTTTGGGAAGTAACATGGTGCACAATTGCACACATGATCCTTCCAAACAACACCATCACGTCCTTCCAGCACAAGGACTCTAGATGGCAAACCTCATGCACTCTCAAGATAGTGTGGCTTGTCAAAACATCAAGTGTCGTCGGTTTTGTCTGTGGTAGATATACATAATCTCTTGGATGAAATTGACAGATCGAGGGTCTATAACCTCCACCTTGAATGGTAACATAGCGTAAAGTATCTCTATGTTAAGTAATTGCCAAGTTCTCAAAGGCCATCGGCATCACTCTCCAAAAGATCTTTGCCCATTGAGAACATGCACTCATCCATACATCTGGATCATCCAAGTCCAAAACTATAGTAGCATCTCAACAAATGGCTACAGGTAAATCTAAATCTCATCTAGAGAGTAGGAAGTAAGGAGAGAAGGATGCTAAGGAGGCTTTCCGGCTGAACCGATAGCCCATGGCCAACCAAGGTAACTAGAGATCCCAATCTCCCAAGTGGCCTCTCTACAAACCATACTTTTGCAATCCTCTCTTCACCATCTAAACCACTCTCTCTGCTAAGCTATTTGCCTCAAGGTGATCTTGGGATGTAGTATGATGGTCAATCAAAGCCTTGTCACACAAGACCTGAAACTCCTCCAAGAACTCTGTACCTTGATCAATCAAAATCTCAACTAGTGCACCAAAATGACTAAGAACTTGATCCAGGAACAAGTAAGTTGTCCCTTCACTAGACTTGTCAGGAAGTGCCACCAACTCAATCTACTTGGAGAGGTGCTCCACCATCACCAAAACATACCGATGATGTCTCATAGTCAGTGGTAAAGGTCCAGCAAAGTCCAAAGTCCAACGGTAATCCAATCCCATGATAGGTAATGGGTGTAACTATGGTGTAGGAGCATTGAATGATGCTCTAACTCGGTCACAAACCACACATCTAGCAACAAACTATTGTACCTTGGTCTGCATACCGTGCCACCAATAATGACTTTGGAGTAAGCTATATGTATGCTTGACTCCAAAATGTCCTAGCTCCTCATGAGCATGACGGACCAATTGTGGTCTTTGAGATGGAAGTGGTACTACTCACACTATACCATCTTCCCACACATGCAAAAGGTGTTTGCCCTCCGATCTGAATCGTTTGGCTTGTTGAAGGACATGATCTCTCTCCTTGGCCCCAAACTGTGCCACCCACAACACCAGTGCAAAGATAGTCCATCAGTAAGATATCATCATGAATGTCTCATTGAACTGTACCAATATCTTTACTCTTTGGATCTATGACCTCAATAACTCCTCCTATATGCGATGAGAGAGATACCACCAAAGCCTCAAAAAATATACAAAGAAAGGCAGATGCATGCCAACCTGACACCATCTCCTCATTTGTCTCACCATGCCAACGTGCTCCGGTCTGATCCTACTGGTTGGGACATGGGTTTCTACTCAACCCATCTACATCATGGTTCACTACTCCAGGTCTGTGAACAACCATGAAATCATACTCTTGTAAAATCAAAGCCCATTGTGCAAGCTTCCCTGAAAGCTTATCAAACTCCATCAATCACTTCAATGGCTGATGATCAATGATGAGAGTGAAGGGGTCACCAAATAGGTAACATTGAAAATGTGCTACTGCCCAAATTGCTGCCAAGCACTCTCTCTCATATGAACTATACTTTACCTCCACTGAATTGTTGGAGCAACTAGCATAGGCAACCACAAACTCCTTCCCCTCATCATCATGCTAGGTGAGCACTACTCCAAGCCCCAACATACTCCAATCAATATGAACCTAAAATGGTCGCCCTCTAATGAGTCTCCTCAAAATAGGAGAAGATGTCAACCTCTCCTTGAGGTCTACAAAAGCTCTCTCCTACTCATATCCCCAACACCACTCTTGTGTTAGCTTGGTCAGCTTCATCAAGGCCTTGGCAATGGCACTAAATCCTCTTACATAGCGGCGATAGAATTTTGCCAACCTAAGGAATGCTTGCACTCTGCTAACATCCGTAGGCCAAGGAATACCGGCAATAGCCTCCACCTTGGTCTGTTGAACACCAAGTCTTCCGGGGTAGATAGTGTGACCCAAATACTCAAGCTTCTCGTGGAAAAATGTACACTTCCCAAGATGTAATTTGAGTCCATGAGATCTCAACCTCTCAAACTCCTCCAACAACTGTCTCTCATGCTCCTCCATAGTAGTGCTATAGACCAAAATGTCATCAATATAGCACCAAGCAAAATCCAATCCAGCTAGGATCCTATCTATGACCCTCTAGAACTCAGCATAAGCGTTCTTTAACCCAAACGTAAGAACCTCCACTGATATAACGCATCCTTGCGGTGAGGATCAATAACCCAGAATGTTGTCTTAGACTTATCCTCCTCCTTGATCGGCAATTGATGATATCCCGCTCGAAGATCCAAAGTACTAAAGACCTTTACATGCCCAATTGCATCAAAAATCTCCTCCGGTGTAGGCATGGCATACCAATCAACCTTGGTCTATTGGTTGATAAGACGGTAATCTCCACACATCTGCTTATTTGTGTAGTTTCCATGCGTATCCTTCTTGGCTGGCATCACTATTGCTGATGCATACTCCCCATGTGAAATCTCCACCAAACTAGCCTCAAAAAGGTCACTATTCCGCTCTAAATCAATGTCCTCTCCATATTGCTATACCGATAATGACTTTGGAAAATTGGTGTATCGCTAGTCAGCTCAATCCATATACCAAGTCTCTTTAGAGCACCCAAATCCTTCATACTGAAGGCAAAACAACTTGTGTGGCTCCTCAAGAACCTCCAAACCCTCCATATTTCCTCTCCAGTAAGCTTGGGTCCAAGATCTGGCTCCCAAGTATCCTCTGTAAGTGTCATAGGAGTGGAAGACGTACTGATTGGCTACTACATTGGGCCCTTGGGAGCAATAGTGTCATGCCCTCGACCACTAGAGGTCCCAACCTCTGTGTGAAAAACTCCCTCCACTTCAGCTCCAAGCTCCACACATCATCTAGCTGCATCCCAAGTGGACCAAGGGTGTAATCCAAGTAGCCCACACTCACCTAAATGGACTCCAAGTAGACCACTCTCCCTAGTAGCTATTGGCCGTGTCCCAAGAATACCATGTCCATCGCCCCCAGCATGTGCCTGATTTGTCTCGATTGGCACAGGGCTCACAAGTGTCCAAGTGGTGATGCCTATCAAGCGCATCCTATGCTGCTCTACCAAGCCAAGGCTCATAATCCAGGTCAAATAGTTTAGGTCCATAGCCTGACCTAACACCTAATGCTTGGATACCTCTGACATTGCTGGAACAACGGTAATATTGGTGCAAAAACCCATCGCCCGCTCTCTCTCATCAGCGTTGGGCTCCACCAACTGCTGTAACTGTGAGTCCCAAACAAGTCCAGGTCCTCCCTCCCAAAAAGCATGAGAGCTTGGGAAACTCATGAGTGTGGCAAATGCGGCTCTAGGCTGTCCAATTAGGTTCTGTGAGCCGGCCTGTCTCTCACTCAGGATGAACCTCTGATGGCTATTATGGTAGCGCACCATGGACTAAGAAGGCAAGGAACCCCAACTCCATCATACTCCTCCAAGGCTAACACTCCAAGACTCAAGACATTGCTCACTAGAGAACTCAATGAGAGAGAGATAGTTACAAATGAAAGGATGATGAGTACCTCCTCACCCCTTGTTTATATACTTGTGAAATAGTTACGTACCAAAGTTACTAATTACCGTAGTAACTCAAGTTACTAGACTAAAAGTCAAGTAAAGTCAAAAAGTAGAAAGGAATATCCATTCACATGGGCATATTCCCCTTATCTTGACCCAACCACTAAAGCAAGGATTCCTTCACATGGGCTATCCTTGGACTAAAGAAGAATCCAAAACAAAAAGGCTTGCGGGCCCAAGAGTTCTCAACTCTTTCCCCAAAGCCAAACACCTAGGAATAATACCAAGTCAACACACTAAAATCCAAAATAGTGGTGCTCATCTTTTCTACTTCCTCTAAAGTAAGGTCCCATCTATCTTAGCTATGACTAACTTTAGCTAACCATGACTAATATAGAACCATCCTTTATCTCTATATAAATAATATCTCTTAAGTACTTGTAATACCAAGCTAAATATCACAATACCACACACATGCACAAATGGGTGTTACATTTACCCCCGGACTAAGTTTTCACTTTGTCCTCAAAGTGAAGGTCTCTCTACCTTCTATGGTACATCTTCAACTTATCATGGTTAATCCTATCAAAGTATCTTCCTCTCAACTCCTTGAGATCATAGGTGTAATTGCCCCACACCTTCTCCACTATGAAAGGTCCAAAGTACTTAGGCAAAAACTTCTTTTGCACTCTCTTGAATCAAATGGAATCAAACAACATTACCCAATCACCTTCTTTGAAAGGCTCCACCTTCTTCTTGTCTTGCCTCTTATCATAGCTCTCCTTTTGTTTCCTTTGGGCTTGCTCCACTCGAACCATAGCAACTGCTCTTGCCTCTTCCAACTCCATGAGTTGATCCTTCCTTGACTTCTCTGCATCACCTCCTTGTGCTTTCTTCAATCTCCTATGAATGCTTTGGAAGGTAGGAAGATCAAAGTGAATAGGTAAGATAGACTCAATACCATACACCAATTGAAATGGAGAATATCCAGTGGAAGTTTTCATGGTTGTCCTATACTCCCACAAAACTGCATGAATCCTCTTGTCCCAATGATGTTTAGCCCCCTCCATTTCTGCATCTTTGGTTAACATCATGCACAAGGTCTGATTGGTTCTCTTTGCCAAGCCATTGGAATTTGGCTTATAGGATGTAGTTACTCTATGTGTGATAGAGAAATGTCGTAGCATGGCTGTAGTAATGCTTCCTGTAAACTCTCCTCCTCTATCAGAAACCAACTCCAAAGGGTATCCAAACCTAGTGATAATGCGTTCATAAAGAAATCTACCCACTTCATCTTCATTCTTGTCCCTCAATGGTCTAGCCTCAACCCACTTGGTAAGGTAATCAGTAACTACCACAATGTACCGATTGTTCCTTGGAGTTCTATTGAGAAGACCTACAAAATCAATTCCCCACTTCTCAAAAGGTCCTAGCAATGGAATTGATCTAAGTGGTGGAGTGGATGTAGACTTTCTAGCAAAAGCTTGACAAACATGACAAGTTTTGCAATAATCAAGACAATCTTTGAAAATCCCTCTCCAATGGTAACCTGCATCTAGAATCTTGAAAGCAGTCACCTTTCCTGCAAAGTGTCCTCCACATACTAAACCTTCATGAAACTCCTTTATGAGTAGGATAGACTCTTCCTTACCCACTGCTCTTTGAAGTAGACCATCTGCTCCTTGGTGAAAAAGAATATCCTCCACCATTGTGTGAGGTCTAGATCTTGCTGCAAGGGCCTTCCTCTCCCTAGCATGCATCCCTTCTGGATAGTTACCTTTTGTCACAAAATCCACAATCTCCTTGTACTCCATTGGAACCTCTTGAGTGACTGAGATTGTCATGAGCTCCTCATCCGGGAAGGAATCATCCACTGGCTCATCTCCATCATGATCATAGGCTCTAGATAATAAATCAGCATTCGCATGTTTCTTTCCTGGCCTATCTTCAATGGTGTAGTCATACTCAGACAAGAGTATCATCCACCTTGCTAGTCTCCCTTCAACATTAGGCTTGTTGAAGATGTACTTCAAAGCCTTGTGATCCGTGACAATGGTGGCTTTCCCTCCAATCAAGTAGTGTCTAAACTTCTTGAGACCAAAGATCACTGCCAACCCTTCTCTCTCCGTGACAGAGTAGTTCTTCTCTGCTGAAACCATCTGCCTACTAGCATAAGCTATTGGATGATCATGCCCATCTCGGTCTAATTGACTAAGAGTGCATCCTATAGCTACATTAGAAGCATCAGTGTAGAGGATGAAAGGTTTACTCCAATCAGGTTTAGCAAGAATTGGAGCTACAACAAGGGATTGCTTGAGCTCCTCAAAAGCTTTGAGAGCCTCCTTGTCTTCCAAAATCACCATGTAATCTACACCCTTCTTCATGTAGATGGTCAATGCATAAGCCTTGTTGGAAAATGAGAAGATGAACCTCCTATAGTACCCAACCATCCCCAAGAATTGGCGTAACTTTGTCAAGCTTGAAGGGAATGGAAGGTCTGAGATTTTCCTCACCTTCTCAAGATCAACTGCTATTCCATCCTTGGAGATGATATGCCCCAAAAGTAGATCTTCTTCACATCCAAAAATGCACTTCTCTGGGTTGAGTGGTGCATTTGCCTCATCCAAGCGTTGCAAGACTTTGATTAGGTGCTCAAAGTGCTCCTCCTTGCTCCTATAGACACAAAAGTCATCAATAAAATCTCTCACAAATTTCCCAATGAAAGGTTCAAATACCTTGTTCATGAACCGTTGGAATGTGGCTGGAGCATTGCAAAGCCCAAAAGGCATGACCTTGAAAGCGTAAGTTCCCCAAGGTGTGGTGAATGTGGTGAGTTGTTGATGCTCTGGTGCAATCTTGATTTGGTTATATCCACTATAACCATCTCCAAAACTGTACCTCTCATGACCTGCAACCTCCTCCAAGATCTCATCAATGAATGGCAATGGGTAGTAGTCCTTCTTGGTAACAGCATTGAGCTTCTTGTAATCCACAGATACCCGAAGCTTGCCATTCTTTTTCTTCACAATGACAATTGGAGACACCCATTCTGAATTCTCCACCTCAAAGATAAATCCAGCCTCCTTGAGCTTATCAATCTCCTCCTTCACAACCAAAGATATTGGTGGGCTAATGCGACGTTGCTTTTGGCGATTGGTCTTGCATGTGACTTTACCTCTATCTTGTGCTCCTCCAAGGTGACTTCCTTCAAATCCTTGTAACTAAAAGCAAACACATGGATGAACTTGCAGAAAATCTCCTCAAATCTCACCTTCTCCTCCTTGGTAACATTTGGGCCATACTTGAGGGTAGATAACCTTCTCTCTACCTCCTCAAGTGTCAATGGTGATTTATTTGGGTCCTTCAAAACCTCTGGCTTAGGTGCAAAATCCATAGCACACAAAGGATACACATCTGAATCAGATTCAGATTCATCCTCCTCCATGGAAGTCTCCTCTTCCATGCTTGTGTCCACACCTGAAGCTCCTTCTTCAGAATCTGATTCCCAATAATCAGAAGATGGTGCATCTGAATGTGAAGTGTTGGTGGTGTTAGTCACAGGAATAGTGACTCTATGGTTTGATGGCCCAATCCTCAAGTACCCTTTGTGCCATCGATCAGTTGTGCGTGCTGCTCTCAACCATGGCCTCCCAAGAAGTAAGTCATAGCTTGAATCCTTCAAGACTTGGAAAGTCATGAGATTTTGAACTCCCATAACTGAAACTACCACCTTATCCATCACCCCTACTGGTCGAAATTGTTGCTTGTTTGCCATGGTCACCATAAATGTTGAAGGTCTTGAGGGTATCATACCCAACTTCTTCATCAACCTTTCTGACATGGCATTCACTACTGATCCTCCATCAACCAATGCATCCTTGATGTTGTGACCATTCACTCTCACATCAATCTTGGAGGCATATTCACAAGCTTCCCATGGTGCTGACTTGGCATCCACCACTCCCATTGATATTGGAACTTTTGCCTTCTTCTTCTTCTTGCTCCTTGTAGAACTCAAACCACCTCTAAGCTCCTTTCTCAAGGTAGGGTTCAAAGCAATTAATTGGCCCACTGTGATGTTAGCCTTGTGACTACCAACATCCTCCAACACATTGTAGTTCCATTGTTGCTTTGAGATCAAGAAATCCTCCATCCCCAACTTCTTCCTTGGAGTCTTTGTTGTTGATGGTGTTGAGGTGCGAGTGCTCCTAGTAGACAAAGGAGTATCCTTGCTTGAAGTAAATCCTTGAGAAGAGTGAACATCCTCTGCAAAACGAGCTCTCTTCTTCTCTTGTGCCAAAAGCTCCAAATTAAGACCTTTGGAGTTTGAGCACTCTCCCTTCTCATACTTGCTCTCAACCACATCTATGGATGCTATCCCCTTACCTTTGTTGGGATTAGGAGCCACTTGGGTTTCACTACCTCCCTCTTTCCCTCTATTGGCTCCCTCATAACCCCTTCCTCCATGGTAAGTGGAATTTGGGCAATTCCTTTGGATATGGCCTCTTCCTCCACAACCAAAATAATTTCTATCATTGAAATTGTTGGCTGGTTGGCCTCCTCTATATGGATAGTTTCCATAACTCCTAGGCCCTCTCCCTACATTTTGATCCACCTCTCTCTTCTCCCATAGTTGCACCACATTGATCTTGAGATCCGCAAGTTGTTCTGTGATGGTTTGGAGTGGATCTTTTGGTGGAGGTGCAAGAACTGGAGCAACTACTACTTGTGGTGCAACCCTTGTCACCAAAGTATCAGAAGTTCCACCATACTTGTAGCCTTGAGGAGGATGCACAACCTCCTTCACCACCAAATCACTCTCATCCCCTTCCAAACTCTCCTCCATACGAATTGCGATCTTGATAGCTTCAACCTTGGAAGAAGGTTTCTCATATCTCACCTTGCTTCTAATTTGTGGTCTCAATCCTCCCACAAAATTCTTGGTGAGCATGGCCCCTATGCCAATCATTGTAGTCTCCACATCATCCCCACCCTTCCTCAACACTATGCGAAATCTGGACTCCAACTTTTCCACTCTTTCCACATAGACCCTCACTTTCTCTCCATCTCCTTGCTTGAGAAATGTAACCTCACTCATCAATCTCTCATAACTCTCATCAGGAAGAAAGTTCTCAATTAGTGCTGAAGTCAAAGTCTCCCAAGACTCCTCTTCCCCCTCTCTCCTCTCTCTCTTTTGGTATCCTGACTCATACCATGTAAGTGCTGCATCCTCAAAGAAATCTAGTAATAATGAGGCCCACTCATTCTTCCTCCTCTCATTGTTTCCTATGCAAGCTCTCTTGAAGTCTCTCACAAAGGCCTCCACATCTTCTCCATCCTTGCCAAAGAAAACCGGAAGTTTCCCCATCTTAACCCCTCACTATCTTTCTTTTCTCTCAAATTTTTTTTTTCTCTTTTTTTTTCTCTCACTCTATTACTAATAGAGTATATACATGACTAACACCATCTGAGAATAATCCACTCTAGAGAACACAAAAGGTTCAGGTTGCTCCAAGATTTCTATAGCAACATCAAATCCTAGAGTGCATATTAATCTAACTCTCATGGATAGTTTATCCATAAGTTGAAAGATTATCTCCATCACTAATCTTGAGAACTAGCTGATGAAGGTGGTAGTATTTCTGTAGTTGTACTAAGACTCTCTCCAAGATCCTTCACCAAAGTTTCCAAAAGTGCTTTTACTCCACTACACTCATGTCCTTTTGGAAGTCCTTCAACTCCACAAACCTCACACAACTCCTTGGTCTTAGATCTTCTCCCTCCCAATCTTGGTGAAGAAGGTCCAACATGCAAACCCAAGTCAAGTAAGCCTCTCCTTTCCCTCAATCTCTTGCTCTCAAAGGTCAATGGACATGAACTTGCCTTATGTCCCTTCTCTCCACATAGAAAGCACTTAGATTCACTCTTTCCTCCAAGTGGTGTAGGTTTTTGGATCCTCTCAACACTCTCTTCAAATTCTATTGTAAACTCTCTTTTCCTCAAATCCACCCCTACAATCACCTCAAACCCTTGGGGAACCTTGCATAATCTCAATTTCCACTCTTGATGACCCTCCATGTTCCCCAAGATGAATCTAAACAATCAAACATGTTTTTTGTTGATCTCAAACTTCTCATGCATGAGATCTCCACTCTACAGAATTGACCCTTCCTCACAATATCACTCAAATCTCCCAACCAATATGTCACAGTCCTCTGAAATTTTCCACACTTAATCACAACTCCAGGGCGTCCCTCCCTGCAAAATTTCAGATCTTTTCATCGAGCCATTTGGCCTAGACACCTTTCTATTCAGCACCCATATTTCAGATTTGGTCTGAAAACCACCCCCCTCACTTCAAAAACTCATAACGCCCTGAGAAAAAACGATCTCTCTCTAATTTTTGTGGCAGCAGGTAGGATACAATGCACTGAATTTTCTTGGAAATTTTCAGGACAATTCACTGAAAATTGAAGAAATGGCAGACTCTGTACAAGTTTCCAGAGAGCATGCAGTTGCGGGAGCACTTTACCCTATCAACTTTCAAAAATTCTAGCCCAGTGCGCATAGAAGCTCTCTCAATAATTTCAAGTGTGCTAACTGAAAGATAACCCAAGCTATCATGTGTAGAAATCTCAAGTCCAGATCTCAAACTTGAGATTTTGCCCAAAATCACCTTAATCCCCAAAATCTGCAATCCACCTCACACAATCTCTCCAATTCCTCTCATGTGTACAAGATGTACAAAATCACCTCAAAGACATCATAATGAACTACAGGGTATACAAATGGATCTTGGTTCTCTAACATAAGTTCAGCCCTCTCTTCTCCTAATGTTCCCTCCAAGTGAGCTCTCATAGCCTCCTTCTGCCTAATGTAGAATTGGACGCGGAACATTATCTTGCCTTCTAGAGAGGTCCCGGCAACGGAACCAAAAATGTGAGCCGGCCTGTCTCTCACCCAGGATGAACCTCTGATGGCTATTATGGTAGCGCACCATGGACTAAGAAGGCAAGGAACCCCAACTCCATCATACTCCTCCAAGGCTAACACTCTAAGACTCAAGACATTACTCACTAGAGAACTCAATGAGAGAGAGATAGTTGCAAATGAAAGGATGATGAGTACCTCCTCACCCCTTGTTTATATACTTGTGAAATAGTTACGTACCAAAGTTACTAATTACCGTAGTAACTCAAGTTACTAGACTAAAAGTCAAGTAAAGTCAAAAAGTAGAAAGGAATATCCATTCACATGGGCATATTCCCCTTATCTTGACCCAACCACTAAAGCAAGGATTCCTTCACATGGGCTATCCTTGGACTAAAGAAGAATCCAAAACAAAAAGGCTTGCGGGCCCAAGAGTTCTCAACTCTTTCCCCAAAGCCAAACACCTAGGAATAATACCAAGTCAACACACTAAAATCCAAAATAGTGGTGCTCATCTTTTCTACTTCCTCTAAAGTAAGGTCTCATCTATCTTAGCTATGACTAACTTTAGCTAACCATGACTAATATAGAACCATCCTTTATCTCTATATAAATAATATCTCTTAAGTACTTGTAATACCAAGCTAAATATCACAATACCACACACATGCACAAATGGGTGTTACAGTTAACCACTGCCATAGGTGACCTATCAGCAACTATCACTGTTTGAGATTGATGCCCAACATCCAAGATATCATAAACAAGGATGTGGTCAAGTCACTGAATCCCATCATAAGCACACTATAAAACCTCTCTGGGTAAGATGTTTGTCCACCAAAGACAAAGATGACGAGCCTGTGATCCCACTTTGGCTGCATCTAACAATACAACAAGTCCCATCCAAGAATGGACCTGATGTGTACTCATCATCACTCTGGTGCAAAGAATCACCCATCAAAGGAATGTTGTCCAAAGATAAGCTAGAGAAATAGACTGATGAACGGGAGATATCGTAGTATCCATAACATCTTCCAAAACACACTAGAACAAGGATCCTGAAGACCCAAACCTTAGCCCGCATGTGTATGTCCCTAACATGGCCATCCAAAAATCACCAAGTAAATAGGCCCATGTCTCTCTAGATCATGCGCCCCCGGTAAGGAAATATCTACTTGTAAGACCTTCTGTTAACCTTTGACTGTCGACATTGATAATAACTCCAGATACCGATAGGCCAAGTGTGCCACATGATGTAGAGAGACTTGCCTAGCAGTCTTATCTCTCTGTACATACAAGTACCTCTATACTCATATACCCGCCTATAATACCGCAACTAGTCCGATGCTAATCCCACCAAACAACTCCAATAGACATATCCCTTCTTTTGGATACTACAAGCAATGAGTGTGGTGTCCAGAGGTGTCAAAGCAATCAACTCTGGAGGCTCATCCTCACACTCATCTCTTGATGGTACGAAGGCTCCACTCCAAGCCTGTTGCACCAACCGATTTGCATGTTGTTGTAATGCCTCCTTGAAACTCCATAATGGAACATCCAAGGTGGATGGAACAATCCCACTTGTACTCCAAATCCAAGTGATCTCCTCTGATACTAGAGTATCCTCTGCATGGGCGTTCCCCTCCAACAAGTCACCAGGCCAAGTAACTGCACCACTAAAAGCTAAAATTGATGATGCCATGGTTCCGTATGGTAGTGAGCCAAGACTGCCACTACTGAAGCTTACTAGTAGGCAACATACCCATCCCTCACCAGACTGCCAACCAAGTCTATAGGAGGCTGTCTCCTCCTAATAGTCAATGCTGAAACCCATGGAGTATAACATTGCTCCCTCGACTAGCACATCATATGACTCAACTATTGTCGCAATAGCCTGAGCTCTCACCATCAAGGTATCAGTCGGATGACTAGGTTGAACTTGGACAACAAGCTCCCCATGTATGATATATTGTGTCAAACCACCACCTAGAGATGTTTGGACTTGAAATGGACACCTCTCTACATCGGCCTTCCATAATTCTAGACCGACTATTGCAGCCTTCCCCTACATAAGGGGCTACGCACCAGAGTCTAACAAGACTCTATGTGGTGTATAGACCTTCCTTGAAGGTCCCACCAAACGGAAAATCCCCCTTTGGTTATCCAATAGGACAACACCAGGTGTGAACCGTGCTCTCTCAAAGGCCGGTCTAGTTGGCAACTCCTCTAGTCTAGCCGCTGCTGCCTACCATAAACCATTGGTCGTTTAATGGATCTCATGCTCCTCAACCAAGTTAGCTCCACTATCACCCACCTCTACTCTAGTAGTAGGAACTGCATCATCCCTACTCTCACAAAGCATGGTAGCTAACTGGAACATTGGGGTTGGGTCAACCCCTAATGTAAACATGTCACTGGCTGAAAACAAAGGGCACCGTATAATCAGTTGAGCCGCTCCCAACATCATGCTAGACTCAATCTGTGTAGAAGCATGTGGCTGACTAGCAGGTAGTCCATCATACACTCCATCACCACCTACCAAACCTGCACTAGGATGTCTAGGAACCATGGATGTCGTCTACAATGCCTCAGATAGCATGAAAGACTGTGGAAGTCTAACATGTCTCCCAACCTCTCCTCTTTGTGGATCCAACTCCACTCATGCTCCTTTAGGCTTTGGAGCATGTACTGCACTCCTAGTCACTATTGCAGGTGCATCCACTTGTGCTACTCCGCACATGAAGTCCAAAGCATCTCTATCACCCGCATGTGAGGTAGAAGCCTCAGCACCCACATATGATCTCCTATGAGCAACAGCCATACTAGGCAATCTTTGCTCCAATTGCTCAATTCAAGTAGCCATAGTTGTATCAGAAGTAAGGGTAGGTACCGCACCCCTACTAGGTGTAGATCCTCTACCACCACCTCTACTATATTGTCCTCTATGAATTGGAGCTCCTCTACTACCTGCCATAGGAGCCCTACCACTCCGTAATTGCGAGTGTAGGTCAAAGCACCGGTCACTAGTGTGACCAAATCTGTGGCAATGCTCACACTGCCTCTGTGCTGGATGTGATGCACTAGAGGTATCAAGTCCGCTGCCCTGAGTACCCTCTCTCCTATGGTGAGGTCCACCACAAGTCCAACAAGCAACACCATTACTCACTAGCTGCTATTGACTTAAAAATGAAGGTAAGGGTCTAACTACAATAGGCCCTCCACTTGCTCCATAGGATCTGGGCTATCCACTTTGTCCTCAAAAACCAATGGGGCATGGTGCACTCTATTGCACTCTAGAAGAAGTCATAGCTATGGATGAGGTCTGCCTACCAAATCCAGATGTCACTACTCTCTCCTCCACCATGTTGAGCTCAATATGCTTAGCCAAACCAAAGACCACTGCCAAAGTGGGCAAAGTAGCCTACAACAATGTAGCATCACAAACTCTATGTTGTAACTCCCTATCCAGTATCCCATACCAAAACAGGACTGCTTGGGCCTCAGTAACTCCCTAAGTGAAACTAATCAACCATCTCATGCGAGTGTATGCCTCGTGTAAGCTCTCTCTAGCCTTCTGCTTGAACTCTTGCAAGCTCCTCAACTTGTCAGTCCGCACTCCTTGGTAGTTCTCCCTCAAACACTGGAAGAACTCCACCATGGGGTTAAACACTCCGGTACCATACCACCTCCTATAGCAGTACGTCCACTTGTAGTAGCACTATCTCTAGCTAGTGCACCTCCACTAGCTTCACCAACACTACTCGAGCTAGAACTCGTAGGTACAGCCGATCTACTCATGGCCACCAACCCTAAAGTGATAGAGATATAGTTTGGAGACCAATACTATCTCCATAACTCAATCTCCTCCAAATGAGCTCTCTTGAACTCATGATAGCCATCCATTGGCGGACCCTCTAATGCTAAAACAACCCCTTCCATGCCATGAAGGGTGTGAACAAAGTTGGGTTCCGCATCTACTACAGATCACACCAACTATTGAACTCTTGGATGAATTCATCTAACTCAATGGTACCCATTGTACCAGAGTAACACCTAGAGCCTTTGGATGCCCCATAAATCTCATCCATGTCTCACAACAATGGTGTGGACACACCAAGTGCACTCTCAACTGAATCAGCTCTTGTGTCAATGTAACAATATGGAGTTTAGCGACGAAGTTAGTCGGGCTTACGAAGTAGCCCATAAGACAAAGTAGTCTAGAATATTCTGGAAGTATCTAGGAAGCTTCCCGGTTAACTTAGCTTGCACCTTAAGTAAGTAGCTTCTAGAAGGAAGCTTCTAGAAGCTTCTAACTAGCTTAGCTTGCACGCCAAGTAGGCGGCCTCTAGAAGGAAGCTTCTTGAGAAGCTTCCTAGTTAACTTGGCTTGCACTGTAAGAAAGCGGCTTGAGGAAGCTTCTTGAGAAGCTTCTCAAGGGCCTTGTATGCTATCTATAAATACCAAAGCCAAAGCTCATGCTAGGCATTCGGAGTTTTCCCTCATTCAAGTGTCCCAATGTGAGTTTCCATTCTCCTATTTCTCTCCTCGGTTTTGATCTTTTACATTGGTATCAGAGCAAGAAAGGGATGGATGGAATTTATGGACCACCAAATCCATTTCCACTGAACTATTGGGATTTTTGAGTCCAAATACTACCCAAGCATCATTTCACACAGTTCATCACGTCACACTTTGGACAAGATTTTCTACATATGATCACCATATCTGAGGAACCCTTGGTGCTTCCGGTTGTAACTTATGGAGAATGGTGGACGTGCTGTTTTTATGTGCTAATAAATTAGATAGATTGGGAGTGGTGTGATAGAGGAGCAACCATGGTGGCAATACTTGAAGTTATCCTTGCTATGCAACAACAAATCGAGCACCTTACTTGATTGTTGGATGAATGAAATCTTCAACGACAAGAGCAGGTGGAGAGAGTACCAATTCGAGAAGGACAAGATTGGATTAGATTCCCTAAACCCAAGGTATTTGAAGGCAAGAATCTCCCAGGTGTAGTGGAATTTTGTGTTTGATTGTGAACGTTATTTTGAAGCTACCAATCTACAAGATGAGTGAAAATAGATTCTCTTGGCTTCTAGCCAATTGGATGGAGTAGCAAAGCTATGGTGGAGATTTCGAGTGGAGCAAGCCGAACGACAAATAGTTGCACCAACCTTGACATGGGCAGAATTCAAGAGCACAATAATTAGTTGGTTCCAAGCTATAAATGCCACACAAGCTGCACGGGATAAGTTGGCATAGTTGAAACAGATTGGCTCTGTAAGAAGTTACATCACGCAGTTCCAAAACACCATCATGCAAATTCCAGACATTTTGGAAGGTGAAGCTCTGGATCAATTCATGAGGGGCTTGAAGGCAAGAACCAAATTAGAGGTAACCATGCAAGAGCCACAACACTTGGAGGAAGCCATGCGGTTGGCCAAACATTTTGATTCCTTGGTGGCAACAACTTAGTCTCGACCTCGACCCCCACAAAGCCTACCAATACACTACACACAAGTGGAGGAGCCAGCACCAATGGAGATTGATGCAATTCAATGAAGACCACTGGGCATGGCAAACAGGAAGAAACTACGACAAAATGGTGGTTGTTTTTATTGTCGCCAATTGGGGCATCGCATTGCTGAATGTCCACTTAAGAATGGATGACCTCGACAAGTTGCCCAAGTGGAGGTTGTGGAGCGGAATGATCAGGGAAACGAGGAATCCCAGTAGGAGATTTTGAGCCACCTACTGGGAGCTTGATTAGTTCCAATGGGATTGAAGGCTTGACCTATGCAAGTCTGCTTCACTTGCAAGATATGATATCTAATAGGGGTTGTAGGATTTTGGTTGATTCTAGAAGTTCAAAGAATTGCATGTCTATGCAAGTAGCAAAGGAATTGGGTATTCCTATCAAGCCAGTGATTGGAAAAGTTTGGTGATGGCGGATGGTAGAAAGGGTTCTGCATTCCGCACCTCGCATCCTGTTACCTTCAAGATTGGGAAGGAGTATTTGGAGTGTATGAGGTTTGTAGTGGCACCTCTACACTATGATATCATTCTGGGTCTACCTTGGCTTGAATGTCATAAGGTTCAATTCGATTGGACCCGACGCCAAATTCAAGTACAACACCAAGGTAGGAATTTCCGATTAGGTTGTCTGGCACCTCTGAGTAAGACACCTAAGAATAGTCAGTCCCAAGATGGGAAGTTTGTTGAGAAGGTAGCCATAGAGTGAATCTGGAAGGGAGATGAGTCCCAGGATGGGAAGTTTGCCAAGAAGGCAACCATGGAGCATGCTTGGAAGAGGGATGAGTCCCTAGAAGGGAAGTTTGTTAAGGAAGCAGCCATAGAGCAAGCTTTGGAGGAAGATAAGTCTGTATTCGCGGTGTGGATCAAGCCAATTACACAAGAACAATCTGAGGAAGGCCAAGTGCCGCATCAAGCAATGGTTGATTGGATAGTTCAGGAGTTTGCAGATGTGTTTCTGGATGATCTGCCAAAGGGATTACCCTTCGATCGAGGTATGCCTTTCAAGATCGAGTTATTGCCAGGGAGTACTCCGGTGAGTAGACCAATCTATCGGCTCTCACCAAAAGAGTTAGAGGAGTTGCGAACAACACTTATAGATTTGTTGGAGAAGGATTTCATACAACATAGTACCTCTCCTTGGGGAGCACCGATACTATTTGTTCCAAAGAAGGATGGAGGACTTCATTTTTGTATTGATTATCGTGGGCTCAATAAGCAAACCGTGAAGAATGCATATCCCTTGCCTCGGATCGATGACTTACTTGATCAACTAAGTGGAGCACATTACTTTTCCAAGTTGGATCTTCGTAGTGGCTATTGGCAAATTCCGATTGATAGAGAGGATGTGAAAAAGACTGCCTTTCGTACAAGGTATCGACATTTTGAGTGGAGAGATCTACCTTTCAGACTCACTAATGCTCCAACAGTCTTCATAGATCAAATGCATCGGGTGTTGGATGGACTATTAGATTGGTCAGTGGTGTTGTTCTTGGATGATATCTTAATTTATAGCAAGATAGGGACAAAACATGTGAATCATGTGCGAGAAGTCCTAAGACGACTACGACAATGGAACTTTTACTGCAAGAAGTCAAAGTGTGCTTTTTGGTAGAAGGAGGTTACCTTCTTGGGTCATAAGATCTCATCAGAGGGGATCAAGATAGAGGAAGAGAAGATCAAGGCCATTATTGATTGGCCTACCCCAAAGGATGCTACAGAAGTACGAGCATTCAATGGATTGGCCAGTTTTTACCGGCAGTTCATCCATTATTATGCGCATGTGGCTGCACCATTGACTAACCTCTTGGGAAAGAACTTGAGCTTCCAGTGGAACACCAAACATGAAGAAACATTCCAGAAGTTGAAACATATGGTGTCTTCAAGACCCATTCTTCAACCATATGATCCTCAACTGCCTTGTGTGGTTGATTTTGATGCTTCTAACTTTGCAATTGGAGTTGTGTTGCAACAAGAATTTCCACATGGGCTACATCCCATTGCCTTTGTGTCTCGCCGACTAAATACAACTGAAAGAAATTACTCTGCTCGAGATCGAGAACAACTTGCAATGGTATATGCCACCAAGGTATAGAGGCATTATCTCTTAGGGAAACAAGTGATCATGCAAACTGATCACAAGCCATTGTTGCAGACCTTACACTTGGAGCACATGAAGAGTCGATATCATCGATGGGAAGAGCAACTTCAATTGTTCGACATCAAACTTGAGTACAAACCAGGTCGGTCCCATGTCATCCCTGATGCTCTATCACGATGACCTGATTTGAAGTCCCTTCCTCTCATCGCGGCAGCAATTACGATGGTGTCAATTGACCCCAAGATCCATAACGAGTTTTGGTTAGCTCTACAACAAGATCCCTTCTTCCAAATGGTACATGGTCGTCTAACAACAGGTGACAAGGAGTACAACACCTTCTGCTTCAAGGAAGGCCTTCTATTCCATGCGGACCGGATCTATGTTCCAGCCAAAGGTGATCTTCGACTTGTGCGCCTTCAAGAAGCCCATGATTTACCCATTGCTGGTCACATGGGTGTGGACAAGACCATAGGTACCCTCCAACGTCAATGGTAGTGGCCCAACATGACACAAGATGTTCGAGAATTTGTCAGATCGTGTGAGAGCTGCCAACGTAACAAGGCCAGTAACCAAAAGCCAAGTGGACTCCTTCAACCACTCGCCATTCCGTTTGCTCACTTGGAGCATGTGAGCTTGGATCTCATCACATCCTTGCCAAAGACAAAACAAGGACACACCGCAATCGTGGTGTTTGTGGATAAGCTTAGTAAGCAAATCCACTTGGCACCAACCTATGATACCGTGGATGCTCCAACCTTAGTGCAAATCTACTTTGACAATGTCTTCAAGCATCATGAGATGCCACGTGTACTCATCTCTGACCGTGATCCTTGATTTACCGAGAAGTTTTGGCAAGCACTCTTCTAGATACTCGGCACCAAGCTTGCTTTGTCCACGGCCTATCATCCTCAAACTGATGGACAAACCGAACGTGCAAATCGTACATTGGAGGATATGTTGCGGGCCTTTGTCAATGTCCACCATACCAATTGGGATGAATGTCTTGCAGTTGCAAAATTTGCCTACAATAATTCCAAACAGGCAAGCACCAGATTTTCTCTCTTCTTTCTCAATTTTGGTCAAGATCCGCTTGTTCTAGATTCTCTTCTTGCTCCCCCTCCATCTCAGGTTCCTCATACTTCCACATTCTTGACCACTATATCCCAATCGCTCCAACAAGCCAAGTCTCACCTCCTTGTTGCTCAGAATCACCAAAAACAATATGCGGACCACCATCGTCGTGATCTCACCTTTGAAGTTGGTGATAAAGTCATGCTATCCTCCAATAACCTCCCTCTCCCACTTGATACCCAAGTTTGTAAACTTGCTCCTAACTGGATAGGACCCTTTGATATCACCCAAATTGTCTCTCCTGTTGCTTATCGACTTGCCTTACCTTGTTACATGCGTATTCATCCTGTCTTTCATGTTTCCAAGTTGAAACCCTTTGTTCCTAACCCCTCTTCCTCTTCCTCTTGAGTCCAACCTCCCCCTTTTCCTATCCCTATCAATGATCATGAGGAGTACGAAGTTGATCGTATCCTTGCACGTTGCCATATCCAACAAGGCCGTCGCCAACATACGGAGTACAAGGTCCTTAAGAAAGGGTATCCCCTTCATGATGCCACTTGGGAGCCTCTTTCTCACCTCCAAAATGCACAGACGACCATCCAGGAATTTGAAGCTTCACTGGTGACGAGGACACCACCAACTAGCGGCGGGGGAATATGTAACAATATGGAGTTTAGTGACGAAGTTAGTCGGTCTTACGAAGTAGCCCATAAGACAAAGTAGCCTAGAATATTCAGGAAGTATCTGGGAAGCTTCTGGTTAACTTAGCTTGCACCTTAAGTAAGTAGCTTCTAGAAGGAAGCTTCTAGAAGCTTCCAACTAGCTTAGCTTGCACGCCAAGTAGGCGGCTTCTAGAAGGAAGCTTCTTGAGAAGCGTCCTAGTTAACTTGGCTTGCACTCTAAGAAAGAGGCTTGAGGAAGCTTCTTGAGAAGCTTCTCAAGGGCCTTGTATGCTATCTATAAATACCAAAGCCAAAGCTCATGCTAGGCATTTGGAGTTTTCCCTTATTCAAGTGTCCCAATATGAGTTTCCATTCTCCTATTTCTCTCCTCGGTTTTGGTCTTTTACAGTCAAACTCCAACTCAGAGTCAATCTCCTCCCTCATTGGGACCTGAGATACAAGTTGATACCGAGCGCCACTCTGAGTAAACCCACTTTGTACTATAAGGCTAACTCCTTTGGAATCCCCAACAAACTGCAACTGCCAGTCGCAACTGCATGTACCCCACCAAGTGCCAACACCAACTAAACACCACCAAGTGACAATACCCACGGAACACCTCCCACTAATGTAACTCTAACCGAGATAACTACACTAGGGGAAAAGGCAATTTGTATCCTACCATCACAACATGCACTCTCATAGTCTGCAGGTCATCACTTCTTGCCTCATCGGAGAGAAAAAAAAGTAGTCTATTTGGTCATCACTCTAGTCTCACTATCAAGAGCACACCAGAGCACCAACATTCAAAAGTCAGAGCACCTCACACAAACATGGTGCACAAATAGGAAATAAAGAATGGAGGGGGTCCAATCACAAGAAATCTAAACAAAAACCTTCCATCTCATAAAACAACACGAGACTGACTCTGCCACCATTTGGCATTTGACATAAGAGAAGTTTGTATCTAATTCCTAAGCTACAAAGATCACCAAGAATGGGATCAAACTGCCTCTCCTAGCCAAAGCTACAAGTGTATAGATAATAGTGGCATAGTCACTAGGACAACAAGTGAGTGGACCAGTTGGCTAGGGCACCAATCTAGGAACAAGAGATCTAGGGGTCAAACCCTATTGTGCACAATCTAGCAGGATGGATAGATTTTTCCAACCAATGACCAAGATCTACTCTAAACTAGCTAGACTCACGCCAGTAAGTTGGCCCTTCTAGGCCTTTGTAGCCTCTCATAGCCCACATCTCTATGCCTCAAAGTCTCTAAACGCCAAAATTCAGCCAAATCTGGCCAAAATTTGACGTAAACTCGGCCAAAATCTGACATAAACCCTAAATTTGGCTGACCACCAAATCCCCCACTAACTCTTCACTCAAGCCAAATTGAAAACACAAGTTTATCCAAATCACAAATTCACAAGAATAGCTTCCCAACTCCACCTTCAATTTTACTTTCTAAGCACAACTCGTAACAAATTGGTTATGCCTTCACCTCTTGAGCTAAAAATCACAACCACTACTCAAAAATTGCTTCTTCTTTGCTCAAAAATTGACTAGTGCTTCTACACACCGTCTGCCTTACTGCCAAATCTGCATCAATTGAACGAGCTTCTGCACACTAGGGAAAAATTGAACTTCAATTGAGCTATCAATGATCCACCGAGCTTGGAGATACCACCAACACTCAAAGTTCATGCACCCAATTTCCCCCTGACTTCACTTCTCTAATGTAATCAGATTGTTTACAACTCTTGAATCCACTCAACTTAGATCAATACTTGATCTATCACTTTATAAATTACTAACAACTGGGCACTGAATACAGTCAAGCCACACCCACTCTGAGCTAAGAGAATCCACGTGACGCTTGTTGGCCTCTGTCCACCATAGCCAAGAACTCGAAGGCTCAACATCAAAGAAGTGAGCTCTCTAGAGCTGCACTTTGAAAGTTTACCCCTTGGGCTCGAGCTAGGTCTGAAACCCTAACGGTCCCACTAACGGCACACTCGATGGTGCAAATGGTGCAAAGTGACGGTGGGCCCCATTATGAAGTCAATACTCCAAACACAAAATCTGACCATTGGAAAGTAGTCTTTGAGAAATTGTTGAAATAACTCTAACTACTATCACTAGAACTCTGGTGTCCGAGCAATCTAGATGCAACACTACAAATGGCGTGCAAAGTGAACATGGTCTACTTGGATTATATCCTTGGTCCACTTGGGATGCAACTAGAGGACGTATGGAGTTTGCAACTAGAATGGAGGATTTTTTCACACAAAGGTTAGGACCTCTAGTGGTCAGGGCATAACATTAATACTCCCAAGGGCCCAATGTAGCAGCTAGTCAATATGTCTTCTATTCATATGATAGTGACAAAGGATACTTGGGAGCCAAGTCCAAGCTTATAGGAGAGGAAAGATGGAGAGTTTGGAGGTTCTTGAGGTGTTACATGAGTTGTTTTGCCTTCAATATAAAGGATTTGGGTGCTCTGAAGGGACTTGGTATTTGAATTGAGCTTACCACTGATACACCAGTTTTTGATGTCCATATAAATATAGTAACATGGAGTGAGCATTGATTTAGAGCCAGAGTAGAGACCTTTTTAAGGCTAGTTTGGTGGAGATTTCACATGGAGAGTATACATCAGCTACAATGATGCCAGCCAAGAAGGATATCCATAGCAACTACACAAATAGGTGGATGTGTGGAGATTACCATCCTATCAACAGAAAGACTAGGGTTGATTGGTATACCATGCCTACACTAGAGGAGATCTTTGATATGATTGGGTATGCAAAGGTTTTTAGTACTTTGAATCTTTGAGCAAGATATCATTAGTTGCTGATCAAGGAAGAGGACAAGTCCAAGATAACATTTTGGGCTATTGATCCTCACAATAAGGATGTGTTATATTAGTGGAGGTTCTTACCATTTGGATTAAAGAATACCCTTGCCAAGTTCCAAAGGGTTAGGATAGGATCCTAACTAGATTAGATTTTACTCGGTGCTATATTGATGACATTTTGGTCTATAGTACTATTATGGTAGAGCATTAGAGACATTTGTTGGAGGTGTTTGAGAGATTGAGATCTCATGGACTCAATTACATCTTAGGAAGTATAAATTCTTCCACAAGCAGGTTGAGTATTTGGGTCACATTATCTACCTTGGATGACTTGGTGTTCAATAGACAAGGTGGAGGCTATTGCATGTATTCTTTGGCCTATGTATGTCAGCAGAGTGTGAGCATTCCTTGGGTTGGTGAACTTCTATTGCCAAACTTCTATTGTTGTTATGTTAGAGGATTTAATGTCATTGTCAAGGCCTTGATGAAGCTGAGCAAGCTTAGATAGGAGTGGTGTTGGGGAGATGAGTAGGGGAGATCTTTTTGTAGAGCTCAAAGAGAGGTTAACATCTACTCCTATTTTGAGGAGATCAATCAAAGGACAACCATTTCAAATTCATATTGATTGGAGTATGTTGGGGCTTTGGAGCAATGCTCACCCATCATGATGATGAGGAGAAGGAGTTTATGGTGGCATATGCTAGTTGCTCTAACAATTCAGCAAAGGCAAAATATATTTCATATGGGGGAGAGTGTTTGGCAGCAATTTGGGCAATAGCATATTTCCGATGTTACCTATTTGGTAACCTCTTCACTCTCATCCCTACTCATCAATCATTGAAATGATTGATGGAATCCGACAAGCTTTCAAGAAATTGTGCATGATGGGCTCTGATTTTATAGGAGTATGATTTCATGGTTATTCAGAGACATGGAGTGGTGAATCATGATGCAAATGGGTTGAGTAGAAACTCATGTCCCAACCAGTAGGATCAGACCAGAGCAAGTTGGCATGGTGAGATAGATGAGGAGATGGTGCCAAGTTGGTATGTATCTGCCTTTCTTTGTATGTTTTCCAAGGCTTTGGTGGTATCTCTCTTAGTGCATACCAGAGTAGTTATTGAGATCACAGATCCAAAGAGTGGAGATAGTAGTGCAATTCAGCAAGACATTCATGATGATGTCTTAATGATGGACTATCTTTGCATTGGTGTTGTGAGTGGTACAATTGGGGCCAAAGAAAGAGATTGTGTTCTTCAATGAACCAGATAGTTTATATTGGAGGGTAGACACCTTTTGCATATATGGGAGGATGGTAGACTGCAAGTAGTACCACTTTCATCTTAGAGACCACAATTGGTTCATCAAACTCATGAAGAGCTATGACATTTTGGAGTTAAGCATACATATACCTTACTCTAGAGTCATTATTGGTTGCACAGTATGCATATCAATGCAAAACAGTTGGTTGCAAGGCATGTGGTTTGTGACCAAGTTAGAGCATCATTTAATGCTCTTATGCCATATTAAAAGACCAAGATCGAGGAGAGAAATAAGAGAGTGGAAGCTCACATTAGGACACTTGAATATGGGTAAATTCTGAATGCCTATCATGAGCTTTGGCTTTGGTATTTATAGGGATCATACAAGGCCCTTGAGAAGCTTCTCAAGAAGCTTCCTTGAACCGCCTTCTTGGAGTGCAAGGCAAGTTAATAGAGAAGCTTCTTTCTAGAAGTCGCTTACTTGGCATGCAAGCTAAGCTAGTTGGAAGCTTCTAGAAGTTTCCTTTTAGAAGCTACCTACTTGGAGTACAAGCTAAGCTAGTCGGGAAACTTCCCAAGAAGATTCCTAGATGCTTCTAGAATATTATAGACTAATTTGTCTTATTTGCTACTTTGTTAGCCCTACTAACTTTATTGTTAAACTCCATATTGTTACATATTCCCCCACCGCTAGTTGGTGATGTCCTTGTCGTCATTGAAGCTTCAAACTCTCATATGGCTCGTTGTGCATTTTGGAGATGAGAAAGAGGTTCTTATGTTGCATCATTAAGGGGATACCCTTTCCAAAAGACTTTGTATGTTGTCGGTAGCCTCAATGAATGTGACAATGCACAAGGATACAATCAACTTCATATTCCTCATGATTGCTGATAGGCATTGGAGGAAGAGGAGGTTGGATACAAGAGGAAAAAGAAGATGGATTTGGAACAAAGGGTTTTAGCTTGGAAAGATGGAAGACAAGGTGGATTTGCATATGTGAAGGCAATAAGCAATAGGAGAAATGATTTGGGCAACATCAAAGAGTCCCATCCAATTTGGAGCAAGTTTACAAACTTGAGTATCAAGTGGGAGTGGAAGGTTACCAGAGGAGAGCATGACCTCATCACCAACTTGGAGGTGAGATCACGATGATGGTTGTCTGCATTTTTTTTTAAATTTTGAGCAACAAGGAGATGGGATTTAGCTTGTTGGAGGGATTGAGATATGGTGGTCAAGAAGGTGGAAGTGTGAGGACATGAGAGGGAAGGGGTGCTTCAAGAAAATCTAGAACAAATGGGTTTTGGCTAGAATTCAAGAAGAGAGGAGAGAAGCTAGTGCTTGCATGTTTAGAATTATTATATGCAAATTCAATAGCTACAAGACATTCATCCCAATTGGTATGGTGAACATTGACAAATGCACAAAGCATATCCTCCAAGGTTCAATTGGCACATTTGGTTTATCTATCATTTTGAGGATAATAGGCCGTGGACAAAGCAAGTTTGGTGCCAAGTATCTCAAAGAGTGCTTACCAAAAATTTTTAGTGAATCAAAAGTCACAATCCGAGATGAGTACATGGGGCATCCCATGATACTTAAAGATATTATCAAAGTAGATTTGTGCTAATGTTGGAGCATCCACAATATCAAAGGTTGGTTCTAAATGATTTGCTTACTAACCTTATCCACAAACACCACAATTGCCATGTGACCTTGCTTTGTTTTGGGCAAGGAGGTGATGAGATCTAAGCTTAAGTGTTCCCATTGAGCATATGGAATGGGGAGTGTTGAAGGTGTCCACTCAGATTTTGGTTGCTGACCTTGTTGCATTGGCAACTCTCAAAAGATAGACAAGTTCTTGAACATCTTGTGCCATGTTGGGCCACCACCATTGGTGTTGAAGGGAACCCAAAGTCTTGTCTACACCCATGTGACCCGCAATTGGTAAGTCATGAGCTTCTTGGAGGCACATAAGTTATAGATTACCCTTGGTTGGCACATAAAGTTGGTTCTCAAAGAATAGAAGGCCTCTCTTGAAGGAGAAGGCGTTGTACTCTTGGTCACATGCTACAAGATGACATTGTACTATTTGAAAGAAGGGATCTTGTTGCAAAGCTGTCTTGAACCCAATTTGGATCTCGGAGTCACTTGACACCATGATAATAGTCGTGATGAGAGGAGGAGACTTCAAATCAGATCGGCATGATAATGACATTAGGCAAGAATGACATAGAATTGATCAGGTTTGTACTCAAGTTTGATATCAAATAATTGTAGTTGTTCTTCCCATCAATGATGTGCTCCAAATGTAAAGTCTATAACAATGGTTTGTGATCAGTTTGGATGATTACTTGTTTCCCCAAGAGATAATGCCGCCATACTTTGGTGGCATACACCATTGCTAGTTGTTCTCAATCTTAAGCAGAGTAATTCCTTTAGTTGTATTTAGTTGGTGAGATACAAAGGCAATGGGATGTTATCCATCTAGGAATTCCTATTGTAACATGGCTCCAATTGAAAAGTTAGAAATATCAAAATCAACCACACAAGGTAGTTGAGGATCATAATGGTTGAAGAATGGATCTTGAAGACACTATATGCTTCAACTTTTGGAATGATTCTTCATGCTTGGTGGTCCACTAAAAGCTTGAGTTCTTCTTCAAGAGATCAATCAATGGTGCAATCACATGGGCATAATAGTGGATGAACCATTGATAAAAATTGGTCAATCTATTAAATGCCCATACTTTTGTAGCATCTTTGGAGTAGGCCAATCAATAATGGCCTTGATTTTCTCTTCTTCTACTTTGATCCCCTCTGATGAGATCTTGTGACCCAAGAAAGTAACTTCCTTTTGCCAAAAGGCACAATGTGACTTTTGTGACTTGTGCAACAAAATTTCCACTATTATAGTCATCTTAGGACTTCCAATACATGATTCATGTGTTTTGCCTCTATCTTGCTATAGATTAAGATATCATCCAAGAACACTACCACGTACAGATCCAATAGTCTATCCAATATCCAACGCATTTGATCCCTAAAGATTATTGGAGCATTAGGGAGCCCAAAAGGTAGAACTATCCACTCAAAATGCCCATACCTTGTACAAAAGGTAGTCTTTTGCACATCCTCCCTATCAATAGGGATTTACCAATAATTGTTATGAAGGTCCAACTTGGAGAACTATTGTGCTCTACTCAATTGATCAAGCAAGTCATCAATTCAAGGCAAGGGATATGCATTCTTCACCATTTGTTTATTGAGCCCATGGTAGTCAATATAGAAATGAAGTCTCCCATTCTTCTTTGGAACAAATAGTACTGGCGCTCCCCAAAGAGATGTACTATGTTGTATGAAATCCTTCTCTAGCAACTTTGTAAGTGTTTTTGTTCATAATTCATCCAACTCCTTTGGTGAGAGTTGATAGAATGGTCTACTCACTAGAGTACTCCTTGGCAACAACTCAATATTGAAGGGCATACCTCAATCAGAGGGTAATCCTTTTGGCAAATCATCCACAAACTCTTAAACTATTTGATCAACAATTGCTTGATGGAGCTCTAGCCTCTCCTTAGATTCTCCTTGCACAATTGACTTGATCTATACCACAAAAGCAGATTTATTTTCCTCCAAAGCTTGCTCTATAGCTGCTTCACTAACAAACTTCCCATGTAGGGACTCATCACACTCCAAAGCTTGCTCCATGGTTACTTTCCTGGAAAACTTCTCATCTTGGGTTTGACTATTCTTAGGTGTCTTACTCATAGGTACTAGTCAACCTAATCGGAAATTCCTACCTTGGTGTTGTACTTGAATTTGTTGTTGGTTCCAATCAAATTGGACCTTATGACATTCAAGCCAAGGCAAACCTAGAATGATATCATAGTGTAGAGGTGCCACTATAAACATCATACACTCCAAATACTCATTTCCAATTCTCAATGTAATAACATGT
This sequence comes from Lunularia cruciata, assembly GCA_948567375.1. NCBI lineage: Eukaryota > Viridiplantae > Streptophyta > Marchantiopsida > Lunulariales > Lunulariaceae > Lunularia > Lunularia cruciata. The sequence goes on along the minus strand of OX419762.1, from coordinate 17,931,973 downwards.
GAGGTTCAAAATGCAAAACTCTTTTTACCATCCCCCATCATTAATTTGCTCCCAATTACTTTCTTGATAGGAATATGTAATTCCTTTGCTAATTGCATGGCTATGCAATTCTTTGAACTTCTAGAATCAACCAAAATCCTACAGCCACAATTAGATATCATACCTTGCAATTGAAGCAAATTTACGTAGGTTGAGCCTTTGATCCCATTAGAACTAATCAAGTTCCCAATAGGTGACTCAAAATCTCCTACTAGGATTTGTCATTTCCTTGATCAATGTGCTCCACAGACTCCATCTGGGCAATTTGTCAAGGTCACCCATTCCTAAGTGGACATTCAGCAATGCAATGTCCAACTTGCCAATAATAAAAACAACTGCCATTTAGTTGTAATCTTTCTCTATCCATTATACCAAGTGGTTTCTATTGGACAACATCAATCTCCATTGGTGTCGGCTCCTCCACCCGTGCATAGTGTATTGGTAGGTTCTGTGGAGTCAAGGTCGAGACCAAGTTGTTGCAACCAAGGAATCAAAGCATTCAGCCAACTACATGGCTTTTTCCACATTTTGTGGCTCTTGCATGGTCATCTCCAATTTGGTTTGTGACTTCAAGCCCCTCATGAATCAATTCATAACTTCATTAGGTGAGTTGCTACTATAGTGTTGGACTTAGATGATCCAGATGTATGGATGAGTGCATGTTCTTAACGGGCAAAGATCTTTCAAGGAGTGATGTCGATGGCCTTTGAGAACTTAGCAATTATTCATTATAGGGATACCTCACGTTGTGCTACTATTCAAGGAGGAGATTATAGACCCTCAATCTGTTGATTTCATCTAGGTGACTATGTATATCTGTAGCAAACAACCCCGACAACACTTGATGTTTCTACAAGCCGCACTATTTTGAGAGTGCATGAGATCTTGTCATCTGGAGTCCTTGTATTGGAAGGACATGTTGGTGTTGTTTGGACGGATTATGTGCACTTATGCACCATGCCACCTCCCAAACATTTATGGTACTATGGATCCAAGCTTGGCACTCATATGTGCAAGCTTGCAATGTATGTTATGTGGCTCTTTTGGTGGAGCTATTACTATGTTAGTGTGTGATAGTTGTTCAAGAGGATGGCATATGGCATATATGACTCCTTCCCTCATGGTAGTTCCTCAGGGACAATGCTTATGGCCTAGATGTACTTTTCCTATAGCTTGTTCATCCTTTATATGGTATGGATTGTAGATAGGTGACTAATGCCTTGATAGCACCCGATCTCCTGATCTTTGCCCACCATAGGGTATACTATATAGATGGACCTAACCGCCAACTAGGGGGACAATTACGGCACTTTAGAGTCCTTGTATGATTTATGTATGAGTTGTGTTTCTATAGTGTATGATGTTGACAATGATGTATATTGTGCAGTGATGTATATATGCATGATAATTGTCACGCTATTTGCAGTGTCGCATCTAGATTGCTTGGACACTAGAGTAGTTAGTTAATGATAGTAGTTAGAGGTATTTCAACCATAACTTATGGACTACTTTCCGACTGTCAGATTTCATGTTCAGGGTATTGACTACATGGTGGGGCCCACCATCACTTGCACCATTCATGTTATTGGGTGTGCCATTAGTGGGATCGTTAAGGTTTGAGATCTAGCTCAAGTCCAAGGGTATACTTTTGAAGTGCAGCTTGTCATGCGTATATACATCGCTACACAACATACATCACTGTCAACATCATACACTATAGAAGCACAACTCACACATAAGTCATACATAGACTTTAAAGTGCCACAATCAATCAGATTGCTTACAACTCTCAACTCAACTCAACACAGATCAGTACTTGATCTATCACTCTATAAACTACCAACAACTGGGCACTGATTATAGTCAAGCCACACCCACTCAAGCATAGAGAATCCAGGTGACGCTCGCCGGCCTCTGTCCACCATAGCCAAGAACTCGAAGGCTCAACATCAGAGAAGTAAGCTCTTTGGAGCTCACTTTGAAACTATCCCCCCTGGACTCAAGCTAGCTCTGAAACCCTAACGGTCCAGCTGACGGCACACTCGACGGTGCAAACGGTGCAAAGTGACAGTGGGCCCCACCATGAAGTTAGTACCCCGAACACAAAATTTAACCGTCAAAAAGTAGTCATTGAGAAACTACTGAAATAACTCTAACTACTATCACTGGAACTCTAGTGTCTGAGCATCTAGATGCGGAACTACAAATGGCATGACAGCTGTCGTGCGTATATACATCGCTGTCAACATCATACACTATAGAAGCACAACTCACACATAAGTCATACATAGACTCTAAAGTGCCACAATCGCCCCCCCTAGCTGGCGGTTAGGTCCCTCTAACTCTAGATAGCCATCTACTCTAAGTATATGGTATACCCTCTAATGAGCAAAGATCAGGAGACCGGGTGCTATAGAGCCCCATCGTTAGTCGCCTGTCTGCAATCTATACCATATAAAGAATGAACTAGCTATAGGTCAAGTACATCTAGGACATAACCATTGTCACTGAGGAACCATCGTGAGGGGAGGAGTCATACATGCCATATGCCATCCTCTCTAATAGCTATCACACACTAACATAGTAGCAACTCCACCAGAAGAGCCACATAACATACACCTAAAGCCTGCACAGACAAGTGCCAAGCTTGGGTCCATAGTACCATCAATGTTTGGAAGGTGGCATGGCGCACAATTGTGCACATGATCCTTCTAACACAAGGACTCCAGATGGCAAAACCTCACGCACTCTCAAGATAGTGCGGCCTATAGAAACATCAAGTGTCGTTGGTGTTGTCTACTGTAGATATACATAGTCGCCTAGATGAAATTGACGGATCGAGGGTCTATAACCTCCTCCTTGAATGATAGCATAACGTAAAGTATCTCTATGCTGAGCAATCGCCAAGTTTTGAAAGGCCATTGGCATCACTCTCCAAAAGATCTCTGCTCGTTGAGAACATGCGCTCATCCATATATCAGGGTCATCCAAGTCCAAAACTATAGTAGCATCTCAACAAATGGCTGCACGTAAATCTGGATCTTGTCCATAGAGTAGAAAGTATGGAGAGAAGGATGCTAAGGAGGCTTGCCAGCTGAACCGATAGTCCATGGCCAACCAAGGTAATTGGAGATCCCAATCTCCCAAGTGGCCTCTCTGCAAACCATACTTTTGCAATCCTCTCTTCACCGTCTGAACCACTCTCTCTGCTAAGCCATCTACCTTAGGGTGATCTCAAGATGTAGTACAATGATCAATCAAAGCCTTGTCACACAAGACCTGAAACTCCCCCAAGAACTCTGTACCTTGATCAGTCAAAACCTCAGCTGGTGCACCAAAATGACTAAGAACTCAATCTAGGAACGAGTAAGCTGTCCCTTCACTAGACCTATCAGGAAGTGCCGCCAACTCAATCCACTTGGAGAAGTGCTCTACCATCACCAAAACATACCGATGATGTCTCACAGTTAGCAGTAAAGGTCCGGCAAAGTCCAAACTCCAATGGTAACCCAATCCCATGATAGGTAATGGGTGTAACTGTGGTGTAGGAGCATTGAATGATGCTCTAACTTGGTCACAAACCACACATCTGACAACAAACTACTATACCTTGGTCTGCATACCGTGCCACCAATAATGACTCTAGAGTAAGCTATATGTACACTTTACTCCAAAATGTCCTAGCTCCTCATGAGCATGGCGGACTAATTGTGGTCTCTAAGATGGAAGTGGTACTACTCGCACTCTACCATCCTCCCATACACAAAAAAGATGTCTACCCTCCAATCTGAACCGTCTGGCTTGCTGAAGAACACGGTCTCTCTTCTTGGCCCCAACTGTGCCACCCACAACACCAGTGCGAAGATAGTCCATCACTAAGACATCATCTTGAAAGTCTCACTGAACTGTACCAATATCTTCACTCTCTGGATCTATGACCTCAATAACTCGTCCTGTATGTGTTGAGAGAGATACCACCAAAGCCTCTGCAAATATACATAGAAAGGCCGATGCATGCCAACCTGGCACCATCTCCTCATCTGTCTCACCATGCCAACGTGCTCCGGTCTGATCCTGCTGGCTGGGACATGGGTTTCTACTCAACCCATCTGCATCACGGTTCACCACTCCAGGTCTGTGAACAACGGTGAAATCATACTCTTGTAAAATCAGAGCCCATCGTGCAAGCTTCCTTGAAAGCTTGTTGGACTCCATCAACAACTTCAGCGGCTGATGATCAATGATGAGAGTGAAGGGGTTACCAAAAAGGTAATATTGGAAAGGTGCTACTGCCTAAACTGCTGCTAAGCACTCTCCCTCATATGAACTATACTTTGCCTCTGCTGAATTGTTGGAGCGACTAGCATAGGCCACCACAAACTCCTTCTCCTCATCATCATGCTGGGTGAGCACCGCTCCAAGCCCCAACATACTCCAATCAGTATGAACCTGAAATGGTCATCCCTTGATCAGTCTCCTCAAAATAGGAACAGATGTCAACCTCTCCTTGAGCTTTACAAAAGCTCTCTCCTGCTCATCTCCCCAACACCACTCCTGTGTAAGCTTGGTCAGCTTCGTCAAGGCCTTGGCAATGGCACTAAATCCTCTAACATAACGGCGATAGAAGTTCACCAACCCAAGGAATGCTCACACTCTGCTCACATCCGTAGGCCGAGGAATACGTGCAATAGCCTCCACCTTGGTCTGCTGAACACCAAGTCCTCCGGGGTAGATAGTGTGACCCAAATACTCAACCTGCTCGTGGAAGAACCTACACTTCCTAGGATGTAGTTTGAGTCCATGAGATCTCAACTTCTCAAACACCTCCAACAACTGTCTCTCATGCTCCTCCGCAATAGTGCTATAAACCAAAATGTCATCAATATAGCACCGAGCAAAATCCAATCCAGCTAGGATCTTATCCATGACCCTCTAGAACTTAGCAGGAGCATTCTTTAACCCAAATGGTAAGAACCTCCATTGATATAACACATCCTTTTCGTGAGGATAAATAGCCCAAAATGTTGTCTTGGACTTATCCTCCTCCCTGATCGGCAATTGATGATATCCCGCTCAAAGATCCAAAGTACTAAAGATCTTTGCATACCCAATCCCATCAAAAATCTCCTCCGGTGTAGGCATGGCATACCGATCAGCCCTGGTCTGTCGGTTGATAGGACGGTAATCTCCACACATCCTCATATCTGTATAGTTGCCATGCATATCCTTCTTGGCTGGCATCATTGTCATTGATGTATACTCTCCATGTGAAATCTCCACCAAACCAGCCTCAAAAAGGTCACTACTCCGGCTCTGAATCAATGTCCTCTCCATATCACTATATCGATAAGGACGTCGGAAAATTGGTGTGTTGCTAGTCAACTCAATCCGTATACTTGGTCCCATCAGAGCACCCAAATCCTTCATATTGAAGGCAAAACAACTCGTGTGACTCCTCAAGAACCTCCAAACCCTCCGTCTTTCCTCTCCAGTAAGCTTGGGTCCAACATCTGGCTCCCAAGTATCCTCTGTAACTGTAGTAGGAGTGGAAGACGTACTGACTGATTGCTACACTGGGCCCTTGGGAGCAATAGTGTCATGCTCCCGACCACGAGAGGTCCCAACCTCTGTGTGAAAAACTCCCTCCACTCATGCTGCAAGCTCCACACGTCCTCTAGCTGCATCCCACGTGGACCAGGGGTGTAATCCAAGTAGCCCACGCTCACCTAGATGGACTCCAAGTAGACCACTCTCCCTAGTAGCTACTGGATGTGTCCCAAGAATACCATGTCTGCTCAGTCCATCGCCCCCAGCATGTGCCTGAATTGTCTCGATAGGCACAGGGCTCACAAGTGTCCGAGTGGTGATGCCTATCAAGCGCATCCTACGCTGCTCTGCCAAGCCAAGGCTCACAATCCAAGTCAAACAGTTCAGGTCCATAGTCTGACCTAACACTTGACACCTGGATGCCTCTGACACTGCTGGAACAACGGTAATACCGGTGTGAAAACCCATCGCCCGCTCTCTCTCATTAGCGTTGGGCTCCACCAACTACTGTAACTGCGAGTCCCAAACAAGTCCAGGTCCTCCCTCTTGAAAAGCATGAGAGCCTGGGAAACTCATGAGTGTGGGAAATGCGGCTCTAGGCTATCCAACTAGGTTCATCATTGCCATAGGTGACCTATCAGCCACTACCACTGTCTGAGACTGACGCCCAACATCCAAGATATCATCAACAAGAATGTGGTCCAGTCATTGAATCCCATCATAAGCATGCTGTAGAACCTCTCTAGGTAAGAGGTTCGTCCACCAAAGACGAAGATGATGAGCTTGTGATTCCACTCTGGCTGCATCTAACAATACAACAAGTCCCATCCAAGAATGGACCTGATGTGTACTCGCCACCACTCTGGTGCGAGAATCACCCATCAAAAGAATGTTCTCCAAAATGTAAGCTGGAGAAACGGACTGATGAACCTAGAGATGTCGTAGTATCCGTAACATCTCCCAAAACACACCAAAATGAGGATCCTGAAGACCCAATCCTTTACCAGCACATATATGTCCCTAACATGGCCATCTAGAAATCACCAAGTGAATAGGCCCATGTCTCTCTAGGTCATGTGCACCCAGCAAGGAAATGTCTCCTGGTAAGACCTTCTGGTAACCTCTGACTGCTGACATCGGTAATAACTCCGGATACCAATAGGCCAAGTGTGCCACATGATGTAGAGAGACTCGCCTAGTAGTCTCATCCTCTCTACATACAAGTACCTCTGTACTCGGATACTCGCCTGTAACACCGCAGCTAGTCCGGTGCTGATCCCACCAAACAACTCCAATAGGCATATCCCCTCTACTAGATACTGCCAAGACATGAGTGTGGTATCCACAGGTGTCAAAGCAATCGCCTCTGGAGGCTCATCCTCACACTCATCTCCTGATGGTACAAAAGCTCCACTCCAAGCCTGTTGCACCAACTGATCTACATGTTGTTGCAATGCCTCCTCTAAACTCCACAATGGAACATCCAAGGTGGATGGAACAATCCCACTCGTACTCCAAAGCCAAATGATCTCCTCTGGTACTGGAGTATCTTTTGCATGGGCGTTCCCCTCCAACAAGTCACCAGGCCAAGTAACTGCACCACCACTGAAAGCTAAAACTGATGCTGCCATGGTCCCGGATTGTAGTGAGCCAAGACTGCCACTACTAAAGCATACTGGTAGGAAACATACCCGTCCCTCACCAGACTACCAACCAGGTCTATAAGAGGCTATCTCTTCCCAATAGTCAATGTTGAAACCCATGGGGTATAACACTACTCCTCCAACTAGCACATCATATGACTCAACTATCGTCGCAATAGCCTGAGCTCTCACCACCAAGCTATCAGTCGGATGACCAAGCTGAACCTGGACAACAAGCTCTCCACGTGTGATGTACTGTGTCAAACCACCACCTAGAGATGTATGGATCTGAAATGGACACCTCTCCACATCGGTCTTCCGTAACTCTAAACCGACAACTGCAGCCTTCCCCAACATAAGGGGCTACGCACTAGAGTCTAACAAGACTCTCTATGGTGTATAGACCTTCCTTGAAGGTCCCACCAAATGAAAAATCCCCCTCTGGTTATCCAATAGGATAACACCAGGTGTAAACCGTGCTCTCTCAAAGGCCGATCTAGCTGGCAACTCCTCTAGTCTAGCCGCTACTGCCTGCCATAAACCACTGGTCGCTGAACGGATCCCATGCTCCTCAACCAAGTCAGCTCCACTACCAACCACCTCTACTCTAGTAGTAGGAACTGCACCATCCCTACTCTCACACAATGTGGTAGCCAACCAGAATATTGGGGCTAGGTCAACTCCCAATGTAAACATATCACTGGCCGAAAACAAAGGACGCCGCATAATCAGCTGAGCCACCCCCAACATCATGCTAGACTCAGTCTCTGTAGTAGCAAGTGGCTGACTAGTAGGTAGTCCATCATGTACTCCATCACCACCTACCACACCTACACTGGGACGTCTAGGAACCATGGATGTCGTCTACAATGCCTTAGACATCGTGAAAGACTGGGGAAGTCTGACCTGTCTCCCAACCTCTCCTCTCTGTGGGTCCAACTCCACTGATGCTCCTCTAGGCTTTGGAGCACGTACTGCACTCCTAGTTACTATGGATGCATCCACCTGTGCTGCTCCGCACATGAAGTCCAAAGCATCTCTATCACCAGCATATGAGGTGGAAGCCTCAGCACCCGAATCTGATCTCTTCTGAGCAATAGCTATACTAGCCAATCTCTGCTCCAACTGCTCAATCCAAGTAGCCATAGCTGTGTCAGAAGTAAGGGCAGGAACTGCACCCCTACTAGGTGTAGATCCTCTACCACCACCTCTACCACCTCGTCCTTCATGAACTGGAGCTCCTCTACTACCTGCCATAGCAGCCCTACCACTCCGTAATTCCGGGTGTAGGTCAAAACACCGGTCACTAGTGTGACCAAATCTGTGGCAATGCTCACACTGCCTCTGTGTTGGCTATGATGCACCAAAGGTATCAGGTCCGCTGCCCTGAGTACACTCTCTCCTATGGTGAGGTCCACCACAAGTCCAACAAGCAACACCACCACTCACTAGCTGCTGCTGACCCAAAAATGAGGGTAAGGGTCTAACTCCACTAGGTCCTCCACTCACTCCATAGGATCTGGGCTATCCACCCTGTCCTCAAAAACCAACTGGGCGTGGTGCACTTTGCTGCACTCTAGAAGAAGTCACAGCCGTGGATGAGGTCTCCCTACCAAATCCAGATGTCACCACTCTCTCCTCCACCATATTGAGCTCAATACGCTCAGCCAAACCAAAGACTACTGCCAAAGTGGGCAAAGTAGCCTACAACAACGTAGCATCACAAACTCTAGGTCGTTACTCCCTGTCCAGTATCCCATACCAAAACTGGACTGCTTGGGCCTCAGTAACTCCCTGAGTGAAACTGATCAGCCACCTCATGCGAGTGTTTGCCTCGCGTAGGCTCTCTCCAGCCTTCCACTGGAACTCCTGCAAGCTCCTTAGCTTGTCAATCCGCACTCCCTGGTAGTTCTGCCTCAAACACAAGAAGAACTCTACCATAGGGTTAAACCCCGGTACCACACCACCTCCTACAGCAGTACCTCCACTCGTAGTAGCACTATCTCCAGCTAGTGCACCTCCACTAGCTCCACACACACTACTTGAGCTAGAACTCGTAGGTACAGCCGATCTACTCCTGGCCATCGAGCCTGAAGTGATGGAGACATAGTGTGGAGACCAATACTATCTCCATAACTCAATCTCCTCCAAATGAGCTCTCTTGAACTCATGGTAGTCATCCATCGGTGGGCCCTCCAAGTGCTGAAACAACCCCTTCCATGCCATGAAGGGTGTGAACAAAGTCGGGTTCTGCATCTGCTGCAGATCACACCAACTATCGAACTCCTGGATGAAGTCATCCAACTCAATGGTACCCACTATACCAGAGTAACGCCTAGGGCCTTTGGTGGCCCCATAAATCTCGTCCATGTCCCACAACAACGGTACGGATACACCAAGTGCACTCTCAACTGAATCAGCTCATGTATCGAACTCCAACTCAGAGTCAATCTCCTCCCTCACTGGGACCTGAGATATAGGCTGATATTGAGCACCACTTTGAGTAAACCCATTGCGTACTGCAGGGCTAACTCCTCTGGAATCTCCAAAGAACTCCATCGTGACAAAGTAACCACAATAGCAAACCTGAACCACCAACTGCAACCGCAAGTACCTCACCAAGTGCCAACACCACCACGTGCCAATACCAACTAAGCACTACCCACTAATGTAACTCTAACCGAGATAACTACACTACGGGAAAGGGCAACCTGTAACCTACTATCATAACACGCACTCTCACGGTCTATAGGTCATCACTTCCTACCTCGCCGGAGAGAAACGAAGGTAGTCTGACTGGTCATCACTCCAACCTCAACACCAAGAGCACACCAGAGCACCAACGCTCAAAAGTCAGAGCACCTCACACAAACATGGTGCACAAACAGGAAGTAGAGAATGGAGGGGATCCAATCACAAGAACACTAAATGAAAACCCTCCATCTCATAACACAACACGGGACTGACTCTATCACCATTTGGCATTTGACATAAGAGAAGTTGATATCTAAGTCCTAAGCTACGAGGATCACCAAGAATGGGATCAAACTGCCTCTCCTAGCCAAAGCTACATGTGTATAGATAACAGTGGCACAGTCACTATGACAATAAGTGAGGGTGGACCAGTTGGCTAGAGTACCAGTCTAGGAACAAGAGATCTAGGGGTCAAACCCTGTTGCGCACAATCTAGTAGGAAAGGTAGATTTTGCCAACCAATGACCAAGATCTACTCTAAACTAGCTAGCCTCACGCCAGCAAGCTGGCTTGCTGGCCCTTCTAGGCCTTCGTAGCCTCTCATAGCCCACAGCCCTATGCCTCGAAGCCTCTAAAAATAACTCCTCCAAATCTGGCCAAACAGCAAAAACTCCTCTAAATCTGGCCAAAATCTAACGTAAATCCCAACCAAAATCTTACATAAACCCTAATGTTGGACGTCCGCCAAATCCCCCGCTAACTTTCTACTCGAGCCAAATTGACAACACGGGTTTTTCCAAATCACAAATTCATGAGAAGAGCTTCCCAACTCCACCTTCAATTTGACTTTCTGAGCCCAACTCGCAGCAAATTGGTCTTGCCTTCACCTCCTGAGCTCAAAATCACAACACTGCTCGAAATTTGCTCCTTCTTTGCTCAAAATTTGGCCAGCACTTCCGCACACCGTCCGCCTAACTACCAAATCTGCATCAATCGATTGAGCTTCTGCACACTAGGGAAACAATGAACTTGAATCGAGCTACCAATGATCCACCAAGCTTGGAGATACCACCAACACTCATAGTTCCTGCACCCGATTTCCCCCTGACTTCACTTCTCTGATGTAATCAAATTGCTTACAACTCTCAACTCAACTCAACACAGATCAGTACTTGATTTGTCACTCTATAAATTGCCAACAACTGGGCACTGATTACAGTCAAGCCACACCCACTCAAGCATAGAGAATCCAGGTGATGCTCACCGGCCTCTATCCACCATAGCCAGGAACTCGAAGGCTCAACATCAGAGAAGTGAGCTCTCTGGAGCTCACTTCAAAACTATACCCCCTGGACTCGAGCTAGCTCTGAAAGCCTAACAGTCTCGCTGATGGCACACTGGACGGTGCAAATGGTGCAAAGTGACGGTGGGCCCCACCGTGAAGTCAGTCTCCCAAACACAAAATCTAACTGTCAGAAAGTAGTCGCTAAGAAATTACTGAAATAACTCTAATTACTATCATTGGAACTCCAGTGTCCGAGCATCTAGATGCGGAACTACAAATGGCATGACAAGCTCTAGAGAGCTCACTTCTTTGATGTTGAGCCTTCAAGTTCCTAGCTATGGTAGACAAAGGCCGGAAAGCGTCACTTGGATTCTCTTAGCTAGAGTGGGTGTGACTTGATTGTAATAAATGCCCAATTATTGCCAAGTTATTAAGTGACAAATCAAGTAGTGATTTGATTGAGTGTAATTTGAGTTGTGTAAACGAACTGATTATTATGGCACTTTAGAGTCTATGTATGATTTATGTGTGAGTTGTGCTTCTATAGAGTATGATTTTGATAGCAATATATATATGCACGACACTTTCAAGTAACAAAGTATCCACTTCACAACTTCCCAATGTTGTTTCCCTGAATCTGCCATGTATCTACTCACCATACTCACAGGATATGAGATGGTTGGTCTAGTGCAGACCATAGCATACATTAAACTCCCAAAAACACTAGCATAAGGAATATTTGACATTATTGTTATCTCCTCTCATTTGATAGACATTGCTCTAATGATATCTTAAAATGACTTGCCATTGGAGTGCTCACTAGTAAACCATTCTCCATGCCAAACCGAGCAAGTGATTTTTCCAAATATCTCCTTTGAGATATCCATAACTTTCCCTTGCTCTTGTCTTGGTGGATTTCAATCCTAAGCACCCTCTTTGAAGAACCCAAGTCCTTCATATCAAACTCCTTACCGAGTTGTGCTTTCAATTTTTCCACCTCAACCATATCCTCTACAGCAATCAATATACCATCCACATATAGTACCAAGATGATTAGATCAAATACTCCTAGGTCCATGTAGCTTCTTGAGGTAAACACAACAATCTGACTCACTTCTATTATATCCATGCTTCAACATGAAAGCATCAAATTTCATGTACCAAAGTCTTGGACTTTGCTTTAGTCCATATAAAGACTTTTGTAACCTGCAAACTAGGTTCTAGTTCCTTGGTATCACAAAACCTTCAAGTTGATGCATGTAAACCTCCTCCTCCAATTTTCTATGTAAAAAACCAACTAGTTGCTCCAACTCCAAGTTATGCAATGCAACTATTGCCACTAGTGCACAAATTGAAGAGATTTTTACCACTGGTGAAAAAATCTCATTGAAGTCAATACCTTCTTTTTAGCTATAACCCTTTGCTACAAGCCTTGCTTTGTATTGATCTCCACCAGATTTTGGAAGTCCTTCCTTCCTCCAAAATATCCATCTGCAACCAATTACCTTCTATCCCATAGGCAATTTTTCAAGTCTCCAAGTTTGGTTTTTGGCCAAAGACTTCATCTCTTCTTCCATTGCACAATGCCACTTTTGACACTCTTGGTCTTGCATTGCCTCTTCATATGAAGAAGGCCCACCATTCTCCATAGAAGAGCATAAGTTATAAATGAATCATCAAATCTCTTTGGAGGCCTTCTATCCCTATTTGGACACCTATGTTCATGAATCCCTCTTGGACTTTGCTCTTTTAATGGTTCACTTGGTAGATCTACAAGAGGTGAGATGTCTTCATTTTCAAGATCAATATCTATCGTAACAAAATCTGATTGAATTTTTTTTAGGATTTTCTTTTGCTGTAGTAATAATCCCCTTTCTACTTGTCTCATCAAAAACTACATCCCTACTCACAACAAGACAACACCTTTTTGGATTCCATTATCTATATCCCTTTGTATCCTTTTCATATCCCAAGAATATACATTTTCTTGATTTGGGATCTAACTTTGTCATTTGTTCTTGTTGACTATAAACATAAGCTATGCATCCAAACACTCTAAGTGAAGAGTAATCAACATGCCAACCTGTCCATTTTTCCATAGGTGTCTTACACTCAATAGCAATAGAGGGAGAAATGTTAACCAAATGACAAGCTGTATTTAAAGCTTCTGCCCAAAAATTCTTCTCCAATCTGACATTGCTTAACATACTTCTTGTTTCTCCAAGAGTGTACAATTTATCTGCTTTGTCACACCATTTTTTTGAGGAGTACCCAAAATTGTAAAGTGATGAGTTATCCCTTCACTCTTACAATATCTATCAAACTCTCCAGATTTGTATGTTGCTGTTAAGGTGGACTCTTGCCCTATGGGACCACATCTGCCTATGACTATTGGTAGAGCAATCTGTTGCCTACACCATTCACCTGATAGTTATGGGAGCATGCGTGGCCCTAATAGAGTGTGAAAGTGTGACAAATGGTACTATCATGCATAAATCTGACAACAATACCGTTGTAAGCAAGAAAGTTTGTGCCAAATATGAACCCACAAGAAGGTAGCATTTTGGAAGAATAAAATAAGCCACCTAGGAAATCTCCAACCAAGGAAGGAGGTGATTATGGAATATGGCTTGGACTAAGCTATCCAAGATGTAAGAATTGCAAAAATCCTCATGTCCCAAAGGAGAGCCCAAGTCTCTCAAACCACTATGGGCAATTGGAATCATGGTGGGAAGTCATAGGAGAGTGAGGACCATGCATGGGCTCCAGACCTTGTATTTTACTAGTATGGACTCATAAACCTAAGAGCTCTAAGTTGAGTGTGGAAGCAAACACCGCTTGAACTACATCCTCCAAAGGGTCCACAATATGACTTTTGTCCAAGAAGGATGGGAAAGAAGAAAAAGCTATTGCCACCTATCATAAAGTCATGGAATGTGCTATAGCAAAGAGAGACCCTCACAAGGAGTAAAGACCTATGTGGCAAGGATGCACAAGGGCTATGATTGGACCACTTGGGATGCTCATGTGAGACAAGTGACCACATTGACAATGGTGACACTTGGTATAATGCATGCTTCTTATATCCCTTTGTTGTCTATTCTTGGAATACCTATTGAGTTGTGGGAGTGCTTAGAATCTCATGCAAGTTGTATTTTGGATTTATTCAAGACTAGTTTTCCATGTCCATGTCTATTCCAAAGACTACCCCGTTCACTCCATGATGAGGCTAGATAGGCTTTTTGCCTACCACTTGATTCTTTGGCATGTGATCCCTTGGACAAGTTTAAATGGTTCTTATTCTTCTTACTCCATGGATGGTATCTTTGTTATGCTAGAGGGGGACATGCGGGCTAAAGAGGGGTGGCCATTAGATTTCATTGATTCTAAGTGATAGATTAGGCTACCCTATAAGAGGAGTTGATTAGGGTTGCATGTTTTAGGAGATAGATTCCACCATATGATACCATAGAGTCCCCTCGACTATGATGGTGTAGGACATTGGGTCAGGTAGGAGAGTTTAGTAGAGTAGCATGAGCATTGCACCCTTTGTCTATGGCTAGTCCTATTGATGAGACTATCTCTTCCCTATGCTCACTACATCCTATGGTAGTAGAGGAAGTACCATTAGAGGTCTTAGATTATTAGCCTGATTAGTAGCTTTTATGTCTTGATAGGTCACTTTTTGCACAAGCATTGTGCACTACCCCTCACCTTTCCTTAAGAGGCTTGTTAGGGATGGTATATGAGCATCTTAGAGATTATTTTTTAGGCAGATAATCCTTCTAGTAGATTTACCAAGGTATTTCAAGTGGTTGCAGCAATAGCAAGGAGAGATATCTCTATGTTAATTGGTCAGGTCTTAGGGGCTAGTTGATTTCTCATGATGGAGAATAGCAAAGGGTGCATTAGATCAATTGCTATCGGAGAGATCTTTTTGTGCTTGGTTAGTGGTACCATTGTCCTTCAACATTGATCCCACTTTTGAGAGCACCTTAGTCCATATCAATTTGGAGTAGCTACACCTAGAGGTTGCAAGGCTATTTTCCTAGGCATCAAGGCACTCCTAGATATCCATCCAAAGTGGGTTATCCTGTAGGTGGATGTTGAGAATACTTTTAATAGCATCTCATAAGCATCCATCTTAAGAGAGCTTAGGGAGGCCGTGATTCCTTGACAAGTCTCATTCTCTTTGTGTGATTGTTCTATGGCTCTCTTTCTTCCCTTTACTACTATCATGGATGGTTATAGGTTGGAGTCAGTTATTGGTACATGACAAGGAGATCCTTTAGGGGGCCTTTGTTTGCCATGGCTCACTTTAGAGCTCTCTTATCTGCTATTTTGGCCATTTCAAGTTGTGTATTTCCTTCCTTAGCAGAAAATACACATATTGATCTACGGGGCTTGTGAGCCCCATAGATCAAATTAGGCAAGTCTTTGATCACTTGACTACCAAGCTACATCTTGTAAGCTTGAGAGTCAAGGTGTCAAAGTCTAGAGCATGGTCCCTTTTAGGTATCCCTCCCCACCTTGAGCTTCCAAAGAGATGTGTCACATCTATAGATGAATTACATATACTTGGAGTGCTAGTAGGATCCAAGGATTTATCACATGCTTCTTAGACATTGCCCTTGCTGAGGATATTTTCCATATGGATGACCGTCCTCTACTAGGAGATCTGTAGGTTGCATTTGATATACTCTCCTCTAGTATTGCCCATCGACCAACTTACCTTCTAAGCACAATTCTCCCTTCCTTGACTTTCTTGTCATGTTTGAGAGCTTTTGATAGGAGGATTATGGGAGTCATCAGACCAAGGACTTTTGAGTATGTGATGGGGGAGTTGACATGTAGATAGACATCTCTATTGATCTTGTGCAGAGGGGTAGGGCTATTATCTATGGAACAGATGGCACATATAGCATTTTTGGGTAGTTGGGCTCTCTTGGCATCCATACTTTCCTCCCATTTTGTGGTTGTTGATAGCCCAGTTTTGGAGACTTATGTGACCAAGGTGGAGGAGAGATCCCTTTTTCTATAGGTGTTATTGTGGTAGATGAGAGATGGTCTATCTCCATGGGCATAAGAGGACCTTCCATCCTTTGCTTCATTATTGTTAGATTGGACTAGAGGTTTGCAGTCTTCCTTGATGGAACCACAATGTCAACATATGCTACATTCTCTCTTAATTGACTAATCCATTCCTTGGGCCACTAGAGCATGTCTTCACTCTTGCTTTGGCAATGGTGCATGCTCTTGGATCCTAGCTCAATCATGCATTAGGGTATTCTGACTTGCACCAACCACTTTCTTTACAATGATGAGATTTCACCTAGGTTTGGTCCACCTGTCTACATCTTCATTACTCGCTTGTGTGTGTGGTTCTACACTAGATGCAGGAGTGGTCCATATGAGATGGTGTCCTTATGGATGACAAAGGATAGATACCCATGATGTTATCAAGGATTTAATATTTTCTATGCCACAAGAGTGAATATTATGCTTGGAGGGAGCGTTCATATTCTTTGTAGATGACACATGTCAAAGCAAACTTATACTTAGTCAGAGATGATCAAGTTATAATGCGGGATGTTGTGGTTATAGACCCTCTATGTGATACAATTTTGGAGGGAATGATTACTCATCCTCTTGGATGGGCGGTGAGCGGAGCTGTAGCATGCAAAGTCTCCAAGTATAGGAGTATGCAACGAGGTCACCTCTTTGTTCCTCTAGTCTTGGAGTTATATGGAGCAATGGGCATTGCATTTGACACGTTCCTTAGTGAGTGCACAAGAGCTTATCATATTATATACTAAGCGTATCATTCTCACTCTCATACATTGTAGCATATTTTAAACATCATGTGTCCATGGCTCTACATAGAGCATTGGCTGGTACAATCCATAGGAGAGCAATCACTCTAGTGATGCTTCTTTGGATGCTCCAGTAGTTTGTAGACCTTACAACTTGCATAGCTCAAATATCTTAGGTGTGGTAGGGCAGATTTCTCATATTGATACTATTGGAGCCTAGGCCCATTCTACCTCTTTTGTCTCTCCCTTGTATGGCTTGATGGAGTCTTCCCATCCCTCTTGTGTTCTATGTGGTCGCCTTTCACACATTATCAAAATAAGATAGGTTAGTTAACTCTAATGAGGTTAACTGTCTAAATACAGCTTCTAAGAAATGCTTCATAAACTTTCACTCTTTTAAGGAAATTCTATTTAAAAAACAGATTCACAAAACTAAATAACGAGTATAAGCATTAGTTGTTAATAAAGGATTACATGTTAATATACCTAAAACTACCTCTATTTCAGTTTTGTGATCTGTTTGTAAAAAACCAAAAAAATTAAGATTGCTTTCCTTAGGTCAACAAGTGGATGAAGAAATAGAAAATCAACTTATTGGTATTAGATGTGTATTAATGGTGAAGATAAAGTAAAAATATGTACCTATATATAAATTCTCTTGGTGGTGCTGTTTATGCTATGCAATTTGTTGTGCCTGATGTACATACAATTTGTATGGGTCAAGCAACTTCAATGGGTTCCTTTATTTTAACAGGAGGAGGAATTACTAAACGTATAGCACTACCCCACGCTTTGTGCCAATGAAAATTTTTTCATCTATATGTCTGCACCAAGAAAGGTAATAATAACATGACATATATATTTTTAAAAGAGTAAGATATTTGTGAAGATACAGTTGACCGTGGACATTGTTATTTCTTGGGGTTATTTCGTTATAGTAGATTGAACAATAACAAATATAGCGAAGAGGGTGGCCCCTGTCCCCGAGTTCCAAACTCGAAGGGTTTCCCGTGGGGTCATAGAAGATGGTCATCAGTAAAGAAACTGGAAAAAGAATTCCAAGAGATAAAATCACGAGATAAGAAATTCCATCTTAAAATTTTTCCAAAAGGTAAGGCAGTTTCATGATTTGAATATTGCCCGGAAGGCACTCAGGACCAACTAAACCCCAAAACTTTCTACAGTTTCTCTACCTTATATGAACAGATAAAAATTTGGTATAATTTCTTAATTAACCTTATAATGTGACGATGTGTTAAATAAAAAATTTCAGAGACTTAGGTAATAGAATGGATAAAAAGATATAAGTTTTTAATTGAAATAGAGTACTTAAAATAAAATATTATTTAATTTATTTTCAATCTTGAAGGCAAATATCAACCTTTTATGTATATTTATTTTGTATGGAGTCAAATTTTTGATATTCTCACGATCTTCATGGATTTTTCATGGGTTTCCTTTTCTTGGATTAGATAAATTAATCAATGAAAATTATTTTTATATCCTTTTCTTTTACAGATACAATTTATAATCTACTTATCTAAACTCAAACTTGAATTATATTGATCTTTGATAATTTAGAAATAAATTATATTTATGTTCATGAAATAGCCAAGCATCCTAGTTCATTGATATATATATTACCTTTAGTAAAGACTATATTACTTATTTAAGGTCAGAATATATATATATATATATATATATATATATATATATATATATATATATATATATATATATAACAGATGGATTCATGACAAAAATAAAATATAGGAGAGAGAATAATAGAAAAACCCGCGAGAGTTTATCTTCGAAGAAAATATTCCTAGGGTTGGAAACTTCTTTATGATTTTGAACAAACCTTTTGTGCCATTCTTTTTTTTTTTAAACTTCAACTTGTGATGTGTAGGGTGAAATCCAATCATCTTAGGTCTTCACTCGTTGTGATAATGTCATTCCAACAATGATCTTGTAGAGATCTTTTTATTAAATTTTGATTTTGGTTTTGAAAATGACTATGCAAATACAAGTGAAGAATTTCAAATCCATGAAACTATGAGTACGTGTTTAGTGATATTACACAAGATATATTTAAATTAAATTGGTGTCTAATGATAATATAAATAAATATATTCTAGTAATGCTAAGAAGACAAAGTAACAACAAGGGAGTTGATAAGAGAAGAGAGGTGATCAAAATTTTATGGGGTTGGAGTGGACTAAAGAATGGAGAAATTGATAAGTTGAATATCTGGTAGCTTTAGCTTGAAAATTAATTTTTTGAGCATAATAATTATTTGATATACATAAATTATTAATATTTTCATTTTCATTTTAGCATTCACCCTCTTTACAATGTGATTGCAGTTTCCAACATAGCAAATTGCACGAGGGAAGCTTTTAGTCCATTATGTTTGTAAAAGACCAAGACCAAGGAGAAGCAATAGGAGAATGGAAGATCACATTGGGACACTTGGATGTGGAAAAACTCAGAATGCCTAGCATGAGCTTGCGCTTTGGTATTTATAAATAATATACAAGACCCTTAAGCCGCTTTCTTTGAGTGCAAGCCAAGTTAACCTAGAGACTCTTTACTTGGCATGTAAGCTAAGTTAGTTGGAAGCTTCCAAGAATTTTCCTTCTAGGAGCTACTTACTTGGGGTGTAAGCTAAGCTTCCTTCTAGAAGTTGTCAAATGGCATGCACATTCTCCAATACTTGGAAGGTACCAAGCAGCTTCCTAGATACTTGTAGAATATTCTAGGCTAATTTGGCCCATTCATTACTTTGTTAGCCTTGACTAACTTGTCGGTAATTCCATATTGTTCTAATGTTTCTTAAAGATGTGTTTAATAAGATGGATCAATTGGTACTCCTAAATAGTGTATGAAGTGAGTTTGATATGAATAAAACACTTTAAAAAGATAAGTTTTGACATCCCATTTGTTCATATTTTCTATGGTATTGAGATATCTCTATTGTACAACCACTACATTGTTACACAATTGATATCAATCAAAGGTATACAACAAGGGACTCCTTGGGAGGATCTCTCTTTGGTAAAGTGCATTACACGACTTTACGATAGGTGGCAATAGCTTTTCCTTCTATTCTTTTCCCATCCTTCTTGGACAAAACTCATATTGTGGGCCCTTTGGAGGATGTAGTTCAAGCGGTGTTTGCTTCCTAGACTCAACTTAGAGATATTAGGTTTATGAGTCGATATTAATAAATACAAGTTGTAGAGCCATGCATGGTCCTCACTCTCCTATGACTTCCAACTATCATTCCAATTGCCCATAGTGGTTTGAGAGTCTTGCGCTCTCCTTTGAGACATGAGGAATTTTTCAGTTCTTACATCTCAGATACCTTAGTCCAAGCCATAGTCCATGCTTCCCTCCTTCTTGGGTTGGAGCATTCTTAGGTAGCTTATTCCATTCTTACAAAGTGCTACCTTCTTGGGGCTTCATATTTGCCACAAAATTTCTTGCCTACAAAGGCATTGTTGTCACTTTTATCCATGTTTGATATTACCACCCATCACAATTTCCCACTCTATTAGGGCCATGCATGCTCCCACAACTATCAGATGAATGGTGTATGCAACAAATTGCTCTACCAATAGTCATGGGTGAATGCGGTCCCATAGGGCAAGATGCCACCTTAACAACAACATATATTGGTGTATATGCTTGAATGGTCCCTTGTTAGCAAATAAGTTGTTACAAGAGGGGTGTCCTCTTTTTTGTGACCTATCATAATAGTGGATTTTGACACTTAACTCTTCCCATCATGACTTGGCTCATGACTTATTGCCATGCCTTGCATACACATCACTCCTTGAATTTATTGATTTTGTATCCCTAAACCCTAGCAAGATTCTAACTGATTTCAGTGAGTATATACAAACTCACACTCTAACCAACATATAGGCACCTTTATCTAATAGAGCTAGACTCTCCTTTGCAAAAGGAAAGGTTTTGGAGCTTACCTCTTGGCTTCTCCCTTGATTGAGGACTTCAAA
The DNA here is from genome assembly GCA_948567375.1 of Lunularia cruciata. Taxonomy (NCBI): domain Eukaryota; kingdom Viridiplantae; phylum Streptophyta; class Marchantiopsida; order Lunulariales; family Lunulariaceae; genus Lunularia; species Lunularia cruciata. The sequence continues at coordinate 17,910,930 of OX419762.1, read as the reverse complement.
TTTACTTTTGAGGATTCTACCACAACTCTATGATTGAGGTTGGGTCTCCCACATCCAACTCTTATAGTGCTTTCATGCTAGTGTGCATGTGATTCCTCATATGACATACAAGGTATACATATTTTACAATGTGAAATAGGTGGAGAGCCCATTGGAGTTAAGGATATAGTTTGTGATATAATGGCTCAAATCCTATGAGCTACATGGGCCCAAGTTGAGATTGATTGATAGTTTGATCTACCAAGACCACCTGTTTTTTTTGGGTGCAAGCAAATATTATTACATTAAAAAATGTGCATTGTACCTTGTATGACATGGTAGTTGCAAACCTCCTACAAGTAGAGTCATTGGCACGGGCAAGCACACAAGGAGGAGCAACATTGATCATTGCTTCTAAGTGCAAGGAGGACCATTACATAACCCAGTTATCCTCAAATACCTTTGTCCCTCTAGCAATCAAGATTTTTAGACACCTACATCACCACTATGATGGTCTCCTCGAGGAAGAGGCATGGGCCTCATCACAAAGGAATGGTGCGCTAGCAATCTCTCCAACCATGCTCATTTTCTACTATCAACAACATATATCAGTTATCTGAGCATTGCTCAGGCTTTGGGTCTTCATTGATGTGTAGTAGTAGTAGGAACACATGTAGGGTCCTCCCTCCTTAATTTTCAAACATACCATTGGAGGACCTCCACTACACAGTTCAGGAGTAGACTACCATCTTCTTTGCTTCTTCAACAGATGTTGTTAGGGCACTTTGTCCCTAGTGTACCTTTGGGCTAGGCTTTGTGTCTATCTTTCTTGGCTACTTAGGATTGTTGAGCCCATATGCAATTTTCCTTTTGTATTGTACTCCTTCCCTTGTTCCTATGGGGTAGTATTTATATATACTATCACCTGCATATGTTCAATTCATGCTAAAGCTACGATAGTAATGTAATATAAAACTGGAGAAATTAGTATGCACCTTCAGACCCATAAGAAGAAGCACTACATGCAAAGACTAGAGGGAAAGAGTGCATAGCGGGAAAAAATCTTTTTCATGCCTTGGTGGCCCACCCTCCAAACCATAAGCAAACAAAGCAATAGCTTAAGTTAAGCAAAACCAATCTATGCAATGTTGAAGTGGAATTGGCTACTATGGATCTAGGGGAAACAAGTTGATCTTATTATGTTGGATGTTTTCACTTCTATCAAAATAAATATAAATTAATATGAGGAATTCAATGAAATATGTTTGATTCCCTGCCCTATCATGTGTCATTTTCAGTTCCCTCCTAATCTTTTTGATAGCTCTATGAGAATTTGAGCAGTTTTACATCAAACTATAATCATAATCTTCTTGTTAGCTTCAAATTCAAATGATTCAAGAACTTGAATATATAGTTAGGAAGTACAATATTGACCTTTGCTCTCACCAACCTTCATTGTATTGAAGCTTTATGAGACCAAATGATTTATGCATTGATAAATGTTAAATATGTGTTAAATGTCCTTGGATTAAATATATTAGTGGGTCTTCTTAACGTGGCTTAATTATCTTGCCAGACGTGATCCTTATCTCCATAAAACATCTATCATGTAAACATCTACTATGCATCTACCATGGTCTCTTCCACATTCATAAATTCATCAACAACGTTGTACTTATACCTATTCAATAACAACCAATTATAAACTAGTCACAATTAAATATAGATCAAATTATTACTGATAAATTTGGAGCAGCATTTAGTCTTCTACCTGTACTAATCTTTAAGTGAAATTTCTATTGTAGATGTTATTTTAAAGTTGTAAATTACATTACCTTGTTTACCACATATGCTAGTGCTAGAAGACAATTTTAAAACTACTGATGTCATAAGAAAGATGCTGCTATCATCAGTCTACTTCTATTATCATTCATAACTTTGTGTGATTCAACATCTTTCATGACCCTCAGAGAAGGAGAGTTGGGAAGTAAGGGAGGGAGTGGAAGAGTTTAAAACAAGAGTTAGTGGACTTACAGTTCTAGATGTTGACAATACCAAGAAAATTGCATATTTTAGGAGAAAATTTATAGGAAAATTTAGAAAAGGTAATAAAATATAGAAATAAGACCTTTTTTTAAGGCATCACATCTTCAACATCAGCATAAAATGCTATGGACAATATTATTAAATTGTGATTTTTGTGTTGGTGCTTCCCACTTGAAAATTCTTATATATCCTTGCAACACAAAAAATAAAAAGAGATCATGTTTGATCAATTAGTTTCATTTAGACTCTTTTGAGAAACATATTAAGTGTAAGATAAAAATAAGATTGAAAAATTTATCTCTTAGAGAAGTCATATTACTAAGAAAGAAAAGAAAAGAAAAGAAAATATTAATTTAAGATAAAATATGAAATGAGAAGAAATGTTTTATAGGCATCATATTTTCAAAATCAGCTAATAATGCTATCTTATTTTTGAAGTGTGCTTTTGGTGCTTCCCAATCTTAAAAAATCATTTTGATATTAGTTTCATCTAAATTATACTGAGAAAGTAAGATAAAGTAAGAATTGAAACTTCCCTTGAGGAAGGATTCAAACACCCCATATATTGGAATTTGAACAATATACAGAAATTCATGGGAGATAGTTTTTTGATAATTTCTTTAGCTGCAAACCATTTTTTGGAAATTTTCATCTCAATAAGAATTTAATAGAATATTAAAACAAGAGGTACTACCATTCAAGAATAAGTTTTATGAACTGAATATTCCAAATATGCATTCATATTCTTAAAAGATCATACCCAAGAAAGTTTGCCATTACACATACCTTGCCTTTGATTTTCAGATTTCTTTCAGGGAACAATATAAGAGTACAAATACTTTTATGCCATAACCCTACATTGTCATTTACTTGAAAGATAAATTGAAATGCATCTACTACTATTGCAGTTGAACAGGCCTGAAACTGAAAGTTAGAATGTGATGCCATAGCATCTTAAGTAGTCATCATACATAAAACCCATCAAAACTTGGACCAAGCAAAATTAAAATAGTACCCATAACCGAATGGAAAAGTCCAACTACATAGAATAACTAGAAGGATAGGAAGACCCAATCAAGGATGGGACACAAGAGGTTATATAGGGCTAAACCCTAATAGCGTTGGTATGAGAAATCTGCCCTATTGTACCATGACCAAATAGAGTAGGCTAAAGTCCCATCTTCACATGCTTGAGTTGAATGATTCTTTCTTGCGCTTCTCAATAAAGAACAACTAGAGTACAAAGGTTTATTTGCAATCACTTGGACATCTAGAGTCATGTTTATGAGGGTATCTAATCACAAACTAGTCCAAACACAGTAAGATTTCTATAAACACATTACACTTCTGCCCTATTGAAAATCTTACCACATTGTCCATTGCGTTCATTTGAATAATATGCAATATGTTAGCTTTTAAAGGTTGTGATCATGTTGGACCTGCCTGATTTGGTACAACAAATATCCTTGAAAGCTAAAAAAAAAAACAAGAATTGGGTGATCAGAAAGCCGTACAAAGATAAGACTTGCTTAAAACCTCGGATACTAACAACAAGATGCATGGATCTAACATGCCAATTGTTGAGTCCTACATTTGACATGATTTCTGGTTGTAAAACATAATTTTTGCTTTATCATGTCATGATTCAATACTTGGATATTCTGCTCAAACACAATTCTGAACTTCAGATGCTATGGTGCCAATTTTCACCTCAAAAGTTGTATGTGAGGCAAATCTAAGAGTCTGCAACATATACTCCATTCTCTCTTCACCACCATGATGCTAAGCTAATGACTAGAAGTAATATTTACAAGGACCTGTAGGGAAGTTGAAAACACTATACTTCAAGGATTGTTGTGCTCCAAAAGACATGAAATTGGGTTCTAGTAATGTGCTTTCTTAGATGCTGGTTTGCATCTTTTTTCCAAATTGAACAAATTTGCCAAGTAATAGCCTAATGTGGATATCAGAGGTCATGTCTTACATATTATGATATTAATGTTCAGAATTCATAATGATATGATATATATATAGACAAACACATTCTAATCCCCTTGTGAACCTCGTGCTAAGCAGCAACCGAATCATGTCAGTAGGTCTAATAGAAAAGTAATTCTCCTCTGTTCCGAAGACCGCTTCCTGTCCACCGTCCTTTTGAATGAATACTGCGCATATTACAACATGTTTGTAATATATTACCTGCGGAGGTATTTGTCCGTTTCGTTGGCTTCAGATGTTGATCATGATGTTGGTCGATTGGTCCTTGCGATCTTACGGCAATCTTTATGTAGATATATGTATGCTTTTCAAAGATATTAGACTACAATAAGCTTGGTTTCCTTATGGAAATTAAAACACAGTTGACTCTCTAAGAAAGAACCAAGGAAAATTAGTTATAAAATTTTGAGCATATTGATATCTTTTCTTAAATATTGTGTGCTTATATGAAAACCATCTTAAACTTTTGAAATCAATAGATTTTTAATCAAATTCTTGACAATTTTGTAGAACGCAATGAACACAATATCTCCAATACTTTTCTTAAATGGAAACGTTTCCTTTTAATTTACTTGCTTGCTGGAATGTTTAGGCTTCTATGCATGTTTTATGCTTTGTAAAATTATCAAACTTTTATAACTATTATAAAAATTATTAACCAATGAAATATTTTGAACATAGAAAGTAAAAATATTCAAATATAGAAAAAATAGATAAAAAGTCTCACTATTCAAATATAGAAAATTAAATATGTCAAAATTTTAAAGATTATATAATTTCTTAATTAACCTTATAATATCACAACATATTAAAGAACAACTTCAGAGACTTAGGTAATAAGATGGACATGGATAAAATGGAATAAAACCAAAGCCTTTAGGTTGAGGGTGTGAGAAGACATTGTGCTAACTACATCCTCCAAGGGGCACAGAAAATGAAGATGTTCTGAGATGGATGGAAAAAGATAAGATGAGAGTGTAGTTGTTACCTATCATAAAGTTGTGTAATATGCTATATCGTGTCCCCTTGGTTGATGTCAACTATAAGAACTCTCTTGTAGCGGTATGGTGGTTATACAATAAAGGTGTCTTGATATCATAAAAAGTACAAACAAAGGGATCAAATAGGGGTCTAATTTATAATTGAGCAAAAAACACTGGATAATACTAGACAAAAGATGGATTCTAATTATTAGTGATATCAACTTGGACCACCACCCAATGTGGATGAATGTCTAAGGATGCTAGAATACTTACAATAATTGTCTCATAGCCCCCTAGAGTAACCACAACTACTAAGAGAGTGGAGAAGCTTTCCGTGCAAAGACCTGAGGGAAAGAGTGCATAGGAGAGAATTATATTGTTTATGTTTGGGTCACCTCCCTCCAAATGGGAGCAAACAAAGAAATAATTTCAATTAAAGCAAAACCTATCTGTGCAATGTTGAAGTGCTTGGGTGGACTCCCTCCGAACCATAGGCTAACAAAGAAATTGTTTAAATCAAAGCAAAACCTATCCGTGCAATGTTGAAGTAGAACTGCCGATTGCAAATCTAGATAAACATGTTATCTGATTCTATCGGATGTTTTCACTTCTGTCAAAATAAGTATTACTTAACATATACGAGGAATTAAGTGATATATGTTTGAGTCCCCGTTCTATCATGCGTTCTTTTCAGTCCCTTCCTAATCTGCCAAGCGTCTATTCTCTGCAGTACTAGAATTCTACGTGCCCCATTGAGACATATTTCAACAATTTACACGGTTTACCTCGCCGTCTATATTGTGGTCCAATAAAATTATTAAATTGGAGCTATGTTCCCGGAAATTACTTCTCCAATGGGTACTTCATTACCTTCCTGAATATGATTTCACTTATATTTAATAAATCATACAATTTTATACAATTTATGCTCAGGTCAATTAGATTTTTCTCAAGTAAAATTGCACTCAAGATATTTCTCTAAAGTATAAAAACCCGTTACTACCAATGGTCCCTCGTCCTCACAGCGAAAGCATCTAAAATATCTATTGCAATAGCCAATCAGGAACTTATAAGATCCTAATATGCTAAATATGCTGATCCGCCCGGGCTATTGCTAGTCTATACTTGCCATGAGTCATAGGGGATTATTGATTTATAATTTTTCTTTCAAACTTTGAGTCATATTTCTGCACCTGACTTTAAATTATAAGACAAAGAAGACATAATTAATGAGGAACTCATAAAATTCTCAAAGCAGATTAAATACCCAATACCTTCTCCATGACAATTGCAACCGGTCATTGAGCCTTGGCATAGCTGCTAAATTGCTTATCCTTCTAGTCTATTGCCGACTATAGTCGGCGCCAGTCAAATGGACAATCGATTCATATTTCTGCATTTCAACTCTGACTTCAACGTGACAAAACAGACATAAGCAAAGGATTTGTGAATGACTACGGAAATCTGCTCTTCCCGGGACCAAAGAATGCTCGCGCGATGGGAAGAAGGGAGGGAAGGAATTGATTTCGCTCGAAGCCCATAACCCCTAGCGTAACTTCCCGGAACCAAAGAATGCTCGCGCGATGGGAAGCAAGTCTCCAAGTCCATAACCCATAGCGTAATTTTGAGAAGGGGAAACCCCATTGAAACTCATTATATTTCTGGTATATGGATATCAATGATAAAAGTGAAAGGCTCATTAGAATTGTGGAGTGGTGTCGCTGAGCAGATACTGTACGTCTCCATTGAAACCAAAGCATGTTCCTGGGAACAAGTTTCTTACATGTCATAAGAGTGTATTGTATATGTTCATTTCCCTTCCATTTCACTCTGACTCAAGGAATCCTGCATGTCATAGGAGTGTAGGGTTTATGTACATTTCCTTTCCATTTTGTTCTGCCTCAAGGAAGAGAATCCGTCTCGAGTAGTATGAACCTTCCTCTAAACTCGAGACTCTAGTAATAGTGACCAGGTTGTCCACACTGGTTCTTCAATCCAATTTTCAAAACTTGCGTTCCCTCGTTTACCAATGTCCTTGAGGGCATCCAAATTGGCGACATGACTCTTAGTAGATCTTTAGCTTCTTCACTATGTTAGAGAAGTAGATATTTTATCATAAACTTCAGAAAGTGTGTTGACCAACTTTTAGCTTGCTTCGAACCAGATAATAGAAAGAGAATAGTTCCTATGTATGGAAAAAACATTCACAATCTCAACCAATTTCGTAAGTTAACCGACATGCCCATTTAAACAAATATCTTGCATGTGTAGGGCTTGGTTATATATATAAAACTGTGACTTTACATTCTTCCAATTAAATTGAAGTAATATGGATACATATTTCTTTACAAATATTATCTTAAGTTGGTCTCTTGGTGAATGTGATCAATAAAATAATTTTCAAAACATTGCATTATATTTTTGATATTTATGATTAACCTGTCATTCTATGCGATATAAATTTAATCTCAAATTGCATCTTTTTGCCAAAAGATGGACTATAAAAAAAAGTCACTCAAAAAATAAATGTCTTAGATATTATGAATCTTTGAATGAATATTATGAATCAATCTTCAGAATTCATAATGATATGATTTATATATGATATAGACAAACACTTTTATCATTGTCAATTCTAGCATGAACAAAAATTAAGCTCAACTCCAAGTAGAAGACAGAAGTCACCTTTCGTTGATTTAACACATACTTGAAGGAAGAGGATACATTATGAATTGCAAAAACGGTTAGAATAAACCAGTTCTTCTTAGAAAATGAATAAGTGAATATGTACAGTTCAAATGACTAAAGTATGAAACTTTAGGATTTGGTTTAACTGCTTTATCAATAGCACATTAGATATATCAATATAATTATTCTATTATGGCTGTATATAAAAGTATTCTATTTATGATCATAATTTGAAACTATTTGGAATATGATATTAAGCCTTTCAACTTTTTGCAATGCCTTCCTTACTTAATAAACAAGCAAAAGAGGCGTTGCATAGTTAATAAATTGGATGAAGTTTTTGCAGAGGTCACAAACATAGTAGCACAAATATATTTCTTTCCTCTTGCGCTTTGCACGAATTATATTTCAAACTTCCAGTTTCATTCCTAGGAGGTACATAAACTTTGGCTATTCATATAAAATAAGAATTATATTTCAAACTTCCAGTTTCATTCCTAGCAGGTACATTAACTTTGGCTATTCGTATAAAATAAGATTCCGAGGATTTATTCCTCCCGTCATAATTTAAAGTACATACTTTCGCACAAATTATTGAGAATCCATGAGTTTAGTTTGAACTTTGAACTATTTCTCTTCATATATATTTTCTTAGGAGTTTTTCTATCATATATATAGATAAGTATACAAGTATTATCGTAAGTTGGTCTCTTGGTGAATGTGATCAATAAAATATTATTGATAGCATACCATTTATGTTATTTATTTATGTTTGGATATCTATTATTAAGTTGTCATTTTATCCAATGAGAAATTTAATCTTGAATTGCATATTTTTGCCAAACGATGGACTAAACATAAGATCACTTAAAACAAATTCTAGCATAAACAAAGATTTAACTCAAATTCCATAACAAATAGAAGATAGAAGTCACCTTTGGTTGATTTAACACATATCTACTTGAAAAAGAGGATAGAGGGTGAATTTTGCAATAAGCTAGTTCTTCTTAGATAATTAGTAAGTGAAAAATTATAGTTCAAATGACTAAAGAATGAAACTATAGGACTTGGTTTAACTGCTTTATCAATAACACATTATATATCCCCATGAGTATTCTATTATGGCTATATAGGTCATAATTATAAACTAATTTGGATATGATATTAGGTCTTCCAACTTTTGGGTAATGTTATCTTGCCAAAAGAAGAAAATATAATTTCTTGCATACCCCACAAACACAAATAATGACTTGGCTATTTCCAAAATCGTGACCAAAAAACCAAAAAACATATTCTAAACTTTAGATTAATTTTTTTTATCATGGGTATATTTAATAAAATAAAAGAAAATAAAAGAATCAGTTACCAACATAGTAATGTATATATTAAAAATTTGATGACCTTAAGAGTGCTTAAATTTATAAGAACCATCTAGAGGAGACCATTGCGAGAAACAAAGAACAAACAAATAACTAAACACAAAATAATCAATGAATATGTGTAAAAAGGTTGGAGAATTTAGACATATAAAAACCTTGGAAATACGGAGATGAAAAAAATCGCAAAGATGAAAAATTATTAAATATAGAACAAACTTACTGAAATGTATATTATGTTAATTCACCTTTTTGGAAGTATTTTGCTCATGTGGTTCATGTATGAAATGGTGCTAGCTAAGGAGTGCTTAAGAGTGCAAAGGCATCCAAATTCAAAAAAATGGATCGACATTCATCATTAATACAAGCTGATAAAATTAAGTAGAAAACTACATATATCAGAAAGATACTAGAAGATATGTAGTAGTCTTTTAGTTTAGAATCAGAGATCACTTTCATCGTTTAATCATTGCTTCCATGCAATGAAGCCAGAAAAAGATTAGACACTTGGAAATATTTTCGCCATTTATTATTTATTAACCCATTTTAATTAATACACGTACCTATAGATAAACTCGTAATGAGAAATCTATCTTAGTATATTCATAATTTAGAAATAATTTAAATAAAACTATTAAAATCCAATTAACCAATATATGCCAAACGAATACGATATGGAATTCCCTCTCCCTGTGCTGAGATCTTTCAATCAACTGGAGAGGCACAGAGAGAAAGGCTCCTCCGGAATGGTCGGCGCACGTCGTTACCACTCAACACACAACGACACAGCTTACTGCACCGGTGGGCAACTGAGAAAGCTGGAGCTGTCGCGTAACGCTGGAGATTGTCTGTCTTATTGATGATACTTGTTATTGGTCTTGATCAGAAACAATGCTTGGGACGTTGCGAGTCCTCCGAAATGCAATACAACGACAATCCACAAAGTTGCAGACTTTATGTTGAGAAAGAAGCTTCTGATTTCTTATTCTCTGTACGAGGTTTCCCCACCTGGCCGATTCTAAACTTGAATTTTGTCCTCGAGGATGAAGTAACTTACTTGAGCCATTCAGTGTAAGGGTGCGGAAATGGGCAGGGATGCGCCTCCTCAGCTCCTGGACAGCAAAGGGTGGAGCGCGGATTGCTACCAAAATCTGGGTTGGGTTCCACCAACTTTTTTGTCAACTTTGTTTCAGTAACTTTTAGAACGCCAACTACTAGGTTGCTAGTTACCAGTGGTTCTCATCAATTTGGGATCATAAATTTAAGATACGAGCAGGCCTTGCCTCAGTGCTTTATATTTAACAGAGCACAGCAACTTTACAGTCAAAGCTCTGGACTTGCAGAAAAGCCTCCATGTTACATTGTGTGTGACATTGTGTGCGCAGACAAGGAAACAACTAGAGCCTCATCCAATTCTCCAAACTGGATTGTACATATTAGAAATTAAGCAACCCCTCTTACATCTCAACTCAGGAAGAATGCTCAGTATTAATAGAATAGGTTCCTTGACTAACAGTACGAATTCTGATCTTCTTCTACCCGTCTGCTATTTTGTTAAAATTGAACTAACAGGGCGCTGTAACCACGTTACCAAATGTGAAGAGGGTGTCAGCGTGGATCAGCAGTGGTGGCATAGTGCTCTGACGCAATCCGGATCTTCCGCGCAAGTATGATCACATATGACAAGTAGTGGGTAAAGTTGGAATAAACTATTGTAGAAGTTACTCCTCCGAATACTGACCTTTATATTTGTATTGACATTCACACGCCATATACAAAATACTGATACTTTTCTCTCACCGACCACAAAAGTCCTTATCATATGGGCCCCGCTTGTTCGTATCTACATGTAGTAGGACAACTGTTCATGCTGTACTCCCTATTGTAGAGTTTGACATTTCAGTCCACAGCAGATGAGAGTGAAAGGACTAAAGGAGTCCCGCTTGTTGTGGGGCGTGCTTGCTGGAAGTGATAATGATGGAATCTTACGTGTGCTGGGACTACTCTTCATGCTTTCTCTCCCTAGTTTGTTGTAGACTTTGACATTTCAGACCAGAGCAGATGAGATGAAAGGACTTAACACGTTTCCAGGAGCTTTCAACTGAAAATACTGTACACGCTTGACAGCCTTACTTCGGTGTAGAGTTTGGTATTCTGGACCAGATCAGTTGGGACTGAAAGGACTTAACACGCTCCGAGGAAATTATACTTGAAAGCGAGGTTCGTGACCTGTTGTTGGCTGCGGACATTCCTCAGAGTGACAATAAGCGTGATTTTCCACTTGGTTTCGCCCTCTATCCGTCTGTTTTTCGCGAGTGTTGACAATATATGAGGTGAGGTGAGGGGTGTGTTGAGTAACATTTCTGCAGCAGCTCAGTGATTTGAGAACTTGATGCATCCTGTGAGAAAGAAAAACTCCATTCAATGTGGCTCGTCTTTAGCTAGGAAGTTATAAGTGAGTATGATCGATCCCAGAGCAATTGACAGATTGCTTTCATAAGATTGTCTTGGTCAGAAGCTTGAGATTGGGCGGTTCATAGGTGTCTATGACGACATCCAGCTCACATGCCAAGACTCATGCGATGGACTTGCAGTACACCGAGTGCACAAGGGTATGACTATGTATTTCAGATTCATTTGTATGAGCCGCATCAGTCTTCAAACTAGTGTAGATGCCCCACTTTCCGTGCAGAAAAATTAGGGGGCTTTGTGGCTTAGGTTGGCACAGCTTGTGACCAACCTGAGCCAAAAATGTACGAGAACTTAGTTCTGTTTCGAGAACAAGGGAAAGCTTGCTCCCCTTCTTGTTCCAATCTAGCACTTGGACTTGTATTGGTTGCCGATGATTGTCTGTTATCAATATTCCACCGGTCACCTGCGGAATGGTCTTATCCAACTTGTATATCATGTTCATCAATACACAGTATGCTGAATAGCATAACTTGAGCCCCCATTTCTCCGAACGGCTTCTGCTCCCATTTCTCAAGTATGCTGAATAGCATAGCTAGATGCTTCTGCTCCAATTTCTCAAATATGCTGAAAAGCCGGGTAGATCTAGAACAACATCGTGCGTTGTACATTTCTTAGTGACCTCTTCTTATGTTCCTTTCCTGCACAGTAAAATTTTATTTCGAAATGTGCGTGTGTGTCTTCTTGGCAGTTGTGTGACGAGGTTTACCAACTTCACGTCCCGAAAAATGGTGCTGTCAGCTTAGACATTGTACTATTTCATGGTTTCCATTCAAGTGATGACGGGGATGCATATCTACGGTGTTGGAGGCGGGAGGAAGATCCCACATGTTCTTTAAACAGTTTGCTCGCTGAAGCCTTTCCCCAAGCGCGTGTACTCGCAGTTGCATACGATGCAAGCATCATCGAAAGTGAGAAGAAAGGTCGGATGGATATGTACGCAATCGGAGAGAATCTCGTGACATCACTGATCTCACTCGCAATGGTGGGTCAAACTTGTCCGGTGGTGCTCGTAGGTCACTGTGTTGGTGGCTTGGTGCTTAAAGAAGTTTGCTTGAGAGCAGACGACTTTGTTGGGAGAGAAAAGCATACGGACGTACATCAGTGTGCATATTTGCATTTTCTGAGAAACTTGAGAGGAGCATTCTTCTACGCCACGGCCCATTCTGGTTCTCCAATTTCAGGGAAAGGCAAGTCAAAAAGAAGGGGCCCCTTGTTTGCATACCTTGAACTGCTCTCTTCAGAAGCGGGGAGAGTGAATGCAAGGTTCGAGACGTTATGTGGAACACACGGTTGGAAGGTAGCTGGTGTATCTGAAGCCAATGAGACTGATATGCGGACCTTAACTCTAACTCCCGTAAGTATCATAGAAGCTTTATTATTTGTCTTGATAGTTAGAGAGGTTCCGTACACGTAATGTGCAGCACGAGTTGGCAATCACACCAAATGGATCTAGTATGTTCAGATATCTGTACTTTGACGGACATGATACACCAGCATAAATATCATTAGAACGAAGAGTATGTTGTCTTTTTCTCCAAGGTCTAACGCTGACTTATTCAATTATACATTACGATAAAGATCATACTACAGAGAGTATGTTATCGAGTGAACCGTTTGTTTCGCTGCAAGTCGCTTCCTGCGGGATTGCAGAAGCTGATTTTCATGATTGTTGTTTACAGTTGAAGAGAAGGAAGGTTGGAAGGACAGACAGTACAGCCCTTGTGACACAGGAAGCATCTGGTAGACAGGGTATGAAAGACGGATATTTCTGTGTCATTCCTGGAGAAGATCACTTTAGCATCTGCAGACCTAAGGATCGGAAATCGACGAGCTTTTTGCGGCTGAAAGAATTTTTGAGAGCCATTTGCAAAGAAGAGGTATGCTCTGAATTGTAGCACAAATCTCCAGAGATGCATTTGAATCACTCATTGGATTTGTTGAGATACAATAAGCATATTTGTTGCGAGAATGACTATCTTTAGCGGGTTACCATGTCAGAGAGTTACAGTCAATAGTGTTAGACGTGGTTATGGAACCGGGTTGTTTACAACGGGTTCTGTATTTCATCACGCAATATATGTGAGAGAATCAGAGAGCTTACATGCAAACCGTCTGTTATATACGTATATCACCACCAGCAGTTTTGATATACGTATATAGACCTAAACTTTATGGATTTATCACTATTCTAGCATTGTGCATAAAGTACATCTTGGTTACCGATCTTATGCATTTAATGAGTTCTGGATCACCCGTCCTAGAACGGCTTCTGCTCTCAGGTACCTATATCACAACCAGCAGTGTTTATTGTTTGAGGACTCATGTGTTCATAGAGCATGCTGAGATGTACACATAGTTGCTATTATGCCTTTGCTTCAGGTTACATTCGTTTTGATAAGTTCACTTCATCTACTTTAAGGATATATCACTCTTCTCGGATGGAGCATACCTTTCATATGCATTTAATGAGTTGTGGATCACCTGTTCCTAGAACCGCTTCTGCTCTCATCTCGTAATATCCAGTCCACTCACGCTTCGCTCCATTCCACCCATCCTCAACGAAAGCTTGTCTGTTGCTCCTTGCTCGATGTGTTCTCTGTTAGATGGTCCTCCCCGACTTTCAATTTCAGTTGTTTAACCGGGTGTGTCTTGCTTGTTATTATGTGGTGTATGATAGTTCTCTGCAGGTGCTACTCATGATATGTTTCAATTATGTCTTTACTTCCGCTTAACTTCGTATTGTTAGTTTCACTTAATTTTCCATTTCCTAAGAGGCAATTCATCTTGATTTGTACACGTTCATGCTTGCATTTCAAATGCACTTCATATGCACTTAGTGGGTTTTGGATCCCCTGTTTCCTGGAACGGCTTCTACTCTCATTTTCTCCTATACATCACAACCAGCAGCTGGATTTAAATCAGCGTCTTGAATCAGTAGCTTAACCCGACCAATCGACCAGCTTTTGAGATTCATTAACTTCATTTTATCTGACGTCCCTCAGGAGGAACAGGTTGCAAACCAGCGGCGTTTTCTTCAACTGCCTGTGGTGATGATAGATGTGCCAGAACGGGTAGCCGCCATAGTACACATGCTTCAATTGGAGCCCAGTAACACGTCACGATTAGCAGTGCAGTTGGTAGGCATGGGCGGCATTGGCAAATCCACCCTCGCTAAACAAGTCCTCATGAACATTCAATCCCACTTTGATTATGTCTGGTTTGTGGAAGTGGGCAAACAGACGTTGAGTTCCAAAATACTGGAGCGCTTATTTGCTGATGATCTGTATACAGGGAGGGGAAGAAGGATGCTCGTGCAGAACGTTGACGAGTTGTGGATGCTTGTGAAGAACAGTAAAGTCTTGATGGTGTTGGATGACGTTGAGAGTGAAGAGCAAATAAAACTGTTTCTGGAACCAAGTTACTTTGGCGATGGTAGCCGGATGATTGTGACGTCTCGTGTACAGAAGGCAATGCCCGGCTTTGTTACATACGTTGTTCCTTTTCTGTACAATGGAGATGCGGAGAAGCTTTTTAGGGCTCATGTCGATGATGTAGTTCTCCAAAACATTCCGAATGGACTAGTGAGAGAGGTGGTATGCAAATGTGATGGCTTACCTCTTACTTTGGAGGTCATTGGAGGTCATTTACGAGGTGAAACAGACGTCTCAATCTGGAAGGGAGCTGTTGAGAAGTTATGTGCAGCAGACTCTCTTGGAGGAAGTGTGAATGACAGACTCTGGCAGAAATTGAGATTGAGCTTTGATGGTCTGGGTGCGGCCGAACAAGGAAAATTTCTAGACTTGACGTCGTTCGATATCGATGGTCCATGTCAAAATCAATATGATTTGGTTGTGTTAAAAGCGGCATGGAGACCAAAATCAGGTGGAATGGCAGTCGAGAGCGAGGTGCAGAACCTAGTGGATAGATCTCTGATCCGATTGATTAGAGACTATGGAGCTGGAGGTGGACGACGGGATGGGAAAGTTCATATCCATGCGCAGCTGAGAGATATGGGCCGTAATATTTGTAGGCCTCCAGTTGAGAAAGTGAAGCTGTGTAGGGGTGTGTGGAAGCAGGACGATACTGAAGATCTGATGATGGAATGCAAGGTAAAGCCGAGAAACTTTTTTCATTTGAAGCCTCAGTTTTGCAGAAGAGATTAGTGACATCGAAACTTGAGAAATGTTTTTACTTCATGGAAGTCCATGGTTATTGAGGAAAGTACATTATCTGTTTTGCAGCGAGAAACAGCGGCCGCAGACTGGGCACTCGAGACACTTTGTATGGCGATGTGTCCCGTGAGAGTATCTGAAGCAGCAGTCACTAGTATCCCGTGGAGTATATTTCCCAGACTGGAGTGTTTACGGCTGTTGAGAATGGCCAATCTCAAGACTACCGAATCGAATCATAACGTTCGATTTCCTTTGACTCTCACTCTATTACACATGATTAATTGCCACAGAGGACATCGAGAGAATTGGTGGATGTGGACCAGTGGCAAGTGGCCAATTCGTGACGAAGATGTGGAGGGGCTTTACCATTTGGCGGTTCTCCTACTAGATGATTGCAAATTTGTTCGACTTCCTGACAACATAGACAGACTGAGAAGCTTGCGGGTTGTCCGGATTGATGCTTCCAACATGGCAAGCCTGCCAGATACATTCGGTCTTCTCCCAAGTTTAGAGACGTTGCAGCTCCGAAGCGCGAATTTACAGAAGCTACCGTCTTCTTTCTTGCAACTTCGATCATTGAGTAGTCTGAAGATGACGGGATGTTCAGGTTTGAAGGCGTGGCCAAGTCCAGATCCATATTCCATCGCTCCAAAAGAGTCTTGTCTGGAATCTCTCAGGGTTTTACGTTTGGAAGGTCTTGATTCCTTGGCAGAATTGCCGGACAGTTTCGGGGAAATGAGGAATCTGGAAGAATTATACATTATCAACTGCAACTTTCTGAAAGCATTACCTGAAGGTTTCAGTGGGCTCAAGCGCTTGAACCACTTGTGGGTATCAGAGTGTGACGGGTTGCGATCGTTGTGCGAATCCTTGGGCTCGCTGGGAAACCTTGCGTATCTTGGCCTATGTGACCTTCCTGCGCTGGCAAGCCTACCGAGTTCAACGGGGTCGTTGACATCGCTCGGGGTTTTGGAGTTGAATGAAATTCCTCGAATGAGCTATGTCCCTGAGTCCCTAGGACAATTACGAGCTCTAAAAGAGTTGTCTGTAGTCTCGTGTACGAGTGTGAAGTGTTTACCGGACAGTATAGAGGGACTGGGAGCGCTTGAAACGCTAAGGATAACTGCGTGTACCACTTTTGCATTTCTAGATGAGAGTGTATGTCAACTAACTGCGCTAAAGGAACTAGACCTGTACCCGACCACAACCGCAACTTCGGAGCAGTTTCCGAGGAGTACTGGGATGTTGAATCACTTCCACGCCCTCACGGATTTGCGCATACACAAATGTGAGATTATTGATGATTCTTTAGGACAACTGACAAGATTGAAATCACTGGAAATACATGATGGAGAGATTGAGCGCATACCCGAGTCATTGGGATTACTAACTTCTCTTGCAGTATTGAGAGTGGAGAACTGCAAGAGGTTGGATAGACTTCCCTTGTCCTTGGGACAACTTACAGCATTGGAAACATTGTCAATATTGAATTGCGGTATCTTCGAGAAAATGCCGGAGTCCCTGCAACAAATGACTAGGTTGACTACATTGCAAGCTCCCGACCTGCGAGGATTCAGGGAACTCCACGAAGCACTTTCGTGCCTCACTGAGTTGAGAGTTTTGACAATCAGGTATTCAGGTGGGGAAATGATCAAAGGCGTGTTTGAGGTTCTTAAAACACTTCGTCGTTTGGGCTACTTGCATATATACAACAGTGAAAACTTCGAGTGTCTCCTGGAATCCCTTGGGCAACTGACAAACCCTCAACAGATACATATTTCTGAGTCTAAAGCCCTGCAGGGCTCATTCGACATATTCAGCTTAGGGGACTTTAAAAACCTACAGGTGCTCGGTCTTAGTGAGTGTGAATGTTTGAAGACTTTAGATGGGAATCCCCGATGGAGGATTGGGCGTCTTGAGATTCTAGATTGCAGGAATTTTGAGAGACTAGCGGAAGGATGCGAAACAGTAGGGGTCATTGATGTATCAAATTGTCCAAAGTTCATAGGCTTTCCTGATGCTCTGAAGCAGTCCGGCAAAATCCTTCACAGTGAGAGTAGAAACGGCCATATTTGGCATCGAAATAATTAATAATCCATAATTTTTTGCTAAGTTTCAAATTGATTACACCTAAAAGATATTTTCCATATTCAAATCATGAAACTTCCTTACTTTTTGGAAAAGTTTTAGACGGAAATTCCATATCTCTTCGTATTTTTCTTCCAATTTTTAACTGATGAACGTGTTCCTTGTAATAAAATATTCTTGTCGCTGTCTTTCACTACAAAAAGTAGTTCGTGTTTATATTTTAAACATCTAAATAATTGATATAATTTTGCTGACGTTCACTTCTGTCACACAACAAAGTCCTTCTAATCCAATTTCCTTGAACATATTGATATCATATTTTGAACATATATTAAAGTTTTTGAAATCAATAGATTTCTAATGAAATCTTGATAATTTTGTAGTACGGAATGAACTCAACATTTCTAATACTCTCTCAAATGCAAACGTTTTTGTTTGAATTTACTTGCTTGTTGGAAACGAATAGGCCACTATTCATGTTTTGTAGTATTATCAAAAATTTTAAACTTAAAAAAGTTTATTAACCAAAAAGGTATGTTTTAACATAGAAAGTCACACTATTCAAATATAAAAAAACCAAATATGTGAAATTTTAGGAATGTGCACTGCATGAAGTATGTTTAGTCAAACTTGTTTATAAACTTTTTTCAATTCTCTACCTTATATGAAGAGATCAATTTCTTGTATAATTTCTTAATTAACCTTATAATATGACAAGGTATTTAAGAAAGAACTCCAGACACTTAGGTAATAAGATGGACTTGGATAAAAAGATATAACTTTTTAATTGAAGTAGAATACTTAAAATAAAGTATGCTTTTATTGATTTAAATTTGATTCCAATTTTGAGTGCCAAAATCAACCCTTCATGTATAGTTTACTTGATATGGAATCAAAATTTCAATATTCTCACCGTCTTCATGGATTTTGCACGGGATTCACTTCTTCTTGGATTAGATAAATTAATTTTATACCCAATCCCAGAAGCTATCCATTATCTATTTATTTAATATCATACTTAAATTATGTTTATTCTTAGAAAATATTTACTTCTGAAAGCCCTCTAGTTTATTGAGATATATTATTTTTAGTAAAGACTATAATTACCTATTAAGGTCAGAATATATCAGAAAAATGGATTCATGACAAAATATAATATAGAAGAGAGTTAAAAAAACTCAAGAGACCTCATCTTCAAAGAAAAATGTCCAAGGGTTGGAATCTTTTTTTTTATTTGAACAAAAAATTTGTGCCATAATCTTGCTTCAAAAAGCTTCAACTTTCATAATAAAAAACATCAAATTTTTGATTCATAAAAGAGTATAATTTTTTGTACTCTTCCATTTTGACATTGTGGATTGATTGATGTATATCATTAGTTACTTTTAAGATACATCCATTTGTAAATATGCATGGACAGATTCCCGATAGATCTGAGAACATTTTAGCTTCATTGGTTTCATCCTATTTGTCTCAAAAGTCAGCATCGATTCTTAATCATCTAACAGCAATGGCGACTTCCCGACCAGCTCTGAGACTTCTACTTCTGATGGTGATATCTGCAACTGTTAGCAACGGTAAGGGAAATGGTTTAACATATGTTCTTTCAATTCTGTTTCCGTGATTGCATTCTACATGTTTGTGGTACGACCTTGAGTGGGCAATACATGGAACTGATTTATCAGATGCTAACTTTGTAACTGATGTATTTGCACGGGCGGAATGTTTCTCCCTAATCCATTGTTTTGGCATGGGTCAAACTTCGTCGTTTTTACGTGATTAGTCACTGAAGTAAGATCTTTTGTTCATCACAGGTTGTGTTATTACAATTCGGAACAATTGCCCCTACACGGTGACTACCTGCGTGCAAAATGCAGATGATCCCTTAGAATGCACAACTATAGATAGATGGATAGATTCCCCACTACATGTGATTATACAATAAGTTATACACTATAGTCTTTGAAATCCTATTCTTGTCAAATACAAGTAAGTCTTTATTAGGGGAGATAGTTAGATATATTAATTAGGTCTTATCTTTGATTGAAAAATATTGGTCACACTTATTCAAACTATTTAATGATAAGATACATTTTTGGTCAAATACTAGGACTATGCAGTTCCTCTTAACATTTTGGATTATATCTTAACCTTTATCTAAATAAACTGAAGTTAAATTTCTTTTATAATTTAAGACTAATTACCTTATGAAAATCTAGATTTTTATGGATGTTGATTGCAAATGAGGATTAGTATGGATACTTTTGCAATCGTTATGATGAATTGTAATCACTTCAATCAAAATATATAACATGATAATCTGAAATTGTCGTTCCTTTAAGGTTGCATACCATCTTGGTAAAACACATTGAAATTATTATCCCTGAAAAATAAAATATATTTTATTGATTTACAAATAATACAAGGTTGCATACCATCTTGGTAAAACACATTGAAATTATTATCCCTGAAAAATAAAATATATTTTATTGATTTACAAATAATACACAGCATATAAGGTGGGAGAAACTTAAAGACACTTTTTTGGCATAGAATTCTTTTATCTTTTCAGTTTAGTCAATTGAATTAAAGTGAAGTCCATGCATGGAGGAAATTCAATAGATTCCTTGATCTTTTAGTGTTTCCAATGAGGTAGTGCACTAGCAAATGCTGTAGATTGGGAAGATGAAATTCTATCACCCTAGGTCATCATCAATTGCCAAGACATTCAGTTGTGATATTATCATGCAATAATGCCAATGATCTTGTAGGGTTTGTTTGATATTCATATTAGACGCCAGGGTATCCCTCTTACTCTCATACTTTATAGCATATAACAAAGATATGGAAAGACTTTATCATTTGTGGTTTCTCCCGCTAGACGATTGCAAATTTGTTCAAACTTCCTTTCAACATAGACAGATTGAGAAGCTTGCGGGTTGTCCGGATTGATGCTTGATTGAACTGGAGTTGTGGAGACGGGAGACGAGAGGGAGAGACGTGAGAAGACATTTGTCATTCCTGAGTGCTCTCTAGCATATAGCACTAGAGGGTATAGTCTATTCTCTTTGTTTTTCAATTTTGATTCCATTGGTACCTAGATTGAAGACTATGGAGAATGGAGTAGAAAGTTATGAGGATTTTTAGTATTTATAAGGTTTAGAATGATCATTACACATTGAGAGTGATGGGTCAGAAATTTTCATTTCCAATCTCTTTGTTTTCATGATTAAGTTCCATGAGACTTTAGTTTGAAAATTTTGGAGATGGAAATTGAAAGTTATGAAAGTTTATAGATTTTTGGGTTTGGAGAGATTGTTTTCTTATGTGAGTTGGGATGTGAGGGGTTGTGGTTTTGTAGATATGGGGACATATGGAGAGGAGCAGCATGTGTTACTATCATTATTCTTGTGCTAGCCATGGCTACACCTTCCCATGTGGGGTTGCCTAGGGCTGCTTGTGATACACCATGCCCGGTGTGTCACAAATGCTTTACCTCATAAGGAGTAAAGACCCACATGGGAAGGATGCACAAGGACTATGATTGGACCACTTGGGATGCTCACGTGAGATGAGCGACCACAACGACAACATCAACACTACGGATTACACACGCTTCTTTTATCCCTTTGTTGATCGTTCCGGGGATACCGATCGAGTCGTGGGAGTGGTTAGCTTCTCAGGCGGGTTGCATTTTGGGGTTATTTGAGACTTTTCTATGTCCACATCTATTCCATAGGCTACCCTGCACACTCCATGATGAGGCTAGATAGGCTTTTTGCCTACCACTTGATCGTTTGGCACATGATGCCTTGGATGAGTTAGCATGGTTCCTATTCCTCTTACTCCCTCGATGGTGTCTTCATTACGCTAGAGGAGGACGTGCGGGGCATAGAGAGACAGCTGCTAGAATTTGTTGATTCCAAATGGGGGATTGGACAACCCTTCAGGAAGAGTCTATGAGGGCTACACAATTAAGGAGACAGGCATCACCATAGGATACCACAGAGTCCACTTGATTATGACGGTGTAGGACATTGGGTCAGGCGGGAGAGTTTAGTAGAGCAGCACACTGTTTAGCGCTACACCCTTTGCTTATAGCAAGTCCTACTGATAAAAATATCTCTTCCCTATGCTCACTACATCCTATAGCAGTAGAGGGACTCCCACTAGAGGTCTTAGATTATCAACATGAGCAGCCTTTATGTCTTGATAGGTTGCTATTTGCAGAAGCATTGTGCACTACCCTCATCTTTCCTCAGGAGGCTTGTCAGGGGTGGTTTATGAGCACCTTATTGATTTCTTCCAAGTAGATGATCCTTCTAGTGGATTTACCAAGTTGTTTCAGGTGGCTGCAATAGTAGCAAGAGTAGACATTCCTATGTCTATTAGTTGGGTGTTAGGTCCTAGTCAACTTCTCATGATGGAGAAGGACACGGGGGCATTGGAGAGATCCTTTTGCGTTTGGTCAATCATACCATTGTCCTTCAGCATCGTTCTCACTTTCAACCGCACCTTAGTCCACATCAGTTTGGAGTAGCTACACTTGGAGGATATGAGGCTATATCTCTAAGCATCAGAGCATTCCTAGATATCCATCCGGAGTGGGTCGTCTTACAAGTGGATGTTGAGAATGCTTTTAATAGCGTCTCATGTGCATCTATCTTTAGAGAGCTTAGGGAGGCTGGTGGATCTTTGGCGAGTCTCATTCCTTTTGTGCAGTTTTTCTCATCCCTTATTTGCCATGGCTCACTTTAGAGCTCTCCTATCTACTACTTTGGCCACGCCATGTTATGTATTTCACTCCTTGGCAGATGATACACACATCGTAGGCCCTATAGATCAGATTAGGCAGCCTTTGACTACTTGACTACCAAGTTACATCTAGTAGGCTTGAGAGTCAAGGTGTCAAAGTGTAGGGCATGGTCCCCTTTAGGTATCCCTCCCCACCTTGAGCTTCCAAAGGGGTGTATCACGTCCACATATGGACTTGGTGTTCTTGGAGTGCCATTAGGATTGAAGGATTTTATCACACGCTTCTTAGATGATGCCCTTGCAGAGGATGTTCTCCATGTGGATGACCTTCCATTAATAGGAGATCCGTAGGTGGCATTTGGTATACTCTCTTCCAGTAATGCTTGTCGACCATCCTACCTCATCTGTATAGTTCCCCCCTTACCTTCTTTCCTATCATCCCTTAGAGCATTTGATAGGAGGATTATGGGAGTCTTTGGTGATATTATTGGACCGGATGGGGGATTTGGCACATAGACAAACGGCTCTGCCGATCTCATGTGGTGGGGTTGGCTTGCTATCTATGGAGGAGATTGCACCTATAGCATTTTTGGCTAGTTGGACTCTCTTAGCACCCCTACTTTCCTCTTGTTTTGTGGTTGTTGATAGGCCGATTTTGGAGACTTATGTGACAAAGGTGGAGGGAGTATCCTTTTCTCTCCAGGTGTTATTGCAGCAGACAAGAGATAGTCTATCCCCGCGAGCATGAGAGGATTTTCCACCTTTTGCTTCATTATCATCAGATTGGACTAGAGGTTTACATTCTTCCTTGATGGAGTGATAGTGTGAGCATACGCTACATTCTCTCTTAGTCGACTCGTCCATTCCTCAGGCTACTAGAGCACGTCTTTGCTCTTGCTCTGGCAGGGGTGCAGGCTCTTGGATCCTAGCTCAACCGTGCATTAAGGCATTGCGACTCGCACCAACTACTTTCTCTATAGCAATGAGGTTCTGCCTAGGTTTGGTCCACCCATCTGCATCTTCGTTACTCACTTGTGAGTGTGGTTCTACACTAGATGTAAAAGTGGTCCACATGACACGGTGTCCTTTTGGAGGACAGAGGATAGCTACCCATGATGCCATTAGGGACATAATGTTTGCTATGGCACGAGAGAGTGGATACTTGGCTTGGAGGGAGCATTCATATGCTTTGTAGACGTCACGTGTTAGGGCAGACTTATACTTGGTCCGAGATGATCAGGTGACAATAGCGGATATCGTGGTTACGGACCCGACGCGTGATACAGTATTGGATGGAGTGATTACCCATCCCCTTGGATGGGCGGCAAGTGCAGCAGCAGGTCGCAAGGTCTCCAAGTATAGGGGCATGCAGCGAGGTCACTTCTTTGTTCCTCTAGCCTTGGAGTTATATGGAGCGATGGACATGGCATTTGACACATTTGTCAAGGAGTGCACGAGAGCTTATCATGTTAGGCGTCATGGGGAACCACTCTCACTCTCATACTTTGTAGCATATTTTAGACAGTGTGTGTCCATTGCTCTACAAAGGGCACTGGCTGGTGCAATCCATAGGAGAGCAATCACATTAGGTGATGTTTCTTCCGATGTTCTAGTTGTGTGTAGATCGTACGACTTGCATAGCTCGGATATCTTAGGTGCGGTAGGGCAGATTTCTCATATAGACTCTATTGGGGCTTAGCCCCATGTTACCTTTTTCGTCTCTCCCTTGTATGGCTTGATGGGGTCTTCTCATCCTTCGGTTTTCCTACGCGGTCGCTTTTTGATTGAGGCTTTTTGATTGGGGTTGATGAATCTTCCCATCCTTCTTGTGGTTTATGAGGTCGGCTATTTTCATGTCGAGTAAATATCTGTCGGTCCTATTCTGTCGCGAGCTTTCTGCAGTGGTCCATTTTCTTGTTTAATTTTAATAAGATATGAGCTCATACATATTTTTTTGCTAAGTTCCAAATAGATGAAATCTAAAAGATTTCATCTGTTGGAGGGAGTAACGCTGGACTCTGAAGCAGTCGTAAACACCGTGCGATAATCTGAGCCGAAACCCATGCTATGGTTACCTTGCTGCCTGTTTCCGTTCCACGTTAGGGCTAAGGCCGTGCGATAATCTGTTAACCTTCGCTGATCTAAACGCGCTGTGCCGAGGCGCACGGCACACTAAAAACGTTTCCATACCTACAACAGCTCCTGCTACAACCTTCAGCAGTTGTAAAACCTACAAACCAATTACCGAAATAAGATGGGTTAGTTAACCTTAAGCTGTTAGAAAGGGATTAACTTTCTAAGAAATGCGCATAAAATTTTATTCTTTTAAGGAAATTCTATCTAAAAATCAGAATTGAAAAATTATATAACGAGTATAAGAACTATTTGTTAATAAAGGATAATATGTTAATCTACCTAGAACTACCTCTATTTCAGTTTCGTGATCTGTTTGTAAAAAAGCAAATTTTTTTAAGATTGCTTTTCTTCAGGTCAACAGGTAGATGACAAAATAGCAAATCGACTTATTGGTATTATCATGTATCTTAACGGTGAAGATGAAGTAAAGATATGTACCTATATGTAAATTCTCCAGGTGGTGCTGTTTATGCTATGCAATTTGTTGTGCATGATGTACGTACAATTCGTATGGTACTAGCAGCTTCAATGGGTTCATTTACTTTAACAGGAGAGGGAATTACTAAACGCTTTGTGCCAATGATCTTTTTTTCATCTATATGTCTGCACCAAAAAAGGTAATAATAACATGAATATCTATTTTTAAAAGAGTAAGATATTTGTGAAGAAACAGTTATCAGTGGACATTGTTATTTCTTGGGGTTCAATCTGCAATAACAAATATTGCAAAGAGGCGGCCCCTATTCCCGAGTCCCAAACTCGAAGGGTTTCCCGTGGGGCAGGTCTCTACCCACTTTGTGATCAATCCAACGATTTAATAAGCACATCAAAATAAGCCGGCTTGTAGCATGCAATACGTTTTTTGTGACAACCCAAACAATGCCAAGAAGTTTGAACTTAATGCATTGCACAGCTCTAAAATTTCACACAGTTGCTGTTTCTACTTTTGAATCGTGTGACTTTCTATGTTAAAAATACCTCTTTGGTTAATAATTGTTTTAAAATGTAAAATTTCGATAATGGTACAAAACATAAAACATTGATAGAGGCCTACTCATCTCCAGCAAGCAACTAAACTGAAACAAAAACGTTCCCACTTGAAATAAGTATCGGAAATGTTGTGTTCATTCCGTTCTACAAACTTATCAAGATTTGTTTAAAAATCTATTGATTTCAACAGCTTTAAGATCGTTTGCATATAAGCAAAGAATATTCAAGGAAAGATATCAATATGTTCAAAATTTAACTATCAATTCTCCTTGGTTCTTTCTAAGAGACAAAGTCAACTTTTTTGATTTCTCCATAGGGAAAACAAAGCTTATTGTAGACTAATATCTTTGAGAATCATACATATGTTTCCTTAAAGATTGCCACAAGATTGCAAAGACCAAGCGACCAAACATCATTGTCAACATCTGAAGCCACTGAAACGGACAAATACCTCCGCAGGTAATACATTACAAACATGTCGGCGTAGTCATTCAAAAGGAGGGTGGACAGGAAGTGGCTTCGCGATAGAGGAGAATTACTTTCCATTCCTCCATCCACCTCCATTGGACCTCCATTTCCATTTCCTCCATTGGAGAATTACTTTCCATTCCTCCATTGGACCCACTGAAATGATTCGGTTGCCGATTAGCACCAGGGTCAAGGGAGTTGGATTAGCAGGACTTCGTTATGACTTCGTTATGACATAGAAGAGTGAACGTCAATAGATTACGTCAATTATTTGGATATGTAAAAATAAACAGGACCTACTTTATGTAGCGAAAGACAGCAACAAGAATATTCTTTTACAAGGAAGATGTTCATCAGTAAAGAAACTGGATGAAGAATTCCAAGAGATAAAATCACGAGATAAGAAATTCCATCTCAAAACTTTTCCAAAAAGTAAAGAAGTTTTCCCGATTTAAATATGGAAAATATGTTTTAGATTTAAGATATTGAAATTTAGCAAGAAATTATGGATTAGCCCATATCTTATTAAACTTAAACAAGAAAATAAACCATTGCAAAAAGCTCGCAGAATAGGACCGATAGATATTTACTCCGGTGCTGATTCAACACATTGGATCCCTGCATGGATCTATCCTTCATGTGCAAAATATTCCAATAGTCTTGTGACCACCACCTATGCTCCTTTCTACCCATTGTAAGAGATTTCGCCAGACTGCTTCAAAGCATCAGGAAAGCCTATGAACTTTGGACAACTGGATACATCGATGATCTGTCTTTTTTCGCATCCTTCCGCTAGTATCTCAAAATTCTTGCAATCTCGAATCGTAAGCGTCCGTATCCACCATCGGGGATTCCAACCTAAAGTTTCTAAGTATTCACATTTTTTTAATTCAAGGTTCCTTACGTTTTTAAGTCCCCTAAGCTGAATAGGTCGCAGAGCTCTGCAGAGCTTTCGACTCATAAATATATATCCATTTCAGGTTTGTCAGTTGCCCAAGGGATTCCAAAAGACACTCTAAGTGTTCACTGTGGTATATACACAAGGTCGTCAAATGAGCAAGTGTTTTGAGAAGCTCAAACACGCCTTTGATCATTTCCTCACCTGAATAACTTATTGTCAACCATTCCAACTGCGTGAGGCACGAAAGTGCTTGGTGGGTTGCCTTGAATCCTCGCAGGTCGGGAGCGTCCAATCTAGTCAACCTAGTCATTTGTCGCAGAGACTCCGGCATTTTCTCGAAGACCGCAATTCCATATTGACAATTTTGTCAATGCTGTAAGTTGTCCCAAGGACAAGGGAAGTCTATCCAACCTCTTGCAGTTCGACACAGTCAATTCTTCAAGAGAAGTTAGTAATCACAATGACTCGGGTATGCGCTCAATCTCTTCATCATCTATTTCGATAAAAGGCGACCGCGTAGGAAAAATGAAGGATGGGAAGACCCCATCAAGCCGTACAAGGTAGAGACAAAAAAGGTAACATGGGGCTAGGCTCTCTTCATCATCTATTTCCGGTAATTTTCATCTTGTTCGTTGTCCTAAAGAATCATCAATAATCTCACATTTGTGCTTGCGTAAAGTCGTGACGGGCCTGGAAGTGACTCAATATCCCAGTACTCCTCGGAAACTGCTCCGAAGTTGCAGTTATAGTCGGGTACAGGTCTACTTCCGCTAGCGCAGTTAGTTGACATACATATACACTCAAAGTTGATTTGGGGCTTAGCCCCATGTTGCCTTTTTTTCTCTCCCTTGTACGGCTTGATGGGGTCTTCCCGTCCTTCATTTTTCCGTCGCGGTCGCCTCATACACTCTCATCTAAAACCTCAAAACCGGTCCCCCCACTAACATAAGTTCTTTAAGCGCTCCGAGTCCCTCTATATACTCTCCGGTAAACACTTTAGACTCGTACCGGACGAGAATGACAAGTAGTTTAGAGCTCGTAATTGTCCTAGGTACTCAGGGACGTAGCTCAGTCGAGGAATTCCATACAACTGCAACCACCAGAGCGATGTCAACGACCCCGTTTGAACTCGGTAGGCTTGCCAGCGCATGAAGGTCACCTAGGTCAAGATACGCAAGGTTTTCCAGGGAGTCATGGACTCGCACCACGATCGCAACCCGGCACACCCTTCTATCCCCAATTGGTTCAAGCGCTTGAGCCCACTAAAACCTTCAGGTAATGCTTGCAGAAGGTTGCAGTTCGTAATGTATAATTCATCCAGATTCCTCATCTCCCCGAAACTGTCCGGTCAATACTGCCGAGGAATCAAGACCTTCCAAATGTAAAACTGGGAGAGATTCCAGACAATACACTTTTCGAGCAATGGAATGTGGATCTGGAGTTGGCCACGCCTTCAAACCCTGGACATCCCGTCATTTTCAAACTACTCAATGATCGAATTTGCAGGAGAGAAGACGGTAGCTTCTGTAAATTCGCACTTCGGAGCTGCAATGTCTCTAAACTTGGGAGTAGACCGAATGTATCTGGCAGGCTTGCCATGTTGGAAGTATCAATCTGGACAACCCGCAAGCTTCTCGGTCGGTCTATGTTGTAAGCAAGTTGAACAAATTTGCAATCATCTAATAGGAGAACCGCCAAATGGAAAAGCCCCTCCACATCTTCGTTACGAATTGGCCACTTGTCACTGGTCCACATCCACCAATTCTCTCGATTTTGGAACTCATGGAAATTGAAATTTAACTCATTGTCTTGGTCAGAAGCTTGAGATTGAGAGGTTCGATTTGGGAGACTGCAATCGAATTGTAAAGAGAATGTATGCTAAAATGAAATGAATATATAGTACGTAAGTTACTTAGATCAAATAGTTATTATACTTAAAGTAACAAGTGTCAAGCTAAAGCTACCAAATATTTAACTTATCAATTTATCCATTCTCTGGTCCATTCCAATCCCGTAATAGTTTAATCACCTCTCTTCTCTTATCTCTCATTCTTATCGCCTCCTTGGTGTTATTTCCTTTTATATGCATTTACAAGTGTATGTATATATTTCTATTATCATTTTACACCAATTTAAAATAAATATATCTTGTATGGTCTCATTAAACACTTATTGGGAATTTAAATTGCTTCACTTATATTTATATTTCTGTATTCCTTTTCAAAACCAAAATTAAAATTTAATTAAACTGTCCCTGCAAGGCAAGGTCATTGATATTATTGCATGATAATATTACACAAAATGATATCATCTCAATCGGTGAAGACCGAGGGTGATAGCATTTTATCTTGCCACATCTACAAGATTTGCTCGTGTGTGAGGTCATGGGAAACATAAAAAAGATCAAGGAATCTGTTGAATTTTCTCCGAGCATGAACCTCTTTCTAAAGCATAGCTATTTTCGATTGACTAAACTTAGAACATAGAAGCATTCTATGATAAAATCGTGTCTTTAAGTTCCTCCCATCTAATAAGTCAATGTATTATTTGTAACTCAATAAAAATTTTATTTCATTTTTTCAGGAATAATAATTTCAAGGTGTTTTACCAAGATGGTATACAAGCTTAAAGGAACGACAATTTCAGATGTTGTTGTGTTGTATATTTTGATTGAGGTACCTAAAATTCATTATCATGATTGAATAAATATCAATATCAATCTTCATTTGCAATATGCATCCATAAAATCTAGATTTTAATAATGTTATTTTTTTTTAATTATAAAAGAAATTGGCTTAAGTTTATGTAAATATAGGTTAAAATATAATCCAAAATGTTAAGAGGAAATGCATAGTCATAGTATTTGTCAAGAAATGTATCTTATCATTAAATAGTTTGAATGAGGGTGACTAATATTTATCAATCAAAGATGAGACCTAATTAATATATATGACTATCTCCCATAATATGGTCTTACTTGTATTTGGAAAGAATTTCAAAGACTATAGTGTAT
Organism: Lunularia cruciata; assembly: GCA_948567375.1. Lineage (NCBI taxonomy): Eukaryota > Viridiplantae > Streptophyta > Marchantiopsida > Lunulariales > Lunulariaceae > Lunularia > Lunularia cruciata. The sequence continues at coordinate 17,880,865 of OX419762.1, read as the reverse complement.
AACTTATTGTAAAATCACATGTTGTCGTACTTTGCCTTTCTCTCTTTGGGAACACACTCGGTGCTTAGCTATGGAATTTACGGATCAAAGGTTGTATGTAAATCTTTCCCTATTTGTTTGAGCATGTGTGATACCTAACTAGTAGAACCTTCCACTCTTGTTTCTAAGATTCTTTTTACCTGGTAAGGGAGTATCGGGTAACCTTGCCTATCATCATAACATGCATTCCTGGTCTGTTGGTCATCATTTCCAGCATTACGAAGTAAAACTACACAACACTCCTCAAAGGAAAGAACTTAAGCACGAAGCAAGCATAAATATTTACAAGTGTTTAATTTTTTTCTTGCTTCATTGCATGGAAGCAATGATGAAACGATAAAATCATCTTTGATTCTAAACTAAATGGCTACTAAATATCTTCTAGAATCTTTCTGATAAATGTAGTTTGCTATGTAATTTTCATCCAATTTGTATCAATGATGAATGTCTATCCATTTTTATGAATTTGGGCGCCTTTGCACTTTTAAGCACTCCTCAACTAGCACCATGTCATACATGAACTATATGAACAAATACTTCCGAAAAAGATAACATGAATATATTATATTTCAATAAGTTGGTTCTATATTTATATTTTTCTATCTTTATGAATTTTTTTAATCTCCATATTCCAAAATTTTTATAGGTCTAAATTCTCCAACCTTTTTACACAAGTCCATTGATTCTTTAGTGTTAGTTATTTGTTTATGCTTTGATTTTGAAATGATCTCCTCTCGATGGTTCTTATAAAATTTTAGCACTCTTAAGGTCTTCAAATTTTTAGAATGTATTTTATTATATTGGTAGCTTGTTCTTTGAATATCTGTATTAAATATACCCATGATAAAAAATAATTTAATGTAGACTTCAGTATATGTATTTTGGCTGTGGGTCGCCACTTTGGAAATAGCCAAGTCATTGTTTATTTTGGTGTTATATATAAGAAATTATATTATGTTCTTTTTGGCAGGACAGCCAGCAGTGCCTAAAGTTGGAAGGCCTCGTATTATTCCCAAAATAGTTTTCTATGTGTATAACCATATAAGAATAATTATATGGATATTTCTAATGTGTTATTGATAATGAAGTTAAACCAAATTCTAAAGTTTCATTCTTTAGTCATTTGAACTATAAATATTCACTTACTAATTATCTGAGAAGAACCCATTTACTACTAACTAGTTTATTTTGCAGTTCACCCTCTATCCTCTTCCTTCAAGTATGTGCCGAATCAAGCAAAGGTGACTTCTATTTTCTATTTGTTATGGAAGTTGAGTTTAAGGTTTATTTTTATTTTTATGTTAGCATGTGTTTTAAGTGATATTGAGTTTAGTCCATCATTTGGCAAAAAGATGCAATTTGAGATTAAATTTCATTTAATAGAATGACAAGTTAAGTTAATCATAGATATCCAAAATAAATAGATAAATAAATTACATAAATTCTATGCTATCAAAAATATTTCATTGATCACATTCACCAAGAGACCAACTTACGATAATATTTGGAAAGAAATATATCTCCATATTATTTCAATGTAATTGAGAAATGTGTACACACAATTTCTTGATTCACCTCCTATCAGATCAAGGTAACCAAAGTAATATGAGATATCAATATAGAAAATAATTTACTTAAGAGTAACCTTAAAACTGTGAAAGAAAAACTCCTAAGATAACATATATGAAGAGAGATAGTTCGAGGCTAAATATTATTTCATAGATTCTCAATATGGTGTAGGAAAGAATGTACTTTAAGTTATGACTGGAGGTATTGAAGAAAGCTACTGAGTTAGCAGAAAAAGGAAATATAAAAGGAATTAAAATATAAATTGGAAGCAGACTTAATGAAGCTGAAATAGCTCATGTTGAGTAAGCACGAGAAGGTAGAGTTCCTTACTGCGCTACATCCCTGAACCTTTTTTCTCTATATTTATTGTACTCTTTTTCTTCTTCTTTGCCTTTTTATATAGAGATTACTTGGACTACCTCTTTAATTAAAAATTCTATCAAGAGTTGCTTTTCCAAGAACAGTCAAAGGAGCTCCTGTATCAATCACTCTCATTCCTAGCATCATACCATCAGTAGCACTCATAGCAACAGCTCTTACTTTATTATTTACTAATAATTGTGTAACTTCACAAATAACATTAATTTCTTGACCTGCTGAGTTTAGATCTTTAACAATTAAAGAGTTGTAAATATCAGGTATTTTACCTGGAGACAAAGAAACATCTGATACTGGACCAACAATTTGAGTAATATTTCCTATATTTTTAGTAACAAGTGTAGAAATGCCAAAAGAAAAATAAATTTGTTTTTATAAAATGCAAATTAGTTGATAATTCCCCCTAGTATCTGCTCGACCACACCACTCCACAATTTTAATGAGCCTTGCACTTCTATCACTGATACCCATATACCAGAAATATAATGGGTTTCAATGGAGTTTCCAATTTTCAAAATTACGTGATGGGTTTATAGGCTTCGAGTGATGCCGATTCCCGTCCCTGCCTCTTCCCATCCCGGGAAAATCATACTAGCGTAGCCATTTCACAAATCTTGTGTATATGTCTATTTGTTCGTGTTGAAATCAGAGTTGAAATGCAGAAATATGAATCAATAGTCCGTTTGACTCATACCGGGTACAGACGGCAACGAACCGGAAGGATCAGCAATTTGGCGGCTGTGCCAGGGTTGAATGGCCGGTTGCAATTGTCATAGGACAATCATGCAATAATGGACATTCAATCTGATTTGAGAATCTTATGAGTCTTTTAATTGCTTATGTCTACTTTGTCTTATAATTCAAAGTTTAAATGCAAAAATATGAATCACCGATCACATATCACTCGTGCCTACTATAACTGGGGACAGATTAGAAAGATCACCATATTTAGCATGGATAAGGGTCTTATAAGTTCCTAATTGGCTATTGCAGTAGATATGTTGGATGCTTTAGTCTTGAGGAACAAAGGGCCATATACAGGCCTGCTTATAATAGGCGGGTAGGGTCTTTGGCACCTAAATTACCTAAAGTAATTCTGGTGAAGCGCCTAAATTAAGGCCCTTGTGCACCATGGCAAAACCCCATTAGATTACTCTTGTGGAGACATCATCGGCTTGCCTATGATAGGTGGGTAGGGTTTTTGGTACCTAAATGACCTAAAGTAATTCTTGTGAGTTTCTAATTACGAGTTGTTGCAAGTTGTTGGTCTAGTATTTATTGAAGCATATGCCTGCATGGAGAAAATTGTCTGCAGCGCAATGCAGACAACAACCCATTCATAGATCCACTTGCACTACCACTTGTTTGGCGGCAAGAGCTTGTTCATTTTTCTGCTACTGAATTCATTTGCAAGGCTCATAGACAGAGCTTTCACTTGCAGCATTGATACTTGACCGCACAAATAGACGTCATTGCCAATGAACATAAGACTCTTCTTTGAGCTTACCACAATGAGCATGTGTTGCAAGAGAGCATTGATAGCTACAACCAAAAGACATCCTTTGACAATGCATGGACCTTATTTTGTGCTCAATTTCCAAATTTTGCAATGGCATTGCAACTATATTTTGTGGCATGAGTACAGTGGAGTCTGACTTTTCTGTTCTGAGGTGGGAGAAAGGTGAAAGACTCCACTTTTCTGTTCTGAGGTGGGAGAAAGGTGAAAGAGTCTTTCAGGCTTTGGACTTGAAGGTTTATTGCGGGCAAAGCAGTTTAGATTGACGTGCAAATTTTGATAACTGAAGAGTGACTTCACATCTTGTATTACAATCTATAGATTGATTGGTAATGCACCTCTTGTTGCACCAAAAGAATTTTTAATTTTTGTTTATTGACCTCCAATCTTGACTAAATGTGTGTACCACCTAAATTAATACTGAAACTATGCCTAAATTAAGCTAATTTAGGTAATTCAGTCAATTGCCTATTATAAGCAGGCCCGGCCATATATAATGATGGGTTTGCATACTTGAAAAAAATCTCAATGATATGAATACAAATTGCATAAAATCATACGATTTGATTAAATTTAAGTCAGATCATGTCCCGAAAGGAAGTGAAGCTCACCTTATGTAATACTCCGAGGATAGGAGACCTGAGGAGAAACACACCATGAAAAACCCACACTTTCACACTCAAACTCCGATGCCCCAAAGGAGAATCTCCTCCAAGAAAGCTCCACCATAGGATTAAGCACACAGATAGGTGACATGTTAGCAAGCTCCACCCTTGGATTACTTACTTGGATGGGTGATATGTCAATCCTGGTCCTATCTGGTTGGTCAAAAAACAAGCTTTGACTAGAGGGAATCTTTTAAGGAATCTTCATGTAGGAATCTCAGAATCACGTGGCTGAGGTACGGTTGGAAAGCTCCCGACTGGAGAAATCAAGGGAAGGGAAGGCCAGACTTTCCTCCATTGGGGGGGAGGGGGCATCTGTACATTTTTTAAGCCTAATTCATCCATTTAGGCCTCCAAAATTGCCTTCAAAGATTTCAAGTATATTTCGGTTCCAACTCTATAAGTAGAAGTCCACTTTTGGTGATACCTCTTTCTGATCTATTCAGTCCATCATGTGAAATATCTTTCCATATGTTACCAACCCAATTCTCACCCTTAAATCATATGTCTACCTATTGATTCTAAGGTTACCAAGTCTATTTTGGTTGTTGCACTATTGGTAAAAGTACCCTTTTGGTGATACTTCTATCTGATCTATTTTGACTATCATGTATAACATCATTCCAGATGTTACCAAACCAAATTTTATATCTATATCATGTGGCTAGCTCTTGGTATTACACCTTAAAGAAGTAATTTTTGGGAATACAATTTGAACAGCTTGAGCATCACATGAGAGATGGGAAAATACAAGAAAGAAAATTTATTACCACACATTTTAAAGTGTGTAATATGTTGGGTATGGTAAAGAATGGCCTTCCCAAGAGCTCCCAAGGGGTATTGTGCACAATTGGTTGATATCAATTCTGTGAATTTTCATGCATGTATGAAAAGAGTACAATAGACATATCTCAATACTATATAAACTATGTAAAATATGGACAGTAGGTTGATCATGTAAGCCTCTGTAGGTTTCTATGGGATGTCCCATAAAATAATAAAATAAAAAAGGCTACCACATAGAGAACACGAAGGATAGGAAGACCCCATCAAGCCATACAAGGGAGAGAAAAAAAAGGTAAAATGGGGCTAGGTCCCAATAGAGTCTATATGAGAAATCTGCCCTACTGCACCTAAGATATCCAAGCTATGCAAGTCGTATGGTGTACAAACAATTGGAGCATCCGAAGAAGCATCACCTAGTGTGAGGGTATAAACAAAGACACAGGGTTATTTATGGATGGGTCTATAAAATTTCACAGTTTGAATTTTTTCTATGTGGCAAATTTCAAATTGGCTATTTGATCATCATGCACAACTGGACCTTTCCTGACTCTTAAACATTCACAAATTATTAAAAACATGACCAGTTACAATTTAGAGGGCTACAAAATACTTCCCTCATGCTCACTTACAACTTAACATCCATGATTTCTATCATAAACATATGGTAGAGTGACGGTTTTGTTAGCTGCTAACAGCCCTTGGATTCTAATTTGTGATACATGTGCATACATTAACTTCTGCACATTGACCACTTGCTAATTTGTGATACATGTGCATACATAAAATTTTGCACATTGACCACTTGCTACGAGTAGAAAAGGGTCCAAACAGTTTCTACTTTGGCAAGGAGGAACAAGAGGAGAGGGAGAAAGGAGGCAAGGATATTCTAGAGTTTTAGAGAGTTCATTTAGATAAATCACATGCTTGAATAGTCAATTCTATTTATTTTTCAATTTTGGTTCCATTGGTACTTAGATTGAAGGCTATGGAGAATTGAGTAGAAAGTTATGAGAACTTTTAGGTTTTTTATGTTTAGAGTGACTACTTCACATTGAGAGTGATGGGTCAAAATTTTTCATTTTTAATCTCTTGGTATTCATTCTTTTGGTCCATGAAACTTAGTTTGAAAATTTTTTAGATTGAAATTGAAAGTAATGAGAATATATAGGTTTTAGGGTTTGGAGAGATTGTATATACTCATGTGAGTTGGGATGTAAAAGGTTGTGGTCTTGCAGGTACGGAGAGGAGCACATGTGTTACTATTGTTATTCTTGTACTAGCCATGACTACATTTCCCCGTCTGGGGCTACCTAGAGCAGCTCAGGATACACCATGCCCGGTGTGTCATCGACACTTTACCTCACAAGGGGTAAAGACTCATGTGCAAAGGATGCATAAAGATTATGATTGGCCCATTTGGGATGCCCACGTGAGGCAACCGACTACATCAACAATGGTGACACTTGGGGTTACATATGCTTCCTCTATCCCTTCATTGATCATTCCAAGTATACCAATCAAGTCATGGGAGTGGTTACCATCTCACGCAGATTATATTTTGGTGTTATTTGAGACTACTTTTCCATGTCTATATCTATTCCATAGGCTATCCCATACACTCCATAATGAGGCTAGATAGGCTTTTCACCTACCATTGTCGTGCATATTGTATGGTCTCGAGAATGCTGCTCGCACCTAGAATTCACAATGTATGATGGCACAAATGGCATGCATAAAATCTGATAGATGGGAGTATGACCTTTTAGGACTACCAAACCTGAATTCACCCAAGTTTCCTTTCTCGATTCCCCAATATCCTTCCCAAATGAATCGATAAAATTCTGGGCAGTTCTATTTAGAGTATGTGATAAGCTTTATTCCGGCTCTGTACCGAGTGTGTTTACTCTTGTAATCAGACCCCTTAGAACAAAACCAATGATTGTGTAGCTACTATATTGCTAACTTGCTCAATTGGGCCTATCTTGTCACGTCCAGTCATTTGTGATGGAGACGGTTGTAGGACTACAGAGCTAGAGAATTGCGTATGCATATTTGTTACTCTTCGGAGAGTCTAATGGCTGATTTTCTGCAACAGCTTAATCTAAAGGAAAGGGGTTGCACAACCACATGCATTTTTATAACCCCACCAAGTAACTCAAAAACTGGTCCTTGGTTCAGCAAGGGTCTTGTTATTCTCCAACACCTTTCTAGCATTAATTAACTTCATATCATTTAGTGTTTTTAGACCGTTGTCTTTCTCTGAAGGCCACTGAGCAAGAATGCTCTCTTTTAGAGTGGAGACGGTGGTGGTTGGTTATATTTGTTAGGACCTAGGTTTGTGCCATCATATAGACAAAACTTAAGCTTCACTAAATCCTTCATGAACTTTGAGACCAGATCCAGTTCACGATTTTATCTCTCCGAACACTCATACTGTCCGGCACCTAATGATGTTGCACTTCCAACTTCCACATTCATAAACAACCACTATCGTAAAATGTAATTCCCTGTCCCAACTGCCAGATGGAAAACTCACCATGGATTTGTAACAAAGCAGATCAGGCCAAGTCCAGAACTAATGCACAAACTCAACATTTATTTGACAACTACCTTCATCATATAGGTCAGTCCACCAAGCAGAACACAAATCATCCTGTGCTCCTTCAAACACCTAACAGTTCACCATTTATCACTTTGCAGTAACCAAGATACAAGAAGATGAGTATGAAATTGCAGGAGGATAAGACTACCACTCTAACCTGACCGCAGCAGATTGCTCGTGCAAGGAGAACTGCCCTGTTTCAATTCTTCTATGCCTTTCCTGTTTCTTCCTTTGATCACTTGCTGTCACACACACTCTTCTTTGATCTTTCTTCTTCCCTTTCTTTGCCCTTCCTATTTCTTCCTTTGCTCCTGTTTGAACTCTTTATCTTCATTTTCTGTCCAAACTCTCTACCTTTTGATTCTGTCTGAAAAAACCCTCTATTTCTTTTTCTGCTCTCGGTCTCTATTTCTGCTCTGCTTTCAAACTCTCGGTCTTTGATGGTTTCTCTCCTTTTCTTTCTTTTGATTCTTCACTCCCCTGTCACCCAAAACTCCCTTCAATCTTCCTTTGTCACTCATTCTCTCTCAATACTTCAAATCCCTTATCACTTTGCTGTTGAGCCCTTTCAGTATCGATCCCCTTGCTACTTGAAGGCATTGAAGGACTCTTCCCCTTTGACTCCCACTGATTGGCCTTCTTGTCCTGTCAAAGCTGAACTCTAAATCTTCTGATTTCTGTTCTACCAAAAACCTTATTCCTAATTTCCCTTTTGATCTTGACTCCTGCCTTCTTGATACCTCTGATTTTCCAAAACCCTCTACTCTATCTCCTTTCCTTTTGATGCCTTAGTCCTGCCTTCTCGATACTTCTGATTTTCCAGAACCCTCTACTCTGTCTCCTTTCCTTTTGATGCCCTACTCCTGCCTTCTTGATATCTCTGATTTTCCAAAACCCTCTACCCTGCCTCCTTTCCTTTTGATGCCTCATTCTTGCCTTCTTGATACCTCTGTCCAAAACCCTGTCTTTTGTCTTTCCTTTCAATGTTTCACTCCTGCCTTCTCGATACCTCTCTGTCATTCCTCTCCTTCGTTACTTCTCAATCATTCAAAAAACCCCCAATACTTTCCAGTCACTCCTCCCCTTCAACACCTCTCTATCATTCATTCTCCCTTGATACTTCTTTGTCTCCTTGATTTTCCTTTCTCTCTCTCTCATTCATTTTCCCTTGATACTTCTTTGTGTCCTTGATTTTCCTTTCTCTCTCTCTTACTCCAAAAAAATACCCCTTCAATACCTCCCTATCTCCCTGATTTTCCTTTCGATCCCTATCTCTCCAAAAAACTTTCGATTCCTGTCTCTCCAAAAAGCTTTCTTCATGTCTCTCCCCACTAGCATTTCCCCTGTTGAGCACTTTCTCCTATTTTGTCTTTTCCTCTTCAAGACTAGTCAAATGGGATTTCTTAGATTCCTCATTGGCAACTTCTCACTTAACTTTTGTTGGATCACTTTGAACTTATGATACTGGCTTGCTTTCAAGCAAGTCCTCAACTTCTTACTTTTCAACGGAAGATTTAGCTTCGGTCCTTTTTCTTGGTCCAAGGCCTTCCACTACATTTGACTTCCTTTCCTCAATGCTACTTCAGCAGCTTGTTTTTCATCCACCAAATTCCCTAACTTCATTTTCTGTCCTAATTCTCTACCTTTTGGTGCCTTTTTTGTACTTGTGACTACCTATACATATAGCAGCCCACTATTTTGACAACTCTCAAAGTTACTACCCAGAAAGTTCACACAAATACTAAAAATCACTTTTGTAATCCAAAAGTAATGCATGCAACTAGCACTTCTACTAAATATACATACTTTTCTACTAATTTACCTACCACACAAAATAACACTAACGTAACATATAGATTATTTTCCCGACAACACTATTTTATTTTTTGCATGTGATTCCTTAGACAAGTTAGCATGGTTCTTATTCGTCTTACTCCCTTGATGGTACCTTCATTATGCTCAAGGGGGACATGCGGGGTATAGAGATGTGGCTATTAGATTTCATCCATTCCAAGTGGGAGATTGGGCTGCCCTACCAAGGAGTCAATTAGGGCTGCATGTTTTAGGAGATAGATTTTGCCACAAGATACCACAAAGTCCATTTGATAATGACGGTGTAGACATTGGTTCAAGCTGGAAAGTTTAATAGAGCAGCATGAGCACTACACCCTTTATCTATGGCTAGTCCCACTGATGAGACTATCTCTTCCCTATGCTCACTATATCCTATGGTAGGAGAAGGAGTACCATTAGAGGTCTTAGATTATCAACCTAATTAGCTTTTATGTCTTGATAGGTAACTTCTTGCACAAGAATTGTGCATTGTGCATTGTGCCTTGCCTCTCCTTAAGAGACTTGCCAAGGATAGTACATGAGCATCTTAGAGATTGCTTTCACGTAGATGATAACTTCTAGTGGATTTACCAAGTTGTTTCAGGTGGCTACATCAATAGCAAGGAGAGATATTCCTATGTTAGCTAGTCATCTTTTCACAATGGAGAAGGGTACGAGGATCACTAGAGCAATTGATATTAGAGAGATCTTTATGTGCTTGGTTAGTAGCACCATTGTCCTTCACTATTAATCTCACTTTTGAGAACACATTAGTCCACATTAGTTTGGAGTAGCTACACTTGGGGGTTGCAATGCTATTTCCCTAGGCATCAAGGCATTCTTAGATATCCATCTAGAGTGGGTTGTCCTATAGGTGGATGTTGAGAATGCTTTTAATATAATCTCTTAGGCATCTATCTTTAGAGAGCTTAGAAGGCTGGTGGATCCTTGGCAAGTCTCATTCACTTTGTGCGGTCATTCTATGGCTCTCCTACTTCCCTTTACTACCATCATGGGTGGTCACAAGAGGAGTCATTGTCTTGGACTTAGTTGTTGGTACACAACAAGGAGATCCTTTAAGGGGACCTCTATTTTTCATGGCTCACTTCCGAGCTCTCTTATCACTATTTTGGCCATGCCAAGTTGTGTATTTCCTTCCTTTGCGAACAATACGTACATTGTGGGCCTCTTATATTAGATTAGGCAAGACTTTGATCACTTGACTACCAAGCTACATCTTGTAGACTTAAGAGTCAAGGTGTCAAAGTGCAAAGCATGGTCCCTTTCAGGTATCCCTTCCCACCTTGAGCTTCCAAAGGGGTGTATCATATCTATAGATGGACTATGTATTCTTGGAGTGCTAATAGGATCCAAGGATTTTTTCACATGCTTCTTAGCATTGTACTTGCAAAAGATATTCTCCTATGTGGATGACCTTCCACTACTAAGAGATCCATAGTGTAACAATATGGAGCTTGCCAATGAGTGACCATCGGGTTAATGGACAACTGACCGGCTTATTACAGTGTGTACGACCTTGGCAATGTCTAGCAATGGGATTTAGTCAAGATTAAAAAAGTAGCAAATAAGCCAAATTAGCTAAGAATATTCTATAAGGATCTAAGAAGCTACTTGGCACCTTCCAAGTGTTGGATAATGTGCATGCCAAAGAGGAAGCTTCTTGGGAAGCTTTTTGGTTACCTTTGCTTACATGCCAAGTAGGTGGCTTCTAATAGAAAGCTTTTTGCTAACTTAGCTTGCACACTAAATAGGCAGCTTCTAGAAGAAAGCTTCTTGAGAAGTTTCTTGGTTAACTTGGCTTGCACTCCAAGCAAATGGCTTTTAGGATCTTCTCAAGGGTTTTGTATATTTCCCTATAAATACCAAAATCTAAATTTGCTAATTGCATGACTATGCAATTAGCAAAGAAATTAAGTATTCCTATCAAGTCAATAATTGGAAGTAGATTGATGATGGCGGATGGTAGAAAGTGTTTTATATTCCATAACTCATATCCTATTACATTTAAGATTAGGAAGGAGTATTTAGAGTGTATGAGATTTGTAGTGGCACCTCTATATTATGATGTCATTCTAGGTCTACCTTGGCTTGAATGTCATAACATTCAATTTGATTGGACTTCATGACAAATTCAAGTACAATACCAAGGTAAGAATTGTTGATTAGGTTATCTAGCACCTTTGAGTGACACCTAAGAATAGTCAATATCAAGATAGGAAGTTTGTCAATAAAACAAAAATAGAGTAAGCTTTGAAGGAAAATAAGTCCCAAGATGGGAAGTTTATCAATAAAGCAACCATAAAGTAAACTTTGGAGGAGGATAAATATGTTTTTGTGATGTGGATCAAGCCAATTGTGCATGGAGAATCTAAGGAGAGCAAAAAGTCTCATCAAACAATGGTTGGTCAAATAGTTCAAGAGTTTTTAGATGTGTTTTTGGATGATCTGCCAAAGGGATTACCCTCCAATCATGGTATGACTTTCAAGATTGAGTTATTGCCAAGAAGTACTTCAATGAGTAGATCAATCTATCATCTCTCACCAAAGGAGTTAGATGAGCTTCAAATAACACTAACAGAGTTGGTGGAGAAGGATTTCATACAACATATTACATCTCCTTAGGAGCACCGATACTATTTATTCCAAAGAAGGATGAAGGACTTCACTTTTATATTGATTATTATGGCCTCAATACATAAAAAATGAAGAATGCATATCCCTTGGCTCAAATTGATGGCTTGCTTGATCAATTGAGTAGAGCATGATATTTCTTCAAGTTGGATCTCCAAAGTGACTATTGGAAAATTCCCATCAATAAAAAAGATGTGCAAAAGATTACCTTTCACACAAGGTGTGGGTATTTTGAATGGAGAATTCTACCTTTTGGGCTCATTAATGCTCCAGTTATTTTCATGGATCAGATGCATTAGGTGTTGCATAGCTTTTGGATTGGTATTGGTGGTGTTCTTGGATGATATCTTAATCTATAGTAGGACGGAGATGAATACATAAATCATGTGCAAAAGGTCCTAAGACAACTATGGCAATGAAAGTTTTACTACAAGAAGTCAAAGTGTGCCTTTTGGCAAAAGGAAATTATATTCTTGGGTCATAAGATCTCATCAGAGAAGATCAAGATGGAAGAGAAGAAAATCAAGGCCATTATTGATTGGCCTACCTTAAAGGCTACCATAGATGTGAAGGAATTAATGGTTTGGCAATTTTTTATTGATGGTTCATCCACTATTATGCTCATGTGACCACACCATTGACAAACATCTTGGAGAATAACATAAGCTTTCAGTGGACCACCAAGCATGAAGAAGCATCCCAAAAGTTAAAACATATGGTGTCTTCAAGATCCATCCTTCAACCATATGATCTTTAACTACCTTGTGTAATTGATTTTGATGCTTCTAACTTTGCTATTGGAGCCATATTGGAACGGGAATTTCTAGATGGGTTACATCCCATTGCTTTTATTTCATGCCAATTAAACAATGGAGAAAGGAATTACTCTATTTGAGATGAAGAACAACTAGTGATCTTATATACCACCAAGGTATGGAGGTATTATCTCTTGGGAAAACAAGTGATCATATAAACCAATCACAAACCCTTGTTGCAAATATTACACTTGGAGCTCATGAAGAGTCGATATCATCAATGGGAAGAACAACTACAATTTTTTGACCTCAAACTTGAGTAAAAACCTAGTCAGTTCCATGTTATCCCTAATGCCTTATCACAATGATTTGATTTGAAGTTTCTTCCTCTCATAACGGTGGTAATTATGACAATGTCAATTGACTCCAAGGTCCAAATCAAGTTTAGGATAGCTTTACAACAAGATCTCTTCTTTCAGATGATACAAGGTCATCTTGTAGCATGCAATAAGGAGTACAACCCCTTCTCCTTCAAGGGGGCCCTTCTATTCTATGAGAACCGGATCTATATCCAACCAATGGTGATCTCCAACTTATACACATTTGCCCATGACTTACCAATCGCTGGTCACATGGGTGTGGACAAGACCTTGTGTACCCTACAATGCCCAATGGTGGTGGCCCAACATGGCATAAAATATTCAAGAGTTTATCTAATCTTGTGAGTGCTGCCAATGCAACAAGGCTAACAACCAGAAACCAAGTGGATTCTTTCAACCACTACCCATTCCATCCACTTGATGGGAACACATGAGCTTAGATCTCATCACATCCATACCCAAAACAAAGCAAGGTCACACAACAATCATGGTGTTTGTGCATAAGCTTAGTAAGCAAATCCATTTGACACCAACCTTTGATATCATGGATGCTCCAACATTGGCTTAGCTCTACTTTGACAATATCTTCAAGCATCATGGATAACTTGTGTACTCATCTTTGATTGGGACCTTTGATTCATTGGAAAATTTTGGCAAGCACTCATCCAAATACTCAGCACCAAACTTGCTTTGTCCATGGCCTATCATCCTCAAACTGATGAGCAAGCCAAACTTGAAAATTGCACCTTGGAGATATACTTTATGCCTTTGTCAACATTCACCATACCAATTGGGATGAATGTCTTGCAACTATTGAGTTTCCATGCAAGCACCAAATTTTATTCTTTCTTCCTTAATTTTGGCCAAGATCCCCTTGTTCTAGATTCCCTTCTTGCTTCCACTCCATCTGATCTACCTCTTACTTCCACCTTCTTGACTACCATATCCCTGTCCTTCCACCAAGCCAAATCTCATCTCCTTATTGCTCAAAATCATCAAAAACAATATGCAGACCACCATCATTTGGATTTTACCTTTCAACTTGGTGATAAGATCATGCTCTCCTCTAGTAACCTACCCCTACCACGTGATACCTAAGTCCATAAATTTACTCCTTATTGTGTAAGACCCCACTTGTCACCCAAATCATTTCTCCTATTGCTTATCAACTTGCCTTGCCTTATCATATGCAAATCCATCCTATTGTTCATGTTTCCAAGTTGAAACCCTTTGTTCCTAATGCATCTCCTTTTTCCTCTTGTATCCAACCTCCTCCTCCTCCTCCTCCTCCTCCTGTACTTATTAACGCTCGTGAGGAGAATGAAGTTGGTCATATCTTTGCACGTCAACACATTTAACAAGGCCATCGACAACATACAAAGTACATAGTCCTTTGAAAAAGGTATTCCCTTCTCGATGCCACTTGGGAACCTCTTTCTCATCTCCAAAATGCACAAACAGCCATCCAAGAGTTTGAAACTTCTATGGTTATGAGGACGTCACCAACTAGTAGTGGGAAAATATGTTACAATATGGAGCTTGTTGATGAGTTAATCAAGACTAACAAAGTAGCAAATAAGCCAAATTAACTAAGAATATTCTAGAAGTATCTAGGAAGCTACTTTGCATCTTCCAAGTGTTGGGTAATGTGCATGCCAAGGATGAAGCTTCTTGGCTAGCTTAGCTTGCACGCCAAGTAGGTGGCTTCTTGGGAAGCTTCCTGGCTAATTTAGCTTACATGCCAAGTAAGCAACTAATAGAAGGAAGTTTCTTGAGAAGCTTCTTGGTTAACTTGGCTTGCAGTCCAATAGACATCTTTTAGGAAGTTTCTTGAGAAGCTTCTCAAGAGCCTATATATTTCTCTATAAATACCGAAGCCTACGCTCATGTTAGGCATTCGGAGTTTCACTCATTCAAGAATCTCAATGTGATCTTTCACTTTGATCTTCCATTCTCCTATTTCTCTCCTTGGTCTTTTACAAACATGTGTCATTTGGTATACTCTCTTCTAGTATTGCCCATTGACTAACTTACCTTCTATGCATGGTTAACCTTCCTTGACTTTCCTATCACATTTGAGAGCTTTTGGTATGAGGATTATCGAAGTCTTTGGTGATATCATCGGACTAAGGACATTTGAGTGTGTGACAAGGGATTTGGAACATAGATATACATCTCTACCAATCTTGTGCGGAGGGGTAGGCCAATTACCTATCAAGGAGTTGGCACTTCTACTTTCCTCTTGTTTTTTGGTTGATGATAGGCGAGTTTTGGAGACTTATGTGACCAAGGGAGAGGAGGGATCCTTTTCTCTCCAAGTGCTATTGTGGTAGATGAGAGATGGTCTATCTCCATGTGCACAAGAGGACCTTCCATCCTTTGCTTCAGTACCATTAGATTGGACCAACTATTTGCAATCTTCCTTGATGGAGCTATAGTGTCAACATATGCTACATTCTCACTTAGTTGACTTGTTCATACCTAGTGCCACTAGAGCACATTTTCACTTTTTCTCTAGAAAGGGTGTAGACTCTTGGATCCTAGCTTGATCATGCATTAGTGCATTTTGACTCACACCAACCACTTTCTCTAAACGGTTCTTATAAATTTGTAGCACTCTTAAGGTCTTCAAATTTTTTATAAATGTTTACTATATTGGTAGCTTATTCTTTTGGTATCAATATTAAATATACCCATGATAAAAATTAATTTAATCTAAACTTTATAATATGTTTTTTGGCTATATGGTCACCACTTTGGAAATAGCTATGTCATTTTTTATTTTTGTGTTGTATATAAGAAATTATATCATGTTGTTTTGGCAGGACAACATTTCCACAAGTCGGAAGTCCTAGTATCATATCCAAAATAGTTTTCTATGTATGACCTATATAGCCATATAAGAATAGTTATATGGATATATCTAATGTGTTATTGATAATGCAATTAAACCAAATTTTAAAGTTTCATTCTTTAGTCATGTGAACTATAATTATTCACTTATGAATTATCTGAGAAGAACTTGTTTATTACTAACATACCCACTCTAATACAATGTTGGTGTTGTACTAGAAAGCCCTGTTAGAATATGGCATTCTAATAGAAAGGGCATTTTATTAGATAGGGTGTTTAATTTTCATCATCTAGAAGGAATATGTCATCGACCTCATGTTCTTGAACTTCAAATCCCTCCACTACTTCATTCAGGTTAGAGAGATCCAGAGTTCTTTGAATCAGGATCCATAAATATCATGGCGCATAATGTGCCATTCTTCAAAGTTTTCATGAAAGCCAGCTCAAACAATTGATTTCTGAATCGTTGACTGGAGAATGTTTTGCCATCCTGTCTTGACCCAATCGCAGATTACTTCTTCTTTTGGAGGTTTTGGGTTACCTCCTTGAGTAAGCTCAATATTGCCTGATTTCTTCCAAGCCTTGATCAAAGGAGACAGATTATCCTTAAATGACTTGTAAATTTTGATATCACCAGCTTGACTATAAGGAGTCAGTTTGCCAAGAATAACTGCTGAACTGATTTTTTGATTTGTCATGTAGGACTTCACATCAATTGAAATATGAGCTATGCAAGAATCCCATACTATTAGCTTTCCTTGAAGATCCCCAACAACACGGGGGAATATCAGCTCCATCCATGAAATCAGCAGTCCCTTGTTAGCCCATGCTTTGCTTTGATAAACCACCCATAGACCATACTTTTTGTGGATAGGTGAATCATTGCCTTTAATAATCATTAGTGGCATCACCTTGCTGCCATCTGCTTTTATGGCAAGCTTATTAAGGTTATTCTCATCGATGCAAATCCAGTAGTTTTTTTCAGAACTTGCCTCACTTTTGTTGTGTCAATTGTTTGTTGCCAAGGATCTTCTAGATACACAACAGTTTCATCCATCAATATTGTATCGGATAAGGTGCATGTTTTATAAAATTGCTTAGGTATTTCGTATATTCAAAAGCACGATTGAGCAGCATTTCATCAAAAAGTGTGGCCAAATTTGTAACTCAACAAAATGAGAACCAATTCCATTCCATAAACTTTGTCAGCCAACCATCTGCAGCTTTGAAATTCTCCTCGCTAATGTTCTCTCGTTTGGCAATTTCTTGGGCGATGTGGCGGACCATCTCTTGGGTTATGCTCTCTTTTGCAGCTATCAGATTCATAATAATATCAGCAATTTCATCATCAAATTCAGGGAAGATGCCTTTATGACCGCCGATGCTTAAATGTTTCCTTGTCAGGTCACTAGACAAAGCGTCAATAATACCACCGCAATTGGCCCACCAAGTCCGCACTATGCTTGATAGAAGCTTGAATTTCTCTGCTGCCCGAGTAGGAACACCACTACCATTGTCTCAAATCCACTCTATCACTTTGACCTTCTTGACTCCATCGTATGCTTTTCTATTCAACATCGTCTTCAAGGCCTCACAGAGAAATAAACTCGATGCAAGAACCCTAAATCCCAAAACTATGCAAACATGCACTATTAGAAAGGGTGTTCTAATAGGTAGTGTGTTGACACACGATGCACTATTGAAACAAAGCGTTCTATTTGATAGGGTATTGTAATAGAAAGTGCATTTAATAAAGTGTGTATGTAAGTTTATTTTGCGATTCATCCTCTATTCTCTTCCTTCAAGGTGAGTATGTGCTAAATCAACCAAGGGTGACTTCTATCTTCTATTCATTATGGAAGTTGAGTTTAATTTTTGTTTTTGTTAGCATGTGTTTGAAGTGATCTTGTGTTTAGTCCATCATTTGGCAAAAAGATGCAATTTGAGATCAAAATTTTAATTGGATAGAATGACAAGTTAATCATATCTAAAATAAATAAATAAATCACATAAATGCTATGCTATCAACAATATTTTATTGATCATATTCACCAAGAGACCCACTTATGATAATATTTGTAAAGAAATACGTATCCATATTATTTCAATTTAATTGAGAAATGTGTAGTGACGGTCTCTTGATTTACCTCCTATCAAGGTAACCGGAGTAATATATGATCACAATATCCAAAATACTTTACTTAAAAGTAACCTTAAAACTGTGAAAGAAAAAATCCTAATATGACATATATGAAGAGAGATAGTTCAAGGCTAAAAATTAACTCATAAATTCTCAATAAGTTGTACAAAATAATGTACTTTAAGTTATGACGGGAGGTATAAGTCCTCAGAATCTTATTTTATATGAATAGAAAAATTTTATGTACCTGCTAGGAATGAAATTGGAAGTTTGAAATATAATTCGGGTAAGTGCAAGAAGAAAGAAACATATTTGTGCTATTATGTTTGTGACCTCTGCAAAAACTTCATCCATTATGTGTTTGTAATCACGTAGTGTCTATTTTTCTAGTTTATTAAGGAAGGACGACATTACCAAAAGTTGGAAGGCCTATTATCATATCCCAAATAGTTTCCAAATTATGACCATAAATAAAATAATTCCAAATATAGCCATAATAGAATAATAATGCGGATATATCTAAAGAACTGGTTTATTACTAACCGTTTTTGCAATTCTTCATGTATCCTCTTCCTTCAAGCATGTGTTGAATCAACAAAAGTTGACTTCTATCTTCTACTTGGAGTTGAGCTTAATTTTTGTTCATGCTAGAATGGACACTGAAAAAGAACATTTTTGTCTATATCATATATAAATCATATCATTATGAACTCTGAGGATTAATATCATAATACCTAAGACATGTATGTTTTGATTGACTTTGTTTTTAGTCCATCTTTCGGCAAAAAGTTTCAATTTGAGATTAAGGTTTTATCAATTTGAGATTAAGGTTTTATCGCATAGAATGATAGGTTAATCATAAATATCAAAAAAATATAATGCAATGTTTTGAAAATTATTTTATTGATCACATTCACCAAGAGACCAAATTAAGATAATAATTTTAAAGAAATATGTAACCATATTAATTCAATTTAATTGAAAAATGTGTAGTCACAATTTTTTAATTTACCTCTGATCAAGTTAACCAAAATAATATAAGATATCAGTATAGAAAATACATTATTAAAATTAACCTTAAAACTTTGCAAGAGAAACTCCTATGATAACATAGATGGGGAGACTTAATTCAAAGCTAAGAATTAACTCATAGATCCCCAATCAGTTGTAGCTAAGTTATGACCGGAGGTACAAATCTTTAGAATCTTATTTCATATAAATAGCCAAAGTTTATGTACATGCTAGGAATGAAACTTGAATTTTGAAATATTATTCCGCGGAGTGCAAGAGGAAAGAAATTTATTTGTGCTATTATTTGTGACCTCTGCAAAACCTTCATTTGATGTGTGTTTGTAATCACATCGTCTATTTTGCTAGTTTATTAAGTAAGAATTCTGCTGGTTTTCTCAGATTTTATTACACTTTCACGAGGTTATGAGATAAAGGGAGAAGTTATATATATATATATATATATATATATATATATATATATATATATATATATATATATATAATTTTTTTCAGAACCAAGCTCTACACATGCAAGATATTTGTTTAAATTGACATGTCGCAAACTTACTAAATTAGTTGAGATTCTGAAAAAACAATTTCCCATAAATAGGAACTAGTTCTCTTTCTATTCTCCAGTTTGAAGCAAGCTAAAAGCTGGTCAACACGATCAATAAAATTGAGTCATTTTGTTGTTCCAACATAATAACTCTTGTCTCAATTTCTCTTTTGAGTTGAAATACAGTTGCTTTAGGTAGGACATATGTAAGGATGCAAACACTCAGTATATAGTTATTTTTATTGGAGATTAGATTGGATCTCACCATCTCATTTGAAAGCAAGGTTTGAGGAACCAAGTGAATTAAAATGTTTCACTCCTTAAAAATTTTGTGAGCAACTATATCATATTCAATTACATAGGGCTTAATTTGAGGTGCGGCCATAAACTTAAAAGACTTATTTTTGTTGCAGTGGACAAGGAAATAGACCCAGTGTAGTTGGGTCCTCGCGCACCAATGCCAATTTCCTCTTCTTGTGCCTGGCCCAAATTTGTCGTCTTGCATGGGAATGGGAATATTGCATCGTCTTTCCAATGAGCACATGAACGTTCCAATTGATGGTTGAAAGCACCTCTGAAACAATTTCTGAGGTGCCAAAATTTATGAAGAATACATTTCTAGAGTACATGGTGATGATTGCAAATTGTCTGTGCCAATCAAGTCAAGGCTTTTAGAGTTTCCAGAACCACTTCATCAGGAATGACTGGATGCACTTGCACTACAAGCCATGGATCCCAATCAATCTGCACATAAAGTCCATATTTACTATAAGCCTTCTCAATCAAATGAACAACAGATGTTCAAGCCAAAGCTTGAATTGTCCATCATGGCATATATGAACATGTGGAGATAATCAGTTAAGCGGATTGCGAATGCATTTGAACTCACCATAATGTGAGTGTGAGGCACAAGAAAAGAATTCTTGTAGTGCTTCAATACTACTGTTTTCTATATTATGAGCAATCAAACATATCAAAAAATAGCATCAAGAATATACACACCACCTATACATAGGACAATGTCTTCTAGAATAATCCAACCATAATTAGCACAAGTTTTGAAAGAAATTGAACATGTAATGAGGAAAATGAGCTCTGTCAACTCAAAGGTGATGATGATCACATTCTGAACTCTCACTCCACTTATACATAAAAGCCAGATGATCAAGATGGGAGCAAACATGAATACAATCCTATGAGTCCCATAGTGTTGCAAAAAGAATGAACACACTAGGATGTAGGCAAGAAACACCATCCAATCTATCATAAAAACAGATCACAATGATATTGCCAATCCATGCACTACTGGATACCTAGGACAATCACAAATTTACAATTAAGGAGTTTGAAGTTGTGAGATCAAAAACTGGAACTGAAATTTGCTAAACAATGGAATGCACAAAGGATATGAAAGTTAAGAATCAAATTGGAAGAAAAGGAACTAAATTTTGCTAAAGGATGAGTAATTTTTTTAACAAGTAAATGCACCTAAGAGGAGGCAAGGATTGTAAACAATAAACACATGTTCATTTTTGAGTTTAAATTAAATATTTTTATTAACTTTACTAATCAATGTTTATACAATGATCCAAAACAATAGAATCTACATGTAAGACCCTATGGTTGACCTTGAATTCTTCTTTTTGGCTCTGAGATCTTCCCATAAAAAGAATGACCTCTAGAGTTACTCCATGTCTTAGTAACTATTGATACCATAAAAAAATGTTATGGAATCTCCATCGATACTAGTAAACCAATATTTGAAACTGCCTCAACTATGACCTTCCTATAGTTTGTCATTGAATCTTGTTCAACTTGTTGAAAGATCACATGCTCATAAACCCGATCGAAAATGGCACCTTGGTGTAACAAGTGCCTTGATGTAATTTGCTAAACTAGGACCGTGCTCTTAATGACCTTTGATAGAGACATTAGATGATTTGGATACATTGTTTCCCATTATGTGGCAAATTTGTTCAATTTGGAATGGGATGTAAACCAACATCTAAGAAAAAATATTACTAAAACCCAATTTCATGTCTTTTGGAACACAAGAAACCTTCAAGTATAGTGTCCTCAACTTCCCTACAGGTCCTTATTAGTATTACTTTTAGTTGTTAGTTTAACATCATGGTGGTGAAGAGTGATTGCAGTATATGTTGTAGATTCTTAGATTTGCCTCACATACAACTTTTGAGTTGAAAAGTGGCACCATAGCATTTAAAGTTGGGTTTAAAAGTGTGTTTGAGCAGAATAATTTAGGCATTGAATCATGACTCAACCAAGCAACAATTATACTTTACAATCAAAACTCATGTAAAATGTAAGATTCAACAAGTGGCATGTTGGATCCATGCATGTAATCCATGAATCTTCTTGTCAATATCAGAGGTTTCTCAAAGGTGTGAAGCAAGTCTACATTTTTTCAAAGAAAGCTATTATTGGGGTTTATTCTCATTTTACCTCTTATGTCTTATCTTGGTATGGCTTCTTATCACCCAATTCTTATTTGTTTTAATTTTCAAGGATATTTATTGTACCAAATCAGGCAAGTCCAATATGTTCACACCCTTTAAAAGCTAACATATTGCATATTTTCAAAAGATGCAATGAACAATGTGGTAAGATTTTGAGTAGTGCAGAAGTCTAATATGTTTATAGAAATCTTAGTGTCTTTGATCACCCAATTTTATTTTATTTTGTAAATTTCAAGGATATTCATATACCAAATCAGGTAGGTCCAATATGATCACAACCTTTAAAAAGCTAATATATTCCATATTATTCAAAAGATGTAATAAACAATGTGGTAAGATTTTGAGTAGGGAAAAATTATAAACACAATAAGATTTTTTATTATGTTTGGACTAGATTGTGATTAGATACACTCATTAACATCACTCAAGATGGCCATGTGATTGCAATTAAACCTTCATACTATAGTTGTTCTTTGTTGAGAAGCAGAAGAAAGAATCATTGAGCTCAAGCATGTGAAGATGAGACTTTAGCCTACTCCATTTAGTCATAATTTAGTCATAATGCAGTAGGGCAGATTTCTCATACCAATACTGTTTGGGTTTAGCTCTATTTTACCTCTTTTGTCCATGCGGTTCAAAATTATATGGTTCAAAATTGTGGTTGAGCATAATCCAAGCATTGAATCATGACACAATAAAGCAAGAATTATACTTTACAATCAAAACTCATGTCAAATGTAAGACTCAACAATTGGCATGTTGGATCCATGCAGGATAGCAGACATGAAGAAGAAGATCAGTCGAGGATTGTATCCTATTCATTCTGAGCATTCTTCCTGACTTGAGATGTAAAAGGAGTTGCTTAATTTCTAATATGTCCAATGCAGTTGGGAGCATTGGTGAGGCTCTAGTTGTTCCTTTCTGTGGCAAGATGTCTTACACAATGTAAGAGGGATGCTTTCCTACAAGTCCAGAGCTTTGAATATAAAGTTAGTGTGCTCTATTCAATGTAAAACTCTACAGGCAAGTCTAGCTTGTATCTTAAATTTATGAGTCACAACTAGCATAGTAGTTGGTGTTCTAAAAGTTACTGAAAATGAAAAAAGGTTGATGGAAACCAACCCAGATTTTGGTTTGTATCCATCTGCGCTCCACCCTTTGTTGTCCAAGGCTCTGAAGAGGCACATCCCTGTCTATTTCCGCACCCTCTCACTAAATCATTCAATGTCTGTTATTTCATCCTCAAGAACAAAACTCAACTTAAGAATCGACCAGACGGAGAAACATTGTACATAGAATCAAGAACGCAAAAGCTTCTTTCACAACATAAAGTCTGCAAACTTGTGGATTTTTGTTGTCTTGCATTTCGGAGGACTTGTAGCATCGTAAGCATTGTTTCTGGTCCAGACCAATCACAAGTACTACCACAAACATAATAATCTCCAATTTTACAGCTTTACCCGACAGTGAGGTTTCATAGTTGCTCAGTCGGTGTGTGTTTAGTACCGATGTGTGTCGACCATCCCGAAGGAGCCTTTCTTTGCAGGCCCCTCCGTGATTGTTGGAAAGATTTCGGCGTAGAGGAGACAGCAACGGAGGCGTTTTGTGAGTCGAATGTTCACAGTTCGTGTTGGGATGACAGAGGGAATTCCATCTCGTATTTCAATGAGAGTTTGGCATATATTTGTTTAGTGGCTTTGAATCAATTTAAAATTAAGGATATATTAAGACCAATTTTTCATTAAGAGTATATTCATATGCACTTTTATTCATTAGCCCGGGTTAATAAAGAATGAATGGCGAAAATAGTTACAAGTTTTTAATCTGTTTCTTACTTGATTGCATGGAAGCAATGATGAAAATTATCTCTTATTCTAAACTAAAAGACTACTAAATATTTTCTAGAATCTTTCCAATATATACAATTTTCTACTCAATTTTATTAATGATAAATGTCAAACAATTTTTATGAATTTGGGAGTGTTTGCACGCCTAAGCACTACTTAGCTAGCACCATTTCATACATGAACCAGACGAGAAAAACACTTCAAAAAGGTTATTTACATGAATATATATATTTCAGTCATTTTTTTCTATATTTTATATTTTCCATCTTTGTGATGCTTTTTGTCTCAATATATCCAAATTTTTGATAGGTTAAATTCTCCAACCTTTTACACGTCTTCATTGATTTTTCTGGTTAATTGTTTTGAGTGTATAAGCTTCATGTATGACCATGAAAAGATGCACCAAATGAAGTCTATGTTGATCTAAGCTCTATATACAATCCTACTTAGCTGCCAAAGGAATCCAATGACTATAATGCATTAGAATCATCTAATTACATCTAAGCTACTCAATGCTAATCACATCTTATCTACTTATCTAACCCTCAACCTAATCCTAAGTAGGTGCAACAAGCCATGTAGTATGGCACCTCAACCACTTAACTTATCATCTACCACTATTATGTTAGGTGATATGCATAATACAGACCTTTGTTATTGTAATTATTACTATTATATGCAAAATATGTATAGGCACAAAATGTCTTATACTATGATTACAAAAACTAGCATGTCATATCTATAAAAGTGGCTCATAGTTGTTCACAATGAAGTTTGATGTTGCTCATTTTGTATGACACTATTGGTTGCATTACTCGTATGCAAGACAATCTGGTACAAGGTATGAGATATGAGAGATATCTCATACCTTGTACTTAGTATCTCTTATCTTGTATCTTATCTTGAGAAACAAATAGTTTAAGAAATGAGATGAGCACGAGGTACAAGATGAATAGTACAAGGTTATGTATGAGAAATAAAGTATGAGGTTGCAAACAATATCAATATCAATATCAATCCTCATTTGCAATCTATATCCATTAAATCTAGTTTTTTTAAGGTTATTGGTCTTAAATTATAAAAGAATTGGCGTCAATTTATGTACATATAGGTTAAACTATAATCTAAAATGTTAAGAGGAACTGCATAGTCCTAGCATTTGACCAAAAGTGTATCTTATCATTGAATAGTTTGAATGAGGGTGACCAATATGGGTGTCCATCAAAGATAAGACCTGATTCATATATATAACTATCTCTCGTAATAAGTTCTTACTTGTATTTGACAAGAATAGGATTTTAAAGACTATAGTGTATAACTTATTGTGTAATCATAGGTAGCGGAGAATCTATTCATGGTATATTTACAAGTGCCTCTGTCTTAAAAGTAACTATTGTATACATCAATCAATCCATTATATCAAAGTGGAAGAGTATAAAGGTTATACTCTTTTATGAATAAAAACTTTTTTGTTGTAAATAAAAAGATGTTTTTTGCTATGAAAGTTGAAGCTTTTTGAAGAAAAATTATGGCACAAAACTTTTGTTCAATTCAAAAAGAATATTCCAACCCTACTACATTTTTCTTTGAAAATGAAGTCTCATGGGCATTTTTTCTCTAATTTCTATATTTTTTTTGTCATGATTCCATTTTTCTGATATATTCTGACCTTAATAGTAATTATAGTCTTTACTAAAAGATAATATATCTCAATATGCTAGAAGGCTTGTATATTTAATGAAATAATTATTTTCCAAACATAAACATAATTTAAGTCTTCTTAGAAATTAGATGGATAATAGATAGCTCCTAAAAAACAAAAATATGGATATAAAATTAATTTATGTTGATTAATTATTTAATCCAAGTGGAAGTGAATCTGGTGGAAAATACATGAAGATGATGAGAATATTGAGATGTTGACTCTATATCAAGTAAACTATACATAAAAGGTTTATTTTGGCACTCAAGGTTGGAATTAAATTTCAATCAATAAAAGCATACTTTATTTTAAGAATTGTATTTCGATTGAAAACTTACATCTTTTTATCCAGGTCCATCCTATTACCTAAGTATCTGAAGTAATTTCTTAAATACCTTGTCATATTATAAGGTTAATTAAGAAATTATACAAAAAATTTATCGCTTCATATAAGGTAGAGAATTGAAGAAAGTTTATAAAGAAGTTTGAACTAAACATACTTAATGCATTGCACATTCGTAAAATTTTACATATTTATTTTTTCTATCTCTGAATAGTGTGACTTTCTATGTTAAAACATACCTTTTGGTTAATAACTGTTTAAAATTTAGAAGTTTGATAATGCTACAAAACATGAACAGTGGCCTATTCATTTCCAGCAAGCAAGTAAATTTAAACAAAAACGTCTTCCATTTGAGATACGTATTGAAAATGTTGAGTTCATTCCATTCTACAAAATTATCAAGACTTGATTGGAAATCGATTTATTCAAAAGCTTTAATATATGTTCAAAATATGATATCAATATGTTCAAATTTTTATTATTAATTTTTCTTGGTTCTTCTTAAGAGACAAAGTCAACTTCTTTGGATCTTCCATTCCATTAGGGAAATGAAGCTCATGTAGTCTAATATCTATGATAGTCATGCATATATTTACTTAAAGATTGCCATAAGATTACAAGGGCCAAGCGACCAAACATCATGACCAAAATCTGAAGCCAACGAAATGAAACGGACAAATACATTACAAACATGTCGTAATATGCGCAGTAGTCATTCAGAAGGAGATGGTCTTCAGGAAAAAGAGAATTAATCACTTACCGTTGCCGATTAGCACGGGGTCAAGGGAATCGGATTAGCAGGACTTCTTATATTACAGACAAGTAAACGTCAACAAATTACGTCAATGTTTTGGATATTTATGATATAAACAGGAACTACTTTTTGAAGCGAAAGACTGCGACAAGATTAATTTTATTACAAGGAAGATGGTCATCAGTAAAGAAATTGGAAAAAAAATACGAAGAGACAAGAAATTTCCGTCTAAAACTTTTCCGAAAAGTAAGGAAATTTCATGATTTGAACATGGAAAATATCTTTTAGATTCATGTACATGGAACTTAGCAAAAAATTATGGATTAGCTTATAAGGTATTAAAATTAACAAGAAAAAGGACAATTTCGCAAAGCTCGCAGAAAGGTACCAATAGATATTTACTCACATTATTTACCCAAAGTATTTATCAGCACATTGGATCACATTATTTACTCACATTATCTACCAGCACATTGGATATCCGAGAACGCGCCAAATATGCTGCTTACTACTCTCACTGTAATGGATTTTGCCAGACTGCTTCAAAGCGTCAGGAAAGCCTATGAACTTTGGACAATTTAATACAACGATGCACCGTCTTATTTCGCATCCATCCGGTAGTCTCTCAAAATTCCTGCAGCGTTGAATAGAAACATACCCTATCACCAATCGGGGATTCCAAACTAAAGTTTTTAAGTATTCACATTCTCGTATTTCAAGCGACTCTAGGTTTTTAAAGCCCCCTAAGCATAGGTGGAATGAGCCCTGCAAGGCTTTAGACTCACAAATATATATTCTTGTCAGCTTTGTCAGTTGCCCAAGGGATTCCAGGAGACACTCAAAGTTTTCACTGTTGTATATCCACAATATCGTCAAATGAGGAAGTGTTAAGAGAAGCTCAAGAACGCCTTTAATCATTTCCCCACCTGAATACCTTATTGTCAACCATTCCAACTGAGTGAGGCACAATACTGCTTCGTGGAATTCCCTGAATCCTCGCAGTTCGGGAGCCTCCAATCTTTTCAACCTAGTAATTTGTCGCAGGCACTCCGGCATTTTCTCGAAGATACTGCAATTCCATATTGACAATTGTTCCAATGCTGTAAGTTGTCCAAAGGACAAGGGAAGTCTATCCAACCTCTTGCAGTCCCCGACAGTCAACTTTACAGGAGAAGTTAGTAATCCCAATGACTCGGGTATGCGCTCAATCTCTCCATCATATATTTCCAGCTTGTTAGTTGTCCTAAAGAATCATCAATAATCTCACATTTGTGTATGCACAAGGTCGTGAGGGCCTGGAATTGATTCAATATCCCAGTACTCCTCGGAAACTGCTCCAAAGTTGCAGTTGTTGTCGGGTACAGGTTTAGTTCCTCTAGCGCAGTTAGTTGACATACACTCTCATCTAGAAACGCAAAACTCGTACACACAGCAATCTGTAGCCTTTCAAGCGCTCCCAGTCCCCCTATACTCTCCGGCAAACACTTTAGACTCGTACATTGGAGGAATGACAACTTTTGTAGAGCTCGTAATTGTCCTAGGGACTCAGGGACGTAGCTCAGTCGAGGAATTGCAACAACGCCAACTTCCGGAGCGATGTCAACGATCCCGTTGAAGTCGGTAGGCTGGCCAGCGCAGGAAGGTGATTTAGGTGAAGATCCGCAAGGTTTTCCAGAAGGCCGAGGGACTCGCACAACGATCGCAACCCGTCACAATGAGATATCCAAAGCGTATTCAAGCGCTTGAGCCCACTGAAACCTTCAGGCAATGTTTTCAGAAGGTCGCAATCTTTAATCTCTAATTCTTCCAGGGTCTTCATTTCCCCAAAACTGTCCGGCAATTCTGCCACGGAATCAAGACCTTCCAAATGTAAAACCCTGAGAGATTCCAGACAAGACTCTTTCGGAGCGATGGAAGATGGATCTGGTGTTGGCCACGCCATCAAACCTGAACATCCCGTCACCTTCAGACTACTCAATGATCGAAGTTGCAGGAAAGAAGACGGTAGCTTCTTTAAATTCGCGCTACGGAGCTGCAACGTCTCTAAACTTGGGAGAAGACCGAATGTATCTGGCAGGCTTGCCATGTTGGAAGCATCAATCCGGACAACCCGCAAGCTTCTCAGTCTGTCTATGTTGTCAGGAAGTTGAACAAATTTGCAATCATCTAGTAGGAGAACCGCCAAACGGTAAAGCCCCTCCACATCTTCGTTACGAATTGGCCACTTGTCACTGGTCCGCATCCACCATTTCTCTCGATGTCCTCTGTGACAATTAATCATGTGTAATAGAGTGAGGGTCAAAGGAAATCGAACATTGTGATTCGATTCGGTAGTCTTGAGATTGGACATTCTCAACAGCCGTAAACGCTCCAGTCTGCTAAATATACTCCACGGGATACTAGGGACTGCTGCTTCAGATACTCCCACGGGACACATCGCCATACAAAGCCTCTGGAGCTCCCAGTCGGTGGCCGCTGTTTCCCTCTGCACAACAGATAAGTGTACTTTCCTCAATAACCATGGACTTCCATCAAGTATAAAAAGTTTCTCAAGCTTCGTTGTCACTAATCTCTTCTGCAAAACTGGGACTTCAAAAGACAAAAGTTTCTCCTCGGCTTTACCTTGCATTTCATCAGATCCTCAGTACCGTCCTGCTTCCACACACCACTACACAGCTTCAGTTTCTCACCTGGAGGCCTACAGATATTACGGCCCATATCTCTCAGCTGCGCATGGATATGGACTTTTCCATCCCGGTGTCCACCTCCACCTCCATAGTCTCTCAATCGGATCAGAGATCTATCCACTAGGTTCTGCACCTCGATCTCGACTGCCATTCCCCGTGATTTCGGGCTCCATGCGGCTCTGAACGCATCCAAATCATCTTTCTCTTCCCATGGACCATCGACATGAAACGACGTCAAGTCTAGAAATCTTCCTTGTTGGGCAGCACCCAGACCATCATAGCTCAATCTCAATTTCTGCCAGAGTCTGTCATTCACACTTCCTCCGAGACTCTCTGCTGCACATAACTTCTCAACAGCTCCCTTCCAGATTGAGATGTCTGTTTCACCTCGTAAATGACCTCCAATGACCTCCAAAGTAAGAGCTAAGCCATCCCATTTGCATACCACCTCTCTCACTAGTTCATTCGGAACTTTTTGGAGAACTACATCATCGACATGAGCTCTAAAAAGCTTCTCCGCATCTTCATCGGACAGAAAAGGAACAACGTAACTAACAAAGCCGGGCATTGCCTTCTGTACACGAGATGTCACAATCATCCGGCTACCATCTCCAAAGTAACTTGGTTCCAGAAACAGTTTTATTTGCTCTTCACTCTCTACATCATCCAACACCATCAAGACTTTACTATTCTTCACAAGCATCCACAACTCGTCAACGTTCTGCACGACCATCCTTCTTCCTCTCCCTGTGTACATGTCATCAGCAACTAAGCGCTCCAGTATTTTGGAACTCAACGTCTGCTTGCCCACTTCCACAAACCAGACAATAATCAAAGTGGGATTGAATGTTCATGAGGACTTGTTTAGCGAGGGTGGATTTGCCAATGCCGCCCATGCCTACCAACTGCAGTCCCAATGGTGACGTCTTACTAGACTCCAATTGAAGCATGTGTACTATGGCGGCTGTCCGTTCTGGCACATCTATCATCACCACAGGCAGTTGAAGAAACCGTCGCTGGTTTGCAACGTGTTCCTCCTGAGGGACGTCAGATAAAATGAAGTTAATGAATCTCAAAACCTGGTCGATTCGTCGGGTTAAGCTACTAATTCAAGACGCTGATTTAAATCCAGCTGCTGGTTGTGATGTATAGGAAATGAGAGTAGAAGCCGTTCCAGGAACAGGAGATCCGAAACCCATTAAGTGCATTTGAAACGCAAGCATGAACGTGTACAAATCGAGATGAATTGCCTCTTAGGAAATGGACAATTAAGTGAACCTAACAATACGAAGTTGAGGCGAAGTAAAGACATAATTGAAACATATCATGAGTAGCACCTGCAGAGAACTATTATACACCATATAATAACAAGCAAGACACAACCGATTAAATAACTGAAATTGAAAATAGGAAGGACCATCTAACAGAGAAAACATCGAGCAAGGAGCAACAGACAAAGCTTTCGTTGAGGATGGGTCGAGTGGAGCGAAGCGTGAGTGGACTGGATATTACGAGATGAGAGCAGAAGCCGTTCTTGGAACGGGTGATCCACAACTCATTAAATGCATATAAAAGGTATGCTCAATCCGAGAAGAGTGATAAATCCGTAAAGTAGATGAAGTGAACTGATGAAAACGAATGTAGCCTGAAGCAAAGGCATAACAGCAACTATGTGTATGTCTCAGCATGCTCGATGAACACATGAGTCCTAAAACACTAAACACTGCTGGTTGCCATATAGGTAAATGAGAGCAGAAGCCGTTCTAGGAACGGGTGATCCAGAACTCACTAAATGCATATGATTCGGTAACCAAGATGTACTTTATGCACAATGCTAGAATAGTGATAAATCCATAAAGTTTAGGTATATATACGTATATCACAACTGCTGGTTGTGATATACGTATACAACAGACGATTCGCATGTAAGCTCTCTGATTCTCTCAACATATATTGCGTGATGAAATACAGAACCCGTTGTAAACAACCCGGTTCCATAACTACGTCTGACACTACTGACTGTGACTCTCTAACATGGTAACCCGCTAGAGATAGTCGTTCTCTCAACAAATATGCCTATTGTATCTCAACAAATCCAATGAGTGATTCAAATGCATCTCTGGAGAGTTGTGCTACAAGTCAGAGCATACCTCTTCTTTGCAAATGGCTCCCAAAAATTCTTTCAGCCGCAAAAACCTCGTCGATTTCCGATCCTTGGGTCTGCAGATGCTAAAGTGATCTTCTTTAGGAATGACACAAAAATATCCGTCTTTCATACCCTGTCTACCAGATGCTTCCTGTGTCACAACGGCTGTACTGTCTGTCGTTTCAAACCATCTCTTCAACTGTAAAACAACAATAATGAAAATCAGCTGCTGCAATCCCACAGGAAGCGACTTGCAAACGACTCTGTAGTATGATCTTTATCATAAAGTATAACTGAATAAGTTAGCATTTCACCTTGGAGAAAAAGACAACATACTCTTCGTAATACTGATATTTATGCTGTCCGTCAAAGTACAGATATCTGAACATACTAGATCCATTTGGTGTGTTGCCAACTCGTGCTGCACAATACGTGTACGGAACCTCTCTAACTACCCAAGACAAATAATAAAGCTTCTATGATACTTACGGGAGTTAGAGCTAAGGTCCGCTTACCAGTCTCATTGGCTTCAGATACACCAGCTACCTTCCAACCGTGTGTTCCACATAACGTCTCGAACCTTGAATTCAGTCTCCCTGCTTCTGAAGAGAGCAGTTCAAGGTATCCAAACAAGGGGCCACTTCCTTTTGACTTGCCTTTCCCTGAAATTGGAGAACCTGAATGGGCCGT
Organism: Lunularia cruciata; assembly: GCA_948567375.1. NCBI lineage: Eukaryota > Viridiplantae > Streptophyta > Marchantiopsida > Lunulariales > Lunulariaceae > Lunularia > Lunularia cruciata. Next base: position 17,848,484 of record OX419762.1, on the reverse strand, counting down.
GGCGTAGAAGAATGCCCCTCTCAAGTTTCTCAGAAAATGCAAATATGCACACTGATGTACGTCCGTATGCTTTTCTCTCCCAACAAAGTCGTCTGCTCTCAAGCAAACTTCTTTAAGCACCAAGCCACCAACACAGTGACCTACGAGCACCACCGGACAAGTTTGACCCACCATTGCGGGTGAGATCAGTGATCTCATGAGATTCTCTACGTACATATCCATCCGACCTTTCTTCTCACTTTCGATGATGCTTGCATCGTATGCAACTGCGAGTATACGCGCTTGGGGAAAAGCTTCAGAGAGCAAACTGTTTAAAGAACATGTGGGATCTTTCTCCCGCCTCCAACACCGTAGATACGCATCCCCGTCATCATTTGATTGGAAACCATGGAATAGTACAATGTCTAGGCTGATAGCACCATTTCTCGGGACGTGAAGTTCGTACACCTCGTCACACAACTGCCAAGAAGACACACACACACAATTGAAAATAACATTTTACTGTGCAGGAAAGGAAACATAAGAAGAGGTCACTAAGAAATGTACAACGCACGATGTTGTTCTAGATCTAGCCGGCTTCTCAGCATATTTGAGAAATTGGAGCAGAAGCATGTAGCTATGCTATTCAGCGTACTTGAGAAATGGGAGCAGAAGCCGTTCGGAGAATGTGGGTTCAAGTTATGCTATTCAGCATACTGTGTATTGATGAATATAATGTACAAGTTGGATAAGACCATTCCGCAGGTGACTGGTGGAATATTGATAACAGACAATCCTCGGCAACCAATTACAAGTCCAAGTGCTAGATTGGAACCAGACGTGGAGCAAGCTTTCTATTGTTCTCGAAACAGAACTCGTACATTTTTGGCTCAGGTTGGTCACAAGCTCTGCCACCCTAAGCCACAAAGCCCCCTAATTTTTCTGCACGGAAAGTGGGGCATCTACACTAGTTTGAAGATTGATGCGGCTCGTACAAATGAATCTGGAATACCAAGACATACCTTCGTGCACTTGGTGTATTGCACGTCCATCGCATGAGTCTTGGCATGTGAGCTGGATATCGTCATAGACACCTATGAACCGCTCAATCTCAAGCTTCTGACCAAGACAATCTTATGAAAGCAATCTTTCAATTGCTCTGCGATCGATCATACTCACTGATAACTTCCTGTCTAAAGACGAGCCACATTGAATGGACTCTTTTCTCTCTCACAGGATGCATCAAGTTCTCAAATCACTGAGCTGCTGTAGAAATATTACTCACACCTCACCTCACCTCACGTCACATATTGTCAACAATCGCAAAAAGAGGACGGATAGAGGCCGAAACCAACTGGAAAATCAAGCTCATTGTAACTCTGAAGAAAGTCCACAGCCAACAGCAGGTCACGAACCTCGCTTTCAAGTATAAACTCGTGGAAGCGTGTTACGTCCTTTCAGTCCCAACTGATCTGGTCCAGAATGTCAAACTCTACACCGACGTAAGGCTGTCAAGCGTGTGGAGTACTTTGAGTTAAAAGCTCGAGGAGACGTGTTAAGTCCTTTCATCCCATCTGCTGTGGTCTGAAATGTGAAACTCAACAACAAACTAGGGAGAAAAGGCATGAACAGTAGTCCTACTGCATGTGATTCGAACAAGCGGGGCCCATATGATAGGGAGTTTTGTGGTGAGTGGGAGAAAAGTATCAGTATTTTGTATTCGACAGTGTGAATTTGAATACAAACACAAAGGTCCGTATTCGGAGGAGTAACTTCTACAATAGTTTATTCCAGCTTTGCCGACTACTTGTAACATGTAATCATACTTGCGCTGAAAGATCTGGATTGGGTCAGAGCACCATGCCACCACTGATGCTCCACGCTGCCACGATGCTCTTGACATTTGGTAACGTGGTTACAGCACCTGTTAGTTGAATTTTAGCAAAATAGCAGACAGGTAGAAGAAGATCAGAAATCGTATTGTTAGTCGAGGAACCTATCGTATTCATACTGAGCATTCTTCCTGAGATGTAAAAGGGGTTGCTTAAGTTCTAATATGTCCAATCCAGTTTGGAGAATTGGATGAGGCTCTAGTTGTTTCCTTGTCTGCGCACACAATGTAACAGGGAGGCTTTTCTGCAAGTCCAGAGCTTTGAATATAAAGTTGCTGTGCTCTGTTAAATATAAAGGATTGAGGGCAAATCCTGCTCGTATCTTAAATTTATGATCCCAAATTTATGAGAACCACTGGTAACTAGTAACCTAGTAGTTGGTGTTTTAAAAGTCACTGAAATTGACAAAAAAAAGTTGGTAGAACCCAACCCAGATTTTGGTATCCATCCACGCTCCACCCTTTGCTGTCCAAGGAGCTGAAGAGGCGCATCCCTGTCCATTTCCGCAACCTTACACTGAATCGCTCAAGTAAGTTATTTCATCCTCAAGCACAAAACTCAACTTAAGGATCGGCCAGGTGGGGAAACTTTTTCACAGAATCAAGAACGCAGAGGCTTCTTTCTCAACATGAAGTCTGCAACTTTGTGTATTGTCGTTGTCATGCATTTCGGAGGACTCGCAGCGTCCTAAGCATTGTGTCTGGTCCAGACCAATAACAAGCACTACCAGAAACATAGACAATCTCCAGCTTTACAACTGCATGCGACAGTGAGTGGTTTCTCAGATGCTCAGTCGTTGTGCGTTGACAAGTAACGATATGGGCCGATCATCCCAAGGAGCCTTTCTCTCTGCCAGAAAGATCTCAGCACAGAGAGGAGAAAGAAACGGAGGTGCTTTGTGAGTCGAACGTCCACAGAGTTCCGCGTTGGGATGAGAGAGGGAATCCCGTCTCGTATGTCAAATGAGAGTTTAGCATATATTTGTCTATTGGCTTTTAATAATATAATATAAATACTTTTTTGAATACGAATATATTAAAATAGATTTTTCATTACGAGTACATTCTAACCCGAGATAAAAAATGAATGGCGAAAATAATTACAAGTGTTTAATCTCTTTCTTGCTTGATTGCATGGAAGCGATCAAATGATGAAAATCATCTTTGATTCTAAACTAAGAGACTCTAAATGTCTTCTAGAATCTTTTTGATATATATTATTTTCTATTTAATTTTTATTCAACTTGTATTAATGGTGAATGTCGAACAACTGTTGTGAATTTGGGAGCGTTTGCACTCCTAAGCACTCCTTAGCTAGCACCGTTTCATACATAAACCAGATGAGCAAAAATACTTCAAAACGGTTATTACATGAATATATATTCCAGTCATTTTGTTCTATGCATTATATTTTTTCCATCTTTCTGATTACTTTTGTCTCAATATTTCCAAAATTTTTATTAACTTAAATTCTCCAACCTTTTGACATATATTCATTGTTTTTCTTTTCTGTTTAGTTGTTTGTTTGTGCTTTGTTTCTTGAAATGGTCTCCTCTAGACGGTTCTTGTAAATTGGTAGTACTCTTAAGTTCTTCAAAGTTTTCAAATATATTTTATTATGTTGGTAGCTTATTCTTTTTATTTTTATTAAATATACCCATGATTAAAAAATTTGATCTAAATTTTAATATAAGGTTTTTGTTATATGATCACTACTCTAGAAATAACCAACTCATTTACTTTTGTGTGGTATATAAGAAATTATAATATGTTCTTTTCGGTAGGACTGCGTTGCAACAAGTTGGAAGGACTAATAGTTCCCACAATAGAAGAATTATATAGATATATCCAATGTGTTATTGATAAAGCAGTTAAACCAAATCCTAAAATTTAGTTCTTTAGTCATTTGAACTATACGGATTCACATACTAATTTTCTCAGAAGGACTGGTTTATTATTAACCATTTTTGCAATTCATCATGTATCCTCTTCCTTCAAATGAGTATGTGTTGAATCAACGAAAGGTTACTTCTATCTTCTACTTGGAGTTGAGCTTAATTTGCTTATGCTAGAATTGACAATGAAAAAGAATGTGTTTGTCTATATCATATATAAATCATATCATTATGAAGCATTATGATATTAATCTAAAGATTAATATCATAATATGGGACATGTATGTTTTAAGTGATATTGTTTTTAATCCATCTTTTGGCAAAAAGATGCAATTTGAGATACTCTTCTTTTGGGGATAAAATGACAAGTTAATCATATATATCAGAAAAAATAATGCTTTGATTTTGAAAATTATTTTATTGATCACATTCACCAAGAGACCAACTTAAAATAATATTTGTAAGGAAATATGTATCCATATTACTTCAATTTCATTGAAAATGTATAGTCAAGGTAACCAGAATAATATAAGCTATCAATATAGAAAGTACGTTACTTAAAAGTAACCTTAAAACTTTGCAAGAAAAACTCCTAAGATAACATATATGAGGAAACGTACTTCAAAGCTAAGAATTAACTCACATATCGTCAATAAGTTGTTGGAAAGAATGTACTTAAGTTATAACTGGAGGTACAAGTCTTCGGAATTATTTCATGAGGAATAGCCAAAGTTTATGTAATTGCTAGGAATGAAACTTGAAATTTGAAATATGATTCGGCGGAGTGCAAGAGGAAACAAACATATTCGTGCAACTATGTTTGTGACTTCCGCAAAAACTCCATCCCGGTATGTGTTTGTAATCCCGTACGTCTGTTTTGCTAGTTTATTGTGTAAGAATTCAAGTCTTGTTTTCTCAGATTTCATTGCACTTGATGATGTTTTGACATAAATGGAGAAGTCGATATATATACATTCAGAACCAAGCCCTACACATGCAAGATATTTGCTTAAACTGGTATGTCGCGAACTTACAAGATTAGTTCAGATTGTGAATTATTTCCATAAACAGGAACTAGTTCTCTTTCTATTTTCCCGTTTGAAGAAAGTTAAAAGCTGGTCAACACGCTTTCTGAAGTTTATGATAAAATATCTACTTCTCTAACACGAGGAATCAAGATTTGATCTACCAACAGTTCTGTCCCCAATTCTGGACGCCCTCAAGGACATTTGTTAACGAGCGAACGTCAGTGTGGAAAATTGGATTGAGGAACCCGATCACCATCACTATCACTAACCTGGTCATTATCATTAGAGTCTTTAGCGGACGGTCATACTATTTGAGACAGATTCGTTTCCTTGAGTCAAAACGAAATGGAGGCAAATGAACATAAACCCTCCACTCCTATGACATGCAAGAAAACTTGTTCCTCGGAACATGCTTTGGTTTCAGTGGAGACATACAGTGTCTGCTATATCCACACCACACCACTCCACAATTCTAATGGGCCATTGCACTTCTACATTATACCCATATACCAAATGGGGTTTACAATTCTCAAAATTATGCTTAGATTTATGGGCTTTGAGCTAACCAGTTCCCGCTCCTTCCTTGCTTCCCATCCAGTGCAACATCCGCGGTTCTTTGGTCCCGGGATTTGTGATCTGACTTTGCTGATGTCTATTTTGTCATGTTGACATCAAACTTGAAATGCAGAAATATGAATCAATAGTCAATCATGCAAACTACTGTCTCTATAGCGATGAGATTCAGCCTTGGTTTGGTCCACCCTTCTAGATCTTCATTACTCACTCGTGAATGCTGTTCTACACTATATGCAGCAGCCATCTACATGACACAGTGTCCTTTTGGAGGAAAGAGGATAGCTACCAATGATGCTATTTGAGAGATAGTGTTTGCTATGGCACAAGAGAGTGTATTTGGCTTGGAGGTAGCCCTTGTATGCTTTGCAGATGACACATGTCAAGGCAAACCTATACATGGTCCAAGATGATCAGGTGATAGTAGCGGATGTTGTGGTTATGGACCCTATGTGTAATATAGTTTTGGAGGGAGTGATTTCCCATCCCTCTGAATGTGTAGCGAGTGCAACAACAGTGCACAAGGTCTCCAAGTATAGGGATATGCAGCGGGGTCACCTCTTTGTTCCTCTAGCCTTGGAGTTATATGGAGTGATGGACACAACATTCGACTCTTTTGTCAAGGAGTGCACGAGAGCATATCATGTTAGGCGCCAGGGGTACCACTCTCACTCTCATACTTTGTAGCATATTTTAGATAGCATGTGTCCATTACTCTATAGAGTGTAGTGACTGGTGCAATCCATAGGAAAGAAATCACACTAGGTGATGCTTCTTTGGATGCTCCAATTGTTTGTAGACGTACAACTTGCATAGCTTGGATATCTTAGGTGCTATAGTGCAGATTTCTCATATCAATTCTATTGGGGCTTAGCACCATTTTATGTTTTTTGTCTCACCCTTGTACGGCTTGTGAGTCGGCCTGTCTCTCATGGAGGATGAACCTTTGATGGCTATTAAGGTAGCGCAACATGGACTAAGAAGGTAAGGAACTCCAACTCCATCATACTCCTCCAAGGCTAACACTCCAAGACTCAAGACATTGCTCACTAGAGAACTCAATGAGAGAGACTTAGTTGTAAATGAAAAGATGATGAGTATCTTATCACCCCTTGTTTATATACTTGTGAAATAATTATGCACCAAAGTTACTAATTACTGTAGTAACTCCAATTACTAGGCTAAAATTCAAGTAAAGTCAAAAAGTATAATGGAATATCCATCCATATGAGCATATTCCCCTAAGCGTATGGTCTTATCTTGACCCAACTACTAATTCAAAGATTCCTTCACATGAGCTATCCTTGGCCTATAGAAGAATCTGAAACAAAAAAACTTGTGGGTCCAAGAGCTCTTAACTCTTTCCTCAAAGCCAAACACCTAAGAATAATACCAAGTCAAGATACTAGAATCCAAAATAGTGATGCTCATTTTTTCCACTTCCTCTAAAGTAAGTTCACCTCTATTTTAGCTATGCCTAACTTTAGCTAATCATGACTAATCTAGAACAATACTTATCTATATATAAATAGTATCTCTCAAGTACATATAATACCAAACTAAATATCACAATAGCACATACATGCACAAATGGATGTTACATGCTTGATGATGTTTCCTACACGGTCCCCTCTTTTCCAATCAATAGTCAGTGTAACTTGTGTCAAATATAGTCAACAATAGACAAGAAGGATCAACAATTTAACAATTGGGCCAGAGCTGAATGACCACTTGCAATTTGTCATGGAGAAAGGTATTGGGTATTTAATCTGATTTGAGGATTTTGTGAGTTCCTTGTTGCTTGTGTCTACTTTATGTTATAATTCAAAGTTTAGATATAGAAATATAAATCAATAATGCTGGAGACTCAAAGTTCAAATGAAAAATTATAAAGTCAATAACCCCTCATGCAAAGCATAGCCTGGTGACATATTGGATGGATCAGCATACTTAGCACGGATAAGGATCTTGTAAGTTCCTAATTGGCTATTGCAATACATATTTTGGATGCTTTTGCCTTGAAGACCTGAGACCATCAGTAGAAAGGCTTTTGCATATTTGAGCAAAATTTCACTCATTTAGATGCATGTTGCATAATATTATATTTGAATAAAATTGCATTTATTTGTGTAAAATATGCATAAAATTATACAATTTGTGAAATATAAGTGAAATCATATTAATGAATGAAACAAAGTTCACCCCAAAGAAGTAAGTTTTGGGAACATAATTCCAATTTAAGAATTTTATTGGAGTACAATAAGGACAATATAGACAGCAAGGTGAATAGTGTGTTTTGTGACATATGTCCGAAGAGGGCATGTAGAATTTAGTACTAAAGAAATTGAGCCTAGCAAAGCTGATCCAGCCAAGACTAGGTGTCTTATTGCTACCATGATACTCTAGCAAAAGCAACAAAGTTGAGCCATTTTGTAGTTCTAACATACTAACTTGAGTCTCAACTTTCCGTTTTGAGCTGGAATATAGCTAATTTAGGCAGGATAGATGTGAGGATGCAAACACTTTGGATTTAGTTTTGTTTATTAGAGATTAGGTTGGATCTCATCATCTCATTTGAAAGCAAGGTTTCAAGAATCGAGTGGATTAAAATCTTTCACTCCTTAAAATTATCTTTGTGAGCAGTTATATCATATTCAATATATAAAGGGCTTAATTTGAGGTGTGGCCATAAACTTAAAAGACTAATTTTGCATTGTAGTGGACAATGAAATAGACCCAATGCAGTTGAATCCTTGCACACCAATGCCAATTTCCTCTTCTTGTGCTAGGCAATATTGCATTTGTCTTTCCAATTAGTGTGTGAATGTTTTAATTGATGGTTGAAACTTACTCTGGAAAAATTTCTAAGGTGTCAAAAATTATGAAGAATGCATGATTTCTAGAGTACATGGTGATGATTGCAAATTGCCCGTGCCAATCAAGTCGAGCCATTTGGAGTCTTTGGAACCACTCGAGAGGAGTGCTTGAATGCACTTGCACTATAAGCCTTGGATCCCAATTTATCTGTAAAGAAAGTCCATGTTTACTAAAAGCCTTCTCAATCAAATGAACAACCAACGTACAAGCCAAAGCTTGAACAGTCCATCATGGCATATATGAACATGTGGATATAATAAATTAAGCAGATTGTGACCACATTTGAACTCATCATAATGTGAGTGTGAAGCTCAAATTAAAAATAATAAATCCTTGTAGCGCTTTAGCATTACTGATTTTTATATTATGTGCATGCAAACATGTCTGACAAACAGCAACATGAATGTACCCACCACCTATTACATATGACGATGTCTTCTAGAACAATCCAACCATATTTGGCACAAATTTTGAAAGAAGTTGAACATGTAACAAAGAAAGGGAGCTCTGTCAACTCAAAGGTGATGATGAATCACATTGTAAAACTCTCACTTCACCTATGCATGAGAGGAAGGTGATCAAGATTGGAGCAAACATGAATACAATCTTATGAGTCCCATAGTGCTTCAAATAGAATGTACACACTAGGATGCTAGGATAATGTAGGAAAGAAATACCATCCAATCTATCATCAAAATAGATCATAATAATATTTTCAATCTGTGAAATACTGGATACTTGGACAGTCATGAATTTACAATTAAGGAGTTTGCACGAGTGAGATAAAAAAATTGGAATTGGAAGTTTTGCCAAATAGTGGAATGCCCCAAAGATATGAAAGTTAAGAATCAAACCAAAAGAAAAAAGAGTGATTTTTTCTGAAGGATAATTAATTTTTCTAACAAGTTAAATGTACATAAAAGGAGGCAATGAATATCAAAAATAAATACATGTCCATGTTTGAGTTTAAATTAAATATTTCATCAAATTTGCTAATCAATGTTTATAGGATGATCTATAACAATAAAATCCTACATGTTGACCCTAGGGTTGACACTTAATTCTTCTTTCTGTTTATGAGATCTTCCCATAAGAAGAAATGGCCTCCACCATCACTCCACATGAAAGTAATTATCAATACCCATAAAAAATGTTATGGAATCTTCATGGGTACTTGTAAACCAATATTTGAAACCCCCTCAGCTATGACCTTCCTATAGTTTGTCTCTGGATCTTGTTCAACTCATTGAAAGATCACAGGCTCATAGACCCAGTAGAAAATTGCACCTTGATGTACCGCCGGGAGCCAAATGACTGAGAAAGGAGGGGCCTGTGTAGGTTAAAAAAAATAGATTTGGCCGACTTCGCTTGGCTTTTTGATTTGCTAAACTAGGACCATGCTCTTGATAACCTCTATAGCAACATTAGATGATTTGCATGTAAGGTTTATTTTTATCTACTATTACTTGGCAAATATTTTCAATTTGGAAAGGGATGCAAACTAGTGTCTAAGAAAGCTCATTACTACAACCCAATTTCATGTCTTTTGGAACACAAAAAACCTTCAAGTGTGATGTCTTCAACTTCCCTATAGATCCTTGTTAGTATTACTTCTAGTTATTAGTTTAACATCATGGCAGTGAAGAGTGACTGGATTATATGTTATAGACTCTTAGATTTGCCTCACATACAACTTTTGAGTTGAAAACTAGCACCATAGGATTTGAAGGTGGGTTCAAAATTATGTTTGAGCAAAATAATCCATGCATTGAATCATAACATGATACAGCAACAGTTATACTTTACAATCAGAACTCATGTCAAATGTAAGTCTCAATAATTGGCATGCTGGATCTGGGCATCTTCTTGTCAAAATCTGAGGTTTCTCTTAGGTTTGAAGCAAGTCTACATTATTTCAAGGAAAGATATTATTGAAGCCTACTCTCACTTTACTTCTTATGTTTTATCTTTATATGGCTTCTTGATCATCCAATTCTTGTTTGTTTGTTGTAACTTTCAGGGATATTTTTTGTACCAAATCAAGCAAGTCTAATATGATCTCAACCTTTAAAAGCAAACATATTGTATATTATTCAAAAGATATAATGAACAATGTGGTAAGATTTTGAGTAAGTAAGAAGTCTGACATGTTTATGGAAATCTTAGTGTGTCTAGAATCTTAGTGTGTTTGGACTAGTTTGTGATTAGATACTCTCATTAACATCACTCAAGATGGCCATGTCATTGCAAATAAACCTTCATACTCTAGATGTTCTTTATTGAGAAGTGCAAAAAAGAATCATTGAGCTCAAGCATGTGAAGATGGGACTTTAGCCTACTCTATTTGGTCATGGTGCAGTAGTGCAGATTTCTAATATAGATATTGTTGAGGTTTAGCACTATTTACCTCTTATGTCTTTGGTTCAGAATTATATGCTTCAAAATTGTATTTGAGTATAATAATCTAGGCATTGAATCACAACATGATAAAACTACAGTCATACTTTACAATCAAAATTCATGTCAAATGCAAGACTCAACAATTGGCATGCTGGATCCAAGCAAAATAGCAAACATGTAGAAGAAGATCAAAATTTGGACGTCAGTCAAGAAACCTATCCTATTCATACTAAGCATTATTCCTTACTTGAGATGTAAAAGGGTTGCTTAATTTCTAATATGTCCAATCTAGTTTGGAGCATTGGATGAGACTCTAGTTTTTTCCTTGTCTGGCAAGATGTCACACACAATTTACAAGGAGGCTTTCTTGCAAGTCCAGAGCTTTGAATATAAAGCTATTGTGCATTTTTAAATGTAAAGCATTGCATGCAAGTCTTTCTTGTATATTACATTTATGTGAACCATTGATATCTAGTAACGTAATAGTTGACGTTCTAAAGTTACTGAAAATGACAAAAAGGTTGGTGAACCCCAACCCAGATATTGGTACGTATCCATCCGTGCTCCACCCTTTGCTGTCCAAGGCTCTGAAGAGGCACATCCATTTTTGTCCATTTCTGCAACCACACACAGAATCGTTCATGTCAGATATTTCATGCCCAAGAACAAAACTCAACTTAAGAATCGGCCAGGTGGGGAAACATCATACACAAAATCAAGAATGCAGAAGCTTCTTTCTCAACATAAAGTCTACAAACTTGTGGATTGTTATCTTGCATTTCTGAGGACTAGCAGCATCCTAAGCATTATTTTTGGTCCAGACCATTGACAAATGCTACCACAAACATAGTAATCTTGGGTTGTACAACTTTACCCGACATTGAGGTTTTGCAGTTGCTCAATCATTGTGTGTTTATAGGTAATGATGTGTGTTGACCATCCCAAAGGCCTTTCTTTGCAGGCCCCTCCAATTGATTGTTGGAAAGATCTCAGCACAAAGGAGAAAGCAACAGAGGCATTTTGTGAGTCGAATGTTCACACAGTACGTGTTGGGATGAAAAAGGGAATTCAATCTCGTATGTCAAATAAGACTTTGGCATATATTTTTATTGGTTTTAAATATTTTTTAAATTATTAATATATTAAGATATATTTTTTATTACCAATATATTCATATGGTAATTTTATTCACTAACCCAGGTTAATAAGAGTTGATTGGCAAAAATGGTTACAAGTGTTTAATCTTTTTCTTGCTTGATTGCATGGAAGCAATGATGAAATGATGAAAATCATCTCTGATTCTAAATTAAAGACTACTAAATATCTTCTAAAATATTTTTGATATATAATTTTTTACTTAATTTATTTATGATGAATGTCTAACTTTTTATGAATTTATGAGCATTTGCACTCATAAGCACCCTTAGCTAGCACCATTTCATACATGAACCAAATGAAAAAAATACTTCAAAATGATTATTAACATGAATATATATATTTCAGTCATTTTTTTCTATATTTTATATTTTCCATCTTTGTTATTCTTGTGGTCTCAATATTTCCAAATTTTTCATAGGTTAAAATTCTCCTATGTTTTTACACATATTCATTGATTTTTTGGTTTACAATTTTGAGGGTATAAGCTTCACCAAATGAAGTATTTTGAGTGTATAAGCATCACCAAATTTTGAGGGTATAAGCATCACCAAATGAAGCTAGTGAAGCCCTATATACAATCCTAGTCGCCAAAGGAATCCAATGGCTACAATGTATTAGAATCCTCTAATTACATCTAAGCCACTCAATACTAGTCTACTTATCTACTTATCTAACCCTAAGCCTAATCCTAAGTAGGTGCAGGCTATGTGGTAGGCCCACCTCAACTGCTTAACTTATCATCTACCACTACTATGTTAGGTGATAGGTGTAATACAAGACCTTTGTAAGATTGTAGATTGTAATTGTAACTATTATATATAAAATATTTATATATACAAAATGTCTTGTAATAATGACTACAAAAACTAGCCTATCTTATCTAAAAAATGGCTCTTTGTCATTTGTGATGAAGTTGGATATTGCTTATATTTATGAAGTTGACTACATTGCTCGTATGCAAGACAATTTGATATGAGATATGAGATACTAAGTACAAGGTATGAGTTATGAGAAAAAAAAGTACAAGAAACAAGATGAGTATGAGGTGTTGAGGTACAAGATGAATAGTACAAGGTGATGTATTAGAAATAAAGTACAAATGAGAAATAAACATGAGGTTATGAATGAGAAATGACTACAAGGTTACAAAATGAGAATTGATTACAAGGTTAAAAATGAGAAATGAAGTATGAGGTTATTTACACGAAACAAAGTATGAGGTTATGAATGAGAAACAAATATGAGGTTACAAACTAGGTGAGATACAAGATGAGATATGATGTCCACATACAAAATACAAGGTAAGGTAGGAGATGATTATGAGAACAAGGAATATGAGGCTAGATACAAGGTACAAGTATGAGGTCTAAATACAAGACAAATACAAGGTACAAGGTGTAGCAATATGGACTTTATAGATGAGTTAGTTGAGACTAACAAAGTAGCAAATTAGCTGAGAATTATAAGAATATTCTAGAAGCATCTAAGATGCTACTTAGCACTTTCCAAGTGTCGAGTAATGTGTATACCAGTGGTAATTTCTAGGAGGAAGCTTCCTAGCTAGCTTAGCTTGCCCGCCAAGAAAGTGACTTCTAGATGGAAACTTCTTGGGAAGCATCTAAACTAGCTTAGCTTGCATGCCAAGTAGACAACTTTTAGAAAGAAGTTTCTCAAGAAGCTTCCCAGTTAGCTTAGTTTGCACTCTAAGAATGTGGCTTTTAGGAAGCTTCTCAAGAACCTTGTATCTTCCATATAAATACTAGAGCCTAAGCTCATGCTGGACATTTGGAGTTCTCTCTTTCAAGAGTTCCAATGTGATCTTCCATTATCTTATTTCTTTTTCCTTGGATTTTAACATTGGTATCAAAGCAATAATGGGATTTTTGCAATTTTTGGATCATCAAAATTTCCCCCAAACCATTGGGATTTTTGTGTCTATGTATTACCCAAGCATCATTTCAAGATCATCATCTCATGCTTTGGATAGAATTTTCTAAATGAAATCACCTTGTTTGATGAACCCTTAATACTTCTGATTGTATTTTATGGAGAATGGTAGACATGTTGCATCTATGTGTTAACTTAGATAATTTTAGATAGATAGAGTAATAACCGTGGCAATGATGCTCAAAGTTATCATTGCTATGTAGCAAAAAATTGAGGACCTTACTTGATTCTTGGAAGAAAGAGACCATCAATGACAAGACCATGTAGAGAGAACACCATTTTGAGAAGGAGAATAGTGAATCAAATTTCCAAAGCCCAAGGTAATTGAAGCCAAGACTCTCCCATGCATAATGGAGAATTTTTTGTTTGATTGTGAACATTATTTTGAAGCTACAAAAATCTTCAAGATGAGAAAAGGTAAATTTTCTTAGCAAGCCAACTAGATGGAGTGCCAAAACTATGGTGGCAATTTTGAGTGGAGCAAGTTGAACAACAGTTTGTTCAGCTAATCTTTACATGGGAAGAATTCAAGAGCATAATAGTTAGGAGATTCTAAGGTTTAAATGCTACATGAGATACACAAGATAGATTGGAATAATTGAAGCAAATCGGTTCCCTAAGAAGCTACATCATTGAGTTCTAGAACACCATAATGCAAATTCTAAATATACTAGAAGATAAAGCTCTAGATCAATTTGTGAGGGGCTTGAAATCACACACCAAGTTCAAATTGACCATATGGGAGCTCAAACACTTGGAGGAAGCCATACAATTGGCTGATTGCTTTGATTCCTTGGTCATGACAACTTAGTCTTGACCTCCACCTTCACAAAACTTGCTAATGCACCACACACGGGTGGAGGAGCCATCACCAATGGAGATTGATGCCATCTAACATAGACCACTTGGTACTATAGATAGAGAAATATTGCAAAAAAATGGTGCTTGCTTTTATTGTTGCAAAATTGGACATCTCATTGTTGAATGTCCATTCAAGAATTGGGTAACCTTGACAAATCACCCAAATGGAATTTGTGGAGCACGATGATCAAGGAAACAAAGAATCTCAATAGGAGAGTTTGAGCCACCTATTGAGAACTTGATTAGTTCCAATAGGATTGAAGGCTTGAGCTATACAAGTTTAGTTCACTTGCAAGGTATAATATATGGTAATGGTTATAGGATTTTGGTTGATTTTGGAAGCTCAAAAAATTGCATGTCCATGCAATTAATAAAGGAATTAGGACTCCTATCAAGGTAATAATTAGAAGTAGATTGACAGATAATAGAAAAGGTTTTGCATTTTGTACCTCACCTCTTGTTATAGTCAAGACTGGGAAGAAGTATTTGGAGTATATGAGGTTTGTAGTGACACCTCTACACTATAATATCATTCTAGGTTTTCTTTGCTTTGCTTGAACATCATAAGGTTCAATTTGATTGACCCAACAAATAAATTTAAATATAACACCAAGGTAAGAATTACTTATTAGATTGTTTGGCACCTTTGAGTAAGACATCTAAGAGTAGTTAGTCCCAAGATGAGAAGTTTATCAGTTAAGTAGCCATAGAGTAAACTTTGGAGGAAAATATTCCTATTTTTTGCAATGTGGATCAAGCTAATTGTGCATGGAGAATATGATGAGGGCCAAAAGCCTCATTAAACAATGGTTGATCAAATTGTTCAAGAATTTTTAGTTGTTTTTTTGGATGATTTACCAAAGGGGTTACCTCTAATTGTGGTATGCCCTTCAAGATTGAGTTATTGCTAGGAAGTACTTTAATGAGTAAACCAATCTATCAACTCTCACCAAAGGAGTTGGATGAGCTTTGAACAACACTACCAGTGTTGTTGGAGAAGGATTTCATATGATATAGTACATCTCCTTGGAGAGTATTGATATTATTTGTCCCAAAGAAGGATGGAGGGTTTTGTTTCTTTATTGATTATTGCGGTCTTAATAAACAAATAGTGAAGAATTCATATCACTTGCTTTGAATTGATGACTGGCTAGATCAATTGAGTGGAGCACTATACTTCTCCAAGTTGGATCTTGGAAGTGGCTATTGGTAGATTCCCTTTGATAGAGAGGATGTACAAAAGACTACCTTTCACACAAGCTATGGGTATTCTCAATGGAAAGTTCTACCTTTTGGGCTCATTAACGCCCAAGATTCTCAAACCACCTATGGAGAATAAGAATCCTGGTGCAAAGTTTGAGGGAGTGAGGATCAAGCATGGGCTCTAGACCTTGCACATATGAGTATGCTCTATTAAACCCAAGTTCTTTAAGTTGATTGTGGAAGTAGACACCATTTGAACAACATCCTAATGAGAAGTCAAAGGGAGTGTGGATCGTCCATGGGCTCCAAAACTTTCACTTACAAGTCTTGACTTGTAAACCCAAGCCTATAAGCTGAATGTGACACAAAAGCTGAATAAGCACATATTTTTTGGACAGCATCCTTGAAAGAGCCACACTATGAGTATTGCTCAAGAGAGATGGGAAAAGTTAAGAAGGAAAATAATAAACTTAATACCAAAAATTTAATACCACATGCCACAAAGCCATGTAATGTGTTGTGGGCAAAGAGAGTCCCTCCAAGAGGTCTCCCTATTGTGTGCAGTTGGCTCATGTCAACTATGTGAACTCTCTTGTAGCAATATTGTGGTTGTGATATATATCACCAAGGATTTGAAGGTGTGATATATATATATATATATATATATATATATATATATATATATATATATATATATATATATATATATATATATATATATATATATATATATATATATATATATATATATAGAAAATATTATCTCAATCTATAGAAATATGGACAAAATGGGATGTCAAAAGCTATCAATTTGAATTATTTTATTTGTATCCCACTCACTTTAGAGACTATTTAGGAGGATAAATTATGTCATTGTACACATCTTCAAGGAACAGATTGGAGTAAAAGTCTCCGTCACCAAGTTTGTTATGTTGGAAACTGCAACCACATCGTAAAGAGAATGAACGTAAAAATGAAATGGATATATACTACATAAGTTATTTAGATCAAATAGTTATTGTACTTAGAATAACATGTTTCAAGATAAAGCTACCAAATATTTAACTTATCAATTTCTCCCTTCTTTGGTTAATTCCAATCCCATAATAGTTAATCACCTATCTTCTCTTATTGACTCCTTGTTGTCACTTACTTTCTCTTCTATGCATTTACTAGTATATATTTATTTATATTACTTTTTACACCAAATTAATATAAAAATATCTTTTATAGTATTATTAAACACTTATTAAGATTTTCATGTATTTTAAATTGCTTCACTTATATTTTTGTAATCATTTTCGAAACCAGAATCAAAATTTAATCAAACATCTGAGAGAAAAAGGCAACCACATGAAACACATGACAGATTGGAAGACCCCATCAAGTTATAAAGGGAGAGACAAAAGAGGTAAAATGGAGCTAGGCCCCATTAGTATAGATATGAGAAATCTGCCCTACCGCACCTAAGATATCCGACCTATGCGAGTTGTACGGTCAACAAACTATTGGAGCATCCAAAGAAGCATAGCCTAGAGTGATTGATCTCTTATGGATTCCACTAGCCAATGCTCTCTATAGAGCGATGGACACATGTTATCTAAACTATGCTACAAAGTGCGAGAGTGAGAGTGGTACCTGTTTGCATCTAATATGATAACAAATATGAACATAAAACAATCCTTGCAAGGTCATTGATATTATTGCATGATAATATCAAAATGAAATGATCTTATCTCAATTGGTGAAGATGTAGGGTGATAGAATTTGATCTTTACACATCTATAGGATTTGCTAGTGTGAGAAGTCATGGGAAACATTCAGAAGGTCAAGGAATCTGTTGAATTTTCTCCATCCATGAACCTCATTCTAAAGCATAGATATTATTTGATTGACTAAACTGAAAAGATGGAAGAATTCTATGCTAAATTTGTATCTTTAAGTTGCTCCCAACTTATATGTTAATGTATTATTTGTAAATCAAAAAAATATTTTTTGTTTTTCAAGAATAATTATATCAATGTGTTGTACCTAGATGGTATGCAATTTTAAAGGAACAACAATCCCAGATGTTATCATGTTGTATACTTTGATTGAAATGATTAAAATTCATTATAATGATTGAAAAAGTATCATATCAATCCTCATTTGTAATCAACATCTATAAAATCTAGTTTTTCAGAAGGTTATTTCTTTTAAATCATAAAAACTATGACTTCAATTTATTCAAATATAGGTTAACATATAATCCAAAATGTTAAGAGGATTTGCTATACATAGTCATAGTAAAATGCATCTTATCATTAAATATTTTGAATAAGTGTGAAAATCATTTTTCAAGCAAAGATAAGACCTAAATAATATATGTGACTATCTTCCATAATGAGGACTTACTTGTATTTGACAAGAATAGTATTTTAAAGACTGTAGTGTATAACATATTGTATAATCACATGCAGTGGGGAATCTATCCATGCTATATCTACAAATGTATACAAATGTATGTATCTTAAAAGTAACTGATGATATACATCAATCAATCCATTATATCAAAACGGAAGTGTATAAAAAGTTATATCTTTTATGAATACAAAATTTGATGTTTTTTGTTTTGAAAGTTGAAGCTTTTGAAGAAAAATTAGGGCACAAATTTTTGTTCAATTCAAAAGATTCCAACCCTATGACATTTTTCTTTGAAGACGAAGTCTCTTGGGTATTTTTATACTCTCTCTTCTATATTTTATTTTTGCCATGAATCCATTTTCTGATATATTTTGATCTCAATAGGTAATTATATTTTTTTACTAAAATATAACATATCTCAATAAACTAGAAGGCTTCTAATTTAATGAAATAAATATTTTCCAAATATAAACATGATTTAAGTCTGATATTAGATAAATAGACAAGAGATAGCTTCTGGAAAAAAAAGTGGATATAAAATAAAATTATATTGATTAATTTATCTAATCCAAGAAGAATTGAATCCGGTGCAAAATCCATGAAGAAGGTGAGAATGTTGAAATGTTGATTCCGTATCAAGTAAACTATACATAAAAGGTTGATTATTGCACTCAAGTTTGTAATTAAATTTAAATCAATGGAAGCATAATTTATTTCAAGTATTCTATTTCAGTTAAAAACTTATAACTTTTTCCAAGTCCACCTTATTACCTAAGTCCCTGAAGTTGTTTCTTAAATACCTTGTCATATTATAAGGTTAATTAAGAAATTATACAAAAAATTTATCTTTCGTATAAGGTAGTGAATTGAAGTAAGTTTATAAAGAAGTTTGATGTAAACATGCATCATGCATTTTATATTCCTAAAACTTCACATTTTTTTTAATTTCTTATATATATTTGAACAGGGTGACTTTCTATGTTAGACATATCTTTTTGGTTAATAATTGTTTTAAAAGTTGAAACTTTGATAATGCTACAAAGCATGTATAGTGGCCTATTTATTTCCAGTAAGCGACTTAATTCAAACAAAATTGTTTCCATTTGAGATAAGTATTGAAAATGTTGCGTTCATTCCGTTCTACAAAATTATCAAAACTTGATTGAAAATGTATCGATTTCAAAAGCTTTAATATATGTTTAGAATATGATATCAAATATGTTCAAAATTTTATTATTAAATTTTCTTGGTTCTTCTTAATAGACAAAATCATCTTTTAAAATTTTTCCATATGGGAAACGAAGCTTATTGTAGTCTAATAACTCTGAAAGTCATACATATATTTACATAAAGATTGCCATAAGATTACAAAGACCAATTGACCAAACCTCATGATCAAGATCTGAAGCCAACGAAACGGACAAATACCTCGTAATACGCGCAGTATTCATTGAAAAGGAAGTGGTCCTCGGCATAAAGAATAGTTACTTTTCTATTCCCTCCATTAGACCCACTGAAATGATCCGGTTGCCGATCAGCACGGGGTCAAGGGAATTGGATTAGCAGGACTTCGTTATGTTACAGAAAAGTGAACGTCAATAAATTACTTTAATTATTGGGATGTTTAAAATATAAACCGGAACTACTTTGACGGTGGCAAGAACTTTATTACAAGGAAGATGGTCATCGGTAAAGAAATTGGAAGAAAAATACAATAAGATAACAAATTTTCGACTAAATAATTTGAATATGGAAATTTTTTAAAATTAAATAAATTTAGAATTCAGCTGAAAATCGTAGATTAACTTATATCTTATTAAAATTAAAGAAGAAAATGGACCATTGCAGAATGCTCGCAGAATAGGACCGGTAGACATCATGGTGGACACATCATGTCCACCATATTCCGGACATCTTCTCGTGACCACTGTATCTCATCTAATCCTGCATCTAACCGCGACCTATGCACCCGTGTCCTCTCTTGTAATCCTTCATGTGACCACCACGTATGCACCTGTGTCCTCTCATCGTAAGAGATTTTGCCAGACTGCATGAGAGCATCCGGAAATCCTGTGAACTTTGGACAATTTGATACATAGATGTCCTCTCGTGTTTCGCATCCTTCCGCTAGTCTGTCAAAATTCCTGCAATCTTGAATCCTAAGACTCCGTATCCCCCATCGGCAATTCGAACGGAAAGTTTTTAAGTCTTCGCATTCTCGTAATTCCAGCTTCACTAGGTTTTTAAAGTCCCCTATGCTGAATAAGTCGAATGAGCCCTGCAGGGCTTTAGACTCATCAATATATATCTCTCCCAGGTTTGTCAGTTGCCCAAGGGATTCCAGGAGACACTCAAAGTTTTCACTGTTGTAAATACGCAAGGAATACAAACGAGGAAGTGTTTTGAGAAGGTCGACCACGCCTTTGATCATTTCCCTACCTGAATACCTGATTGTCAACCGTCGCAACTGTGTGAGGCACGAAAGTCCTTCGTGGAGTTCCTTGAATCCTCGCAGGTCGGGAGCGTCCAATTCGCTCAATCTAGTCATTTGTCGCAAGGACTCCGGCATTTTCTCGAAGATACCGCAATCCCGTACTGACAATTGTCTCAATGCTCTAAGTTGTCCCAAGGACAAGGGAAGTCTATCCAACCTCTTGCAGTTCCTCACCCTCAATTCTAAAAGAGAAGTTAGTAATCCCAATGACTCGGGTATGCGCTCAATCTCTCCATCTTCTATATCCAGAAATCTCAATCTTGTTAGTTGCCCTAAAGAATCATCAATAATCTCACATTTGTGTATGCACAAAGTCGTGAGGTCCTGGAAGTGATTCAATACCCCAGTGCTCCTCGGAAACTTCTCCGAAATTGCAGTTGTAGTCGGGTACAGGTCTAGATAGTCTAGCGCAGTTAGTTGATATACACTCTCATTTAGAAGCGCAAAGCTGGTACAATTGCTTATATTTACCGCTTTAAGCGCTCCGAGTCCCTCTAAACTCTCCGGCAAACACTTTAGACTCGTACAGTTGGAGAATGACAAGTGTTGAAGAGCTCGTAATTGTCCTAGGGACTCAGGGATGTAGCTCAGTCGAGGAATTCCATCCAACATCAAACGCCAGAGCGATGTCAACGACCCCGTTGAACTCGGTAGGCTTGCCAGCGCAGGAAGGTTACGTAGGTCAAGAACCACAAGGTTTTCCAGACAGCCGAAGGACTCGCACAACGATCGCAACCCGTGACAAGAATATATCCTGAGTTCGTTCAAGCGATTGAGCCCACTGAAACCTTCAGGTAATGTTTTCAGAAGGCCGCAATCACTAATCTCTAATTCTTCCAGGTTCCTCATTTCCCCAAAACTGTCCGGCAATTCTGCCAAGGAATCAAGACCTTCCAAATGTAAAACCTTGAGAGATTCCAGACAAGACTCTTTTGGAGCGATGGAATATGGATCCAGAGTTGGCCACGCCTTCAAACCTGAACATCCCACCATCTTCAGACTACTCAATGACCGAAGTTGCAGGAAAGAAGACGGTAGCTTCTGTAAATTCGTGCTTCGGAGCAGCAACGTCTCTAAACTTGGGAGAAGACCGAAAGTATCCGGCAGGCTTGCCATGTTGGAAGCATCAATCCGGACAACCCGCAAGCTTCTCAGTCTGTCCATGTTGTTAGGAAGTTGAACAAATTTGCAATTATCTAGTAGGAGAACCGCCAAACAGTAAAGCCCCTCCACATCTTCGTCACGAATTGGCCACTTGCCACTGGTCCACATCCACCAATTCTCTCGATGTCCTCTGTGGCAATTAATCATGTGTAACAGAGTGAGGGTCAAAGGAAATCGAACGTTATGATTCGATTCGGTAGTCTTGAGATTGGACATTCTCAACAGCCGTAAACACTCCAGTCTGGGAAATATACTCCACGGGATACTAGGGACTGCTGCTTCAGATACTCCCACGGGACACATCGCCATACAAAGCGTCTCGGGTGCCCAGGCGGCGGTCGCTGTTTCCCTCTGCAAAACAGATAATGTACTTTCCTCAATAACCATGGACTTCCATCATGTATAAAAACTTTCTCAAGCTTCGATGTCACTAATCTCTGCTGCAAAACTGAGACTCCAAACGACAAAAGTTTCTCGACTTTACCTTGCATTCCATCATCAGATCTTCAGTATCCTCCT
Organism: Lunularia cruciata; assembly: GCA_948567375.1. Taxonomy (NCBI): domain Eukaryota; kingdom Viridiplantae; phylum Streptophyta; class Marchantiopsida; order Lunulariales; family Lunulariaceae; genus Lunularia; species Lunularia cruciata. The sequence continues at coordinate 17,826,092 of OX419762.1, read as the reverse complement.
GCGTCCACACACCCCTACACAGCTTCAGTTTCTCACCTGGAGGCCTACAAATATTACGGCCCATATCTCTCAGCTGCGCATGGATATGGACTTTCCCATCCCGTCGTCCACCTCCAGCTCCATAGTATCTAATCAATCGGATCAGAGATCTATCCACTAGGTTCTGCACCTCGATCTCGACTGCCATTCCCCGTGATTTCGGTCTCCATGCCGCTTTGAACACAGCCAAATCATATTGATTTTGCCATGGACCATCGATATCAAACGACGTCAAGTCTAGAAATCTTCCTTGTTCTGCCGCACCCAGACCATCAAAGCTCAATCTCAATTTCTGCCAGAGTCTGTCATTCACACTTCCTCCAAGAGAGTCTGCTGCACATAACTTCTCAACGGCTCCCTTCCAGATTGAGATGTCTGTTTCACCTCGTAAATGACCTCCAATCACCTCCAAAGTAAGAGGTAGGCCATCACATTTGCATACCACCTCTCTCACTAGTTCATCCGGAATTTTTTGGAGAACTACATCATCGACATGAGCTCTAAAAAGCTTCTCCGCATCTTCATCGGACAGAAAAGGAACAACGTATGTAACAAAGCCGGGCATTGCCTTCTGTACACGAGAAGTCACAATCATCCGGCTACCATCGCCGAAGTAACTTGGTTCCAGAAACAGTTTTATTTGCTCTTCACTCTCAACGTCATCCAACACCATCAAGACTTTACTATTCTTCACAAGCATCCACAACTCGTCAAAGTGCTGCACGACCATCCTTCTTCCTCTCCCTGTGTACAGATCATCAGCAACAAAGCGCTCCAGTATTTTGGAACTCAACGTCTGCTTGCCCACTTCCACAAACCAGACATAATCAAAGTGGGATTGAATGTTCATGAGGACTTGTTTAGCGAGGGTGGATTTGCCAATGCCACCCATGCCTACCAACTGCACTGCCAATGGTGACGTCTTACTCGACTCCAATTGAAGCATGTGTACTATGGCGGCTATCCGTTCTGGAACATCTATCATCACCACAGGCAGTTGAAGAAAACGCCGCTGGTTTGCAACAAGTTCCTCCTGAGGGACGTACGATAATATAAAGTTAATGAACGTCAAAACCTGGTCGATTCGTCGGGTTAAGCTACTGATTCAAGACGCTGATTTAAATCCAGCTGCTGGTTGTGATGTATAGGAAATGAGAGTACGAGCCGTTCCAGGAACAGGGGATCCAAAACCCACAAGTGCATATGAAGTGCATTTGAGATGCAAGCATGAACGTGTACAAATTGGGATGAATTGCCTCTTAGGAAATGAAACTAACAATACGAAGTTAAGGCGAAGTAAAGACATAATTTAAACAAATCATGAGAAGTGAACATATCAAAACGGTAGATGAAGTGAACTTATCAAAACGAATGTAACCTGAAGCGAAGGAATAATAACAACTATGTGTGTATCTCAACATGCTCTATGAACATATGAGTCCTAAAACACTAAACACTGCTCTTTGTGATATAGGTAGACCATAGCAGAAGTCGTTCTAGGAAAGGGTGATCCAGAACTCATTAATTGCATATGATCGGTAACCAAGAGATACTTTATGCACAATGCTAGAATAGTGATAAATCCATAAATTTTAGGTCTATATACATATATCACAACTGCTGGTTGTGATATACGTATATAACAGACGGTTTGCATGTAAGCTCTCTGATTCTCTCAACAAATACTGCCGGATGAAATACATAACCCGTTGTAAACAACCCGGTTCCATAACCACGTCTGAAACAACTGACTGTGACTCTCTGACATGGTAACCCGCTAAACATAGTCGTTCTCTCAACAAATATGCCTATTGTATCTCAACAAATCCAATGAATGATTCAAATGTATCTCTGGAGATTTGTGCTACAAGTCCGGGCATACCTCTTCTTTGCAAATGGCTCTCAAAAATTCTTTCAGCCGCAGAAAGCTCGTCGAATTCCGATCCTTAGGTCTGCAGATGCTAAAATGATCTTCTCCAGGAATGACACAGAAATATCCGTCTTTCATACCCTGTCTACCAGCTGCTTCCTGTGTCACAAGGGCTGTACTGTCTATCCTTCCAAACCATCTCTTCAACTGTAAACAACAATAATGAAAATCAGCTGCTGCAATCCCGCAGGAAGCGACTTTCAAACGAACAAAAGTTTCACTCGATAACATACTCTACGTAGTATGATCTTTATCATAAAGTAAAACTGAATAAGTTAGCGTTTCATCTTGGAGGAAAAGACAACATGCTCTTCGTAGTACTGATATTTATGCTGTCCGTCAAAGTAAAGATATCGGAACATACTGGATCCATTTGCTGTGATTGCCAACTCGTGCTGCACAATACGTGTACGGAGCCTCTTTAACTATTCAAGACAAATAATAAAGCTTCTATGATACTTACGGGAGTTAGAGCTAAGGTTCGCATATCAGTCTCATTGGCTTCAGATACACCAGCTACCTTCCAACCGTGTCTTCCACATAACGTCTCGAACCTTGCATTCACTCTCCCTGCTTCTGAAGAGAGCAGTTCAAGGTATGCAAACAAGGGGCCCCTTCTTTTTGGCTTGCCTTTCCCTGAAATTGGAGAACCTGAATGGGCCGTGGCGTAGAAGAATGCTCCTCTCAAGTTTCTCAGAAAATGCAAATATGCACACTGATGTACGTCCGTATGCTTTTCTCTCCCAACAAAGTCGTCTGCTCTCAAGCAAATTTCTTTAAGCACGAAGCCACCAACAGAGTGACCTACGAGCACCACCGGACAAGTTTGACCCACCATTGCGGGTGAGATCAGTGATCTCATGAGATTCTCTCCGATTGCGTACATATCCATCCGACCTTTCTTCTCACTTTCGATGATGCTTGCATCGTATGCAACTGCGAGTATACGCGCTTGGGGAAAAGCTTCAGCGAGCAAACTGTTTAAAGAACATGTGGGATCTTCCTCCCGCCTCCAACACCGTAGATACGCATCCCCGTCATCAGTTGATTGGAAACCATGGAACAGTACAATGTCTAAGCTGATAGCACCATTTTTCGGGACGTGAAGTTGGTACACCTCGTCACACAACTGCGAAGAAGACACACACGCCTATATCAAAATAACATTTTACTGTGCAGGAAAGGAAACGTTAGAAGAGGTCACTAAGAAATGTACCGCGCACGATTTTGTTCTGGATCTATTCGGCTTTTCAGCTTATTTGAGAAATTGGAGCAGAAGCATGTAGCTGTGCTATTTAGCATACTTGAGAAATGGGAGCAGAAGCCGTTCGGAGAATGGGGGTTTAACTTATGCTATTGAGCATACTGTGTATTGATGAACATGAAATACAAGTTGGATAAGAGCATTCCGCAAGTGACAGGTGGAATATTGATAACAGAGAATCCTCGGCAACTAATTACAGCAAGTCAAAGTGCTAGACTGGAACAAGAAGTGGAGCAAGCTATCTCTTATTGCCGAACAGAACTATGTTCTCGTACATTTTTGGCTCAGGTTGGTCACAAGCTCTGCCAACCTAAGCCGCAATGCCCCCTAATTTTGCTGCACGGAAAGTGGGGCATCTACACTAGTTTGAAGATTGATGCGGCTCATACATATGAATCTGGAATACCAAGACATACCTTTGTGCACGTGGTGTATCGCGAGTCGATCCCATGAGTCATGACATGTGAGCTGGATGTCGTCATAAACACCTATGAACCCCGCAATCTCAAGATTCTGACCAAGACAATCTTGTGAAAGCAATCTTTCAATTGCTCTGTGATCGATCATACTCACTTATAACTCCCTGTCTAAAGAGGAGCCACATTGAATGGACTCTTTTCTTTCTCACAGGATTTATAAAGTTCTCAAATCACTGAGCTGCTGTAGACATATTACTCAACACATACCTCACTTCACCTCACCCATTGCCAACACTCGCTAGAGACAGACGGATAGAGGCCGAAACCAACTGGAAATCAAGCTTATTGTCACTCGGAAGAAAGTCAACAGCCGACAACAGGTCACAAACCTCGCTTTCAATTATAAACTCCTGGAAGCGTGTTAAGTCCTTTCAGTCCCAACTAATCTGGTCCAGAATGTCAAACTCTACACTGACGTAAGGCTGTCAAGCGTGTGGAGTATTTTGAGTTAAAAGCTCGAGGAAACGTGTTACGTCCTTTCATCCCATCGGCTGTGGTCTGAGATGTCAAACTCTACACCGTAGTCCTACGACATGTAGATTCATTCAAACAAGCTGGGCCCATATTATAAGGACTTTTGTGGTGAGTGGGAGAAAAGTATCAGTAATTTGTATTCGGGAAGTGTGAATTTCAAATCAAATACAAAGGGTCAGTATTCGGAGGAGTAACTTGTACAATAGTTTATTCCAGCTTTGCCGACTACTTGTAATATGTAATCATACTTGCGCCGAAAGATACGGATTGGGTCAAAGCACAATGCCACACTGATGCTCCACGCTACCACTCTTTTGACATTTGGTAACGTGGTTACAGCACCTGTTAGTTCAATTTTAGCAAAATAGCAGAGAGGTAGAAGAAGATCAGAATTCGTATTGTTAGTCAAGGAATCTACCCTATTCATACAGTCAAGGAATCTACCTTATTCATACAGAACATTCTTCCTGACTTGAGATGTAAAAGGGGTTGTTTAATTTCTAATATGTCCAATCCTCTGGCGAGATGTCACACACAATGTAACAGGGTGGCTTTCCTGCAAGTCCAGAGCTTTGAATTGACTTTTTTGTGTTTAATTATTTATGTGTGCTTTGTTTCCCGAAACGGTCTCCTCTTGATGGTTCTTATAAATTTTTAGCACTCGTAAGGTCTTCCTACATTTTTTAATATATTTTAAAATATTGGTAGATTTGTTCTTTAGATGTGTATTAAATATACCCATGGTAAAAACTAAAATTTAATGTTAACTTTAAAGTATTTTTTTTGGCTTTATGGTCACCACTTTGGAAATAGCCAAGTCATTGTATATTATTGTGTGGTATATAAGAAATTATATTATGTTGTTTTTGGTAGGACGGCATTGCCAAAAGTTGGAATGGCCTAATATCATAGCCACAAGAGAATAATTATATGGATATTTCTAATGTGTTATTGATAAAGCAGTTAAAAAAAGTTTCATTCTTTAGTCATTTGAAGTATACATGTTCACTTGCTAAGTTTCTAAGTTGAACTGGTTTATTACTAATCCGTTTTTGCAATTCATCATGTATCCTCTTCCTTCAAGTGAGTATGTGTTGAATCAATAAAAGGTGACTTCTGGTAAGTCGGACTTTAGATAAATACACATAATAGATAATTTCTGTAAAAAAAATAATGGATACAAAACTAAGTTATATTGATAAATTTATCTAATCCAAGAAAAGTGAAACCCATGCAAAACCCATGAACATGATGACAATATTAAAATGTTGACTCCAGATAAAAACATAACTTTACATAAAGGTTGATTCTGGCACTCAAGATTGAAATTAATTGAAATCAATAAAAGCATATTCTATTTTAAGTAAATTTTTCGATTAAAAAACTTACATCTTTTTATCCTAGTCCATCCTATTACCCCGGCATCTGAAGTTGTTTTTCTAATACTTTGTCACATAAGAAGGTTAATTAAGAAATTATACACAAGTTTACCTCTTTAAATAGGGTAGAGAATTGTAGAAACTTTATGAAGAAGTTTGATGCATTGCACATACCTAAATTTCACATAATTTTTTCGCACATTTGAATAGTGTGACCTTTTATGTAAACATACCTCTTTGGTAATAATTTTTTCAAAATTAAAACGTTTGATAAGTTACAAAACATAAAACATGAAAAGAGGCTACTCATTTCCAGCAAGCAAGTATATTTAAAAAAATAAAAATCATTTATTTATTTGCTTAAAGATTGCCAACATCTGAAGCTAACGAAACGGACAAATACATCCGCAGGTAATATATTACAAACATGTCGTAATATGCGCAGTATTCATTCAAAAGGACAGAGAACAGGAAATGGTCAGCAGTTCTTCAGTGATTCAACACATTGGATCCCTGCATGGACCAATGCTTCATGTGCAAATTATTACAATAGTCTTCTGACCCAACTATGCACATGTCCACTCTCATCGTAGGAGATTTTGCCAGACTGCTTCAAAGGATCAGGAAAGCCTATGAACTTTGACCCAACTATGCACCTGTCCACTCTCATAGTAAGAGATTTTGCCAGACTGCTTCAAAGCATCAGGGAAGCCTATGAACTTTGGACAATTTGATACAAAGATGTCCACTAGTGTTTCGCATCCTTCCGCTAGTCTCTCAAAATTCCTGCAATCTCCCATCACAACCATCCGTATCCCCCATCGGGGATTCCAATCTAGAAGTTTTAAATATTCACATTCTCTTAAAATAAGGTACTTTACGTCTTTCAAGTCCCCTCCGCTGAATAGGGCGAATGAGCCCTGCAAGGCTTTAGACTCATATATCCTCTCAAGGTTTGTCAGTTGCCCAAGGGATTCGAGGAGACACTCAAAGTTTTCACTGTTGTAAACGTACAAGTACGTCAAGTGAGGAAGTGTTTTGAGAAGCTCGACCACGCCTTTGATCATTTCCCCACCTAAATACCTGATTGTCAACCGTCGCAAATGTGTGAGGCACGAAAGCGCTTTCGTGGAGTTTGTTGAATCCTCGCAGGTCGGGAGCGTCCAATTCAGTTAACCTAGTCATATGTCGCAGGGGCTCCGGCATTTTCTCGAAGATACCGCAATTCGTTATTAACAATCGTTCCGATGCTGTAAGTTGTCTGAAGGACAAGGGAAGTCTATCCAACCTGTTGCAGTTTATCACACTCACTCCTACAAGAGAAGTTAGTAATCCCAATGACTCGGGTATGCGCTCAATCTCCCCATCATCTATTTCCAGATGTTCCAATCTTGTTAGTTGTCCTAAAGAATCATCAATTAATCTCACAGTTGTGTATGCGCAATTGCGTGAGGGCCTGGAAGTGATTCAATATCCCAGTACTCCTCGGAAACTGCTCCCGATGTTGCAGTTGTGGTCGGGTACAGGTCTAAATCCTTTAGCGCAGTTAGTTGACATACACTCTCATCTAGAAGTGCAGAACTGGTACACCCATCTATTCTTAGCCTTTCAAGCGCTCCCAGTCCCTCTATACTCTCCGGTAAACGCTTCAGACTCGCACACCGGTACACTAACAACTCTTTTGGAGCTCGTAATTGTCCTAGGGACTCAGGGACGTAGCTCAGTCGAGGAATATCAGACAAATTCAACCTCCGGAGCGATGGCCTCGTTGAACTCGGTAGGCTTGCCAGCGCAGGAAGGCGAACTAGGTCAAGATACGCAAGGTTTTCCAGGGAGCCCAAGGACTCGCACAACGATCGCAACCCGTCACACTCCTGTATCGACAGGTAGTTCCGGCGCTTGAGCCCACTGGAACCTTCACCTACTGCTTTCAGAAGGTGACAACCTCTAATCTGGAAGTATTCCAGATTCCTCATTTCCCCGAAACTGTCCGGCAATTCTACCAAGGAATCAAGACCTTCCAAACGTAAAACCTTGGGAGATTCCAGACAAGAATCTTTTGGAGGGATGGAATATGGATTTGGACTTGGCCACGCCTTCAAACCTGAACATCCCCCATCTTCATACTATTTAATGATAGAAGTTGCAGGAGAGAAGACGTTAGCGGTTAGAAAATACAGTTCCGGGAACCTCTTGCAATAGCACATCACAAACACCATTAACAAAAATCAGAGGACAACACGAAATCACGTGGTTCACTTCTCGTCCCGGATTCTACCTCCACGGCTGAAACAGGTTCACTCTAATATATATATCATGAGTGGTCAATATTCATGTTCAGACGGATGACAATGAGGAGGAACTATCCCTGTTTCACTTCATAACCTTCTCTCGATATATATATATATATATATATATATATATATATATAAACAGGGATAGTCCCTCCTCATTGTCATCCGCCTGAACATGAATATTGACCACTCATGATATCTAGTCACTCTAATATTTAGCTTCCGAAGTGACTGAACACATCTAGACAAGTGATTGCCCGTCATCTCATGAAACAATAGGGAGTTTCTAGCAGTCAAGTTTTGCTCTTGATCAGTCAAATCATTGATAACAAGCCAAACATAACAATCTTCACCTTTTGCTTGTATCCACCATATCATCTCAAAGAACAACATTGAACGTTGAGCAAGTTCACGCATAACTTGAACTTCTCAACAGGAATAAGTTTAGTCAACATATCAGTAGTGTTTACCTCTATGCCAATATTTTGCAAATTGATCTCACCATTTGTCATAGCTTCCTTGATAAAATGATATCTCACATCAATATGCTTTGTCCTTGAATGATATACTTGATTCTTGGCCAAGTGAATAGCGCTTTGGCTATCATAAAAAAGTGTGGACTTCATGTTAGGGAGTCCTACATCCTTGGCTAATCTTTGTCCATATTGCCTCTTTGGCAGCCTCAATTGTTGCCATATATTCCGCTTCTATAGTAGAAAGAGCAACAGTAGATTGGAGAGTAGACTTCCAACATATTGCACCACCCACAAGTTTAAAAATAAATCCTATTGTAGACCTTCTATTCTCCAAGTCTCCGTGAAAAATTGGAATCTACATACCATGTAATTCCTCTTTCTTGGTTCTTCTCGACATCAAAGAAAATGCCAATATTTATAGTCCCTTTCAAGTAACTGAATCCACTTCACAACTTCCCAATGTTGTGTCCTTAGATTTGCCATGTATCTACTCACCATACTCACAACATATGAGATTTCTGGTCTAGTGCAGACCATACCATACATTAAACTCCCAATAGCACTAGCATAAGGAATAATTGATATCACTTTTCTCTCCTCGTCATTTGATAGACATTGCTCTAGTGATATCCTAAAATGGCTTGCCATTGGAGTGCTCATTGGTTTTGCATTCTCCATGCCAAAATGAACAGATAATTTCCTCAAATATCTCCTTTGAGATATTCATAATTTTCCCTTGCTCTTGTTTTGGTGGATTTCAATCCCGAGCACAATCTTTGAAGAACTCAAGTCTTTCATATCAAACTCCTTACCAAGTTGTACTTTCAATTTCTCCACCTCAACCATATCCTCTGTAGCTAACAACATATCATCCACCAATCAGCATATCATCCACATATAGTACCAAGATGATTCAATCAAATACTCTAGGTCCATGTGACTTCTTGAGGTACACACAACAATCTGACTCGCTTTTGTTATATCCATGCCTCAACATGAGAGCATCAAATTTCATGTACCACAGTCTTGGACTTTGCTATAATCCATATAAAGACTTTTGTAACCTGTAAACTAGGTTCTGGTTCCATGGTACCACAAAAGCTTTAGGTTGATGTATGTAAATCTCCTCCTCTAATTCTCCATGCAAAAAAGTAGTTGTAGCATCTAGTTGCTCCAACTCCAAGTTATGCAATGCAATTATTGCCAACAGTGCACAAATTGAAGAGATTCTTATTGAAATCAATACCTTCTTTTTGGCTATAACCTTATCCTACAAGCCTTGCTTTGTATTGATCTCCACCTGATTTTGGAAGTTCTTCCTTCTTCCAGAATATCTATCTGCAACCAATTGCATTCTTTCCCATAGCTAAATTTTCAAGTCTCCAAGTTTGGTTTTTGGCCAAAGACTTCATCTCCTCTTCCATTGCACACTACCACTTTTCACACTCTTGATCTTGCATTGCTTGTTCATATGAAGAAGGCTCACAATTCTTTGTAAGAAGAGCATAAGTTACAAATGAATCATCAAATCTCTTTGGAGGCGTTCTATCCCTATTTGGATTTCTAGGTTCATGAATCACATTTGGACTTTGCTCTTGGGATGGTTTACTTGATAGATCTCCAAGAGGTGAGATGTCTTCATTTCCAAGATCAATATCTATCTTAACAAATTTTGGCTAAATTTATTTTTCCTACTCTAGTAATAGTCTTCCTCACACTAATCTCATAAAAAACTACATCCCTACTCACAACAAGACAACACCTTTCTGGATCCCATCATCTATATCCCTTTAAATATTTCTCATACCCAAGAATATATATTTTCTAGATTTGGGATCTAACCTTGTCCTTTGTTTTTGTTGAATATGAACATAAGTTATGCATCCAAACATCTAAGTGAAGAGTAATCAACATGTTGACCTGTCCATTTTTCCAAAGGTGTCTTATATTCAATAGAAATAGAGGGAGGAATGTTTACCAAATGACAAGCCGTATTTATAGCTTCAGCCAAAAAACTCTTCTCCAATTCGATGTTGCTTAACATACTTCTTGCTTTCTCCAAGAGTGTATGATTTATCTGCTTTGCCACACCATTTTGTTGAGGGGTACCCGGTATAGTAAAGTGATGATTTATCCCTTTACTCTTACAATATCTATCAAAATTTCTAGATTTGCATTCTCCACCATTATCAAACACTTCACTTTCCTTCCAGTTTGTTTCTCCATCGTGACCTTCTATTTTCAAAGATAGAGAGGACCTCTGATTTTTGTTCATGGTGTAGACCCATGCTCTTCTAGAGTAATCATCAACCAAAGATACAAAATATAATGCTCCAAATTTTGAACCTATAGGTGTAGGGCATGAAACATCAAAATGCACATAGTCTAAAATTCCCTGTGTGCAATGAACTCCCATGGAAAAGCTTACACTCTATTGTTTTCTTATTACACAATGTTCATAGAACTTTAACTTACAACTTTTAAGGCCCTTCAGAAGTGATTGCTTGGAAAATTCACTTAGACCCCTTTCACTCATATTCCCAAATGTATGCACCATAATTGAGTAAAAACTTTATGATCTTCATTTTCATAAATAGTACTTGCCACTCCTTGAGTCATGGTATCTCCAACAAGCTCATAAAGATTTTCTGTCTTCTTGTCTTCATTTACAACTAATGCTCCTTTAGATACCTTGAGTGTTCCATTTTCTGCTCCCCACCTCCAACCATTTGAGTTCATAGTGCCTAGTGATATCAAATTCTTCCTTAACTAAGGAACATGATTCACATCAGCAAGAGTCCTCGCAATACCATCAAACATCTTAATGTGTATTGCATGTAATAGCTTTACAAACCATGTTGGTCTCCATTATTATAGATCCTCCATTGAATGGTTTGTACTCATGAAACCATTTTTTATTTGGACACATTTGGTAAGAGCAACCTGAGTGCAATATCCATGACTCCTCAAATTTATTTTTGTCTTGGGTAACACATAGAATATCATTGAGAAAACCAAATAACTTAATAATACTTGCTTGATCTGAAAGTTGACCTTTATCCTTGATGGACTCAGAAGGTCCTTCCTCTTCAGTTGCCAAAGTCTGAATTCTTTTTCCCATCATACTTCTCCACTGCAAATTTAGCATTTGATATGGATATCAACCCTGCCATTACTTTGTTGGGGACTTACCTCTGGACCCACTTCACTGCACCCTCAGATCTCAAGACCCTCTTCAGGATCAACTATACTCTGATACCAATTGTTAGAAAATACAGTCCACATAACCTCTTGCAATAGCACATCATGAAACCCATTAACAGAAATCAGAGGACAACAAGAAACAACGAGGTTCACTTCCTATCCTGAAAGCTACCTCCACGGCTGAAACAGGCTCACTCTATCCTTCGAAGTTTTTTTCTTATATATATATATATATATATATATATATATATAAAAACAAACAAACAAGGATAGTCCCTCAACGCTGGCGGATGACAGTAACTAGGGACTATCCTTGGAAACTCTTGAGTATTGACTTGCATGACTTCATGAGTATTGACCACTCAAGATATCTAGTCACTTTGATATTTAGCCTTAGTAGTGATTGAACATATCTAGACAAGTGATTGCCCATCATCTCATGAAACAGCAGGGAGTTTCCAATCAGTCACGTTTTGCTCTTGCTCTTGATCAGTCAAGTCATTGCAAACAAGCAAAACATAACCATCTTTGTCGTAACTTTTGTAAATTGGCTCATCAGAGCTGCAACATCTCTGAAATTGGGAGAAGACCGAATGTATCTAGCAGGCTTGCCATGTTGAAAGCATCAATCTGGACAACCCGGAAGCTTCTCAATCTGTCTATGTTGCCAGGAAGTTGAACAAAGCTGCTATCATCTACTACGAGAACCGCCAAATGGGAAAGCCCCTCCACATCTTCGTCACGAATTGGCCACTTGCGACTGGTCCACATCCACCAATTCTCTCGATGTCCTCTGGCAATTAATCATGTGTAATAGAGTCAGGGTCACGGGAAATCGATTCGGTTCGGATTCGATTCGGACAAGCTCATCAAACAATTTGAAAGCCAACACCCCAATCCCCTATTTTGTCGAGTTTTCTTCCCAAAAATTATTGATATTTAAAAAAATCACCTCGAGAATGTGGAGAAAACAGCAACATATTCAACTACCGATTGGTATCTGATAGTCATTTACCCCCTTTTACTTAGTTTAACCTTGTGGAAGGAGCACCTTCGTGTTACAAAGAACTAAACCGTCCCAAAATCGAAAGGGATCACGGCCCAAGCGCATAAAGCCAGTGTAAACGTCAGGACGGGTGCCATTAAAAAAATAAAAATATTCGCGCTACTAGGCAAAATTGGCTCTTTCATCATGAGCTTCGGTTTAGTCTGAATCGAGCCTGAGCCTAGAAGCGCAATTTCTTAAATAGTTCTTATAATTTTGGGGGGATGCTGTTTTTTTAATTCAGACAATATAGCTTCTTGATAACGCATCCATTGCTGTAAATCGGATGCGCAAAGTGCTGCTCGAAAAAATCGATATTTTTTTTTGTATGCAGCTCCAGTCAGCTCTAAATCGTGAATCTGCTTCTCAATCAATGCAGCTCCAGTCAGCTCTAAATCGTGAAAATGCTTCTCAATCAAACCGACCACAAAAGACTCACCCCGACCACCCATAAAACTATAATGAGAGAAACTAGTATATTTTTCAAAGTTACTACTACTACAAACAAAACTTTCTTATACGCAATCCTTTACATTTCAGAAAGGATTCAAAACATCGATAGCACATATCCCTCCAACTCTTAATAAAATTGTCCTCTCCCCAAGAGATTGAGTAAAATTATGGATACTAAGCCAATAGAACAACGCAATAACAGAATCTACCATAGCATAGTTAGAAGATTTCGTAGGGTTTTCATTAATAAAAATATCCATAATCTTTATATTCTCACCAATATCCCTCTTTTCTAGTCCTACGAATTGACCTCAAGAATGCTTGGAGGGTTCGGGTCTCGTGCCCTTTGGCCCTGATCTTCAAGTTTTATACTCGCAAACTCATAATGTTCGACAAAAGAGAGAAGGGCTCTGCTATCGGGCAGGCGAGTACATTCCTCGACGGTTTGGAGAAAGGATATTTTACGTTTGCAGGAATTCTTCACTAGAATCAGACTCGGAACCCATGCAGTCCTAACTAGCTTTTGCTGTATATGCGGGAACCAGGAAAACATGGAAATGCACCGTGTGAAGCACCTTCGGAAATCGAAGGCGAATGGCCTCACAAATCCCGGTGTGTCGGACCTGTCATCTGAAAATCTACCAAGGGAAGTATTACGGCAAGAAATGATTGTAATTTGGTGTAATAGTTGGTAATTCTTTGTACCATATATAAATTTCCATCTAATTTGGGCTACGGTTGGCGTATCCGCGCAAGATTGAGTTCATTCGTCGGTTTGCTTCGCTTTGAGCCGAAGTTTGGTAGAGGATCTCCATTCCCAGCAAGGTAAGCCTGCTGGTGCAATCGCAGCTTCAACTGGTTCATGTCTGCATCCATGGTGAGTATAACTTTCTTTTTTGTCCTCGATCGCCAACCCTCTTGGGTCTGGTATCTTTGTTTCGTGTGTACTACTCGGCACGATACGGTGCCCCAAGAAAGGAATTCCCGCGGATGAGTTGCTAAGAAGCTCCGCGTAAATTGTTGGCGAAAGGTAGCCCGTTGATTACTAATTTGCTCAGTGATTTTTTTTACAAATACCAAAAAGTATAACTGGGTCAATAGATTTCAATAGCTCTTGTACTCAGTGAGAACGACGGGTATTTGGTCTAAATAACCTTTGACAGCTGCATAAATAAACCACGATTTGTCTGCACTTTTATTTGCTACTGAGACGCAGCTACACTTGCTACTTGCACGGTTCTGGAAGCAGGGAATTCCAAGTGATATTTTTTCGCGCTTACCCGGCTTGGTAATGATTTTCGTGCCTCTCCATTCATATGGGCTTTCGCTATCCAGGACTGCATCTCTCAGCGCTTGAAGCTTACGGAAAGACGTGACTTGGGGCCTCCAGGCTCTGTTAAGGGCCCGAAGGCCCGAAGAAGTTTGCGGAAATTCAAGCCAAAGGGGTTCTACAAGCTAAAGAAAACCTTTGTTTTTTAATTCCTCACGAACATAACCGGATACTCCTGGCTTCCAGGCTTCTCTTCACGAAGGCTTTACCGAAGATTTATAAATGTCGAAGTAATCCAAGTTGGAACACTTCTGTCATCCTCCATTCAACATCTTGTCATCACCTCGAAACATTTCGAAAACTCAATACTTCTTTGACTTCCTCTTTTGTGTCCACGTGGAATTAGATGTTTAGCTAAACGTCAAGTAATCCTTGACATCTCATCTAGTTCATTATTAAATAGTCAAATTTTCCGAAGCCAAAAGTTTATGGGTACTCGATGCTCTTCCCACAAAAATTTTACATTCTGAAACCTGAAACCCCTTGTATCTGCTAAGCCACACCACTCCACGATTTTATGAGCCTTGCACTTCTATCAGTGATACCCATATACCAAAAATATAGTAGGTTTCAATGGAGTTTCCAATTTTCAAAATTACATTATAGGTTTATAGGCTTCGAGCGATACACTTTTCCCGTCCCTGCCTCTTCTCACCCCGTGAAGATCAGACTAGCGTAGCCATTTCACAAATCTTGTGCTTCCGTCTATTTGTTCGTGTTGAAATTAGAGTTGAAATGCAGAAATATAAATCAATAGTTGTTTGACTCGTGCCGGCTACAGACGGCAACGGGCCGGAAGGATCAGCAATTTAGAAGCTGTGCCAGGGCTGAATGGCCGGTTGAATTTGAGAAGGTAATGAACATTCAATCTGATTTGGGAATCTTGTGAGTTTTTAATTGCTTATGTCTACTTTGTCTTATAATTCAAAGTTAAAATGCAAAAATATGAATCAATCACGTGTCACGCGTGGCTTCTGTAGAATGGCTTCTGTAGAATGGCGACAGATCAGAAGGATCAGCATATTTAGCATGGATAAGGACTTCATAAGTTCCTAATTGACTATTGCAGTAGATATGTTGGATGCTTCACTCCCGAGGAACAAAGCACCATCTACAGCAATGGGTTTGCATACTTTAGCAAAATCTCATTGATTTGAATACAAATTGCATAAATTATACGATTTAATTAAATTTAAGTGGCATCATGTGCGCAAAGGAAAGCGAAGAAGTAAATTTTGGGAACACAGGTCGATCAGCTTGAGCATCGCCCGAGAGATGAGAAAATACAAAAAGAAAAAGTTATTACCATCTGTTTTCTACGCGGTCAGCTTTCCCCCTTTTATAAAATGGGGCTTGAACCCATTTTACCTATTTTGTCTCGCCCTTGTACGGGCTTGATTGGGTCTTCCCGTCTTTTGTGTTTCTTGAGCAGTCGCATTACTGTTGTAAAGTTGTGTAGTGTAAATGGCAAAGAGCAACCCTCAAGCTTCTCAGTCTGTCTATGCTGTCAGGAAATTGAACAAATTTGCAATCATCTAGTTGGAGAACCGCTAAATAGAAAAGCCCCTCCACATCTTCGATTCGAATTGGCCACTTGTGACTGGTCCACATCCAGCAATTCTCTCGATGTAGTCTGTGACAATTAATCACGTATAATAGAGTGAAGGTAAAAGGAAATCGAACATTATGATTCGATTTGGTAGTCTTGATATTCAACATTCTCAACAACCGTAAATACTCCAGTCTGGGAAATATACTCCACGGGATACTAGGGACTGTTGCTTCAGATACTCCCACGGGACACATCGCCATACAAAGCGTCTCGATCGCCCAGTCGGTGGCCGCTGTTTCTCTCTGCACAACAGATAATGTACTTTCCTCAAAAACCATGGACTTCCATCAAGTATAAAAAGTTTCTCAAGCTTCGATGTCACTAATCTCTTCTGCAAAACTGATTCTTCAAAAGACAAAAGTTCTCGCCTTTACCTTGCATTGCATCATCAATTCTTCAGTATCGTCCTGCTTCCACACGCCCCTACACAGCTTCAGTTCTCACCTGGAGGCCAACAAATATTACGGCCCATATCTCTCAGCTGCGCATGGATATGGGCTTCCCAATCCCGTTGTCCACCTCCACCTCCATAGTCTCTTCTCAATCGGATCAGAGATCTATCCACTAGGTTCTGCACCTCGATCTCATGATTGCAGTCTCCATGCCGCTTTGAACACATCCAAATCATATTGCGTGTGCCATGGACCCTCAAATGACGTCAACTCTAGAAATCTTCCTTGTTCGGCCGCACCCAGACCATCAAAATTCATTCTCAATTTCTGCCAGAGTCTGTCATTCACACTTCCTCCAAGAGAGTCTGATTCACCTCGTAAATGACCTCCAATGACCTCCAAAGTAAGAGGTAAGCCATCACATTTGCATACCACCTCTCTCACTAGTTCATTGGAATTTTTTTGGAGAATAACATCATGGAATGAGCTCTAAAAAGCTTCTCCGCATCTTCATCGGACAGAAAAGGAACAACGTATGTAACAAAGCCGGGCATTGCCTTCTGTACACGAGACGTCACAATCATCCGGCTACCATTCGCCAATGGAACTTGGTTCCAGAAACAGTTTTATTTGCACTTCACTCTCAACCTCATCAAACACCATCAAGACTTTACTATTCGTCACGAGCATCCACAACTCGTCAACGTTCTGCACGACCATCCTTCATCCTCTCCCTGTGTACAGGTCATTGCCAACAAAGCGCTCCAGTATTTTGGAACTCAACGTCTGCTTGCCCACTTCCACAAACCAGACATGATCAAACTGGGATTGAGTGTTCATGAGGACTTGTTTAGCGAGGGTGGCTTTGCCACTGCCGCCCATGCCTACCAATTGCACTGCCAATGGTGACGTCTTACTCGACTCCAATTGAAGCATGTGTACTATGGCGGCTATCCGTTCTGGCACATCTATCATCACCACAGGCAGTTGAAGAAAACGCCCCTGGTTTGCAACCTGTTTCCCCTGAAGCACGTCCGATAAAATGAAGTTAATGAATCTCAAAACCTGGTCGATTCGTCGGGTTAAGCTACTGATTCAAGACGCTGATTTAAATCCAGCTGCTGGTTGTGATGTATAGGAAATGAGAGTACAAGCCGTTCCAGGAACTGGGGATCCAAAACCCACCAAGTGCATATGAAGTGCATTTGAGATGCAAGTATGAACGTGTACAAATCGAGATGAATAACCTCTAAGGAAATGGAAAATTAAGTGAAACTAACAATACGAAGTAAAGCCAAACTAAAGACATAATTATTATACACCACATATTAACAAGCAAGACAACTGATTAAACAACTGAACTTGAAAGTCGGGGAGGACCATCTAACAAGAAAACATCGAGCACGGAGCAACACACAAAGCTTCCGTGGAGGATGGGCGGAGTGGAGCGCAGCGTGAGTGGACTGGATATTATGAGATGAGAGCAGAAGCGGTTCTAGGAACGGGTGATCCACAACTCATTAAAAGCATATGAAAGGTATGCTCAATCCGAGAAGTTTAGGTATAGGAGAGCAGAAGCCGTCCTGGGAACAGGTTATCCCGTCCTGGGAACAGGTTATCCAGAGCTCATGAAATGCAAAGGATCGTTAAGCAAAATGTACATGATTCACAATACTAGAATAGTGATAAAACCCTAAGTGGAATGTATCTAATGTAACTTGCAGCAAGGGCATAATTGAAGCAAATTGAAAATAACATATGTCTATTGCATTAGTAAACAATGTGAAATCGAGAACATCCATGCAAGTAATAGGAAACATTGTGTAAATCGAACACCAGTAATCAGTGCGTGAACCATAAAGATAAAAGACGAGGGGTGGAGTGGAGTAGGAACACTATAGACGCAAGAGGTCAAGGAATTAGTGAAAGAGCAAAGGAAAAATACTAGGGAGTGGATTAGCTCAGAAATGGAGGATTGGAGCAATTGCGAGAGCTAATGAATGGTGCGCTAGTAGAAAGGGTAGAAGTGTAACCAGGTAACGAGAGCAAACCAAAAGAGGACAGGATGTAAAGTATATCATAACAAACTCTATGTTACAAACTCTATGGATGCTTGAGTCCTAAGACACTAAACAGCAAAGGGAAGTAGAAGGCGGCCATAGTAAACCTCCACAAAAACACATGTGACTTCATCAAGGCCTCACTCAATGCCTAAGTAGCAGAGCAATTGTCAATACCTCTTGTATCTAGTTTCTGCTCAAAAACTCAAGAGTGCCAAGGCAAACTTGGTTGCTCCCCTACAGTGCCGCTCATAAGCAGTGGGAATGTTGAAAGGACAAAAGAACCAAAATGGAAATGTGGAAATTAAGGCCAAGCAGAAGTGTAGGCACCTAAATAAGTGCAGGAGTCTCAGCCGCATAATGAGTATCAGGCTAGAAAGAAAAGAATGCACATGAGTAAGAGGAGGGAAGAAGACCAGACATACCAGATGGATCCCTGAAATCACAAACATGCATAGTAGAGAGAAAGTAGAGAGAAAATCCAAGACATAGCAAAGAGAAATAATCAAGCAAAGATGCATGACTGATACAGAGTGGGGAGCAAGAAACATCGGTGCTGCACGAGAAGGGACGAGTGAGTAGCAAGAAACATCTGCGTTACATGAGAAGGGGACTAGGCAACTTAAAGAGAAATAATCAAGCAAAGATGTATGACTGATACAGAGTGGGGAGCAAGAAACATCAGTGCTGCACGAGAAGGGACTAGTGAGGAGCAAGAAACATAAGCGTTACATGAGAAGAGGACTAGGCAACTCAAACAGGAGAAACAAAGGCAAACAAAGAAGCAAATAAAAGCACTGAAATAACTTAGGGCATCTCGTGAAAGGGCAAAGCATGGAGGCAAAATCAACCTCGTATGAAGTGAAGGACAAGGTGGGCCCACATGTCCATAAGAAGAAGCCCCGTGTCCATAAGTAAACGATCAAAGTCCACATGGCATAAAATCCAGTTAGTTGTATGCAGCATAGATATATCACTTCAGGAGTCAAGAATGGTATACAAGTCTAAGGGAAAAACTACTTGTGGGTTCAAACATGTGCTCCCAGCCTGGCAGAAAGAACATATGTTCTCAAATCTCTAAAGATATTAAGCCCAAGATAACCATGAATATTGCTCTCTTTTTGTAAGACAAAACAAAAAACATTTGGATCAAGTGAAGAGTGTAATTTTTGGAGACAAAACTATCCATAAGTTTCCTACAAGCTGAAAGGTATGATTTTTTGGAAATAAATATTCGTCCATATCTAACACAGATTTTATAATCCTTAATTTACAATTGGAGGAAATGTCTCAAAGAACATGAGGGAGAGAGATTGCCTTGATGTGAGCAAAGTGAGGCAGCACTTTCTTATCATAGATAGAGACAAAGATGTTGAAGTCCTCATGGGTAATGCAACAGTCAAGATAATCACATCGAGTGCCAACATGAGTTTGGACTAACTCACAGGAAAGTCTAGGATATATCCCACCACCTCAGGAAGCATCACCCTTATACATGAAATCCATAAAATGAGATGAAGTGCTGAGCATGCCACAAGAAGATCATCGTCATATCTGCAAACTTGGGGCAAGTCGTGCAACAGGGCAGAATCATTGGCATCCAATAATCTATGTATGAAATCAAGTTCATAGGTGAAGAGATATAGGTTAACCATGAAGACAGCACAAGGTGTCCCCATAGTAATCCCAATCTCTTGACGGAAGAACTGATTCCTGAAAGTGATGTAGAGGTTATCAAAAAGGAATAGCATCCAACAGATAAGAAATTCCTCATCAACAGCCATGAATTTAAATTTTTTGCCAATTGAGAGATATTGTTTCTGTTTTTAAGCCATCTCTGTTTGAATTCAAGTGTAGAGTTTAGTTTAGCAACACAGTTTCCCAGTTTAGAGTGAACTTGTAATGGAAAATAGATATGATGAGAGTAGACAGCCTTGTTTTGAGATCATGGAGGTGGATCTTTGTATAAAGGGTGGTGAAATCAAAACTTTGAAAAATAACTTTCTCCAGGGTGGCATGAGTATGCTGTGAACCAGAGGCTGGGGGAGTAGAGGATCTTGTCTTGCATATCTTTGCACCTTCTCAAGTAAAACTGGAACTCCATAAGAGTCGTCCAAGATCCAGCTAGAGTCTATCATCAGCCCCACGTGTAAGAATTCATTCCTCCAGAGGTAGTTTGCAGAAGATAGCAGTGCTTTGAAGAAGGAGCTTAGCCAGCGAGAAAGTTCAGATAATGAAGTAGAGTATCCTGCAGCAATGAACCTAGGAACAACAGGAGACTTATGGAATTTCCAAGCATAGCACAAGTAGGAGAGTTTCTCAATACCTTGGAAGTGCGAAATCACTGAGAAGTATCAAAACTGTGTTGAGAAAGTAAGAGCTGGATTTGAGGAATCGGTCAGTGTTTACAAGTAGCTGAAGGAGAATGAAACTAGTTAAGTAAAGTTTGGAAGTAAAATTGTCTACAAAAGAATAAAAAAATTTTAGGACATTTTTCCATATAAATAATAATGAAATGGGACTTGAAATGAATAATAAGTTTTCTATCTATCATGAGGGGAAAGGAAAATCGGATCTACAGAACTGAAATCTTCCAAAATGGGAGGGAGATTGAGTAAAAGTTTAACTTTTTGTAGAAAGTGACTTTAGATTGGTCAAAAATACCTTTGGTGCCCAGAATCGCTTCATAAGAAAGAGCAAAGTTGAGAATGCAAGTTTGAATTTGCAATGAAAGTTAAGGGGGGAGAGGTGGGCAAAATAGAAAACTTGGTTCCTCTAGAGAAGAGAAGTGATATGGTGGACTAAAGTAAAATCTGAAAACAACGCTGTAATGACATGTCCATATGAATACTTAATGATGATGAAGACAACTGCAGGGAGAAGGAGGAGAATATATATATGAGAGAGCAGAAGTCGTTCTGGGAACGGGTTATCCAAAACTGTTTTAGTGTATGTCACAACTGCTGGTTGTGATATAAGTATATAAGAGCTCTCTCTTTCTCTCACTATATATTGCATGATGAAATACAGAACCCGTTGTAAACAACCCAGTTCTATAACCACGTCTGACACTACTGACTGTGACTCTCTGACATGGTAACCCGCTAAAGATAGTCGCTCTCTCAACAAATATGTCTATTGTATCTCAACAAATTCAGTGAGTCATTTAAATGCATCTCTGGAGATTTGTGCTACAAGTCAGAGCATACCTCTTCTTTGCAAATGGCTCTCAAAAATTCTTTCAGCCGCAAAAAGCTCGTCGATTTCCAATCCTTAGGTCTGCAGATGCTAAAGTGATCTTCTCCAGGAATGACACAAAAATATCCGTCTTTCATACCCTATCTACCAGATGCTTCCTGTGTCACAAGGTCTGTCCTTCCAAACCATCTCTTCAACTGTAAACAAGAATAATGAAAATCAGCTGCTGCAATCCCACAGGAAGCGACTTGCAAACTAAACAAAAGTTTCACTCGATAACACACTCTCTGTAATATGATCTTTATCATATAGTATAACTGAATAAGCTAGCGTTTCACCGTGGAGAAAAAGACAACATACTCTTCGTAGTACTGATATTTATGCTGTCCGTCAAAGTACAGATATCTAAACATAATAGATCCATTTGCTGTGATTGCCAACTCGTGCTGCACAACACGTGTACGGAACCTCTCTAGCTATTCAAGACAAATAATAAAGCTTCTATGATACTTACGGGGGATAGAGCTAAGCTCATAGGCTTCAGATACACCAGCTACCTTCCAACCGTGTGTTTCACATAACGTCTCGAACCTTGCATTCCCTCTCCCTGCTTCTAAAGAGAGCAGTTTAGGTATGCAAACAAGGGGCCACTTCTTTTTGACTTGCCTTTCCCTGGAATTGGAGAACCTGAATGGGCCGTGGCGTAGAAGAATGCTCCTCTCAAGTTTCTCAGAAAATGCAAATATGGACACTGATGTACGTCCGTATGCTTTTCTCTCCCAACAAAGTCGTCTGCTCTCAAGCAAACATCTTTAAGCACCAAGCCACCAACACAGTGACCTACGAGCACCACCGGACTAGTTTGACCTACCATTGCGGGTGAGATCAGTGATCTCATGAGCTTCTCTCCGACTGCGTACATATCCATCCGACCTTTCTGCTCACTTTTGATGATGCTTGCATTGTATGCAACTGCGAGTATACGCGCTTGGGGAAAAGCTTCAGCGAGCAAACTGTTTAAAGACCATGTGGAATCTTCCTCCCGCCTCCAACACCGTAGATACACATCCCGTCATCAGTTGATTGGAAACCATGGAAAAGTACAATGTCTAGGCTGATAGCACCATTTTTCGGGACGTGAAGTTGGTACACCTCGTCACACAACTGCCAAGAAGACACACACGCACACTTCAAAATAACATTTTACTGTGCAGGAAACGAAACATAAGAAGAGGTCACTAAGAAATGTGCAACGCACAATGTTGTTCTAGATCTACCCGGGCTTTTCAGCATATTTGAGAATTTGGAGCAGAAGCATGTAGCTATGCTATTCAGTATACTTGAGAAATGGGAGCAGAAGCCGTTCGGAGAATGGGGATTCAAGTTATGCTAGTCAGCATACTGTGTATTGATGAACACGATATACAAGTTGGATAAGACCATTCCGCAGGTGACCGGTGGAATATTGATAACAGACAATCCTCGGCAACCAATTACGAGTCGAATTGCTAGATTGGAACAAGAAGTGGAGCAAGCTTTCTCTTGCTCTCGAAACAGAATTAAGTTCTCGTACACTTTTGGCTCAGGTTGGTCACAAGCTCAGCCAACCTAAGACACAAAGCCCCCTAATTTTCTGCACGGAAAGTGGGGCACCTACATATTTTGAAGATTGATGCGGCTCATACAAATGAATCTGGAACACGAAGACATACCTTTGTGCACTTGGTGTATTACAAGTCCATCGCATGAGTCTTGGCATGTGAGCTGGATGTCGTCATAGACACCTATGAACCGCTAAATTTCAAGCTTATGACCAAGACAATGTTATGAAAGCAATCTTTCAATTGCTCTGCGATCGATCATACTCACTTATAACTTCCTGTCTAAAGACGAGCCACATTGAATGGACTTTTTCTTTCTCACAGGATGCATCAAGTTGTCAAATCACAGAGCTGCTGTAGAAGTGTTACTCAACACACACCTCACAGCTCACCTATTGTCAACACTCGCGAAAAACAGACGGATCGAGGCCGAAACCAACTGGAAAATCACGTTTATTGGACTGCCGACCTTGCACTTTTGAGTATGGCTTCGTAAACTTAGGACCTTTAAGTTGAGTGTACAAGTAGACACCGTTTGAATAACATTATAATGGGAGTCAAATGGACTGTGTGTCGTACATGAGATCCAGACCTTTCATTTACAAGTCTGGACTTGTAAACCCAAACCTCGAAGCTGAGTGTGAAAGCATCCATTGTTTGGACGACATCCACAATATGAGTATTGCTCAAGAGGGAGAACAAAAAGGACTAAAAGTCTCCCTCACCAAGTTTTGCTATGTTGGAAACTGCAATCACATTGTAAAGAGAATGAATGCTAAAACAAAATGGATATATATTACATAAGTTATTTACGTCAAAACACTTAACATAAAGGTTTCAAGCTAAAGCTACTAAATATTTAACTTATCAATTTCTCCATTTTTTGGTATGTTCCAATCCCATAATAGATTAATCACCTCTCTTCTCTTATTGACTCCTTGTTGTCTCTTTCTCTTCTATGCATTTACTAGTATATATTTATTTATATTATTAATCATATCTTTTATGGTCTCATAAACACTTATTGAGAGTTTCATGTATTTTAAATTGCTTCACTTATATTTTTGTTATCATTTTCAAAACCAAAATCAAAATCTATTCAAACAATCAAGAGAAAAAAGGGACCACATAGAACACTTGAAGGATTGGAAGACCCCATCAAGCCATACAAGAGAGAGACAAAAGAGGTAAAATAGTGCTAGGCCCCAATAGTATCAATATGAGAAATCTGCCCTACCACACCTATGATATCCAAGCTATGTAAGTCTGTAAGGTCTACAAACTACTAGAGCATCCAAATAAGCATCACCTAGAGTGATTGCTCTGCTATGGGTTGCACCAGCCAATGATCTTTTTAGAGCAATGGACATAAGTTGACTAAAGTTTGCTACAAAGTATGAGAGTGAGAGTCCTACCCTAGAGCCTAATATGAAATAACAAATATGAATACCAAACAATCCCTGCAATATATTATTGGACGACATAGACAAAAAAATAATCTGATTGCAATTGGTGAAGACCTAGGGTGATAGAATTTCATCTTACCACATTTACAGAATTTGCTAGTGTGCAAGGTCATGGGAAATATAAAAAAGATCAATGTTGAATTTTCTCCATGCACGGGACCTCATTCTAAAGCATAGTTATCATTAAATTGACAAAACTAAAAGGATAGAAGTATTCTATGCTAAAATAGTGTCTTTAAGTTTCCCGCACCTTATATGATAATTTATTATTTGTAAATCAAAGAATTTTTTTTCAAAAATAATGATTTTAATAATTTCAATATGTTTTACCAAGATGGTATGCAACCTTAGAGGAATGACAATTTCAGATATTGTCACATTGTACTTTTTGATTGAGTGATTAAAATCATTATAATGATTGAAAAATCCTCAATATCAACTCTTATTTGCAATCTACATCCATAAAATATAGATTTTCATAAGGTTATTGGTTCTAATTTATTAAAAAAAATATTTAAAATTATTTAAATATAGGGTAAAAAGTAATCCAAAAAGTTTAAGAGGAACTGCACAATCTTAGTATTTGACCAAAAATGTATCTTATCATTAAATAGTTTCAATGAGTGTTACCAATATTTATCAATCAAAGATAAAAGCTAATTACTATGTAACTATCTCCCGTAATAAGGTCTTACTTCTAAATGAGAGGAATAGGATTTTAAAGACTATAATATATAACTTATTGTATAATCACAATTAGTGGGTAATCTATCCATGTTTGTCTACATATGAATGCATCTTAAAAGTAACTAATGATATACATCAATCAATCCATTGTATCAAAATGGAAGAGTGTTAAAAATTATACTTTCATGAATAAAAAAATAGAATTTTTTTGTTATGAAAGTTGAAGCTTTTTGAAGAAAAATTATGGCACCTAAATTTTGTTCAAATGAAAAAGAAGATTCCAACCCTAGGACATTTTTTTTTGAAGATGAAGTGTCTTGGGGTTTTTTTCTTAAGTCTCTCTTCTATATTTTATTTTTGTCCTGAATCTATTTTTCTGATATATTCTTAGCTTAATAAGTCATTATACTTCTTTATTAAAAGATAATATCCCACTAAACTAGAAGGCTTGCATATTTAGTGAAATAACTATTTTTCCAAACATAAACAGAATTTAAGACTGATGTAAGATAAATAGATAATACATAGCTCTGGAAAAAAATGTATGGATATAAAATTAATTTATATGGATTTATCTAATCCAAGAAGATGAGAATCCCGTGCAAAATCCATTAAGCGGTGAGAAGACTGAAACGTTGACTCCATATCAAGTAAGCTATACATAAAAGGTTCATTTAGGCACTCAAGATTGGAATTAATTTTAAATCAATAAAATTGTACTTTATTTTGTAAGTATTCTATTTCAATTAAACATTTATATCTTTTTAATCCAGGTCCATCCTATCGCCTAAGTCTCTGAAGTTGTTTCTTAAATACCTTGTCAAATTATAAGGTTATTTAATTTTTATTTTTTTTAAGTATCTCTTCATATGAGGTAGGAAGTTCAAGAAATTTTATAAAGAAGTTTAAACTAAACGTACTTCATGCATTGCACACTCCTAAAATTTCACATTTTTTTTCTATATTTGACTACTGTGACTTCCTATGTTAAAACATACCTTTTGGTTTAAATAATTATTTTAAAAGTTAAAATTTTGAAAATGCTACAAAACATGAATAGTGGCCTATTCATTTCCATCAAGCAAGTAAATTCAAACAAAAACGTCTCCATTGAGATAAGTATTGAAAATGTTGCGTTCATTCCGTTCAAGATTTGATTAGAAATCTATTGATTTCAAAAGCTTTAATACATGTTCAAATTCTGATATCAATATGTTCGGAATTTTATTATTATTTTCTTTTCCTTTTTCTTAAGAGACAAAGTCAAATTTTTTTATTTTTCCATAGGGGAACCGAAGCTTATTGAAGTCTAATATCTTTGAAAATCATGCATATATTTACTTAAAGATTGCCATAAGATTACAAGGACCAAGCGAACCAAACATCATGATCAAAATCTGAAGCCAACGAAAAGGACAAATACCTCCGCACGTAATACATTACAAACATGTCGTAGTATGCGCAGTATTCATTCAGAAGGAATTGATCTTCGGATAAAGGGATAAAGGAAAATTACTTTTCTATTCCCGCCGTCAGACCCACTGAAATGATCCGGTTGCCGATTAGCACGGGGTCAAGTGAAATGGATTAGCAGGCCTTAGTTATGTTACAGAAAAGTGAACGTCAACTAATTAAGTCAATTATTTAGATATTTAAATTATAAACAATAACTACTTTTTGTAGTGATAGACGGCGACAAGAAATTTTTATTACAAGGAAGATGGTCATCAGTAAAGAAATTGGAAGAAAAATACGAAGAGATAAGAAATTTCTGTTTAAAATCTTTCCAAAAAGTAAGGAAGTTTCATGATTTGAATATGGAAAATATCTTTTAGATTTAATCCATTTGGAACTTAGCAAGAAATTATAGATTAGCTCATATCTTTTTAAAATAAACTAGAAAATGGACCATTGCAGAAAGCTCGCAGAATAGGACTGATAGATATTTACTCCGGTGCTGATTCAGCACTTCATGTGCAAAATATTCCATTAGTGTTGTGAACGCCGCCAACTCCTTTCTACTTTCACTGTAAAAGATTTCGCCAGACTGCTTCAAAGCATCAGGAAAGCCTATAAACTTTGGACAATTTGTTACATAGATGTTTTCTCGTGTTTCGCGTCCTTCCGCTAGTCTCTCAAAATTCCTGCATCTTGAATCCTAAGAGTCCAAATCCCCCATCGGCAATCCCAACCTAAAGTTTTTAAGTATTCACATTCTCGTAATTCAAGCATCACTAGGTTTTTGAAGTCCCCTAAGCTGAATAGCTTAGCCGAATGAGCCCAGCAGGGCTTTAGACTCATAAATATGTACCCTTCAAGGTTTGTCAGTTGCCCAAGGGATTCCAGGAGACAGTCAATGTTTTCACTGTTGTATAGCATCAAACCCTCCAAATGAGGAAGTGTTTTGAGAAGCTCGACCGCGTCTTTGATCATTTCCCCACCTGAATACCTGATCGTCAACCGTCGCAACTCAATGAGGCACTCGCAACTCCACGAAAGTGCTTCGTGGAGTTCCTCGAATCCTCGCAGGTCGGGAGCGTCCAATCTAGTCAACCTAGTCATTTGTCATTGGGACTCCGACATTTTCTCGAAAATACCGCAATGCCATATTGACAATTCTTCCAATGCTGTAAGTTGTCCAAAGGACAAAGGAAGTCTATCCAACCTCTTGCAGTTCATCACACTCAATTCTACAAGAGAAGTATAGAAGGCGACCGCGTAGAAAAAAGTGAAGGATGGGAAGATCCCATCAAGCCGAACAAGAAAAAAAAGAAGCTGAAATGGGGCTAAGCTCCAATAGAGTCTATATGAGAAATCTGCCCTACTGCACCTAAGATATCCAAAATATGCAAGTCGTATGATCTACACACAACCGGAACATCCAAAGAAACATCACCTAATGTGATTGCTCTCCTATGGATTGCACCAACCACTGCCCTTGGTAGAGCAATGGACACACGCTGTCTAAAATATACTACAAAGTATGAGAGTGAGAGTGGTATCCCAGGCGCCTAACATGATAAGCTCTCGTGCACTCCCTCGCACTCTTTGACAAATGTGTCAAATATTGTGTCCATCACTCCATATAACTCCATGGCTAGAGGAACAAAGAGATGACCTTGTTGCATGCCCCTATACTTAGAGACCTTGTGACCTGCTGATGCACTCGCCGCCCATCCAGGGGGATTGGTAATCACTCTTTCCAAAATGGTATCCCGAGTAGGGTCCGTAACCACAACATCCGCTATTGTTTCCTGATCATCTCAGA
Source organism: Lunularia cruciata (assembly GCA_948567375.1). Classification (NCBI taxonomy): domain Eukaryota; kingdom Viridiplantae; phylum Streptophyta; class Marchantiopsida; order Lunulariales; family Lunulariaceae; genus Lunularia; species Lunularia cruciata. Next base: position 17,797,441 of record OX419762.1, on the reverse strand, counting down.
CCAAGTATATGTCTGCCTTGACATGTGTAGTCTGCAAAGCATACGAATGCTCCTTCCAAGCCAAGTATCCATTCTCTCGTGCCATAGCAAACACTATGTCCCTAATGGCATCATGGATAGGTATCGTTTTTCCTCCAAAACAACACTGTGTCATGTGGACTGTTGCTGCATCTAGTGTAGAACTACACTCACAAGTGAGTAATGAAGACCCAGATGGGTGGACCAAACCTAGCAAAACCTCATTGCTGTAGAGAAAGTAGCGGGTGCAAGAGGATGGTGCAATAGAAGTTAGTAGTCCAAATGACTCAGGTATGCGCTCAATCTCTCCATCATCCATTAACATCGTTGATTCCAATCTTGTTAGTTGTCCTAAAGATTTGTGTATGCACAAAGTTGTCAAGGATTGGAAGTGATTCAATATCCCAATACTCCTCGAAAACTGTTCCTAAGTTGATTCCAATCTTGTTAGTTGTCCTAAAGATTTGTGTATGCACAAAGTTGTCAAGGATTGGAAGTGATTCAATATCCCAATACTCCTCGAAAACTGTTCCTAAGTTGCAGTTGTAGTCGGGTACAGGTCTAATTCCCATAGTGCAGTTAGTTGAAATATACTCTCATCTAGAACGCAAAACTGTAACACCAATTTATACTTCGCTATTAAGCTCTCCAAGTCTTGCTGTACTCTCAGGTTAACACTTTAGACTCCTATAGTGGTAGACTGTCAAGTCTTCTAGAGCTCATATTTGTCCTCGGGACTCAAGGACATAGCTCAGTCAAGGAATTTCATCCAACTTCAACCGCAATAGCGATGTCAAGGACTCGTTGAACTGGGTAGGCTTGGCAGCGCAGGGAGGCAACCTAGGTCAAGATATGCAAGGTTTTTTAGGGAGCCCAAGGACTGGCACAACGATTGCAACCATCACAGCCAGTTATTGACAGGTGGTTCAAGCGCTTGAGCCCACCAAAACCTTCCAATAATGCTTTCAGAAGGTTGTAGCTAGAAATGTGTAACTCTTCCAGGTTCCTCATTCCCCCAAAACTCTCCAGCAATTCTGACAAGGAATTTAAGAAGGCGACCGTGTAGAAAAAAAAGAGGATTGGAAGACCCATCAAGCTGTACAAGGGAGAGACAAAAAAGGTAAAATGGGGCTAAGCCCCAATAGAGTCTATATGACAAATCTACCCTATTGCACCTAGATATCCAAGCTATGCAAGTCATACGGTCTACACACAACTGGAGCATTCAAAAACACATCACCTAGTATGATTGCTCTCCTATGGATTGCACCAACCACTACCCTCTATAGAGCAATGGACACATGTTGTCTAAAATATGCTACAAAGTATGAGAGTGAGAGTGGTACCCCTTGGTGCCTAACATGATAAGCTCTCGTGCACTCCTTGACAAATGTGTCAAACACCGTGTCTGTTGCTCCATATAACTCTAAGGCTAGAGGAACAAAGAGGTGACCTTGCTGCATGCCCCTATACTTGGAGATCTTGCGACTTGCTGCTGCACTCGTTGCCCATCCAGGTGGATGTGCAATCATCCCCTCCAAAACTGTATCCCTTGTAGGGTCCGTAACCACAACATCCGCTACTATCACCTGATCATCTTGTACCAAGTATAAGTCTGTCCTGACACATGTCATCTTCAAAGCATTCAAATGCTCCCTCCAAGCCAAGTATCCACTCTCTCATGGCATAGCAAAACACTATGTCCCTAATGGCATCATGGGTAGTTATCCTCTATTCTCCAAAACGACACCGTGCCATGTGGACCGCTGCTGCATCTAGTGTAGAACCACACTCACAAGTGAGTAATGAAGATGTAGATGGGTGGAACAAACCTAGGTGAAACCTCATCGCTATAGAGAAAGTAGTTGGTGCAAGTGGGAATCCCTTATGCAAGATTGAACTAGGATCCAAGAGCCTGCACCCTTGTCGGAGCAAGAGCAAAGATGTGCTCTAGTAGCCTAAGGAATGGACAAGTCGACTTAGAGAGAATGTAGCGTAGGCTCACATTGGTGCTCCATCAAGGAAGATTGTAAACCTCTGGTCCAATCTGATGATAGTGGAGCAAATGGTGGAAAAATCCTCTTGTGCTCGTGGGGATAGACTATCTCTCATCTACCACAATTACATGTGGAGAGAAAAAAGGTTCCTCCCTCCACCTTTGTCACATAAGTCTCCAAACCCGGCCTATCAACAACCACAAAACAAGAGGAAATTAGAGGTGCCGAGAGAACCCAACTACCCAAAAATGCTATAGGTGTCATCTCCTCCATAGATAGCAAGCCAACCACACCACATGAGATTGGCAGAGCCGTTTGTCTATGTGCCAAATCCCATAGTCACACACTCAAAAGTCCCTAGTCCAATAATATCACCAAAGACTCCCATAATCCTCCTGTCAAATGCTCTCAAATGTGATAGGAAGGACAGTGAGGGGGGAATTGTAGGGATGAGGTAGGATGGTTGACGAGCAATATTGGAAGAGAGTATATCAAATGCCACCTGCAGATCTCCTAGTAATGGAAGGTCATCCCCATGGAGAACATCCTCTGCAAGGACAATGTCTAAGAAGCGTGTGACAAAATCCTCCAATCCTACTGGCACTCCAAGAACACAAAGTCCATTAGTGGATGTGATACAACCCTCTGGAAGCTCACGGTGGGGAGGGATACCTAAAGGGGACCATGCTCTGCACTTTGAGAACTTGACTTGCAAGCCTACTAGATGTAGCTTGGTAGTCAAGTAGTCAAAGGCCTGCCTAATCTAATCTATAGGGCCTACAATGTGTGTATCATCTACCAAGGAGAGAAATACACAACATGGCATGGCCAAAGTAGTATATAGGAGAGCTCTAAAGTGAGCCATGGAAAATAATGGTCTCCCCAAAGGATCTCCTTGACGTGTACAAACAATTGACTCCAAGACGGTGACTCCCTCCTATGAACCACCCTATTGGTAGCAAAGGGAAGCAAGAGAGCCATCAAAAGATGGCACGAAAGGTATGAGACTCACCAAGGATCTACCAGCCTCCCTAAGCTCTCTAAAGATGGATGCCCATGAGACGCTATTAAAAGCATTCTCAATATCCACCTATAGTACAACCCACTCCGGATGCATATCTAGGAGTGCCCTAATGCCTAGAGATATAGCCTCACATCCTCTAGGTGTAGCTACTCCAAACTGATGTGGACTGAGGTGCTATCAAAAGTGAGAATAATATTGAAGGACAATGGTATAACTGACCAAACATAAAAAGATCTCTCCAATAGCAATCGGTCTAATGCCCCCTATGTTTTTCTCCATCGTGAGAAGTCAACTAGCACCTAACACTCGACTAACAGACATATGAATGTCTCCTCTCATTATTATTGCGACCACCTGAAACAACTCAATAAAACCACTAGAAGGATCATCTGCTTGGAAGCAATCTCTAAGGTGCTCATAAACCATCCTTGACAAGCCTCTTGAGGAAAGGCAAGGAGCAGTGCACAATGCTTGTGCAAATAGCAACCTATCAAGACATAAAGGTTGTTCAGGCTGATAATCTAAGACCTCTTGATTCCCACAATGCTTGTGCAAATAGCAACCTATCAAAACATAAAGGTTGTTCAAGCTGATAATCTAAGACCTCTAGTGGAATCAAGACCTTGCAAATGTAAAAGCATGAGAGATTCCAAACAATAATCTTTTTGATTTTGTCATCTCTTAGATAAGAATCTTTAGATTATGTTCGAGAGGCATGGGAAAAGAACCTTAGGAAAATTTATGTCACTTATCATAAAGCCCAGTCATGTGCTATAGCAAAGAGAGACCGTCCCAAATTGGGCACCCTCGGTTGATATTAATTGTATAAAAATATACTAATTAAAATAGAGATGTTTTAATAAAATAAAAATATGAACAAATGGGTATCAAAACTTATCTTTTAAAGTGTTTTATTCATATCCAACTCACTCTTTTTTAAGAGGACCAATCGACCATCTCATTGTACACATGTTTAACGAACAAAATGGACTGAAAACCTCCCTCGTAGTTTGCTATGTCGGAAACTGCAATCACATTGTAATGCTAAAATGAGAATGAATATATACATAAGTTATGTAGATCAAATAATTAATATGCTTAAAAAATTAAATTTCAAGCTAAAGGTACCAGATATGTAACTTATCAATTTTTGCATTCTTTGATCCATTCCAATCCCATAATGGTTTAATCACTTCTCTTCTCAACCCCCTTGTTGTTACTTTTATATATTCTTAGTATTATTAGACTATATTTCTTTATATTATCATTATACACCAATTTAATTTAAGTATATCTTGTATAATCTCACTAAAAAATTCCTCATAGTTTCATGTGTTTGAAGTTGCTTCACTTCTATTTGCATAACTATTTTCAAAACCAAAATCAAAATTTAATAAAACAATCCCTACAAGATCAGTGCTGGAACGATATTATCACAACGGGTGAAGACCTAGGATGATTGGATTTCACCCTACCACATCACAAGTTGAAGCTCTTTGAAGAAAATAAATGGCTAAAAAGGTTTGTTCAAATCAAAAAGAAGATTCCAACACTAGGAATTTTTTCTTTGAAGATAAACTCTTGGGTTTTTCTATTATTCTCTCTCCTATATTTGTTGTCATGAATCCATTTTTCTTGATATATTCTGACCTTATATAAGTAATCATAGTCTTTACTAAAAGATAGTGTATATCAATAAACTAGAATGCTTGGATATTCATGAACATGAAAATAATTTATATAAGAAATTCAAACATAAAGTCTGAGTTTAGATAAGTAGATTATAAACCGATTTTGTAAAAAAACAAGAATAAAAATTAGATATATTGATTAATTTATCTAGTCCAAGAAAGTAGGAAACCCATGCAAAATCCATGAAAATGGTGGAATATCGAAATTCTGATTTCCACATAGCATACATAAAAGTTGATATTTTCCTTCAAGATTGAAAACAAATTTAATTAATAACATAATATTCTATTTCAATCAAAAAATATTTTTTTTTTATCCAAGTCCATCCTATTACCTAAGTCTCTGAAACTTTTATTTAACACCTTGTCACATTATAAGGTTAATTAAGAAATTATACAAAATTTTATCTCTTCATATAAGGTCTCTAGCGAACTGTAGAAAGTCTTGGGGTTTAGTTGGTCCTCAGAGCCTTCCGGGCCTCCTTTGTTGGAGGGAGTAACGCTGGACTCTGAAGCACTCGTGAACACGGTGTGACGAAACTGAGACGAAACCCATGCTAGGTTCCCTGCGGTCTGTTTCCGTTACAGGTTAGGGCTAAGGCCGTGCAATAATCTGATAACCTTCGCTCATCCGAACGCGCTCTGCCGAGGCGCACGGCACACTAACAACGTTTCCAGTACCTCCTGCCACAACCTTCAGCAGTTGTAAAACCTACAAACGAATGATCGAAATAAGATAGGTTAGTTAACTCTAATGGGGTTAACTTTCTAGATACAGCTTCTAAGAAATGCTTCATAAGCTTTTAAGTTTTTAAAGAAATTATATTTGAAAAGCAGAATCGCAAAAGTAAATAACCAGTATAAGCATTAGTTGTTAATAAAGGATAAGATGTTAATATACCTAAAACTACCTTTATTTCAGTTTTGTGATCTGTTTGTAAAATACCAAATCTTTTTAAGATTGCTTTTCTTTAGGTCAACAAGTAGATGACGAAATAGCAAATCAACTTATTGGTATTATAATGTATCTTAGCGGTGAAGATGAAGTAAAGATATGTACCTATATATAAATTCCGGTGATGGTGCTGTTTATGCTATGCAATTTGTTGTGCCTGATGTACATACAATTTGCATGGGACTAGCAGCTTCAATGGGTTCTTTTATGTTAAGAGGAGGGGGAATTACTAAACGTATAGCACTACCCCATGCTTTGTGCCAATGAACTTTTTTTCATCTATATATCTATACCAAAAAAGGTAATAATAACATGACATATCTATTTTAACAGAGCAAGATATTTGTGACTTTCTAAGTTAAAAACACCCTTTTGGTTGATAATTGTTTTAGAATTTAAAAGTTTGATAATGGTACAAAACATAAAACATGCATAGAGGCCTACTCATTTCCAGCAAGCAAGTAAACTCAAACAAAAACGTTTCCACTTGAGATAAGTATCGGAAATGTTGTGTTCATTCCGTTCTACAAACTTATTAAGGTTTGTTTAAAAATCTACTGAAAACATGCATAGAGGCCTACTCATTTCCAGCAAGCAAGTAAACTCAAACAAAAACGTTTCCACTTGAGATAAGTATCGGAAATGTTGTGTTCATTCCGTTCTCCAAACTTATCAAGGTTTGTTTAAAAATCTACTGATTTCAACAGCTTTAAGATCGTTTTCATATAAGCAAAGAATATTTAAGGATAGATATCAATATGTTCAAAATTTTATAATCCATTCTCCTTGGTTCTTTCTAAGAGACAAAGTCAACTTTTTTTATTTCTCCATAGGGGAAACAAAGAATATCGTAGTCTAATATCTTTGAAAATCATACATATGTTTACTTAAAGATTGCCACAAGATTGCAAGGACCAAGCGACCAAACATCATGATCAACATCTGAAGCCGCCGAAACGGACAAATACCTCCGCAGGTAATACATTATGAACATGTCGGAATATGCGCCGTGTTCATTCAAAAGGACGGTGGACAGGAAGTGGTCCTCGCGATAGAGAAGAATTACTTTCCATTCCCTCCATTAGACCCACTGAAATGATTCGGTTGCCGATTAGCACGACGATCAAGGGAGTTGGATTAGCAGGACTTCGTTAGGACTTCGTTATGTCATGGCAAAGTGAACGTCAATAGATTACGTCAATTGTTTGGATATGTAAAATATAAACAGGACCTAATTTATGTAGTAAAAGACAGCGTCAGGAATATTTTATTACAAGGAAGCTGGTCATCAGTAAAGAAACTGGAAGAAGAATTCCAAGAGATAAAATCGCGAGATAAGAAATTCCATCTTAAAAAATTTCCAAAAAGTAAAGGAGTTTCATGATATGAATATGGAAAATATAATTTAGATTTAATATATTTGAAACTCAGCAAGAAATTTTGGATTAGCCCATATCTTATTAAAATAAAACAAGAAAATGGACCATTGCAGAAAGCTCGCAGAAGAGGACCAATAGATATTTACTCCGGTGCTGATTCAGCACATTGGATCCCTGCATGGATCAATCCTTCATGGCCAAATATTCCAACAGTCTTGTGACCACCACCTATGCTCCTTTCTACTCTCATTGTAAGAGATTTCGCCAGACTACTTCAAAGCATCAGGAAAGCCTATGAATTTGGGACAATTGGATACATCAATAATCTGTCTTGTTTCGCATCCTTCCGCTAGTATCTCAAAATTCTTGCAATCTCGAATCGTAAGGGTCCGTATCCCCCCATCGGGGATTCCAACCTAAAGTTTTAAAATATTCACATTCTTTTAATTCAAGGTTCCTTACGTTTTTAAAGTCCCCTACGCTGAATAGGTCGCATGAGCCCTGCAGAGCTTTCGACTCATACATATATATCCATTTCAGGTTTGTCAGTTGCCCAAGGGATTCCAGGAGACCCTCAAAGTTTTCACTATTGTAAATACACACGGTAATCAAATGAGAAAGTGTTTTGAGAAGCTCAGGCACGCCTTTGATCATTTCCCCACCTGAATACCTTATTGTCAACCATTCCAACTGAGTGCCACGAAGCACGAAAGTGCTTCTTGGGGTGCCTTGAATCCTCGCAGGTTGGGAGCATCCAATCTAGTCAACCTAGGCATTTGCTCGAAGATACGGCAATTCCATATTGACAATTGTCTCAATGCTGTAAGTTGTCCCAAGGACAAAGGAAGTCTATCCAACCTCTTGCAGTTCATCACAGTCAATTCTAGAAGAGAAGTTAGTAATCCCAATGACTCGCGTATGCGCTCAATCTCCCCATCATCTATTTCCGGTAATTCCAATCTTGTTGATTGTCTTAAAGAATAATCAATAAACTCACTTTTGTATGCGCAAAGTCGTGAGGGCCTGGATGTGATTCAATATCCCAGTACTCCTCGGAAACTGCCTCGAAGTTGCAATTGTATTCGAGTACAGGTCTAGTTCCACTAGCGCAGCTAGTGGACATACACTCTCATCGAAACCTCAAAACCTGTGCACCCCACTAACATAAATTCTTTAAGCGCTCCGAGTCCTTCTATACTCTCCTTGTAAACACTTCAGACTCATACAGGAGGAGAATGACAAGTATTTTAGAGCTCGTATTTGTCCTAGGGCCCTCAGGGACGTAGCTCAGTCGAGGAATTCCATACAACTGCAACCACCATAGCGATGTCAACGACCCCGTTGAACTCGGTATCCTTGCCACCGCATGAAGGGCACCTAGTTCAAGATACGCAAGGTTTTCCAGGATAAAGGCGACCGCGTTGGATAAATGAAGGATGGGAAGACCCCATCAAGCCATACAAGGGAGAGACAAAAAAGGTAACATGGGGCTAAACCCCAATAGAGTCTGTAAGAGAAATCTGCCCTATCGCACCTAAGATAACCGAGCTATGCAAGTCGTACAGTCTACACACAACTGGAGCATCCGAAGAAACATCATCTAATGTGATTGCTCTCTTATGGATTGCACCAGCCACTGCACTGTGAAGAGCAATGGACACACGCTGTCTAAAGTAAGCTACAAAGTACGAAAGTGAGAGTGATACCCCTGACACCTAACATGATAAGCTCTCACGCACTCCCTGACAAATGTGTCAAATGCTGTGTCCATCGCCCCATATAACTCCAAGGCTAGAGGAACAAAGAGGTGACCTCGTTGCATGCCCCTATACTTGGAGACCTTGTGACCTGCTGCTGCACTCGCCGCCCATCCAAGGGGATGGGTAATCACTCCCTCCGAAACTGTATCCCGCGTAGGGTCCGTGACCACGACATCCGCTACGGTCATCTGATCATCTCGGACCAAGTATAAGTCTGCCCTAACAAGTGTAGTCTGCAACGCATACAAACGCTCCCTCCAAGCTAAGTATCCATTCTCTCGTGCCATAGCAAACACTATGTCTCTAATGACATCATGTGTAGCTATCGTCTATCCTCCAAAAGGACACCGTGTCATGTGGACCGCCGCTGCATCTAGTGTAGAACCACACTCACAAGTGAGTAGTGAAGATGCAGATGGGTGGACCAAACCTAGGCAAAACCTCATCACTGTAGAGAAAGTAGCCGGTGCGAGTCGGAACGCCCTAATGCATGGTCGAGCTAGGATCCACGACCATGCACCCTTGCCGGAGCAAGAGCGTAGACGTGCTCTAGTAGCATGAGGAATGGACGAGTCAACTAAGAGAGAATGTAGCGTATGCTCACACTGTCGCTCCATCAAGGAAGACTGTAGACCTCTAGTCCAATCTGACGATAGTGAAGCAAACGATGGAAAACCCTCTTGTGCTCGTGGGGATAAACTATCTCTCGTCTGCCGCAATAACACCTAAAGAGAAAAGGGTCCTCCCTCCACCTCTGTCACATAAGTCTCCAAAACCAGCCTATCAGCAACCACAAAACGAGAGGCAAGTAGGGGTGCCAAGAGAGCCCAACTACCCAAAAACGCTATAGGTGCCATCTCCTCCATAGAAAGCAAGCCAACCCCACCACATGAGATTGGTAGAGCCGTCTGTCTACGTGCCAAATCCCCTGTCACACACTCAAAAGTTCCTGGTCCAATAATATCACCAAAGACTCCCATAATCCTCCTATCAAGTGCTCTCAGACGTGATAGGAAGGATAGTGAGGGTGGAACTGTACGGATGAGGTAGGATGGTCGACGAGCAATACTGGAAGAGAGTATACCAAATGCCACTTGCGGATCTCCTAGTAATGGAAGGTCATCCACATGGAGAACATCCTCTGCAAGGGAAGCGTCCAAGAAGCGTGTGACAAAATCCTCCGATCCTATTGGCACTCCAAGAACACGAAGTCCATATGTGAATGTGATACACCCCTCTGGAAGCTCAAGGTGGGGAAGGATACCTAAAGGGGACCATGCTCTACACTTTGACACCTTGACTCTCAAGCCTACCAAATGTAGCTCGGTAGTCAAGTAGTCAAAGGCCTGCCTAATCTGATCTACATGGCTTACGATGTGTGTATCATCTGCCAAGGAGGGAAATAATGTGTTGTGTGTATCATCTGCCAGGTTGCCCATGGACTCACACAACGATCACAACCATGCACATGCCTTCTGTCCCCAGTTCGTTCAATCGCTTGAGCCCACCGAAACCTTTAGGTAATGCTTTCATAAGGTTGCAGTTAGTAATGTGTAATTTTTCCAGATTCCTCATTTCCCTGAAACTGTCCCGCAATTCTGCCAAGGAGTCAAGACCTTCCAAACGCAAAACCCTGAGAGATTCCATACAAGACTCTATTCGAGCGATGGAATGTGGATCTGGAGTTGGCCACGCCTTCAAACCTGAACGTCTCTCATCTTCAGACTACTCAATGAACGAATTTTCAGGAAAGAAGACGGTAGCTTATGGGAATTCGCGCTTCGGAGCTGCAACCTCTCTAAACTTGGGAGAAGACCGAATGCATCTGGCAGGCTTGCCGTGTTGGAAGCATCAAGCCGGAAAACGCTCAAGCTTCTCAGTATGTCTACGTTGTAAGGAAGCTGAACAAATTTGCAATCATCTAGTAGGAGAGCCGCCAAATGGTAAAGCCCCTCCACATCTTCGTCACGAATTGGCCACTTGCCTCTGTTCCACATCCACCAATTCTCTCGATTTTGGAACTTATTGAAATTGAAATAGAACTCATTGTCTTGGTCAGGGAGATTGAGAGGTTCATAGGTGTTCGATTTTGGAGTCTGCAATCACATTTGTAATTGTAAAGAGAAAAAAAACTATTATATATATAACATAGTTATTTAGATTTAATAATTATTATTTTTAAAATAAAATAATAGTATAAATAACATAATAATACAAATAAAACAGGTTTCAAGTTAAAGCTACCAAATATTTAACTTATCAATTTCTCTGTTCTCTTTGGTCCATTCCAATCTCATAATAGTTTAATCACCTCTCTTCTCTTATGGACCCTTTGTGGATATTTTCTCTTCTATGCATATACTAGTATAGATTTATTTATATTATCATTTTACACCAATTTAGTATAAATATATCTTGTATGGTCTCATTAAACACTTATTGCGAGTTTCATGTATTTTAAATTGCTTTACATATATGTCTGTAATCATTAAAACCAAAATCCAAATTTAATCAAGCAATCCCCTACAAGGTCACTGATATTATTGCATGATAATTTTAGAACGGAAACTGGTGAAGACCTAGGGTGACAGAATTTCATCTTCCCTTGCATCAAAATGGAAGACCCGATCCAGTGCAAAGCGCTTGATCGGGCTAAAGTCAGTATAAAAAGTTATATTGTCTTATGCATAAAAAAAGTTGATGTTTTTTTTTTTATGAAAGTTGAAGCTTTTTGAAGAAAAATTATGGCAGAAAATTTGTGTTCAAATCAAAAAAAATATTCCAATCCTAGGAAATTTTTCTTTGAAGATGCAATATCTTGCGGTTTTTTTATTATTCTCTCTTCTATATTATATTTTTGTCCTGAATCCAATTTTCTGATATATTCTGACCTTAATAAGTAATTATAGTCTTTACTAACAGACTATAATAAACTCAATAAACTAGAAGACTTGTATATTAATGAAATAAGTATTTTCCAAACATAAACTTAATTTAAGTCTGATACTAGATAAATAGATAATAGATAGCTTCTGGAAAACAAATATATGGATATCAAATTAATTTATATTGATTAATTTATCTAATCCAAGTATGTGAATGCCGTGCAAAATCCATGAAGATGGTGAGAATGTTGAAATGTTGTCCATATCAAGTAAACTATACATAAAAGGTTGATTTTGGCACTCAAGATTGGAATTAAATTTAAATCAATAAAAGAATAATTTTATTAATAATTTTATTTCAATTAAAAACTTATAGCTTTTTATCCATGTCCATCCTATTACCTAAGTCTCTGAAGTTGTTTCTTAAATACCTTGTCATATTATAAGGTTAATTAAGAAATTATACAAAACTTCATTTCTGCATATAAGGTAGAGAATTGAAGAAATTTTATGAAGAAGCTTGAACTAAACATACTTTAATGCATTGCACATTCCTAAAATTTCACATATTTGTTATCCTTATATTTGGGTAGTGTGACTTTCTAGGTTAAAACATACCCCTTTGGTTAAAAATTGTTTTAAAAGTTAAATTTTGATATGCTACAGAACATTAGTGGCTTATTCATTTCCTGCAAGCAAGTAAAGTCAAACGAAAACGTTTCCATTAGAGATAAGTATTGGAAATGCTGAGTTCATTCCGTTCTACAAAATTATCAAGAATTGATTAAGAAATCTATTGATTTCAAAAGCGTAAACACACGTTCACAATATGACATCAATATGTTCAAAATTTTATTACTAAATTTTCTTGGTTCTTCTTAAGAGACAAAGTCAACTTCTTTTTTTTCCCGAAGGGGAAACGAAGCCTATTGTAGTCTAATAACTTTGAAAGTCATACATATATTTACTTAAAGATTGCCATAAGATTACAAGGACCAAGCAACCAGACATCATGATCAAAATCTGAAGCCAACGAAACGGACAAATACCTCCGCAGATAATACATTACAAACATGTCGGAATATGCGCAGTATTCATTCACAAGGAAATGGTGTTCGGGATAAAGGAGAATTACTTTCCTATTCCCTCCATTAGACCCACTGAAATGATCTGGTTGCCGATTAGAACGGGGTAAAGGGAATTGGTCTATCAGGTCTTCGTTATGTTACAGAAAAGTGAACGTCAACAAATTACGTCAATTATTTGGATATTTAAAGTATAAACAGGAACTACTTTTTGTAGTGAAAGGCGGCGACTAGATTATTTTATTACAAGGAAGCTGGTCATCAATAAATAAATTGGAAGAAAAAATACTAAGAGATAAGAAATTTCCGTCTAAAACTTTTCCAAAAAGTAAAGAAGTTTCATGATTTGAATATGGAAAATATCTTTTAGATTTACCCTGTTTGGAACTTAGCAAGAAATTATGGATTAAGTCATATCTTATTAAAATTAAACAAGAAAATGGAGCATTGCAGAATAGGACCGATAGATATTTACTCCGGTGCTGATTCAGCCCTCATGTGCAATATTTTATTAGACAACTACTTATGGTCCTGTTTACTCTCATCGTAAAAGACTTAGCCACACTGCTTCAAAGCATCAGGAAACCCTACGAGTTTTGGACAATTTGATACCTGGATGTAATCTCTTGTTTCGCATCCTTCCGCTAGTCTCTCAAAATTCTTGCTATCTCGAATTGTAAGCATCCGTATCACCCATCGGGAATTCCAACCTAAAGTTTTCTAATATTCACATTCTTTAACTCAAGGTTCACTAGGTTTTTAAAGTCCCCTAAGCTGAATAGGTCGAATGAGCCCTGCAAGGCATTAGATTCATAAATTCGTCCCAGGTTTATCAATTACCTAAGGGATTCCAGGAGATACTCAAAGTTTTGAATGTTGTATATATGCAAGTCGCTCAAATGAGGAAGTGTTTTGATAAGCTCAGACACGCCTTTGATCATTTCCCCACTTGAATACCTGATTGTCGACTGTCGCAACTGTGTGAGGCACGAAAGTGCTTCGTGGAGTTCCTTGAATCCTCGCAGGTTGGGAGCGTGCAATCCAGTCAACCTAGTCATTTGTCGCAGGGATTCCGGCATTTTCTCGACCATACCGCAATTCCGTACTGACAATTGTCTCAATGCTGTAAGTTGTCCAAAGACAAGGGAAGTCTATCCAACGTCTTGCAGTTCCTCACCCTCAATTCTAGAAGAGAAATTAGTAATCACAATGACTCGGGTATGTGCTCAATCTCTCCACCACCTATATCCAGATATCTCGATCTTGTTAGTTGTCCTACAGAATCATCAATAATCTCACATTTGTGTATGGGCAAAGTCGTGAGGGCATGGAAATGATTCAATATCCCAGTACTCCTCGGAAACTGCTCCGAAGTTGCCGTTGTAATCGCGTACAGGTCTAGATCCTCTAGGGCAGTTAGTTGACATACACTCTCCTCTAGAAACGCAAAACCGGTACACCCATCTATATGTAGCGTTTCAAGCGCTCCGAGTCCCTCCGTACTCTCCGGAAAACCCTTCAGACTCGTACTGTCCCTGACTGATAAGAGTTTTAGAGCTCGTAATTGTCCTAGGGACTCAGGGACGTAGCTCAGTCGAGGAGTTCTATACAACTGCAAGAGCGATGTCAACGACCCCCGTTGAACTCGGGATATCTTTGATAGCATCATAGGTATTAATCTTGAGCCTGGAAAGAAACAAAGGAAAATGAAATGTCTAAGGAAGGGGAAAAAGACAGACCGCGTAAAAAAATGAAGGAGGGGAAGACCCCCATCAAACCGTACAAGGGAGAGATGGTAAAAAGGTAAAATGGGGCTAAGCCCCTCTAGTCTAAGGAAGTAGAAAAGAAGGAAGTTGGCACACCCGTTTATACAAAAGTTCAACTATCGTCATCGAAGAAGTCTGTTACGATGATCCCAAGAACTCCTCACGGAAAGACCGGGATCCTCCGTCCATCCGTCCAGTCTTTGAACCTTCTTACTTCCGCGTCCGCTACTGACTACTGACGGACTGTATGGTAGCGGTGAGTTGGAAATGAAAGTCAAAATAGGAATGGAATGATTCACGTAGTCACTGCGGTTATTGTCGCGACAGACCCATTTACCAGAAAAGAGGTAGTCAAAGCAACCCATCACAGTCACCTATCCACAGGAGTTTCAAGCGCTTGAGCCCACCGAAACCTTCAGGTTATGCTTTCAGAAGGTTGCAGTTAAAAATGCATAATTCTTCCAGATTCCTCATTTCCCCGAAACTGTCTGGCAATTCTCCCAAGGAATCAAGACCTTCCAAGCGTAAAACCCTTTTCGAGCGATGGAATATGGATCTGGAGTTGGCCACGCCTTCAAACCTGAACATCCCGTCATCTTCAGACTACCCAATGATCGAAGCTGCAAGAAAGAAGACGGTAGCTTCTGTAAATTCGCGCTTCGGAGCTGCAACGTCTCTAATCTTGGGAGAAGACCGTATATATCTGGCAGGCTTGCCATGTTGGAAACATCAATCCGGAAAACCCCGCAAGCTTCTCAGTCGGTGTATGTTGTCAGGAAGTTGAACAAATTTGCAATCATATAGTAGGAGAACCGCCAAATGGTAAAAGCCCCTCCACATCTTCGTCACGAATTGGCCACTTGCCACTGGTCTCCATCTACCAATTCTCTCGGTGTCCTCTGTGACAATTAATCATGTGTAATAGAGTAAGGGTCAAAGGAAATCGAACATTATGATTCAATTTGGTCGTCTTGAGATTGGAGATTCTCAACAGCCGTAAACACTCCAGTCTGGGAAATATACTCCATTGGATACTAGGGATTGCTGCTTCAGATACTCCACGGGACACATCGCTCTACAAAGCGTCTCGAGTGCCCAGTCGGCGGCCACTGTACAGTATCAAAACAGATACTGTAATTTCCTCAATAACCATGGAATTCCATGAAGTATAAAAAGTTTCTCAAGCTTCGATGTCACTAATCTCATCTGCTAAACTGAGACTTGAAAAGACAAAAGTTTCTCGCCTTTACCTTGCATTCCATCATCAGATCTTCAGTATCGTCCCGCTCCCACACACCCCTACACAGCTTCAGTTTCTCACCTGGAGGCCTACAAATATTACGGCCCATATCTCTCAACTGCGCATGGATATGGACTTTCCCATCCCGTTGTCCACCTCTAGCTCCATATCCTCTACTCAATTGGATCAGAGATCTATCCACTAGGTTCTGCACCTCGATCTTGGCTGCTATTCCCCGTGATATCGGTCTCCACGCCGCTTTCGACACATCCAAATCATATTGCTTCTGCCATGACCATCGATATCAGACGACGTCAAGTCTAGAAATCTTCCTTGTTGGGTCGCACCCAGACCATTAATGCTTAATCTCAATTTCTGCCAAAGTCTGTCATTCACACTTCCTCCAAGGGAGTCTGCTGCACATAACTTCTCAACAACTCCCTTCCAGATTGAGATGTCTTTTTACCTCGTAAATGACATCCAATGACCTCCAAAGTAAGAGGTAAGCCATCACATTTGCATACCACCCTCTACCACTAGTTCATTCAGAATTTTTTGGAGAACTACATCATGGACATGACATCTAAAAAGCTTCTCCTCATCTTCATATGACAGAAAAGGAACAACATATGTAACAAAGCTGCGCCTTGCCTTCTAAATGAGATTCGTCATAATTATATGGGCAGGACTATAGAATAATATATGGTGATATTTTTGGATGATATTTTAATTTATAACAAGATAAAAGGAAAATATATGAATCATATTCTAGAAATCTTAAAATAATTATATCACTGGAAGTTTTATTATAAGAAATCAAAGTATATTTTTTGGTAAAAGGAAGTTATTTTCTTGGGTCATAAGGTATCAATAGAGGGAATCCAGATGCAAAAATATAAAATCTTACATTTTTATATTCTTGCATGAATATATAATGACATGTTCCAAAATATACCATAAAAATGTGAATATTTAATGGATTGGTAAGTTTTTACCAAGGGTTTATCCACGATTATGCTCATGTTGCCATACCAATGATTGCTTTCTTGGGAAAAACCTCAAGCTTTCAATAGACCACCAATCACAAATAAACATTCAAAAAGCTAAAGTATATGGTATCTTCAAGATCTATTTTTCAACCATATGATCTTCAACTACCTTATGTGGTTGATTTTGATACTTTAAACTCTGCTATGGGAATTTTCTTATAACATAAATTTCTAGATGGGTTACATCCAATTACATTTATGTATTGCCTACTAAACACCATAGAATAGTATTAGTCCATTCAATATTAAAAACAACTAGCAATGTTATATGCCACCATGGTATGGAAACATTATTTATTGCGAAAACAAGTGATCATGCGAACCAATCATGAACCTTTGTTGCATACATTATATTTGAAGCACATGAAGAGTAAACATTATCAATGGGAAGGATAACTATAGTTGTTTGACGTCAAATTTGAGTACAAACCCGGTAGGTTCCATGTCATCCCCAATACCCTATCTGTAAAAGACCAAGACCAAGGAGAGAAATAAAAGAATGAAAGACCACATTGGGACACTTGAGTGGATGGGAAACTCCAAATGCCTAGCAGGAGCTTTGGCTTTGGTATTTATAGAGAGCTTATGCGGCTCTTGAGGAGTTTCTCGAGAAGCTTACTTGAGTCATTTTCTTGGAATGCAAGCCAAGTTAATCAAGAAGTTTCTTTCTAGAAGTTGTCTATTTGGTGTGCAAGCTAAGCTAGTTGGAAGCTTCCCCAAAAGCTTCCCCCTAAAGGTCACCACTTGGCATGCGAGTTATCCAATACTTGGGAGGGTATTGGGAGGGTACCAAGTAACTTCTTAGATACTTCAAAAATATTATAGGCTAATTTGGCTCATTTTTGACTTTGTTAGCCTTGACTAACTTCATTGTTAAACTCCATATTGTTACACTATCATAATGATATGATTTGAAGACTTTTCCTAAACCTCTCATCACGGCACAATTACAATAGTGTCAATTGATTCAAAAATCCAAATTGTGTTTAGGATCGCTTTACAACAAGACTCCTTCTTTAAGATAGTACAAGATTGTCTTGCAGCACCCAACGAGGAATAAAAACCTTCTCCTTCAAGGAAAGACTTTTGTTTGAATTGGATATATGTTCCAAGCAAGGGTGATCTACAACTTGTGCACCTTCAAGAAGCCCATGGCTTGCAAATTTCTAGTCACATGGTTGTGGACAAGACCTTGGGTACCCTACAATACCAATGGTAGTGGCCCCAACATGGCATGAGAGGTTTGAGAGTTTGTCCAATCTTGTGAGAGTTTCCAATGCAACAAGGCTAGTAACCAAAAGCCAAGTGGACTCTTTCAACCACTTCTCATCCCATATACTCAATGGGAACACATAAGCTTAGATCTCATTACATCCTTGCAAAGACAAAGCAAGGTCATATAGAAATTGAGTTGTTTGTTGATAACTTTCGTAAGCAAATCCATATGGAATCAATCTTTGATATAGTGGATGCTCCAACATTAGCCCAAATTTACTTTGACAATGTCTTCAAGTATGATGGGATACCTTGTGTACTCATCTCCAATTGTGATCCTTAATTCACCGATAAACTTTGGCAAACACTCTTCAAGATACTCAACACCAAGCTTGCTTTGTCCATGGCCTATCATCCTCAAACTGATTAGCAAACCAACCATGCATATCACACCTTGGAGGATATAATTTGTGCCTTTGTCAAAGTTCACCATACCAATTAGGATGAATGCCTTGAGATTATTGAGTTTACCTACAATAACTCTTAGTAGGCAAGCACCGGATTTTCTCCCTTCTTCCTTAATTTTGGTCAAGACCCACTTGTTCCATATTCCATTCTTTCTCCTTCTCTTAATCACATTTCTCAGACTTCTACCTTCTTGACCACAATATCCAACTCCTTGCAACAAGCTAAATCTCATCTCGTTGTTGCTCAACATCGTCAAAAGCAATATGTGGATAAACATTGTCATGATCACACCTTTCAACTTGGTGATATGGTCATGTTTTCTTCTAGTAACCTACACCTCTCACTTGGTACCTAACTTTATAAACTTGCTCGTAATTGGATAAGTCCACTTGATGTCACCCAAATCATTTCTCTTATTTCTTATTGACTTGCCTTGCCTTGTCATATGCAAATCCACCTTGTCTTTCATGTTTCTAAGTTGAAACCTTTTATTTCCACTCCAATTTCCTTTTCTATTTGTGTCCAACCCCCTCCTCCTCCCATCCCTATCAACATTCATGAGGAGTATGAAGTTGATTTTATCCGTGCACATTGCCACATTCCACATGGTCGCCAACAACATATTGAGTACAAAGTCCTTGGAAATTGTATCCCCTTCATATGCTACCCAAGAGCCTCCCTCTAATCTACACAATGCATTAATGGCCATCCAAGATTTTGAAGCTTCCATGGTATTGAGAATGTTATCAACTAGTAGTGGAGGAATATGTAACAATATGGAATATATAGACGAGTTAGTTGAGATTAACAAAGGAACAGATAGGTCAAATTAACTAAAATTTATAAGAATATTCTAGAAGCATATAGGAAGCTTCTTGGCACCTTCCAAGTATCAAGTAATGTGCATGCCAAGTAGTGATTTCTAGGAGGAAACTTCTTGTGAAGCTTCCCGGCCAGTTTAGCTGACATGCAAAATATGCAGTTTCTAACAGGAAGCTTCTCACTTAACTAAGCTTGCACTCTAAGAAGGAAAATTTTAGAAAGCTTCCTAAAAAGCTTCTCAAGAGCCTTGTATGTTCTTTATAGATACCAAAGCCCAAGCTCATGGTAGGTATTCAAAGTCAAAGTTTCCTTCATTCAAGAGTCCCAATGTGATCTTTCACTCCAATCTTCCATACTCTTATTTCTCTCCTTGGTCTTTTACACTAATTGTGATGGTTCATTTGTGATGAAGGCCACTTCACCTTAGAATTTTTGAACCTTCCTTGTTGCCTCACCAAATTCTTGACAAATATTGTTGAACAAGCATAAGTACTATGACTCACACTCACATAGTTCATGTCATAGTTCATGTCGTATGAAATCAAGAATATTAAGGTGTATCACAAATTAGTATCTTACAACATGCAAATTAAGAGAGAGTGAGATTCTCAAGGGTCCAAACACTTTAAAAACTTTGATTATGACATAGTGCTCAACTCGTCCTAGAAGGCACAACATCACAAGAATCTTGAATGATTATGTTGTTGAATCTTATAGGTTTGTGTCACTTTATGATGCTCCAAGTGTGTAGGCAACCCATCTCTATATTGTTCTTGACCTTTGTAGTGCCCTTAGAGTTGCATGCTCTAATTCCAAATGAATGATTTCACTCACTCAAATGCTTTTTCTCATACATCAAAGTTTCTCAGTCTTGCTCAATCAAGCATGCAATCACTCATAAAAAGTGTAGGCTAATACAAATATACCAACTTGATTGTTTTGATAGTATAAAGATGGGTAACATGAAAAGATGCACCAAATATACCTAGTGAATATTAAGTCTTAGCCCTATATACAATCCTACTTGGCCACCAAAGGAATCCAATGGCTACAATGTATTAGAAATCCTCTAATTACATCTATGCTACTCAATGCTAATCACATATTAACTACTTATCTAACCTTGAACCTAATCTAAAGTAGGTGCAAGCCATGTGTTATGGCCACCTCATCTGCTTAACTTATATCTACCACTATTATGTTAGGTGACAAGCGTAATACAAGACCTTTGTATTGTAATCCTAACTGTTAAATGTAAAATAAAAGTTTAAATAAAAGATGTCTTGTACTATGACTACAAAGTCTATGTTGTGTATCTAAGTAGTTTGTGATGAAGTTGGGTGTTTCTCATTTTGAAGTCATATGTTGGATTACTTGTATGCAAGACAATTTGGTATTATATATCGAATACTAAGTACAAAGTATGAGGTATGAGAAACAAATAGTATGGGAAATGAGATGAGTATGAGGTGTTGAGGTATGAGATGAATAGTACAAGGTTATGTACAAGAAATAAAGTATGAGGTTACAAACAAGAAGCAAAGTACAAGCTTAAAAACAAGAAACAAATATGAGGTTATTAACAAGAAATGAAGTATGAGGTTATGTACGAGAAACAAAGTATGAAGATATGTATGAGAAACAAGTATGAGTTTAAAAACAAGAAAAAATACTAGGTTATGAAGGAGGTGAGATACAAGATGAGATATGATGTCCACATACAAGGTACAAGATATAAGGTATGAGGTGAAGTAGGAGATGATTATGAATACAAGGAGTAAGAGGTGGATACAAGGAATATGTTTATAACTTTTGCTACATACCTCCAAATGCTATGATTTTAGTGTCAATAGAAAGCCCTTGTGAAGCCACTTCTAACAAAATAAGGATTGCTTCATTTGAACAAGTAACCATAGAGATATCAACCCCAAAGTGCATGTACACAAATTCCTCCTCAAAGATGACTCTTCCAAGTTGAAGGTTGATGGTAACAAAGATCTTTAAGGCTGCTCCCTTTGTACCTTGGTTTTTACTAGAATGAAGCTGAAAAAATTCCCACATTGAGTGATTTCTTACCTAGACATAATAATATGTTTCTTTTTCCCTAACAAAACTAGAAAAATGGAACAAAAGTGCACTCTTGAGAATAAGTGAACAGTGATAGTGTCTCAATGAGGACAATGGTAAGTGTGTGAGTGTTTATATGCTCATTGAGATCTCCTTGAATCTTCATAGAGACCAAGGATAAAAAATCAAGAAATTCAAGGATTGGCTTGCATGCAAGGCCTAGCAATAAGTTGGAAGACAAAAAAGATATGACTACAAGACATAAGTGCCAGAATCTACTATTATGATAGGTCCCAAAAACAAAGGACACTCTTCTGTAAAAATCTATCTGTTGCATGCACGACCTTAACAAAGTGGAGAAAATGTGATGGATGGTACTATCAAGCATTCATAAATTTGGCAACAATGCTTCTGTAGACATGAAATTCTATGCCAAATATGAGGCCATAGGAAGGTAGCACCATGCAAGAATGGAATAAGCCTCTTGGGTATTCCTCAACATGGAGAGGAGGTGAGCTTGGACTATGGTATCTAAGTTGAATAAACAAAAAAGAATATCCTCCTATCTCAGAAGAGAGCACAAGATTCTCAAACCACCTATGGGGAACTAGAATCCTAATGCAAAGTTAGAGGGAGTGAGGATCATGCATGGGCTCCCGACCTTGCAGTTATGAGTATGGACTACTAAATCCAAGACCTTTAAGTTGAGTGTGAAAGTAGAAATCATTTGGACAACATCCTAATGGGAAGTCAAAGGGAGTACGGATCATTCATGGGCTCAGACCTTGCATTTAAAATTCTAGACTTGTAAACCCAAGCCTCTAAGTTGAGCGTGAAAGCATACATTTTTTGGACAACATCCTCCAAAGGGCCACAATATGAGTATTGCTCGAGAGGGATGGGAAAAGACAAGAAGGAATCAAAATCAAAATTTTATCAAACAATCCCTACAAGGTTATTGATATTATTGCATGATAATATCCCAATGGAATGATCTTATTGCAATTTGTGAAGATCTACAGTGATAGAATTTCATCTTCCCATTTGTACATGATTTGCTAGTGTGAGAGGTTATGGGAAACTTTAAAAAGATCAAGGAATCTGTTGAATTTTCTTCATACATGAATGTCATTCTAAAGCATAGTTATTGAATTGACTAAACTGAAAAGATAGAAGCATTCTATGCTGAAATCTTGTCTTTGAGTTTCTCCCACCTTGTAGGTTAATGTATTATTTGCAATCAATAGAGTAATTTTATTTTTCAGGAATAATAATTTCAATGTGTTTTACTAAGATGTATGCATCTTAAAGGAATGGTAATTTCAGATGTTATCATATTATGTTTTGATTGAAGTGACTGAAATTCATTATAATGGTTGAAAAGTATCAATATCAATCCTCATTTGCAATCTACATCGATAAAAACTTGATTTTCATGAGGTTATTGGTTTTAAATAATAAAAATTTTACTTCAATCTATTCAAATATAGGTTAAAATATAATAAAAAATGTTAAGAGGAAATGTTTAAAAAGTTTATGTTATGAAAGTTAAAGCTTTTTGCAGAAAACTTATGGCACAAAATTTTTGTTCACATCAAAAAGAAGATTTCAACCCAGGAAAATTCCTTTTAAGATGAAGTCTTTTGGGTTTTTTTATTACTCTCTTCTGTATTTTATCTTTCTCATGAATCCATTTTTGTGATATATTCTGATCTTAATAAGTAATTGTAATCTTTACTAAAAGATAATATATCCCAATAAACTAGAATGCTTGTATATTTCATTCCATACATAACATAATTTAATTTTATATTATATTAAATAATATAATTAAATTATTTGAAGTATTCTATATCAATTAAAATTTTATATCTTTTTATCCAAGTCCATCCTATTACCTAAGTCTCTGAAGTTGTTTCTTAACTACCTTGTCATGTAATAAGATTCATTAAGAAATTACACAAAAACTTTATCTCTTCATATAATGTAGAGAATTGAAGAAAGTTTGAACTAAACATACTTCATGCACTGTACATTCGTAAAATTTCACTTATAGATTTTTTCTATATTTGGATAGTGTGACTTTCTATGTTAAAACATAACTATTTGGTTAACAATCGCTTTAAAAGTTAAAATTTTGATAATGCTACATAAAATGAATAGTGGCCTATTCATTTCCAACAAGCAAGTGATGTTCCGATTGCCTATTAGCACGGGGTCAAGGGAATGGATTAGCAGGACTTCGTTATGTTACAGAAAAGTGGACGTCAACAAATTACGTGAATTATTTGGATCTTTAAAGTATAAACAGGAACTAGTCTTTGTAGTGAAAGGCGGCGACCCGAATATTTTATTACAAAGAAGATGGTCATCAGTAAAGAAATTGGACTAAAAATACAAAGAGATAAGAAATTTTTGTCTAAAACTTTTCCAAAATGTAATGAGATTTCATGATTTGAATATGGAAAATATCTTTAGAAATTTATTCTATTTGGAACTTAACAAGAAATTATAGATTAGCTCATATCTTATCAAAATTAAACAAGAAAATGGACCACAGCGGAAAGCTCGCTGAATAGGACCGATAGATATTTACTCCGGTGCTGATTCAGCACCGCAAATCCCTGTCCAACGGTCTTGTGACCACCACGAATGCACCTGGCTACTCTCATCGTAAAAGATTTTGTCAGACTGCTTCAAAGCATCAGCAAAGCCTATGAACTTTGGACAATTATATACATAGATGTCCTCTATTGTTTCACATCCTTCCGCTAGCCGCTCAAAATTCCTGCAACTTTGAATCCAAAGACTCTCTATCCTCCATCGGGGATTCCAATCTAAAGTTTTTAAATATTCACAATCCTCTAAATAAAGCACCTCTAGGTTTTTAAAGTTCCCTAAGCTGAATAGGTCGAATGAGCCCTGCAGGGCGTTAGACTCATAAATATATAGCCACTTCAGGTTTGTCAGTTGCCCAAGGGATTCCAGGAGACCCTCAAAGTTTTCACTGTTATATATATGCAAGCTCGTCAAATGAGGAAGTGTTTTGAGAAGCTCGAACACGCCTTTGATCATTTCCCCACCTGAATACCTGATTCTCAAATATCGCAACTCAGTGAGGCACGAAAGTGCTTCGTGGAGTTCCTTGAATCCTCGCAGGTCGGGGGCCGCCAATTCAGTCAACCTAGTCAATTGTCGCAGGGACTCCGGCATTTTCTCCAAGATACCGCAATTCCATATTGACAATTGTTCCATTGCTGTAAGTTGTCCCAACGACAAGGGAAGTCTATCCAACCTCTTGCAGTTCATCACTTTTAATTTTACAAGAGATGTTAGTAACCCCAATGACTCGGGTATGCGCTTAATCTCTCCATCATCTATTCTCAGTGTTTTCAGTCTTGTTAATTGTCCTAGAGAATCATCAATAATCTCACATTTGTGTATGCGCAAAGTCGTGAGGGCCTGGAAGTGATTCAAAATCGCAGTACTCCTCGGGAACTGCTCCGAAGTTGCACTTGTAGTCGGGTACAGGTCTAGTTTCTCTAACGCAGTTAGTTGACATACACTCTCATCTAGAAATGCAAAACTGCTACACCGAACTATTTTTAGCCTTTCAAGCGCTCCCAGTCCCTCTATACTCTCCGGTAAACACTTCAGACTCGTACAGTTGTGGAATGACAAGTCTTTTAGAGCTCTTAATTGTCCTAGGGACTCAGGGACGTAGCTCAGTCGAGGAATATCAATCAACTCCAACTCCCCTAGCGATGTCAACCACCCCGTTGAACTTGGTAGGCTTGCCAGCACAGGAAGCAAACGTAGGTTAAGACAAGCAAGGTTTTCCAGGGAACCCAAGGACTCGCACAACGATCGCAACCCGTAACACCTATATATCGACAGGTGGTTCAAGCGCTTGAGCCCACCGAAACCTTCAGGTAATGCTTTCAGAAGGTTGCAGTTAAAAATGTATAATTCTTCCAGGTTCCTCATTTCCCCGAAACTGTCCGGCAATTCTGCCAAGGAATCGAGATATTCCAAATGTAAAACCCTGAGAGATTCCAGACAAGAATCTTTTCGAGCGATGGAATATGGATCTGGAGTTGGCCACGCCTTCAAACCTGAACATCCCGTCGTCTTCAGACTACTCAATGATCGAAGTTGCAGGAAAGAAGACGGTAGCTTCTGTAAATTCGCGCTTCGCAGCTGCAACGTCTCTAAACTTGGGAGAAGACCGAATGTATCTGGCAGGCTTGCCATGTCTGAAGCATCAATCCGCACAACCCGCAAGCTTCTCAGTCTGTCTATATTGTCAGGAAGTTGAACAAATTTGCAATCATCTAGTAGGAGAACTGCCAAATGGTAAAGCCCCTCCACATCTTCGTCACGAATTGGCCACTTGCCACTGGTCCACATCCCCATCCACCAATTCTCTCCATGTCCTCTGTGACAATTAATCATGTGTAATAGAGTGAGGGTCAAAGGAAATCGAACATTATGATTCGATTCGGTGGTCTTGAGATTGGACATTCTCAACAGCCGTAAACACTCCAGTTTGGGAAATATACTCCACGGGATACTAGGGACTGCTGCTTCAGATACTCCCACGGGACACATCGCCATACAAAGGGTCTCGAGCACCCAGTCGGTGGCCGCTGTTTCTCTCTGCACAACAGATAATGTACTTTCCTCACTAACCATGGACTTCCATCAAGTATAAAAACTTTCTCAAGCTTCGATGTCACTAATCGCTTCTGCAAAACTGAGACTTCAAAAGACAAAAGTTTCTCGGCTTTACCTTGCATTTCATCATCAGACCTTCAGTATCGTCCTGCTTCCACACACCCCTACACAGCTTCAGTTTCTCACCTGGAGGCCTACAAATATTACGGCCCATATCTCTCAGCTGCGCATGGATATGGACTTTCCCATCCCGTTGTTCACCTCCAGCTCCATAGTCTCTACTCAAGCGGATCAGAGATCTATCCACTAGGTTCTGCACCTCGATCTCGACTGCCATTCCCCGTGATTTCGGTCTCCATGCCGCTTTCAACACATCCAAATCATATTGCTTTTGCCATGGACCATCGATATCAAACGACGTCAAGTCTAGAAATCTTCCTTGTTCGGCCGCACCCAGACCATCAAAGCTCAATCTCAATTTCTGCCAGAGTCTGTCATTCACACTTCCTCCAAGAGACTCTGCTGCACATAACTTCTCAACAGCTCCCTTCCAGATTGAGATGTCTGTTTCACCTCGTAAATGACCTCCAATGACTTCCAAAGTAAGAGGTAAGCCATCACATTTGCATACCACCTCTCTCACTAGTTCATTCGGAATTTTTTGGAGAACTACATCATGGACATGAGCTCTAAAAAGCTTCTCCGCATCTTCATTGGACAGAAAAGGAACAACGTATGTAACAAAGCCGGCCATTGCCTTCTGTACACGAGACGTCACAATCATCCGGCTGCCATCGCCAAAGTAACTTGGTTCCAGAAACAGTTTTATTTGCTCTTCACTCTCAACGTCATCCAACACCATCAAGACTTTACTATTCTTCACAAGCATCCACAACTCGTCAACGTTCTGCACGAGCATCCTTCTTCCTCTCCCTGTGTACAGGTCATCAGCAACCAAGCGCTCCAGTATTTTGGAACTCAACGTCTGCTTGCTCACTTCCACAAACCAGACATAATCAAAGTGGGATTGAGTGTTCATGAGGACTTGTTTAGCGAGGGTAGATTTGCCAATGCCGCCCATGCCTACCAACTGCACTGCCAATCGTGATGTGTTACTGGGCTCCAATTGAAGCATGTGTACTATGGCGGCTATCCGTTCTGGCACATCTATCATCACCACAGGCAGTTGAAGAAAACGCCGCTGGTTTGCAACCTGTTCCTCCTGAGGGAAGTCAGATGAAAATGAAGTTAATGAATCTCAAAACCAGGTCGATTCGTCGGGTTAAGCTACTGACTCAAGACGCTGATTTAAATCCAGCGGCTGGTTGTGATGTATAGGAAATGGGAGTACAAGCCGTTCCAGGAACAGGGGATCTAAAACCCATAAGTGCATATGAAGTGCATTTGAAATGCAACCAAGAACGTGTACAAATCGAGATGAATTGCCTCTTAGGAAATGGAAAATTAAGTGAAACTAACGATACGAAGTTAAGCCGAAATAAAGACATAATTGAAACATATCATGAGTCGCACTGTAGAGAACTATTAGACACCACATAATAACAAGCAAGACAACTGATTAAACAACTGAAATTGAAAGTCGGGGAGGACCATCTAACAGAGAAAACATCGAGCAAGGAGCAACACACAAAGCTTTCGTTGAGGATGGGTGGAGTGGAGCGAAGCGTGAGTGGACTGGATATTACGAGATGAGAGCAGAAGCAGTTCTAGGAACGGGTGACCCACAACTCATTAAATGCATATGAAACGTATGCTCAATCCGAGAAGAGTGATAAATCCGTAAAGTAGTAGATGAAGTGAACTTATCAAAACGAATGTAACCTGGACCAAAGGCATAATAGCAACTATGTGTATATCCCAACATGCCCTATGAACACATGAGTCCTAGAACACTAAACACTGCTGGTTTTGATCAAGATAGATGAGAGCAGAAGTAGTTCTAGGAACGGGTGATCCCGAACTTATTATATGCATAAGATCGGTAACCAAGATGTACTTTATGCACAATGCTAGTATAGTGATAAATCCATAAAGTAAAAAATATATACGTATATCACAACTGCCGGTTATAATATACGTATATAACAGACGGTTCGCATGTAAGCTCTCTGATTCTTTTAACGTATATTGCGTGATGAAATACAGAACCCGTTGTAAACAACCCGATTCCATAACCACGTCTGACACTACTGACTGTGACTCTCTGACATGGTAACCTGCTAAAGATAGTCGTTCTCTCAACAAATATGCCTATTGTTTCTCAACAAATCCAATGAGTGATGCAAATGCATCTCTGGAGATTTGTGCTACAAGTCAGAGCATACCTCTTCTTTACAAATGGCTCCCAAAAATTCTTCCAGCCGCAAAAAGCTCGTCGATTTCCGATCCTTAGGTCTGCAGATGCTAAAGTGATCTTCTCCAGGAATGACACAGAAATATCCGTCTTTCATACCCTGTCTACCAGATGCTTCCTGTGTCACAACGGCTGTACTGTCTGTCCTTCCAAACCATCTCTTTACCTGTAAACAACAATAATGAAAATCAGCTGCTGCAATCCCACAGGAAGCGACTTGCAAACGAAACAAAGTTTTCACTCGATAACATGCTCGCTGTAGTATGATCTTTATCGTAAAGTATAACTGAATAAGTTAGCGTTTCACCTTGGACAAAAAGACAACATACTCGTCGTAGTACTGATATTTATGCTGTCCGTCAAAGTACAGATATCTAAACATTCTAGATCCATTTGGTGTGAGTGCCAACTCGTGCTGCACAATACGTGTACGGAACCTCTCTAACTATTCAAGACACATAATAAAGGTTCTATGATACTTACGGGAGTTAGAGTTAAGGTCCGCAGATCAGTCTTATTGGCTTCAGATACACCAGCTACCTTCCAACCGTGTGTTCCACATAACGTCTCGAACCTTGCATTCACTCTCCCTGCTTCTGAAGAGAGCAGTTCAAGGTATGCAAACAAGGGGCCCCTACTTTTTGACTTGCCTTTCCCTGAAATTGGAGAACCTGAATGGGCCGTGGCGTAGAAGAATGCTCCTCTCAAGTTTCTCAGAAAGTGCAAATATGCACACTGATGTACGTCCGTATGCTTTTCTCTCCCAACAAAGTCGTCTGCTCTCAAGCAAACTTCTTTAAGCACCAAGCCGCCAACACAGTGACCTACGAGCACCACCGGACAACTTTGACCCACCATTGCGGGTGCGATCAGTGATCTCATGAGATTCTCTCCGATTGCGTACATATCCATCCGACCTCTCTTCTCACTTTCGATGATGCTTGCATCGTATGCAACTGCGAGTATACGCGCTTGGGGAAAAGCTTCAGCGAGCAAACTGTTTAAAGAACATGTGGGATGTTCCTCCCGCCTCCAACACCGTAGATACGCATCCCGGTCATTAGCTGATTGGAAACCATGGAATAGTACAATGTCTAGGCTGATAGCACCACTTTTCGGGACGTGAAGTTGGTACACCTCGTCACACAACTGCCAAGAAGACACACACACACACATTCCAAAATAACATTTTACTGTGCAGGAAAGGTAACATAAGAAGAGGTCACTAAGAAATGTACAACGCACGATGTTGGTCTACATCTATCCGATTTTTCAGCACATTTGAGAAATTGGAGCAGAAGCATGTAGCTGTGCTATTCAGCGTACTTGAGAAATGGGGGCATAAGCCGTTCGGAGAATGGGGGGGTTCAAGTTATGCTATTCAGCATACTGTGTATAGATGAACATGATATACAAGTTGGCTCAGACCATTCTGCAGGTGACCGGTGGAATATTGATAACAGACAATCCTCGGCAACCAATTACAACTCCAAGTGCTAGATTGGGACAAGAAGTGGAGCAAGCTTTCTCTTGTTCTCGAAACAGAACTAAGTTCTGGTACATTTTTGGGTCAGGTTTGTCACAAGCTCTGCCAACCTAAGCCACAAAGCCCCCTAATTGTGATGCACGAAAAGTGGGGCATCTACACTAATTTGAAGATTGATGCGGCTCATACGAATGAATCTGGAATACCAAGACATACCTTTGTGCACTTGGTGTATTGCAAGTCCATCGCATGAGTCTTGGCATGTGAGCTGGATGTCTTCATAGACACCTATGAACAGCTCAATCTCAAGCTTCTGACCAAGACAATCTTATGAAAGCAATCTTTAAATTGCTCTGCGATCGATCATACTCACTTATAACTTCTTGTCAAAATACGAGACACATTGAATAGAATTTTTCTTTCTCACAGGATGCATCAAGTTCTCAGATCACTGAGCTGCTGTAGAAATATTACTCAACACACACCTCACCTCCCCTCACATATTGTCAACACTCGCGAAAAACAGACGGATAGAGGCCAAAACCAACTGGAAAATCAAGCTTATTGTCACTCTGAACAAAGTCCACAGCAAACAACAGGTAACGAACCTCGCTTTCAAGTATAAACTCCCAGAAGCGTGTTAAGTCCTTTCAGTCCCAACTGATCTGATCCAGAATGCCAGCTCTAGAGAAGTAAGGCTGTCAAGCGTGTAGAGTATTTTCAGTTAAAGATTCCAGGAAACGTGTTAAGTTCCTTCATCCCATCTGCTTTGGTCTGAAATGTCAAACTCTACAACAAAACAGGGAGAAAAAGCATGAAGAGTAGTCCCAGCAGACGTTAGATTCCAACATTCTCACTTCCAACAAGAGCGCACCACAACAAGCGGAACTCCTTCAGTCCTTTCACTCCCATCTGCTGTGGACTGAAATGTCATACTCTACAATACGGAGAAAAGCATGAACAGTAGTCCTACTACATGTAAGTCCGAACAAGCGGGGCCAATATGATAAGGACTTTTGTGGTCGGTGAGAGAAAAGTATCAGTATTTTA
This sequence comes from Lunularia cruciata, assembly GCA_948567375.1. NCBI lineage: Eukaryota > Viridiplantae > Streptophyta > Marchantiopsida > Lunulariales > Lunulariaceae > Lunularia > Lunularia cruciata. The sequence continues at coordinate 17,766,433 of OX419762.1, read as the reverse complement.
TATTCGGCGTGTGAATGTCAATACAAAAGTAAGGGTCAGTAACTTCTGAAATATTTTATTCCAACTTTGCCGACTACTTGTCATGTGTGATCATACTTGCGTGGAAGATCCGGATTGCTTCAGAGCACTATGCCACCACTGCTTCTCCACGCTGCCACCCTCTTGACATTTGGTAACGTGGTTAGAGCACCCTGTTAGTTCAATTTTAGCAAAATAGCAGACGGGTAGAAGAAGATCAGAATTCGTACTGTTAGTCAAGGCACCTATTCTATTCATACTCAGCATTCGTCCTGACTTGAGATGAGATGTAAGAGGGGTTGCTTAATTTCTAATATGTCCAATCCAGTTTGGACACTTGGATGGGGCTCTAGTTGTTTCCTTGTCTGCGAGATGTCACACACAATGTAACAGGGAGGCTTTTCTGCAAGTCGAGAGCTTTGACTATAAAGTTGCCGTGCTGTGTTAAATATAAAGCATTGAGGGCAAGTGCTGCTCGTATCTTAAATTTATGAGAAGCACTGGTACGTAGCCACCTAGTAGTTGGTGTTCTAAAAGTTACTGAAATTGACAAAAAAGTTGGTGGAGCCCAAACCAGATTTTGGTATCAATCTGCGCTCCACCCTTTGCTGTCCAAGGAGCTGAAGAGGCGCATCCCTGTCCATTTCCGCAACCTTACACTCAATCGCTCAAGTAAGTTATTTCATCCTCGAGCACAAAATTCAAGTTCAGAATGTGCCAGGTGGGGAAACCTCGTACACAGAATCAAGAACGAAGAAGCTTCTTTCTCACCATGAAGTCTGCAACTTTGTGGATTGACTTGCATTTCGGAGGACTTGCAAAGTCCTAAGCATTGTTTCTGGTCCAGACCAATAACACTACTATCAAAAACATAGACAATCTCGAGCTTTAAGCTTTACGCGACAGTTCAGCTTTCTCAGTTGCCCACCGGTCCAGTAAGCTGTGTCGTTATGTGTTGATTGGTAACGATGTGCGCCGACCATTCCGGAGGAGCCTTTCCCTATATGCCCCTCCAGTTGATTGGCAAAAAGATCTCCGCACTGAGGAGAAGGAACCGGAGGTGTTTTGTGAGAGGGAATTCCATCTCGTATTCAAATGAGAAACGCCGACCTCATAGAACACAAGAAGGATGGGAAGACCCCATCAAACAGAGAGACAAAAGAGGTAGAATTGGGCTAGGCCCAAATAGTATCAATACGAGAAATCTGTCCCACTGTACTTAAGATTGCGGAGAGCTATGCATCTAGAGTGATTGTTCTCCTATGGATTGCATCAACCAATGCACTCTATAGAGCAATGGATACAGGTTGTCCAAAGTATGCTAGAAAGTATGGGAGTGAGAGTGGTACCCCTTGATGTCTAATATGATAAGCTCTTGCGCATTCATTGACAAATGTATCTGCAACATGCAATACATATGTTCAAACACCTTGTCCATCGCTCTATATAACTCCAAGGCTAGAGGAACAAAGAGGTGACCTCACTGTATACCTCTATACTTGGAAACCTTACATGCTATAGCATTGACAAATGTATCTGCAACACGCAATACATCTGTTCAACACATATGTTCAAAAACCTTGTCCATTGCTCTATATAACTCCAAGGCTAGAGGAACAAAGAGGTGACCTCACTGTATACCTCTATACTTGGAAACCTTACATGCTACAGCATCGCTCGCCGCCTATCCAAGAGGATGAGTAATCACTCTCTCCAAAGATGCATCACGCGCAGAGTATAACCACAACATCTGCCACTATCATCTGATCATCTCGGACCAAGTATAAGTGTGCTCTTGCATGTGTCGTCTGTTGAGAATATAAACGTTCTCTCCAAGCAAGGTATTCACTCTCTTGTGCCATAGCAAACACTTTATCCCTAATGGTATCATGGGTAGCTATCCTCTGTCCTCCATAAGGACACTATGTCATATGGACCACTATTGCATCTAACTTAGAACCACACTCACAAGTGAATAACAAAGATGCATACAAGTGTACCAAACCTAGGCGCAACCTCATCATTGTAGAGAAAATGCTTGGTGCAAGTCAGAATGCCCTCAGGCATGGTTGAGCTAGGTTCCAAGAGCCTGCACCCTTGCCGGAACAAGAGCAAAGATGTGCTCTAGTGGCCCAAGGAATGGATGAGTCAACTAGGAGAGAATGTAGCATATGTTGAACCTATCACTCCATCAAGGAAAATTGCAAACCCTTGGTCCAATCTAACGATTATAAAGCAAATGATGGAAGGTCCTCATGGAGATAGATTATCTCTCATCTAACACAATAATACCTAGAGAGAAAAGGATCCCTCCTCCACCTTGGTCACATAAGTCTCCAAAACTGGCCGATTAGCAACCACAAAATGGGAGGAAAGTAAAGGTGCCAAGAGAGCACAACTACCTAAAAATACTATAGGTGCACATCTCCTCCATAGATAATAATTCTACCCCTCTGCAGAAGATCGGTAGAGATGTCTATCTACATGCCAAATCCCCAATCACACCCTCAAATGTCCATGGTACGATGATATCACCAAAGACTCCCATGATCCTCCTATCAAAAGCTCTCAAACATGATAGGAAAGTCAAAGAAGGAGTAACTGTGCAGAGAAGGTAAGTCGGTTGACAGGCAATACTAGAGAAGAGTATACCAAAAGCCACATGTGTATCTCCTAGTAGAGGAAGGTCATCCATATGGAGAATATCCTTTGCAAGGGCAGCATCAAAGATCCTCGGACAAAATGTGACAAAATGTGACAAAATCCTCGGATCCTACTAGCACTCCAAGAAGACGTAGTCCATATGTAGACGTGACACACTCCTTTGGAAGCTCAAGGTGGGAAGGGATACCTAAAGAGGACCAAGCTTTGCACTTTGACTCTCAATCCTACAAGATGTAGCTTGGTAGTCAAGTGATCAAAGGCCTGCCTAATCTGATCTACAGGGTCCACACTATATATATAGTCTACTAAGGAAGGAAATACACAACTTGGCATGACCAAAGTAATAGATAAGAGAGCTCTAAAGTGACCCATGGCAAACAAAGGTCCTCCTAAAGGATCTTCTTGTCGTGTATCAATAATTGACTCCAAGATGGTGACTCTCTTTTGTGATCACCCATGTTGGTATTAAGGGAAGTATGAGAGCCATAGAACAACCGCACAAAGGGAATGAGACTTGCCATGGATCCACGGCCTCCCTAAGCTCTCTCAAGATAGATGCTCAAGAGATGCTATTAAAAGCATTATCAACATCCACACGTAGGACAACCCACTCTAGATAGATACCTAGGAGTGCTCTAATGCTTAGGGAAATAGCCTTGCAACCTCTAGGTATAACTTCTCCAAACTGATGTGGACTACAATGCTCTTAGAAGTGAGATCTATGCTAAAGGACAATGGTGCACCTAACCAAGCACAAAAAGATCTCTCCAATAGCAATGAATCTAATGCCCTATGTGCACTTCTCCAAAGTGAGAAGTCAACTAGCCCTTAACACTTGACTAATTGACATAGGAATATCTCCCCTTGCTATTGCTATAACCACTTAAAATAGCTCAATAAATCCACTAGAAGGATCATCTGCCTAAAGTAATCTCTAAGATACTCATATACCATCCCTCACAAACCTCCTAAGGATAAGTGAGGGGCAATGCAAATGCTTGTGCAAAAAGTGACCTATCAAGACATAAAATTGTTTAGGTTGATAATCTAAGACCTCTAATGGTACTCCCTCTCATACCATAGGATGTATTGAACATAGAGAAGACATAGTCTCATTAGTGGGACGAGCCATAGACAAAGAGTGTAGCGCTCATGTTGCTCTACTAAACTCTCCTACTTGACCCAAAATCCTACACTGACATAATCAAGTGGACTGTGGTATCTTGTAGTAGAATTTTTCTCTTAAAACATGCAACCCTAACCGACTCCTCCAATAGGGCAACCCAATCTCCCACTTGAAATAAATGAAATCTAACAGCCTTCTCTTTATGCCTTGCATGTCCTCCTCTAGCTTAATGAAGGCACCATCGAGGGAGTAAGAGGAATAAGAACCATGCTAACTCGTCCAAGAGATCACATGCCAAATGATCAAGTGGTAGGTAAAAGTCTATCTAGCCTCATCATAAAGTGTATAGGATAGCCTATGGAATAGACGTGGACATGGAAAACTAGTCTCAAATAACCCCAAAATACAACCCGCCTGAGATGCTAACCATTCCCATGACTCAAACAGTATCATTGGGATGGTCAATGAAGAGATGGAGGAAGTGTGCATAATCTTGAGTGTCACTATTGTCAATGTGGTTGCTCACCTCACATGAGCATCCCAAGTGGTCTAATCAAAGTCCTTGTGCATCCTTCTTACATGGATCTTACCCCTTGTGAGGTAAAGTGTCGATGATACACTTGGCAAGGTATATCTCGAGCCACTCTAAGGTGCACCACATCGGGAAGTATAGCCATGGCTAGCATAGAAAAAAAATCATAACACATGATGCCCCTCTCCATATCTCTCTATATTTGCAAAACCACAATGCATCACATCCCAACTCACATGAGTAAATACAATCTCTCCAAACCCTAAAAACTATAAACTCTCATAATTTCCAATTTCCATCTTAGAAAATTTCAAACTAAGCTCCAATGGAACTCAATCATGAAAACGAAGAGATTAGAAATGAAAATTCCCAGAACATCATTTGCAATGTGAAGTAGTCACTCTAAACCCTAAGAAACTTAAAAGTACTCATAAATTTATACTCAATTCTCCATAGCCTTCAATCTAGGTATCAATTTCAATGGAACCTAAATTAAAAAATGAATAGAATTGACCATTCACTCTTGTGAGGTATGTAGATGAGCTCTCTAAAACTCTAGAATATCCATGTCTCCTCTCTCACTCTCCAGTTCCTCCTTCAAATGAGAGTTTGGCATATATTTGTTTATTGGTTTTCAATAGTTTGATTTAAATAGTTTCTAAATTATAAATATATTAAGATAGATTTCTCATTATGAGTATATCCATATGTATTTTTATTCATTAACCTGAATTAATGAAGAGTGAATGGTGAAAATATTTACAAGTGTTTAATCTTTTCTTGTGTCAGTGCATGGAAGCAATGATAAAATGATGAAAATCATCTCTGATTCTAAACTAAAAGACTACTAAATATCTTTTAGAATCTTTTTCATATATATAGTTTGCTATTTAAATTTCATTCAACTTATATTAATGATGAATGTGAAATCATTTTTATGAATTTGGGTGCCTTTGCACTTTTCAGCAGTCCTTGAGGAGCAAGCGCCTTTTCATATATAACCACATTGAGCAAAATAATTCCAAAAGGTAATTAACATGAATAATTTTTCAATAAGTTTTTTCTATATTTTATAGTTTTCCATCTTTATGATTTTTTCATCTCCATATTTCCAAGATTTTATAGGTCTAAATTCTACGACCTTTTTACATGATTTTTTTGTGTTTAGTTATTTGTTTGTGCTTTGTTTTTCAAAATGGTCTCCTCTAGATGGTTCTTATAATTTGTTAGCACTCTTAAGATGTTCAAATTTTTAAAATTTATTATATAGGTAGCTTATTCTTATTCTAACCTGGTTACTATCACTAGAGTCTTTAGAGGAAGGTTCACATTATTCAAGACATATTTGTTTCCTTGAGTCAGAATGAAATGGAAGGCAAATGAACATAAACCTTCCACCCCTATGGCATGCAAGAAACTTGTTCCTCTGAACATGCTTTGGTTTCAGAAGACACATATAGTATCTGCTCAGCCACACCACTCCTTGCACTTCTATCATTGATACCCATATACCCAAAACATAATGGATTTCAATTTAGAAAATAGGCGACCATATAGAAAACATGAAAGATGGGAAGACCCCATCAAGCCGTACAAGGGTGAGACAAATTACATAAAATGGTGCTAAGCTCCAATAGAGTTGATATAAGAAATCTACCCTATTGCACCTAAGATATTTGAGGTATGCAAGTCTTAGAATCTACAAACATCTAGAGCATCCAAAGAAGCATTACCTAGTGTGATTGCTCTCCTATGGATTGCACCAGCCGTTGCCCTCTATAGAGCAATGTACACATGCTATCTAAAATATGCTACAAAATATGAGAGGGAGAGTGGTACCCCTAGTGCCTAACATATGCTCTCATGCATTGTCTAACAACGGTGTCGAACATTATGTCCATCGCTCCATATACATCCAAGGTTAGAAGAACAAAGAGGTTACATCGCTGCATACTCCTATACTTGGAGACCTTGAAAGCTGCTATTACACTCACCGCCCATCCAAGAAGATGGGTAATCACTCCCTTTGAAATTGTATCACATGTAGGGTCTCTAACCACAATATTGACTAGTATCACCTGATCATTTCTGACCAAGTATAAGTCTGCCTTTACATTTGTTGTTTGCAAAGCATGCAAACTCAATGGGGTTCCAATTCTCAAAATTATGCTAAGATTTATGGGCTTCAAGCCAAATCAGTTCCCATTCCCTCCCCACTTTCCATCACGTACAACATCCGTCATTCTTTGGTCCCATGAAGATCGGACTAGCATAGTTGTTCACAAATACATTGCTGATGTTTATTTTGCCATGTTGAGGTCAAACTTGAAATACAAAAATATGAATCAATAGTCCGTGTGACTCGTACCGACTATAGTTGGCAATAGACAGGAAGGATCAGCAATTTAACAATCATGCAAGAGCTCAATGACCGGTTGCAATTATCATGGAAAAAGGTATTGTGTATTTAATCTGATTTGAGGATTTTGTGAGTTCCTTATTGCTTATGTCTACTTGATAATTCAAAGTTCAGATGCAGAATATAAATTAAAAAAATGCATGAGACTCAAAGTTAAATGCAGAATTATACATCAATAATCTGACTTGTGCCAAGGGCTGACTGGAGAGAGAATTGGATGTATCAACATATTTAGCATGGATAAGGATCTTATAAGTTCCTAATTGGCTATTGCAATAGATATTTTGGATGCTCTTGCCTTGAGGACCAATGTTAGCAATGTATTTGCATATTTGAGCAAACCCTTATTTGGGTGCAAGTTGCAGAAAATTATATTTGAATAAAATTGTATTGATTTGTATATAAATTGCATAAAATTATACAATTTCTGAAATATAAGTGAAATCATATTCACAAGGAAACAAAGTTCACCCCAAAGAAGTAATTTCTGGGAACATAGTTCCAGTTTAATAATTTTGTTGGAGCACAATATAGATATAGGCAACAAGGTGAACACTGTATTTTTGTGACATATGTCCCAATAGGGCACGTAGAATTTAGTACTGAAGAAATTGAGCCTGGCAGAGCTGATCCAGCCAAACTAAGTTTCTGATTGCTACCATGATACACCGGTAAAGCAACAAAACTGAGCCATTTTGTAGTTCCAACATAATAAATCTAGTCTCAATTTTCTGTTTTGAACTAGAATACAGTTGCTTTAGGTAGGACAAACGTGAGGATGCAAACACTTTGTATGTAGTTATGTTAGTTGGAGATTAGGTTGGATCCACCATCTCATTTGAAAACAAGGTTCAGGAACCAAATGAATTAGAATCTTTCACTCCTTAAACTTATCTTTGTGAGCACCTTTATCATATTCAGTATATAGAGTTTAATTTGAAGTGTCCCCATAATTTAAAAAACTTATTTTTGTTGTATTGGACAAGGAAATTGCCCAATGCAGTTGGCTCCTTGCACACCAACTCCAATTCCCTCTTCTTGTACCAGGTCCAAATTTCTACAATGGGAATATTGCATTTGTCTTTCAAATGAGCATGTGAATGTTCCAGTTGATGGTTAAAAGCTTCTTTTGAAATTTATCTAAGGTGCCAAAAATCATGAAGAATACATTTCTAGAGTACATGGTGATGATTGCAAATTGCACGTGCCATTCAAGTCAAGGCCTTTAGAGTCTCTTGAACCACTTGATGAGGAGTGGCTGGATGCATTTGCACAAAAAAACTTGGATCCCAATAGATCTGTTCACAAAGTCCATATTTACTATAAGCTTTCTCAATCAAACGAACAAGCAACGTTCAAGCCAAAGATTGTACACTCTATCATGACATATACAAACATGTGGATAGAATCAGTTAAGTGGATTGCAAATATATTTGAACTCACCATAATGTGAGTGTGAGGCACAATTAAGAAAAAAATCATTGTAGTGCTTCAACACTACTGATTTCTATAGTATGTGCAATCAAACATGTCAAACAAACAACAACAAGAATGTACCCACCACCTACACATAGGACAATGTCTTCTAGAACAATCCAACCATATTAAGCACAAGTTTTGAAAGAAGTTGAACATGTAATAAGGAAGTAAGCTCTGCCAACTCCAAGGTGATAATGAATCACATTCTAAACTCTCATTCCACTTATGCATGAGAGCCAAGTGATCAAGATGGATGCAAACATGAATATAATCCTATGAGTCCCATAGTGTTGCAAATAGAATGAAAACACTAGGATGATGTGGGTAAGAAACACCACCCAATCTATCATAAAATACATCACACTAATATCTTCAATCCATGCACTATTGGATGCCTTGGACACTCATGAATTTAGAATTAAGGAGTTTGCACCTATGAGATCAAAAATTGGAACTAAATTTTGCTAAATAGTGGAACACACCAAGGATGTGAAAGCTAAGAATCAAATCAGAAGAGAAGGGAGCAAATTTTGCTGAAGGATGAATTTATTTTGCTAACAAGTTAAATGCACCTAAAAGGAGGCAAGGACTATAAAAAAAATAAACACATGTCCATGTTTGAGCTTAAATTAAAATTTTCATTAACTTTGCTCATCAATGTTTATAGAATGACCCATAACAATAAAATCCTATATGTCAGACCCTAGGGTTGACCCTTAATTCTTCTTTTTGGCTATGAGATCTTCCCATAAGAAAAAATGACCTCCACCATCACTCCACGTGAAAGTAATTATCAATACCCATTACAAAAATGTTATGGAATCTTCATGGGTACTTGTAAACCAATATTTGAAACCCCCCTCGGCTATGACCTTCCTATAGTTTGTATTTGGATCTTGTTCAACTCTTTGAAAGATCACAAGCTCATAAACCCCATAGAAAATGGAACCTTGATGTAATTTGCTAAACTAGGACCTTGCTCTTGATGACCTCTAATAGTAACATTAGATGATCTAGATGTGAGGTTCATTTTTGTCTACTATTACTTAGCAAATTCATTCAATTGGGAAAGGATGCAAACCAACATCTAAGAAAGCTCATTACTACAACCTAATTTCACGTCTTTTGGACCACAAAAAACCTTCAAGTGTAACGTCCTCAACTTCCCTACATGCCCTTTTTAGTATTACTTCTAGTCTTTAGTTTAACATCATGGTTGTGAAGAGTGACCAAAGTATATGTTGTAGACTCTTAGATTTGCCTCACATACAACTTTTGAGTTGAAAATTGGTACCATAGCATTTGAAGTTGGGTTCAAAATTATGTTTGAGCAGAATAATCCAAGCATTGAATCATGACAAGCTAAAGCAGCAGTTATACTTTACAACTAATGTCAAATGTAATTCATCAATTTGCATTCATGGAATCCTTGCATCTTCTTGTCAATCTCTTAGGTTTCTCTGAGGTTTGGAGCAAGTCTACATTCTTTCAAGAAAAACTACTATTAGGGCCTACTCTCATTTTACCTCTTATGTCTTATCTTTGTATGGCTTTTTGATACCCAATTCTTTCTTTTCTTTTTTTGTAACTTTCAAGGATATTTATTATACCAAATCAGGCGGGTCCAATATGATCACAACCTTACAAGCTAACATATTGCATATTATTCAAAAGATGTAGTGAACAATGTGGTAAGATTTTGAGCAGGGAAGAAGTATGATGTGTTTGTAGAAATCTTAATGTGTTCTGACTAGTTTGTGATTAGACATTCTCCTTAACATCACTCAAGATGGCCATATAACTGCAAATAAACCTTCATACTCCAATTGTTCTTTATTGAGAAGTGCAAGAAAGAATCATTAAGCTCAACCATATGCAAATGGGACTTTAGCCTAATGCATTTGGTCATGGTGCAATAGGGCAAATTTCTCATTCTGCTACTGTTGGGGTTTAGTCCTATTTTACCTCTTATGTCTATGTGGGTCAAAATTGTGTTAGAGAAGAATAATCCAGGCATTGAATCATGACACAATAAAGCAACAATTATTTATACTTGTCAACCAAAGCTCATATCAAATGTAAGACTCAACAATTGGCATGCTGGATCCATGCAGAATAGCAGACAGGTAGAAGAAGATCAGAATGTGTACTATTACTTGAGGAACGTTTCCTATTCATATTGAGAATTCTTCCTGACTTGAGATGAAAAAGGGGTTGCTTAATTTCTAATATGTCCAATCCAGTTTGGAGCATTAGATGAGACTCTAGTTGTTTCCTTGTCTGGTGAGATGTCACATACAATGTAACAAGGAGGCTTTCCTTCAAGTCCAGAGCTTTGAATATAAAATTTCTATGCTCTGTTAAATGCAAAGCACTGTGTGCAAGTCTTGCTCATATCTTAAATTTATGAGAACCATTGGTAACTAGTAATGTAGTAGTTGTTCTAAAAAGTATTGAAATGACAAAAAGGTTTGTGAAAACCAACCCAGATTTTGGTATGTATTCCCGTGCTCCACCCTTTTTTGTCCAAGGCTTTAAAGAGGTGCATCCCTATCCCTTTCTGCAACCTCACATTGAATCGTTCATGTCAATTATTTCATCCTCAAGAACAAAACTTAAGAATCCACTAGGTAGGGAAACATCGTACAAAAATCAAGAATGCATAAGCTTCTTTCTCAACATAAAGTTTGCAAACTTGTAGATTGTTGTTGTCTTGCATTTTGGAGGACTTGCAGTATCCTAAGCATTGTTTCTGGTCCAGACTAGTAACAAGTACTACCAAAAACATAGCAAACTCCAACTTTACAGCTTTACCCCACAATGAGATTTCATAGTTACTTAGTCATTTTGTGTTTATAGGTAACAATGTGCACTGACCATCCCAGAGGAACCTTTCTTTGCGGGCCCCTCCAATTGATTGTTGATAATTAGAAAGATTGCAACACAAAGGAGACAGCAATAGAGGCATTTTGTGAGTTCAATGTTCACATAGTCCGTGTTGGGATGAGAGAGGGGATTCCATCTTGTATTCCAAATGAGAGTTTGGCATGTTATGGCTATATTAAGATTGATTTTTCATTAAGACTATAGTTAATAAAGAATGATTAGCAAAAATAGTTACAAGTGTTTAACTCTTTTCTTGCTTGATTGCATGGAAGCGATGATGAAATGATGAACATCATCTCTAATTCTAAACTAAAAAGCTACTAAATATCTTCTAGACTCTTTCTGATATATATAATTTTCTACTTAATTGTATTGATGATGAACGTTGATCAATTTTTATGAATTTAGGAGCGTTTGCACTCCTAAGTACTTTAGCTAGCACCATTTCATATATAAACCAGATAATGAGAAAAATACTTCAAGAGGTTAGTTACATGAATATATGTCAGTTATTTTTTTCTATATTTTATATTTTCCATCTTTGTGATTCTTTTTGTCTCAATATTTCCAAATTTTTCATTTTTAGATTCTCCACCATCTATACACATATTCATTTATTTTTCTCAGTAGTTTTGAGGGTATAAGCTTCATTGAATAGCATGAAAAGATGCACCAAATGAACCTAGTGGACATTGGGTCTAAGCACTATACACAATCCTACTTAGGTGCAAAAGGAATCCAATGGCTACAATGTGTTAGAAATCCTCTAATTACACCTAAGCGCGCAATGCTAATCACATTTTATCTACTTGTTTAACCCTAAACCTAATCCTAAGTAGGTGCAAGCCACGTGGTATGGCCACCTCAACCACTTAATAGTGAGGTGTTGAGGTCCAAGATCAATAGTAAAAAGTTATGTATGAGAAACATATGATGAGATTACAAACAAGAAACACAATACAAGGTTACAAATGAGAAACAAATATGAGGTTATGAACAAGAGATAACTACAAGATTATGAATGAGAAATGAAGTATAAGGTTATCTACAAGAAACAAAGTATGCGGATACATACTAGAAACAAAATATGAGGTGACAAATGAGAAACAAATATGAGATTACAAATTAGGTGAGATATAAGATCAAATATGACATCCACATTCAATGTACAAGATTCAAGGTACAAGGTAAGGTAGGAGATGATTACAAGAACAAGGAATATGAGGTCCAATACAAAGCACAAGTACAAGGTTTGAGTACAAGGTACAAGGTGCAAGCTTTATCATGACATTTGTAGTGTTGAAGCTAGGTGTAATACTCCGAGGACAAGAGAAGAGAGAAAACATAGATTGCACACTCAAACATTCGATGCCCCAAAGGAGCATCTTCTCTTTATTATATAGACAAAGAGTATCTCCTCCAAGGAAGCTCTACCATAGGATTAGGGACACATATAGGTGACATGTCAGCAAGCTCCACCCTTGGATTACTTACTTGGATGGGTGACATGTCTGGTCTAGGTCCTATCTGGCTGGTCAAACAAGCTTTGACTGGAGGGAATCTTTTAGGGAATCTTCCTGTAGGAATCTCAGAATCATGTAAGGTACCATTGGAAACCTCTCGACAAGACAAAGCGGGGGGGAGGGAAGGCCAACCTTTCATACATTTAGGGGGGGGGGGGGATTTGCACATTTTTGAGGCCCAATTCATCCGTTTAGGCCTCCAAAATTGCCTTCAAAGATTTCACACATATTTTGGTTCCTACTCTATTAGAAGTCCCCTTTTGGTGATACCTCTTTCTGTTCTGTTTAGTCCATCATGTGTAACATCCTTCCAGATGTTACCAAACCAATTCTCACCTTTAAATCGTATGTCTAGCTATTGGTTCTAAGGTTCTCTAGTCTATTTTGGTTTTTGCCCTATTAGTAGAAGTACTCTTTTGGTGATACTTCTATCTTATCTATTTTGACCATCATGTATAACATCATTCTAGATGTTACCAAACTGAATTTCACATCTAGATCATATGGCTAGCTCTTGGTATTATAGACCTCCTTCCTTTTAAGATGTGACATCCTCGTTGTGCAATTGTGCTCAAATGCTTGTACCAACACCGGTGCATGTGCCAAATTGGCAGCGGGCTCCCGGGTTGCTTCATAGAGGAGGTAACCTTTCCATTGTACTAGATAGTCCACCCGTGGATGGTGAGTACCACGCATGCATTTTTGGAGAATCCGCTCCACTTCATATTCCTCTGTGCCGTCAATGAGTGTCAGACAAGGTCAAATGTCTTGTGTGGAATGACCCTGGCCTGATCAGGGAGCATATTTGCGTAGTAGGGAGACATGGAACACTGGATGGATCTTCATGTATGGTGGTAGCTCAAGGTGATAGGCCATAGCGCCGATGCGATGAAGAATCAAGAAAGGCCCAATAAAACGAGATTTGAGCTTACGAGGTCCAACTAATGTGAGGTTGGTTGTCGATAGCCACACTCGATCCCCAACATTGAACTTCATATGCCTATAGTGTGCATCAACATACTGCTTCTATCGATTTTGTACAATATGTAATCTGTGTTTGGCGCTCTCCACACCTTGTTGGATTCTAGAAACAAATGTGTTGACTGCATTGACCTTGGTAGCCATTGGACGGATCTTCATCAAGCTAGAAGGTGTGAAGGGATGCTCACCATACATGAGGAAGAACAGAGTGACCTGGGTGGATGCATTCACTGAATTGTTGTAAGCGAATTCCACCAACGGGAGTAGGGTGTCCCACCTCTCTTGCTCTTCTAAGGTGAAGTCACGTAACATGTCTTCAATCGTGCGGTTAGCCCGCTCTGTTTGGCCATCTGTTTGTGAGTAGTAAGCTGTGGACATGGCCAACTTGGTCTTGAAGAAACCAAAGAGTGTTTGCCAAAACAAATTGGTGAATTGGGTGTCTCTATCGATGATGAGTACTCTAGACAAGCCATGGTGAGCAAAGACTACATCTAAGTATAATTGAGCTAGTTGTAGAGCGATCATCTCCTTGGTGGTAGGGCGTACATGAATCATTTTCCTGAGCCGGTCCACAAAGACCACAATGGAGTCAAACCCTGAGGTGGTCTTGGGTAATTCACAGATGAGATCCATACTCACTTGTTCCCAACATTGGGTAGGAGTGGGGAGAGGTTGAAGGAGCCCTGTAGGAGCTTGATTAGAAGCTTTGTTCTGTTGAAAAAGTAGGCAGCTAAGCACATAGTCCATCACGTTGTTGCTCATCTTGGGCCAATAGTAATGGCGCTTGACTGCATCTAAGGTCTTGTCTACTCCGACATGAGCTGCACTGGCCGAATCATGATATTCCGCTAGAATGTTGGTGAGTAATTTTGGGACATTTGGAATCCATAATCTGCCATCTTGAAAGGTGAGTCCTTGGGTGCTTGTGACACCTTTGGATGATTGCGCTTCTACAATTTGTGGATCAATTTTTGTAGCAGCCAAAATCTCTTGTCAGAATTCAGGGTTAATCTTAACCTCGGCCACCAAGTTGTTTGCCATTGGCATGCGAGTAAATGCATCTGCAAGTTGCTTCTTACCTTCCATGTAGGTGATTTTCATGTTGAAGTGTTGTCGCCACTTTGCCCACCAAATTTGGCAACGAGATAGATCCTTTTGCATCTCGAGGTAGACTAGAGGTTTGTGGTCTGTCTCTACAACAAATGCCTTCTCACCCAAATAGTGCTTCCAATGCTTGGTTGCTAGAACGATGGCCAGCTCTTCTTGTTCTGTGGTGTGGTAGTTGCACTCTACCGGTAATAACTTTCAAGAGAAATATGAAATATGCAATTGGATGCCATCCATCATGCCACTCTTGTTGTAGCACTGCTCCTATTGCTACGCTTGATGCATCTGTAGCCAACTTGATTGGATGTTTTGGGTCATACCACTTCAAGATTGGTGCATGTAGCAAGGCGACCTTCAATTCTTGAAAGGCCAACTCTTGTGCAGTTCTCCATATCCACTTCTTCCCCTTGCCAAGTAGTGCCGTTAAAGGTTGTGCAACCTTGGAAAAGTCCTTGACAAATCTATGATAGAATCCCGTCAACCCCAAGAAGCTCTTAAGTTGAGTCTGATCTTCTGGGGCACTCCATTTTTGAATGACCTCTATTTTATCTATCAATACTTGAATACCTTCTGCACTTACTCTATGCCCCAAGTAGTCTACTTCAGACTTGCCAAACTCACACTTTGAGATTTTGGCATACAATTGATTTTGTCTTAAAATCTGGAGGACCTCTCGTAGATGTTGTTTGTGTTATGTCATTGTGCTACTATATACTAAGATATCATCCAAGAAGATGATAACAGACTTATCCAAGTATGGACAAAATATGTCATTCATTAGACTCATGAAAGTGGCAGGTGCATTGGTGAGGCCAAAAGGCATCACAAGATACTCAAAGTGGCCATACTTGGTTTGAAAAGTAGTTTTGTACACATCCTCCTCTGCAATTCAGATTTTCTTGTAACCGCTCCGCAAGTCCTGTTTGGTGAAGTATCTCGCTCCATGGAGTTGATCAAACAGGTCATCCATGTGAGGTAAGGGGTATTTGTTCTTCATTGTTTGTTGATTGAGACCCCGATAGTCAATGCACATGCGCATTGTACCATCCTTCTTTTTCACAAACAAGACAAGGGCCCCATATGGTGATATGCTAGGTTGGATGAACCCTTTTTGCAGCATCTCCTCAATTTGAGTCTTACACTCCTCCAACTCATGAGGTGATAGATGATATGGGGCCTTACAAGGAGGTGTCTTCCTTGGGAGTGTCTCAATTTTGTGATCTACTCGCCTTTTTGGTGGTAATCCTAAGGGTAGATTATCGGGAAAGACATCTTGAAACTCATCCACCACATCCTTCAATTTCTCAAGAATTTGTCCATCAAGTTGTACACTTTGGATTTCTCTTATTAGGCCCATAAAACATCTATCGGTCTTACCGATAGTTGCCGTCCCCATGACATATAGAGGTAGTTTCTGCCTGTGTGATTTTTCTTTAACCCAATGATTGACCATTGATGGGTTCTCACTACTTTCTTCCTCCAATCCACCATAGGGTTGTATTGCTCCATCCATGGCATGCCTAAAATTGCATCATAATGAGCTAACTATATCACTCGCCACTCAATTGCTTCCTGATATTCTCCTACAGAGAGTGTTACCCGTCTAGGCAATGATTTAATCCTCTCTATTTGCACATTTGATAACTCTACTTCTTCACTCCCATCTCTCTCTAGATCCATTCCAATCTTATTGCAACAGAGTGAGACAAGAAATTCTCTATTGCTCCCGGATCTATTAATACTCTCACTTGATTACCTTCTAGGGTTCCATTCACGACAATCAATGCATTATTCTTCTTCCTTCCCTCGCTTCTTTGCTTCCTTATTGAGCCAGTAAGGCCGCAAGGTACATTTACTGGTGATCTTCATTTTCCAAAGTGATTTCCACCTCTTCCTTTTCAATGTGCCTCTCCATGTTGTTCAAAGATCACCTGTACAAAGGCTGAGGGCCTCTAGGGAAATGAGTGCGATAGTTGGTAGATATGTACCCAATACGGCCATAATTGTAACAATAGCATTGTTCTCCTCGAGTCCCTTCTCCTTGTGGGACTCCATCTCTTCGTTCTTCTACCCGTCCTTGCTCCTCTTGAAGCGGTCGTGCTCCTTGATCCCAAAATCAAAGGTTGCCCAACTCCATCGGTACTGGTCCACCCATGTGTGGCATTTTTGCTTGATAATGTTGAGAAGGAACTACTCCTTCACCTCCACCTAATGCTCCTGCTATTCTCTACGCACAAGCAATGGCTTCAAATATCATGTGAGTATTTTGCACCATGACTTCTTGGCAAATCCGCTCTTTCAACCCTCGTTTGAAATTATCAAGAGCCTCTGCTGGACTCATGTCGGTAATTGCAACTTGTAGATCCAGAAATACCTCCACATACTCTTGTACGCTATTCTTCTATCTCAATCCCCATAGTCGGGTTCAAGCCATCTGCATAGAATCCACCGATTGGAAATTCTTCAGCAGTCCTTCTTGCATTGCTGTCCATGTGACCTCCCTTCTCTCTGCCAACATGGATTGTTCCCAAGCATCATACCATGTGAGGGCTTTATCGGTCAAGTACCCACATACAAACACGCATGCAACATGCTCTATGATCGCTGTTGAGAACAATCGGAAATATCGATTCATTCTCGAGATCCAATTTTCCATTACTCCCGTCGTATGCTTCCCCTTGTAAGGCTCGATGTTGCAGGTCTTCTTCATCCGGAGTAGCAATGTGGCTTCATCGTTGATAGGGTTTATAGGCACGGGTGCCTCTCCAAGTACTTTAGTCGCAGGTACTGGGTTTTGAGACGGCTCTTCTTCTTGCATGGCTTGATTGTTCATGAGGATCTGCACTTGACTTTGTAATGTCTCCATGGTCATCTTAATCTCTCAAAATTCATTCAACATCCCTTGCATTCCTTGGACCAGCTCTTGCAATTGCGGATCTTGGTTCCTGCAACACTCAATTGCTAATGCCTACTTCAATATAGAGTCAATTAATCACTCTAGAAGGTGCACAAACTATTGGAACTACCATTGGGACCTCAAAAGCTATCACTCGTTGATAATACTCCTCACCAAAATTCCTAACCACAAAATCTCTAAACATCACTTTCGGTCTCACTACATAATGGATTTCTACTTGAGTGTTGAAAGGGAGAGGATTTGGGACATTCATATCCATATTATCATAATAGAATGTAGATTGTCAAATCCCACTCTCTGTTATATATCACCACATGTAGAATCACCGGGTTTGGTGAGTTCATCACTCTGTCCATGAATCCTGCACCAAAGTGATAAACTAGCGATACCCTCATCTACTCACGCTAGATGTACATAACCTTGATGTGGAATAGGTTTGAGAAAAGAAAGCTAGGTGCGGGAAATTGTCCTCCTGGCGCATCCATCCCATCCGCTCTCTAAAGTCCTTCCTAAGTCTAGCAATTACTCTATGTTCTCCACCTCAAATTACTCAGTTTCAGTAGTTTGTGCTATTCCAAGAGGGATGATCCACTCTCTTGGACTAAAACACTCGCTCTGATACCATTGTAATACTCCAAGGACAAGAGAAGAGAGAAAACACAGATTGCACACTCAAACATTCAATGCCCCAAAGGAGCACCTTCTCTTTATTATATAGACAAAGAGGATCTCCTCCAAGGAAGCTCCACCATAGGATTAGGGACACAGATAGGTGACATGTCAGCGAGCTCCACCTTTGGATTACTTACTTGGATGGGTGACATGTCTGGTCTAGGTCCTATCTGGCTGGTCAAACAAGCTTTGACTGGAGGGAATCTTCTTGTAGGAATCTTAGAATCACGTGAGTAAGGTACCATTGGAAAGCTCTCAATGAGACAAAGCAAGGGGGGATGGAAGGCAAACCTTTCCTCCATTTGGGGGGGGGGAATCTGCACATTTTCGAGGCCTAATTCATTTGTTTAGGCCTCTGAAATTGCCTTCAAAGATTTTACATATATTTTGGTTCCTACTCTATTAGAAGAAGTCCCTTTTTGGTGAGACCTCTTTCTGTTTTGTTTAGTCTATCATGTGTAACATCCTTCCAGATGTTACCAAACCAATTCTCACCTTTAAATCATATGTCTAGCTATTGGTTCTAAGGTTCTCAAGTCTATTTTGGTTTCTGCCCTATTAGTAGAAGTACTCTTTTGGTAATACTTCTATCTTATCTATTTTGACCATCATGTGTTACATCATTCTAGATATTACCAAACCAAATTTCACATCTAGATCATATGGCTAACTCTTGGTATTACACTAGGTTGCTTGGACGCTAGAGTAGTAATGTTGGTAGTCATAGGTATTTTGGTACTTGTTCATGGACTACTTGTTGGCGGTCCAATTTTATGTTAGGGCTATTGATCTCATGGTGGGGTCCATGTCACTTGCACCGTTGCACCATTAGATGCACCATCAACAGTGCCATTAAAGCTGGATACCTAGGTTGAGCAAAGGGGTATACATACAAAATGCAGAGAGCTCACTTCTCTAAGATTGAGCCTTCAAGTTCTTGTCTATGATGGATAGAGGCCGGCACGCATCACCTAAAGTCTCTTAACTAGAGTTGATATGGCTGACTATAATCAATGTATAGTTGTTGGTAGATTTTTGAGTGAAAGATTGAGTACATATTTGATTTGAGTGTGATTCAAGTAGAAGAAAGAACATATCACCTCAAAGAAGTGATAGTATGGGGAAATTATGCCAACTAAGGATGCAAGAATTGGTGTTATCTCCAAGCTTGGTTGATCATTGGTACCTCAATAATGGTCCAAGATTTCCTTGAGATTGATTGTGTGCAAAAGCCCTATGTGAGTTGATGTTGATTTTGGCAAGGTAAATGGTGTCCAAAAGTGCTAGCCAAATTTATGAGAATTGTGATAGTGGGTGTTCATTGAGCCCTAGAGGTGAAATTAGGGTCAATTTGGTGCAAATTGAGCTTGAAGTGCAAATTTGAAAGTGGAATTGAGCACCCATCCCCTCAAATTAGGGATATGAATTTAGCTCAAGTTGAGAGGTAGTGGAGGATTTGGCGGTCAACCAATTGTAGAGGAGGTGCAATCATTTTGGTGGAAGTTGCCCATAGTTGGAGGTTGCCTTAGCTAGTGCTCACGTTGGCTAGAGTTTTTTGGAGGGGGTTTGAATTGGCAAGAAGAAATGCCTCATTTGGTTTCATTTCAACATTTTGAGGCAAGTAGAGTGCTGAATTTCAATGTTTTGAGGTTTTGAGGTTTAGGGTTATGGGCTTGAGAGGCTACAACGGCCTAGAATGGCCAGCAAGCTAGTTTAGATGAGTTTTTAGAGGCTACAAAGGCCTAGAATGGCAAGCAAGCTAACTTGATTGCATGAGGTTAGCTAGTTTAGATGAGATTTTGGTTATTGTTTGGGAAAATATGCTCACCCCTTCTAGATTATGTGCAATAGGGTTTGAACCTAGATCTTTGGTTGCTAGATAGATGTCCTAGCCAATGGGTCCACCTTCACTTATTGTCCTAGTGATTGGTTGATTGATACCTATACATATGTAGTTTTGGCTAGAATATGCAGTTTGGATCCCATCCTTGGTGATCCTTGTAGCTTAGGGTAGGAAGACACTCATATTATGTCAAATACCAAATGGTGATAGAGTCAATCCCGTGTTGATTTATGATATGGAGGGTTTTTTTTAGACTTCACTCCACTCTTTGCTTCTTGTTTGTGCACCATGTTTGTGTGAGGTGCCTTGATTTTAGAGCATTGGTGCATTAATAATGAGGCTAGAGAGATGACCAATTAGACTATTTATGTTTTTCTTTGATGATGTAAGAAGTGATGACCTATAGATTGTGAGATTGTGTGTTGTGATGGTAGGTTACAAGTCGCACTTTCTCCTAGTGTAGGTGTCATAGTTAGAGCTACATTAGTTAGTGTTGGCACTTGGTGGTGATCCTTGGTGGGATACTTGTGGTGGTTACAATTGTGGTTTGAGTTACATTGTCATGATAAAGTTCTTTGGGGATTCTAGAGGAGATAGCATTGCAATATGTAGTGGGTTTACATAGAGTGGCACTCAATATCAACCTATATCTCAAGTTCTAGTGAGGGAGGAAAGTGACTCGGATTTGGAGTTTGATATAGGAGCTAATTTAGTGGAGAGTGCACTTGGCTTGTCCACACCGTTGTTGTGGAATATGGACAAGATTTATGGGGCTTCCAAAGGCGCCATGTGTTACTCTGGTCCAATGAGTACCATTGAGTTGGATGACTTCATCTAGAAGTTTGATAGTTGATGTGGTCTCTAATTGATACATAACTGAACTTTTTTCACATGTTTCATGCATGGAAAGGACTTTTTCAGCACTTAGAGGGTCTATTGATGGATGAATATCATGAGTTTAGGAGAGTTCACTTGGAGGAGATCAAGCTATGGAGATAGTATTCGTCTCCAAATTACATCTCCATCACTTCAAGTTTGGTTGCTAGGGGCTCAATAGTACCCACAAGTTCAATTTCTAGTAGCATTAGTGGATCTACTGGATGTACACTAGTTGGAGATGGTGCTACTACAAATGGGGCTACCATTATAGGAGGTGGTGCAATATTGGGGCTTAACTTGATGGTGGAGTTCTTCTAGTGTTTGAGGTAGAACTACCAAGGAGTACGGACTGAAAAGTTGAGGAGCTTGCAATAGTTCTAAGGGATAGCTAGAGAGAGCCTATGTGAGGCATAAGCTTGCATGAGATGGCTAGTCAATTCACTCAAGGAGTTATTGAGGCCCAAACAATCATATTTTGGTATGGGATCTTGGACAAAGAGTACATGATGCTATGTTTTTATAAGTTACTTTTATTTTGGCAATGATCTTTAGTTTAGCTAAGCGCATTGAGCTCAATATGGAGGAGGAGGGAGTGGTGGCATTTGGATTTGGTAGGATTGAGCAGTTGAAATATAGATTAGCTAACATAGTCATAAATCAAAGGAGATTAGAGCTAGGTGTTGAGGTTTCCATCTCTTAAGTTGGTGATACAGACATCTTGGACTTCATGTGTGGAGTAACACATGTAGATGTATCTGCCATAGTGACTATGAGTGTAATATGTGCTCCAAAGCCTAGAGGAGCATCAATGGAGTTGGATCCAAAGAGGGGAGAGATTGGTAGGCAAGTTAGACTCCCCCAATTTTCACACTCTCTAAGGCACTATAGATGACTACTGTGGCTCTAAGATATCCTAATGCAGGTGTGGTAGGTGGTGATGGTGTGCATGATAGACTGGATACTAGTTAACCACCTACTACTACACCAATTGAGTCTAGCACGATGTTAGAGGCATCTTAGTTGATTATGTACTTCCCTTGGTTCTCAACCAATGACATGCTTACCTTGGAAGTTGACCTATCTCCATTGTTCCAATTGGCTACCACACTTTGCAAGAGTAGGTAGGATGTGGTTCATGCTTCTAGAGCAAAGGTGGTTGATAGTGGAGCTAACTTGGTTGAGGAGTGGATATCTACTCAATAACCATTGGTTTAGGGCAAGTAGTAGCCATTAGGTTGGAAGAGTTACTAGCTAGACTTGCCTTTGAGTAAGCTTGGTTCACACTTGGAGTTGTCCTATTGGATAACCAAAGGGGGATTTTCCATTTGGTGGGACCTTCAAGGAAGTTCTATACACCACATAGAGTCTTATTAGATTCTAGTGCATAGCCCCTTATGTTGGAGAGGGTTGTAGCTGTCAATCTAGAGCTACAAAAGTCCAATGTAGAGAGATGTCCATTTCAAATCCAAACATCTCTAGGGAGTGGTTCTACACAATACTTCACATGTAGAGAGCTCATTGTCCGAATTCAACCTGGTTATTCGATTGATATCTATGTGGTGAGAGCTCAAGCCATTAAGATAGAATCATTAGCACATACCATTAGCACATATGATAGAATAATATGTGCTAATGGTAAATTAATGTTATATTCCATGGGTTATACTATTGACTATTGGGAGAAGACAACCTCTTATAGACCAGGTTGGTAGTTAGGAGAGGGACGGGTATGTCGCCTACCTACATGCTTTAGTAGTGGTATTTTTAGCTCACTAAGACCATGGCATCAATTTCAGCTTTCAACAGTTCTATTACTTGGTATGGTGACTTATTGGAGTAGAAAACCCATGTAAAGGATACTTTAGTACCAGAGGAGATCACTCAGATTTGGAGTATGAATGAGATTGTTCCATCCACCTTGGATGTTCTATTGTGAACTTTTGAGGAAGCATTAGCATGCGGATTAGTTGGTGCAATAGGCTTGGAGTGGAGTTTTCATACCATTAGGAGACTAGAGTGAGGATGAGCCTCTAGGATCTATTACCTTATCACCTTTGAATGCCACACTTATTGCTTGGTAGTAACTAATAGAGAGAGTATGTATATTGGAGTTGTTTTATGAGATTAGCACTAGACTAGCTATGCTATTATATGCAAATATATGAGTATAGAGGTACTTGTATATAGAGAGGGATGAGACTGCTATGCAAGTTTCTCTACACCATGTGGCACACTTGGCCTATTGGTATCCTAAGCTATTGATGTCAATAGTCATGGGTTACTAGAAGATTTTACTAGCAAAAATTTCTTTACTAGGGGTGTAGGATTTGGATAGACATAGTCCTATTCATTTGGTGATTTTTGGATGGCCATGTCAAGGACATATCCATGTTGACTAAGGTCAAAGTCTCCAAGTTCCCCATTTTGTGTGTTTTAAGAGATGTCATGTATACTACAACATCTCCAAGTTCATAAGTCCATTTTTCTAGCTTACATTTTGGAGAATGTGGCTTTGATTGGTGATTCTTGTACTTGAGTGGTGGCATGTACACGTTAGGTCCATTCTTGGATGGGACCTGCCAAGTTATTAGATGCAGCCAAAGTGGAATCATTGCCTCATTGTTTTCATCTTTGGTAGAGGAACCTCTTACCTAGAACGGTTCTACATCATGCTTATGATAGGATTCAACAACTAGACCACCTTACTATTGATTAAACTATGATCTCAAATGGCGGTAATAGCTAATAGGTCACCTATGGTAGTGGTGAACCTTGTTGGACATCCTAGAGTTTCTTTATCCACAGTAATGAGTTTCTTAGGATCTCATGCTTTTAGAGAGGGAGGTCATTGACTTGATTGGGACTCATAATTATAGCAATTCGTAGAGCCCAATGCCAATGAGAGGGAGAAAGTGATGGGTTTTTGTACTACTATTACAATAGTGTCAAAGGCATCCATGCACTAGGTGTTGGGTCAAGCTATGGATCTAAACTATTTAACTTGGATTGTGAGCCTTGGCTTGGCAGAGTAGCAAAGGATGCACTTAATAGGCATCACACTCAGACACTTGTGAGCTTTGTGCTTATCAAGATGATTCAAATACATGTTGGGGTGATGGACCAAGTGAGTATTCTTGGGAGAAAGCTAGTGGCTAGTATTAATGAGAGTGATCTACTTGGGGTTCGTCTAGGTGAACATGGTCTACTTGGGATGCAGCTAAAGGACATATGGAGCTTGTAGCTAGAGTAGAGGGAGTTTTCCATACAAAGTTGAGAATTCTAGTGGTTGGAAGCATGACTTTATTGTTCCCAAAGGCCCAATGTAGTAGCCAAATAATACATCTTTCACTCCTACATCAATTATAAAGGATACTTGGGAGCTAAATATTGGTTCCATGCTTACAAAAGGAGAAAGACATAGAGTTTGGAGGTTTTTGAGGAGCTACATGAGTTGTTTTGCCTTTTATATGAAAGATTTGGGTGCTTTAAAAGGAGCTAGTAGTTGGATTGATCTTACTAGTGATACAACAATTTTTTTACATCCCTACAAATATAGTGACATGGAAAGAACATTGATTTAGAGCTAGAGTAGAGACCTTTTTGATACTAGATTCATGGAGATTTCACATGAAGAGTATGCTTCAATACTTTGGATCTCTGAGCAAGATATCATCAGTTATTGATCAAAGAGTATGACAAGTCCAAGATAACATTTTGGGCTATTGATCCTCATGGTAAGGATATATTATATCAGTGGAGTTTCTTACCACTTTGGTTAAAGAATACTCATACCAAGTTCTAGAGGGTCATGGATAGGATCCTAACATGATTGGATTTTTCTTGATATTATATTGATGACATTTTGGTCTATTGCTTTATGTGGAGGAGCATGATAGACATTTGTGAGAGGTGTTTGAGAGATTAAGATCTAATGGACTCAAATTACATCATGAGAAATGTAAATTCTTCCATGAGTAGATTGAGTATTTGGGTCATTTTATCTACCGTTGAGGACTTGGTGTTCAATAGACCAAGGTGGAGGCTATTTCACATATTTCTTAGCCTATGAATGTGAGTAGAGTGCAAGCATTCCTTGGATTGGTAAACTTCTATCATTGATATGTTAGAGGATTTAGTGCCATCACCAATATCTTGATAAAGTAGACCTGTGAATCAACTTGTCTCTCACTCAGTATGAACCTCTAATGGCTATTATGGTAGCGCACCATGGACTAGGAAGGCAAAGAACCCCAACTCCATTATAATCTTCCAAGGCTAACACTCTAAGACTCAAGACATTGCTTACCAAAGAACTCAATGCAAGAAAGATAGTTGCAAATGAAAGGATGATGAGTACCTCTTCACTCCTAGTTTATATATTTGTGAAATAGTTATGCACCAAAGTTACTAATTACTAGAGTAACTCAAGTTACTAGGGTAAAAGTCAAATAAAGTCAAAAATTTAAAGGAATATCCATACTCATGGGAATATCCTCCTAAGCATGTGACCTTATCTTGACCAAACTATTAAGTCAAGGATTCCTTCACATGGACTATCCTTGGACCATAGAAGAATATAAAACAAAAGAGCTTGTGAATCCAAGAGTTCTCAACTTTTTCCTCAAAGCCAAACACCTAAGAATAATACCAAGTCAATACATTAGAATCCAAAATAGTGGTGTTCATTTTTTCCATATCCTCTAAAGTAAAATCCTCTCTATCTTAGCTTTGACTAACTTTAGCTAATCATGACTAATGAAGAACCATCTTTTATCTCTATATAAATAATATCTCTCAAGTACTTATAATACCAAACTAAATATCATAATACCACACACATGCATAAATGAGTGTTACATTTACCCTCGGACTAAGTTTTCACTTTGTCCTCAAAGTGAAGGTCTCTCTACCTTCTATGATACATCTTCAATTTATCATGGTTAATTCTATCAAAGTGTCTTCCTCCCAACTCCTTGAGATCATAGATGTAATTGCCCCACACCTTCTCTACTATAAAAGGTCCAAAGTACTAAGGCAAAAACTTCTTTTGCACTCTCTTGAATAAAATGGAATCAAACAACATTACCCAATCATCTTCTTTGAAAGGCTCCACCTTCTTCTTGCCTTGCCTCTTGTGATGGCTCTCCTTTTTTTTCCTTTGGGTTTGCTCCACTTGAACCATAGCAACCACTCTTGCTTCTTTCAATTCCATGAGTTGATCCTTCCTTGACTTCTCTACATCACCTCCTTGTGCTTTCTTCAATTTCCTATGAATGCTTTGGAAGGTAGGAAGATCAAAGTAAATATGTAAGGTAGATTCAATACCATATACCAATTTAAATAGATAATATCTGGTGGAATTTTTCATGGTTGTCCTCTACTCTCACAAAATTGCATGAATCCTCTTGTCCCAATGATGTTTAGCCCCTTCCATTTATGCATCTTTCGCAAAAATCATGCACAAAGTCTATTGGCTCTCTTGGCCAAGCCATTGGAATTTGGCTTATTGGATGTAGTTACTCTATGTGTGATAGAAAAATGTTGTAGTATGGTTGTAGTAATGCTTTTTGTAAACTATGCTCCTCTATTAGAAACTAACTCCAAAGGGCACTCAAAATCTAGTGATAATACGTTCATAAAGAAATCTCCCATCTTCATCTTCATTCTTGTCCCTCAATGGTCTAACCTCAACCCACTTGGTAATATAATCATTAACTAGCATAATGTACCAATTGTTCCTTGGGATTTTATTGAGAGAACCTACAAAATCAATTCCTCACTTTTCAAAAGGTCCTAGCAATAGAATTGATCTAAGTGGTAAAGTGGAAGTAGACTTTATAGAAAAAGCTTGACAAACATGGCATGTTTTTCAATAATCAAGACAATCCTTGAAAATCCCCCTGTAATGGTAACCTACGTCTAGAATCTTCAAAATAGTCACCTTTCTTGCAAAGTGTCATCCACAAACTAAACCTTCATGAAACTCCTTTTTTAGTAAGATAGACTCTTCCTTGCCCACTGCTCTTCACAATAGACCATCTGATCCTTGGTGAAAAAGAATATCCTCCATCATTGTGTAAGGTCTAGATCTTGCTGCAAGGGTCTTCTTCTCCCTAGCATGCATCCTTTTTGGATAATTACCTCTTGTAACAAATTCCACAATCTCCTTGTACTCCATTAGAACCTCTTGAGTGATTGAGATTTTCATGAGCTCCTCATCTAGGAAGGAATCATCCATTGGCTCATCTCCATCATGATCATAAACTCTAGGTACCAAATCAATATCTACAAGTTTCTTTCCTATCCTAGCCTCAATGGTGTAGTCATACTCAGACAAGAGTATCATCGACCTTGCTAGCCTCTCTTCCACTTTAAGCTTGTTGAAGATGTACTTCAAAGCCTTATGATCCGTGACAATGGTGGCTTTCCCTCCAATCAAGTAGTGTCTAAACTTCTTGAGACCAAAGATCATTGCCAACCCTTCTCTCTCCGTGATAGAGTAATTCTTGTCTGTTGAAACCATCTGCCTACTAGCATAAGCTATTGGATGATCATACTCATCTTGGTCATATTGGCTAAGAGTGCATCCTATAGCTACATTGGAAGCATCAATGTAAAGGATGAAAGGCTTACTCCAATCAAGTTTAGCAAGAATTGAAGCTACAACAAGGGATTGCTTGAGCTCCTCAAAAGCTGTGAGAACCTCCTTATCCTCCAAAATCACCATGTGTTTTACACCCTTCTACATGTAGATAGTCAATGCATAAGCCTTGTTGGAAAATGAAAAGATTAACCTCCTATAGTGCCAAACCATCCCCAAGAATTGGTGTAACTTTGTCAAGCTTGAAGGGAATGGAAGGTCTAAGATTTTCCTCACCTTCTTAGGGCCAACCTTCTTCACAACCAAAAATGCATCCTCTAACATCCAAGCATTGCAAGACCTTGATTAGGTTCTCAAAGTGCTCCTCCTTGCTCCCATAGACACATATGTCATCAATGAAATCTCTCACAAATTTCCCAATGAAAAGTTCAAACACCTTGTTCATGAACCGTCGGAATGTGGTTGGAGCATCGCAAAGCCCAAAAGGCATGACCTTGAAAGTATAGGTCCTCCAAGGTGTGGTGAATGTGGTGAGTTGTCGATACTTTGGTGCCATCTTGATTTGGTTATACCCACTATAACCATCTCCAAAACTATACCTCTCATGACTTACAACCTCCTCCAAGACCTCATCAATGAATGGCAAAGGGTAATAATTCTTCTTAGTAGTTGCATTGAGGTTCTTGTAATCCACACATACTCAAAGCTTGCCATTCTTTTTCTTCACAATCACAATTAGAGACACCCATTCTAAATTCTCCACCTCAAAGATGAATTTGGGCTCCTTGACCTTAGCAATCTCCTCCTTTACCCCCAAAGATATTGGTGGACTAATGCAATGTTGCTTTTGGCGGACTTGTCTTGCATGTGACTCCACCTCAATCTTGTGCTCATCCAAGGTGACTTCCTTTAGATCCTGTAACTGAAAGCAAACACATGGATGAACTTGTGAAAAATGTCCTCAAATCTTATATTCTTCTCCTTGGTAACATTTGGACCATACTTGAGGGAAGATAAGCTCCTCTCTATCTCCTCAAGTGTCAATGGTGATTTATTTGGGTCCTTCAAAACCTCTGGCTTAGGTGCAAAATCCATAGCATACTTTGGATACACATTTGAATCAGATTTAGATTCATTCTCCTATGTGGAAGTCTCTTCCTCCATGCTTGTGTCCACACCTAAAGCTCATTCTTCTAAATCTGATTTCCAACCATCAAAAAATGGTGTATTTGAATGTGAAGTGTTGGTGGTGTTAGTCATAGGAATTGTGACTCTATGGTTTGATGGCTCAATTTTCAAGTACCTTTTGTGCCATAGATCTATTGTGCATGTTATTCTCAACCATGGCCTCCCAAGAAGCAAATCCTAACTTGAATCCTTTAAAACTTGGAAAGTTATGAGATTTTGAATTTCCATAATAGAAACTATCACCTTATCCATCACCCTTACTGGTCAAACTTGTTGCTTGTTTCCCATGCTCACCACAAATATTGAAGGTCTTGAGTGTATCATATGTAACTTCTTCATCAACCTTTTTGACATGGCATTCACTGTTGATCCTTCATCAACAAGTGCATCTTTGATATTGTGACCATTCACTCTCATACCAATCTTGGAGGCATATTCACAATCCTCCCATAGTATTGGTTTGGCATCCACCACCCCCATTGATACTAGAGCTTTTGACTTCTTCTTCCTTTTACTCCTTGTAGAGATCAAACCACCTCTAAGCTCCTTTTCCCAAGGTAGGGTTCAAAGTAATCAATTGGCCCACTGTGATGTTAGCCTTGGGATTACCAACATCCTCCAACACATTGTAGTTCTATTGTTACTTTTAGATCAAGAAGTCCTCCATCCCCAACTTCTTTCTTGGAGTCTTTGTTGTTGATGGTGTTGAGGTGCAAGTTTTCCTAGTAAATATAAGAGTATTCTTACTAGGAGTAAATCCTTCAGAAGAATGTACATCCTCTATAAAATGAGTTCTCTTCTTCTCTTGTACCAAAAACTCCAAATTAAGACCCTTGGAGTTTGAGCACTCTCCCTTCTCATACTTGCTCTCAACCACATCTATAGATATGATCCCCTTACCTTTTTTGGATTAGAAGCCACTTGGTTTCACTACTCCCCTCTTTCCTTCTATTTATTCCCTCATAACCCCTTCCTCCATGGTAAGTAGAATTTGGGCAATTCCTTTGGATGTGACCTCTTCTTTCACAACCAAAACAATTTCTATCATTGAAATTTTTGCCTAGTTTACCTCCTCTATATGGATAGCTTCCATAACTCTTAGGCCCTCTCCTTACATTCTAGTCAACTCTCTCTTCCCTCATAATTGCACCACATTGATCTTGAGATCTACAAGTTGTTTTGTGATGGTTTGAAGAGGATCTTTTGGTGGAGGTGCAAAAATTGGAGCAACTACTACTTGTAGTGCAACCCTTGCCACCAAAGTATCAGAAATTTCACTATAGTTGTAATATTAAGGAGGATGTAGAACCTCCTTCACCACCAAATTACTCTCATACCCTTCCAAACTCTCCTCCATACTAATTGTAATCTTGATAACTTCAACCTTGGAAGAAGATTTCTCATATCTCATCTTATTTCTAATCTATGGTCTCAACCCTCTTTCAAAATTCTTGGTGATCATAGCCCTTATGCCAATCATAGTACTCTCCACATCATCCCCACCATTCCTCAACACTATGCAAAATCTAGACTCCAACTTCTCCACTCTTTATACATAAAATCTCACTTTCTCTCCATCTCCTTGTTTGAGTAAGGTAACCTCACTCATCAATCTTTCATAACTCTCATCTAGAAGAAAGTTTTGAATGACTGCTGAAGTCAAACTCTCCCAAGGCTCTTCTTGTCCATCTCTCCTTTCTCTCTTTTGGTATTCTGATTCATACCATATAAGTGTTATATCCGCAAAGAAATTTAGTAATAATAAGACCCACTCATTCTTTCTCCTTTTATTTTTTCCTATGCAAGCTCTCTTGAAGTCTATTACAAAGGCTTCCACATCTTTTCTATCTTTGCCAAAGAAAATTAGAAGTTTCCCCATCTTAGCCCCTCATTATCTTTCTCTTTTCTCTTTATCTTTTTTTCTCACTTTATAACTAATAGAGTATGTGCATAACTAACACCATCTCAGAGTAGTCTACCCTAGGGGAAAAAAGGTTTAGGTTGCTCCAAGATTTCTAAAGCAACATTTAATCCTAAAGTGCATATTAATTGAACCCTCATAGATAGTTTTTCCATAAGTTGAAAGATTATCTCCATCACTAATCTTGAGAACTAGCTGATGAAAGTGATAGTATTTCTGTAGATGTACCAAGACTCTATCCAAGATCTTTCACCAAAGTTTCCAAAAACACTTTAACTCCACTACATGCATGTCCTTTTGGAAGTCTTTCCACTCCACAAACCTCACACAACTTCTTGTCTTAGATCTCCTCCCTCCCAATCTTGGTGAAGAGGTCCAACATGCAATCCCCAATCAAGTAAGCCTCTCCTTTCCTTTAATCTCTTGCTCTAAAAGGTCAATGGATATGAACTTTCTTTATGTTCTTTCTCTCCACAAAGAAAACATTTAGACTCACTCTTTTCTCCAAGTGGTGTTGGCTTTTGGATCCTCTCAACACTCTCTTCAAATTTTATTTGAAACTCTCTTTTCCTCAAATACACCTCTACAATCATCTCAAACCCTTTGGAGGCTTTACATAGCCTCAATTGTCACTCTTGATGTTCCCAAGATGAATCTAAACACTCAACATGCTGTTTGTTGCTCTAATACTCCTCATGCATGAGATCTGTAAAAGACCAAAACCGAGGAGAGAAATAGGAGAATGGAAGCTCACATTGGGACACTTGAATGAGGGAAAACTCCGAATGCCTAGCATGAGCTTCAGCCTTGGTATTTATAGGTAGCATACAAGTCCCTTGAAGCTTCTCAAGAAGCTTCCTTGAGCCGCTTTCTTGGAGTGCAAGCGAAGCTTCTCAAGAAGCTTCCTTCTAGAAGCCGCCTACTTGGCGTGCAAGCTAAGCTAGTTAGAAGCTTCTAGAAGCTTCCTTCTAGAAGCTACCTGCTTAGGGTGCAAGTTAACTAGTTAGGAAGCTTCCCAAGAAGCTTCTTAGATGCTTCTAGAATATTCTAGGCTATTTTGTCTTATTATCTACTTCATAAGCTCGACTAACTTCGTCGCTAAACTCCATATTGTTACATAGTCCCCCGCCGCTAGTTGGTGACGTCCTCGTCACCAGTGAAGCTTCGAATTCCTTGATGGCCATCTGTGCATTCTGGAGGTGAGAAAGAGGTTCCCATGTAGCATCATGAAGGGGATACCCTTTCCAAAGGACCTTGTACTCCGTATGTTGGTGACGGCCTCGTTGAATATGGCGACGCGCAAGGTTACGATCAACTTCGTACTCCTCATGATCATTGATAGGGACAGGAAGAGGGAGAGGTTGGACTCGAGAGGAAAAGGAAGAAGGGTTAGGAACAAAGGGTTTCAACTTGGAAATATGAAAGACAGGATGGATACGCATGTGACAAGGTAAGGCAAGACGATAAGCAACAGGAGAGATAATGTGGGTGATATCAAAGGGTCCTATCCAATTAGGAGCAAGTTTACGAACTTGGGTATCAAGTGGGAGAGGGAGGTTACTAGAGGATAACATGACTTTATCATCAACTTCAAAGGTGAGATCACGACGATGATGGTCTGCATATTGTTTTTGGTGATTCTGAGCAATAAGGAGGTGAGATTTGGCTTGTTGGAGAGATTGGGATATAGTGGTCAAGAATGTAGAAGTATGAGGAACCTGAGAGGGAGGGGGAGCAAGAAGAGAATCTGGAACAAGCGGATCTTGGCCAAAATTGAGAAAGAAGGGAGAAAATCCAGTGCTTGCCTGTTTGGAATTGTTGTAGGCAAATTCTGCAGCTGCAAGACATTCATCCCAGTTGGTATGGTGGACATTGACAAAGGCCCGCAACATATCCTCCAATGTATGATTGGCGCGTTCGGTTTGTCCATCAGTTTGAGGATGATAGGCCGTGGACAAAGCAAGCTTGGTGCCGAGTATCTGGAAGAGTGCTTGCCAAAACTTCCCGGTAAATCGAGGATCACGATCGGAGATGAGTACACATGGCATCCCATGATGCTTGAAGACATTGTCGAAGTAGATTTGCGCTAAGGTTGGAGCATCCACGGTATCACAGGTTGGTGCCAAGTGGATTTGCTTACTAAGCTTATCCACAAACACCACAATTGCGGTGTGTCCTTGTTTTGTCTTTGGCAAGGATGTGATGAGATCCAAGCTCACATGCTCCCAACGAGCGGATGGAATGGCGAGTGGTTGAAGGAGTCCACTCGGCTTCTGGTTGCTGGCCTTGTTCCGTTGGCAACTCTCACATGATCGGACAAAGTCTCGAACATCTCGTGTCATGTTGGGCCACCACCATTGGCATTGGAGGGTGCCCAAGGTCTTGTCCACTCCCATGTGACCAGCTATTGGTAAATCATGGGCTTCTTGAAGGTGCACAAGTCGAAGATCACCTTTGGTTGGAACATAGATCTGGTCTGCATGGAATAAAAGGCCTTCCTTGAAGGAGAAGGTGTTGTACTCCTTGTCGCGTGCTGTTAGACGACCTTGTACCATTTGGAAGAAGGGATCTTGCTGTAGGGCTAACCGAAACTCGTTATGAATCTTGGGATCAATTGGCACTGTCGTAATTGCTGCCGTGATGAGAGGAAGAGACTTCAAATCAGGTCGTCGTGATAGAGCATCAGGGATGATATGGAACCGACCTAGTTTGTACTCAAGTTTGATGTTGAACAATTGGAGTTGCTCTTCCCATCGATGATGTCGACTCTTCATGTGCTCTAGGTGTAAGGTCTGCAACAATGGCTTGTGATCAATTCGCATGATCACTTGTTTCCCCAAGAGATAATGCCTCCATACCTTGGTGGCATATACCATTGCAAGTTGTTCCCGATCTCGAGCAGAGTAATTTCTTTCAGCTGTATTTAGTCGGCGAGACACAAAGGCAATAGGATGTAGTCCATCTGGAAATTCTTGTTGCAACACAGCTCCAATTGCAAAGTTAGAAGCATCAAAATCAACCACACAAGGTAGTTGAGGATCATATGGTTGAAGAATGGGTCTTGAAGACACCATATGCTTTAACTTCTGGAATGCTTCTTCATGCTTGGTGGTCCATTGGAAGCTCGAGTTCTTTCCCAAGAGGTTAGTCAATGGTGCAGCCACCTGAGCATAATAGTGGATGAACCATCGGTAAAAACTGGCCAATCCGTTGAACGCTCGTACTTCGGTAGCATCCTTCAGGGTAGGCCAATCAGTAATGGCCTTGATCTTCTCTTCTTCCATCTTGATCCCCTCTGATGAGATCTTATGACCCAAGAAGGTAACCTCCTTCTGCCAAAAAGCACACTTTGACTTCTTGCAGTAAAATTTCCAATGTCGTAGTCGTCTTAGGACTTCTCACACATGATTCATGTGGTCTGCCTCTGTCCTACTATAGATTAAGATATCATCTAAGAATACTACCACAGACTGATCCAATAGCCCCTCCAACACCCGATGCATCTGATCCATGAAGACTGCTGGAGCATTAGTGAGTCCGAAAGGTAGAACTCTCTACTCAAAATGTCCATACCTTGTACGAAAGGCAGTCTTTTTCACGTCCTCTCCTTCAATAGGAATTTGCCAATAGCCGCTACAAAGATCTAGCTTGGAAAAGTATCGTGCTCCACTTAATTGATCAAGCAAGTCATCGATCCGAGGCAAGGGATATGCATTCTTCACGGTTTGCTTATTGAGCACACGGTAATCAATACAGAAACAAAGTCCTCCATCCTTCTTTGGAACAAATAGTACCAGTGCTCCCCAAGGAGAGGTACTATGTCGTATGAAATCCTTCTCCAACAACTCTGTAAGTGTTGTTTGCAACTCCTCCAACTCCTTTGGTGAGAGCCGATAGATTGGTCTACTCATTGGAGTACTTCCTGGTAATAACTTGATCTTGAAGGGCATACCTCGATCAGAGGGTAATCCCTTTGGCAGATCATCCGGAAACACATCTGCAAACTCTTGAACTATCCGATCAACCGTCGCTTGATGCGGCACTTGGCCCTCCTCAGATTGTTCTTGTGCAATCGGCTTGATCCACACCGCAAATACAGACTTATCTTCCTCCAAAGCTTGCTCTATGGCTGCTTCATTAACAAACTTCCCTTCTAGGGACTCATCTCTCTTCCGAGCTTGCTCCATGGTTGCCTTCCTGGCAAACTTCCCATCTTGGGACTCATCTCCCTTCCAGATTTGCTCTATGGCTACCTTCTCGACAAACTTCCCATCTTGGGACTGACTATTCTTAGGTGTCTTACTCAGAGGTGCCAGACAGCCTAATCAGAAATTCCTACCTTGGTGTAGTACTTGAATTTGGTGTCGGGTCCAATCAAATTGAACCTTATGACATTCAAGCCAAGGTAGACCCAGAATGATATCATAGTGTAGAGGTGCCACTACAAACCTCATACACTCCCAATACTCCTTCCCAATCTTGAAGGTAACAGGATGCAAGGTGCGGAATGCAGAACCCTTTCTACCATCCGCCATCATCAAACTACTTCCAATCACTGGCTTGATAGGAATACCCAATTCCTTTGCTACTTGCATAGACATGCAATTCTCTGAACTTCCAGAATCAACCAAAATTCTACAACCCCGATTAGATATCATACCTTGCAAGTGAAGCAAACTTGCATTAGGTCGAGCCTTCAATCCCATTGGAACTAATCAAGCTCCCAGTAGGCGGCTCGAAATCTCCTATTGGGATTCCTTGTTTCCCTGATCATTCCGCTCCACAACCTCCACTTGGGCAACTTGTCGAGGTCGTCCATTCTTGAGTGGACATTCAGCAATGCGATGCCCCAACTGGCGACAATAAAAACAACCTCCATTTTGTTGTAATCTTTCTCTATCTGCTGTGCCAAGTGGTCTTCGTTGGATAGCATCAATCTCCATTGGATAGCATCAATCTCCATTGGTACCGGTTCTTCCACTCGTGGTACTGGTGGGTTTTGTATAGGTCGAGGTCAAGACCAAGTTGTCGCAACTAAGGAATCAAAACGCTCAGCCAATTGCATGGCTTGTTCTACATTTTGTGGCTCTCGCATGGTCACCTCCAATCTGGTTCGTGACTTCAATCCTCGCACAAATCGATCCAGAACTTCACCTTCTTGGATATCTGGAATTTGCATGATGATATTCTGAAATTGTGTGATGTAGCTTCTCACTGAGCCAATCTGCCTCAACTCCGCCAATTTATCTCGTGCAGCTCGGGTGGCATTTATAGTCTGAAATCGACCAAGTATTGCATCCTTGAATTCTGCCCATGTAAAAATTGGTGTAACAATTTGTCATTCAGCTCTTTCTACTCGGAATCGCCACCAAAGTTTTGCCACTCCATCCAATTGGCTAGAAGCCAAGAGAATTTGTTTCCGTTCGTCTTGAAGATTGGTGGCTTCAAAGTAACGTTCACAGTCAAACACAAAATTCTCCACTGTGCCTGGAAGATTCTTGCCTTCAAACACCTTGGGTTTCGGAAATCAAATGCAATCTTCTCCATCTCGAACTGGCGCTCTGTCTATCTGTTCTCGTCGTTGCTGGTCTCGTTCATCCAACAATCAAGTAAGATGCTCAATTTGTTGTTGCATTGCAAGGATAACATCCGGTATTGCCGCCATCGCTACTACTCTATTCCACTACCTACAATTTATCTAGTTGATTAACACGTAGATACAACACGTCCACCGTTCTCCATAAGTTACGACTGGAAGTATCAAGGGTTCCTCTGACACGGTGATCATATGTAGAAAATCCTGCCCAATGCGTGATGTGATGAATTGTGTGAAACGATGCTTTGGTAATATCTGGACATGAAAGTCCCAATGGTTTGGTGGAAGTGGATTTGGTGGTCCATAAATTCCATCCATCCCATTCCTGCTCTGATACCAATATAAAAGACCGAAACCGAGGAGAGAAATAGGAGAATGGAAGCTCACATTGGGACACTTGAATGAGGGAAAACTCCGAATGCCTAGCATGAGCTTTGGCCTTGGTATTTATAGGTAGCATACAAGTCCCTTGAAGCTTCTCAAGAAGCTTCCTTGAGCCGCTTTCTTGGAGTGCAAGCGAAGCTTCTCAAGAAGCTTCCTTCTAGAAGCCGCCTACTTGGCGTGCAAGCTAAGCTAGTTAGAAGCTTCTAGAAGCTTCCTTCTAGAAACTACCTGCTTAGGGCGCAAGTTAACTAGTTAGGAAGCTTCCCAAGAAGCTTCTTAGATGCTTCTAGAATATTCTAGGCTATTTTGTCTTATTATCTACTTCATAAGCTCGACTAACTTCATCGCTAAACTCCATATTGTTACAAGATCTCAACTTTGTAGAATTGAACTCTCCTCATAATGTCATTCAAATATCTAAACAGGTATGTCATAATCCTTTGAAATTTTTTACACTTGATCAAAACCTTAGGGCTTCACTCCTTGCAAAATTTTAGATCTTTTAATTGTGCCATTTGGCCTTGGGACCTTTCTATTCAGTACATATATTTCAGATTTGGTCAAAAACCACCCACCACACTTTAAAAACTCATAACTTGAGCAATAAGGATCTCTCTTTAACTTTTGGGTCAAAAGGTAGACTGCTAGGCACTAAATTTTCTTTGAAAGTTTTAGAACAATCCTTTGAAAATTGAAGAAATGGTAAACTCTATATAAATTTCCAAAGAGCATGCAATTTAAGGAGCAATTTACCCTATCAATTTTCAAAAATTTTTACTTAGTATGCATAGTAGCTCTCACAATAATTTTAAGTGTGATAATTGAAGGATAACCCTAATTATCATATATAGAAATTTTAAATTAATATCTTAAACTTGAGATTTTACCCAAAATAATCGTAATCTCCAAAATCTATAATCCACCTCACACAATCTCTCCAAATCTTCTCATGTGTGCAAGATGTACAAAATCATCTTAAAGATATCATAATGAACTATAGGGTATACAAATAGGTTTTGGTTCTCTAACATAAGTTCAACATTCTCTTCCCCTAACGTTCTTTCCAAGTGAGCTCTCATAGCCTCCTTTTGTCTAATATAGAAATTGTATGCGGAACATTGTCTTGCCTTCTAGAGAGTGGAGCCTATTGCACATATTTTTTTAGCCTATTAATGTGAGTAGAGTGCAAGCATTCCTTGGATTGATAAACTTTGATCATTGATATGTTAGAGGATTTAGTGCCATCACCAATACCTTGACAAAGTTGACCTGTGAGTCGGCCTGTCTCTCACTTAGGATGAACCTCTAATGGCTATTATGGTAACACTCCATGGACTAGGAAGGCAAAGAACCCCAACTCCATCATACTCCTCCAAGGCAAATACTCTAAGATTCAAGACATTGTTCACTAAAGAACTCAATGAGAGAAAGATAGTTGCAAATGAATCAATAATGAGTACCTCCTCACTCCTAGTTTATATATTTGTGAAATAATTATGCACCAAAGTTACTAGTTACTAGAGTAACTCAAGTTACTAGGCTTAAAGTCAAATAAAGTCAAAAAGTTAAATGAATATCCATACTCATGGGAATATCCTCCTAAGCATGTGGTCTTATCTTGACCTAACCATTAAGTCAAGGATTCCTTCACATGGACTATCCTTGGACTATAGAAGAATACAAAACAAAAAGGCTTGTGGGTCCAAGAGTTCTCAATTCTTTCCTCAAAGCCAAACACCTAGGAATAATACCAAGTCAACACACTAGAACCCAAAATAGTGATGCTCATCTTTTTCATATCCTCTAAAGTAAGATCCTCTCTATCTTAGCTATGACTAACTTTAGCTAATCATGACTAATGAAAAACCATCTTTTATCTCTATATAAATAATATATCTCAAGTATTTGTAATATCATAATATCACACACATGCATAAATAGGTATTACAGACCAAGCTTACACAAGAGTAGTGTTGGAGAGATGAGTAAGAGAGAGCTTTTATAGAGCTTAAGGATAGACTAACACCTACCCCTATTTCTTAGGAGTCTTATCAAAGGATGACCATTCTAGGTTCACATTGATTGTAGTATGTTGGGGCTTGGAGCAATGCTCATCCAACATGATGATGAGGAGAAGGAGTTTGTGGTGACCTATGATAGTTACTCCAACAATGTAGTGGAGGTAAAGTATAGTTCACATGTGAACGAGTGCTTGGCAACAATATGGGCAATAACACATTTTTTAAGTTACCTATTTGGTAACCCCTTCACTCTCATCACTAATAATCAACCACTGAAGTGGTTGATGGAGTCCAACAAGCTTTCAAGGAAGTTTGCACAATAGACTTTGATTTTACAAGATTATAATTTCATGGTTATTCATAGACCTAAAGTAGTGAACCATGATGTAGACGGGTTAAGTAGAAACCTATGTCTCAACCAGGAGGATTAGATTGGAGCACATTGGTTTGGTAAGACAGACAAGGAGATGGTGCCAAGTTGACATGCATTTACCTTTCTATGTATATTTTAGGGCTTTGGTGGTATCTCTCTCAACACATACTGAAAGTTTTATTGAGGTTATAGATCCAAAGGGTGGAGATATTGGTCGAGTTCAACAAGATATTGATACAATTCAGCAAGAATCATGATGATGTCTTAGTGATGTGTTATCTTTGCATTGGTGTTGTGGGTGATATAATTGTTGCCAAGGAGAGAGATTGTGTTCTTTAGCAAGCCAAGGGGTTTAGATTGGAAGGCATCCACCTTCTTCATGTATGGGAGGATGGTAAAGTGCAATTAGTGCCACTTTCATCTCAAAGACCACAATTGGTCCATCATGCTCATGAAGAACTAGGACATTTTGGAGTAAAGAATATAGATAGTTTATTCTAGTGCCATTATTTGTTGCATGATATGCAAACCAATGTATAACAATTTGATACCAAATGTGTGGTTTATGACTAAGTTGGCATCATTTAATGCTCCTATGCCATAGTAACACCCATTACCTATCATGGGATTGGATTACTATTGGATTTTGGACTATTTTAGACCTTTATTGTT
This sequence comes from Lunularia cruciata, assembly GCA_948567375.1. NCBI lineage: Eukaryota > Viridiplantae > Streptophyta > Marchantiopsida > Lunulariales > Lunulariaceae > Lunularia > Lunularia cruciata. The sequence continues at coordinate 17,726,631 of OX419762.1, read as the reverse complement.
GATTGTGAGACATCATTGGTATGTTTTGGTTATGGTAGAGCACTCTTCCAAATGGGTTGAGTTGGTGGTACTTCCTGATAGGTCCAATGAAGAGATGGTTTACTCGTTTCTAGATTGGGTTCTTAATCATTTTGGTGCACTGGTTGAGGTTTTGATTGATCAAGGTACATAGTTGTCGGGGGAGTTTTAGGTCTTGTGTGACAAGGCCTTGATTGATCATTGATTACTACCTCCCGAGATCACCTTGAGATAGATGGCTTAGCAAAGAGAGTAGTTCAGACAATGAAAAGAGGATTGCATAAGTATGGTTTGCAGAGAGGCCACCTAGGAGATTGGTATCTCTAGTTACCTTGGTTGTCCATGGGCTATCCATTCAGCCAACAAGCCTCCTTAGCATCCTTCTCTCCTTACTCTCTACTCTATGGATGAGAACCAGATTTACATGCAGCCATTCATCAAGATGCTAATATAATTTTGGACTTGGATGATCCAACATATGGGTGAACATATGTTCTCCATGGGTAAAGATCTTTTAGAGAGTGATGCCAATGGCCTTGGAGAACTTGGCAATTACTTAGCATAGAAATAGCTTATGATATGTTACTATTTAAGGAGGAGGTTATAGACACTTGATCTTCCAATTTGATCCAAGTGACTATGTATATCTACAACAAACATCACAAATGACACTTGATGTTAATACATGCTACACTATCTTGAGATTGCATGAGGTTTTGCCTATAAAGTCCTTGTATTGAAAGGATGTGATGGTGTTGTTAAGAAGGATGATGTGTGCAATTATGTACCATGCCACCTCCTAAAAATTGATGGCACTATGGTGTATGTTATGTGGCTCTTTTGATGAAGTTGTTACTATGCTAGTGTGTGATAGTTGTTTGGAAGGATGGAATATGGTATGTTTGACTCCTCTCTTCATGATGGTTCTTCAAGGACAATGGTTATGTCCTAGATGTACTTGATTTATTGCTACTTCACCCTCTACGTGATATAGATTGTAGACTAGCGACTAACGATGGGACTTGATAGCACTTGGCCTTGTGATTTTTGCACACCATGGGGTTTACCACATAGTTGGAGTAGATGGCTATGTAGAGTTATATGGACCTAACAAGCAGCTAGGGGAGGGTGATTGTGGCACTTTAGAGTTCATGCATGACTTATGTGTGAGTTGTGTTTCTAAAATGTATGATGTTGACATCAATGTATATTATGTAGTGATGTATATATGCAAGTTAGCTATCATGACATTTTTTGTGCCAAGGCTAGGGTGCTCAGACGTTGGAGTGGGTAGTGTTTTTAGTCATAGGTATTTTTTAGTTACTCATAGACTACTTGTTGGTGGTCCAATTTTATGTTAGGGCTATTGATCTCATGGTGGGACCTACCATCACTTACACCATTCACATTGTCGGATGGGCCATTAGTGGTGCAGTTAGGGCTAGAGACCTAGGTCAAGTAGAGTGATATATTTTCAAAGTGAAGCTCTAAAGCTCACTTCTATGAGGTTGAGTCTTTGAGTTCTTGGCTATGGTGGACAGAGGTTGGCAAACATCACTTGGAGTCTCCTAACTAGAGTGGGTGTGGCTTGACTATTATTAGTACCTAGTTGTTGGCAGATTGTTGAGTGAAGGATTGGGCACATATGTGATTTGAGTAGAAGAAAGAACTGATTACTTGTGGCAATTTAGAGTTTATGCATGATTTATGTGTGAGTTGTGCTTCTAAAGTGTATGACATTGACAATGATGTATGTATGCACAACTCAACATCCATATGGTTGATACTTCATATGGTCATAAATTTTGCTACATATCTCCAAATGCTATGATTTTTTTGTCAATAGAAAGCCCTTGTGAAGATGCTTCAACAAAGTAAGGATTGCTCCATTTGGAACATGTAACTATAGAGATATCAACCCCAAAGTGCATGCAATAAAATTTCTCCCCAAAGATGACTCTTCCAAGTTGAAGGTTGGTAGCAACAAAGATCTTTAAGGCCGCTCCCTTTGTACCTTGGTGTATACAAGGATGAAGCTAAATAATACCACATTGATTGATTTCTTACCTAGACATAATAATATGTTTCTTTTTTGTTAACAAAATTAGAAAAATGGAACAAAAGTGCACTCTTGAGAATAAGTGAGTTGTGATAGTGCCTTGATGAGAACAATAGTAAGTGTGTGAATGTTCATATGCTCATTGAGATCCACCTGGATCTTCTTAGAGTCCAAGGATACAAAATCAATAAATTTAGGGATTGATGTGCATGGAAGGCCTAGCAATAAATGGAAGACAAAGAAAGATATACCTACTAGACATAAGTGATTAAATCCAGTGTCATGATAGGTCCCAACAAAAAAAGATGCCCCTTATATAAGAAAATATTGCATGCATGGACCTAACAAAGTGGAGAAAATGTGATGGATGGTACTATCAAGCGTCAATATGGCAACAATGCCTCTATAGGCAAGAAAGACTATGAAAAATATTAGGCCCTAGGAAGGTAGGACCATGTAAGAATGGAATAAGCCACTCCATATCAAGTAAACTATACATAAAAGGTTTGGCACCGAAGATTGAATTAGATTTAAATCAATGAAAGTGTGCTTTATTTTAAGTATTCTATTTCAATTAAAAACTTATATCCTTTTATCCAAGTCCACCTATTACCTAAGTCTCTGAAGTTGTTTCTTAAATGCTTTATCATATTATAAAGTTAATTAAGAAACTATACAAAAAATTTATCTCTTCATATTAGGTAGAGAATTGAAGAATATCTATAAACAAGTTTGAACTAAATATACTTAATGCATTGCACATTCCAAATATTTCACATATTTGTTTTTCCTATATTTGAGTAGTGTGAAATTCTATGTTAAAACATAAATTTCTGGTTAATAAATTTTCTAAAAGTTAAAATTTTGATAATGGTACAGAACATGAATAGTGGCCTATTCATTCCCAGCAAGCAAGTAAATTCAAACAAAAACGTTTCCATTTGAGATAAGTATGGGAAATGTAAGTTTATTTCGTTCCACAAAATTATCAAGATTTTATTAGAAATCTATTGACTTCAAAAGCTTTAATACATGTTCAAAATATGACATCAATATGTTCAAAATTTTATTAATTTTTCTTGCTTCTTCTTAAGAGACAAAGTCAACTTTTCTGATTCTTCCATAGGGGAAACGAAGCTTATTGTAGTCTAATATCTTTGACAGTCATGCATTTATTTACTTAAAGATTGCCATAAGAGTGCAAGGACCAAGCGACCAAACATCATGATCAAAATCTGAAGCCAACGAAACGGAATATGCGCAGTATTGATTCAAAAGGAAGTAGTATTATGCGCAGTATTCATTCACAAGGAAGTGATAAAGGAGAATTACTTTTCTATTCCCTCCATTAGGCCCACTGAAATGAACTGGTTTCCGATTAGCACGGGGTCAAAGGAATTGTATTAACAGGACTTCGTTATGTTACAGAAAAGTGAACGTCAACAAATTACGTCAATTATTTGGACATTTAAAAGATAAACAGGAACTACTTTTGGTAGTGAAAGACGGCGACAAGAATATTTTATTACAAGGAAGGTGGTCGTCAGTAAAGAAATTGGAAGAAAAATACGATGAGATACGAAATTTCCGTCTAAAGCTTTTCCAAAAAGTAAGGAAGTTTCATGAATTGATCACGAAAAATAACTTTTAGATTTAATCTATTTGGAACTTGGCAAGAATTATGGATTAGCTCATATCCTATTAAAATTAAGCAAGAAAATGGACCATTCCAAAAAGCTCGCATAATAAGACCGGTAGATATTTACTCCGGTGCTGATTCAGCACATTGGATCCCTGCATGGATCAATGCTTCATGTACAAATTATTACAATAGCCTTCTAATCCAACTATGCACATGTCCACTCTCATCGTAAGAGATTTCGCCAGACTGCTTCAAAGCATCAGGAGAGCCTATGAACTTTGGACAATTTGATACATAGATGTTGTGTCTTGTTTCGCATTCTTCCGCTAGTCTCTCAAATTCCTGCAATCTCGAATTTGAAGATCCTTCATCCGCCATCGGGTATTCCAACCTAAAGTTATTAAATATTCACATTCTCGTAGTTGAAGCTTCACTAGGTTTTTAAAGTCCCCTAACCTGAATAGGTCGAATGAGCCCTGCAGAGCTTTAGACTCATAAATATCTATCCATTTCAGGTTTGTCAGTTGCCCAAGGGATTCCACGAGACACTCAAAGTTTTCCCTGTTGTATATAATCAAGGACGTCAAAAGAGGAAGTGTTTTGAGAAGCTCGACCACGCCTCTGGTCATTTCCCCACCTGAATACCTGATTGTCAAATCTCGCAACTCAGTGAGGCACGAAAGTGCTTCGTGGAGTTCCTTGAATCCTCGCAGGTCGGGAGCGTCCAATCTTTTCAACCTAGTCATTGCGCAGGGAATCCGGCATTTTCTCGAAGATACCACAATCCAATATTGACAAATGCTTCAATGATGTAAGTTCTCCATGGACAAGGGAAGTTATCCAACCTCTTGCAGTTCATCACTCTCAATTCTACAAAGAGAAGTTACTAATCCGAATGACTCGGGTATGCGCTCAATCTCTCCATCATCTAATACCAGTAATATGAATCTTGTTAGTTGTCCTAAAGAATCATCAATAATCTCGCATTTGTGTATGCGCAAATTCGTGATTCAATATCCAAGTACTCCTCGGAAACTGCTCCGAAGTTGCAGTTGTAATCGGTTACAGGTCTAGTTCCTCTGGCGCAGGTAGATGACATACACTCTCATCTACAAATGCAAAACTGGTACACCCCTCTAATTTTAGCATTTCAAACGCTTCCAGTCCCTCTCTACTCTCCGGTAAACACTTCAGACTCGTACAGCAGGCATATAACAAGTAGTTTAGAGCTCGTAATTGTCCTAGCGACTGAGGGACGTAGCTCAAGTCGAGGAATTCGATCCAACAGCAAACTCCAGAGCAATGTCAACGACCCCGTTGAACTCGGTAGGCTTGCCAGCACAGGAGGGTGAACTAGGTAAAGATCTGCAAGCTTTTGCAGGGAGCCCAAGGACTCGCACAACGATCGCAGCCCGTCACACTCATCTACCAACAGGAAATTCAAGCGCATAAGCCCATCGAAACCTTCAGGTAATGCTTTCAGAAGGGTGCAGCGACAAATGTCTAATTCTTCCAGGTTACTCATTTCCCCGAAACTGTCCGCAATTCTGCCAAGGAATCAAGACCTCGCAAATGACGAACCCTGAGAGATTCCAGACAACACTCTTTTGGAATATGGATGGAATATGGATCTGGAGTTGGCCACGCCTTCAAACCTGAACATCCCGTCATCTTCAGACTACTCAATGATCGAAGTTGCAGGAAAGAAGAGTAGCTTCTGTAAATTTGCGCTTCGGAGCTGCAACGTCTCTAAACTTGGGAGAAGACCGTATGTATCTGGCAGGCTTGCCATGTTGGAAGCATCAATCCGGACAACCCGCAAGCTTCTCAGTCTGTCTGTTGTCAGGAAGTTGAACAAATTTGCAATCATCTAGAAAAAGAACCGCCAAATGGTAAAGCCCCTCTTCAACTTCGTCACGAATTGGCCACTTGCCACTGGTCCACATCCACCAATTCTCTCGATCTCCTCTTTGGCAATTAATCATGTGAAATAAAGTGAGGGTCAAAGGTAATCGAACATTATGATTCGATTCGATAGACTTGAGATTGGACATTCTCAACAGCCCGTAAACACTCCAGTTTGGGAAATATACTCCACGGGATACTAGGGACTGCTGCTTCAGATACTCCCACACGACACATCGCCATACAAAGCATCTCGAGTGCCCAGTCGGTGGCCGCTGTTTCTCTCTGCACAACAGATAATGTACTTTCCTCAATAACCATGAAATTCCATCAAGTATAAAGACTTCTCAAACTTCGGTGTCACTAATTTCTTCTGCAAAACTGAGACTTCAAAGACAAAAGTTTCTCGTCTTTACCTTGCATTCCATCATCAGATCTTTAGTGTCGTCCTGCTTCCACACACTCCTACACAGCTTGAGTTTCTCATGTGGAGGCTACAAATATTACGGCCCATATCTCTCAGCTGCGTATGGATATGGACTTTCCCATCCCGTTGTCCACCTCCAGCTCCATAGTCTCTACTCAATTGGATCATAGATCTATCCACTAGGTTCTGCACCTCGATCTCGACTGCCATTCCCCGTGATTTCGGTCTCCATGCCGCTTTGAACACATCCAAATCATATTGTTTTTGCCATGGACCACCGATATCAAACGACGTCAAGTCTAGAAATCGTCCTTGTTCTGCCACTCCCAGACCATCAACGCTCAATCTCAATTTCGGCCAGAGTCTGTCATTCACACTTCCTCCAAGAGAGTCTGCTGCACATAATTTCTCAATAGCTCCCTTCCAGATTGAGATGTTTGTTTCACCTCGTAAATAACCTCCAGTGACCTCCAAAGTAAGAGGTAAGCCATCACATTTGCACACCACTTGTCTCACTAGTTCATTCGGAATTTTTTGGAGAACTTCATCATGGGCATGAGCTCTAAAAAGCTTCTCGGCATTTTCTTTGGACAGAAAAGGAACAACGTATGTAACAAAGCCGGGCATTGCCTTCTGTACACGAGACGTCACAATCAGCCGGCTACCATCGCCAAAGTAACATGGTGCCAGAAACAGGTTGATTTGCTCTTTGGTCTCAACGTCATCCACCACCATCAAGACTTTACTTGTCTTCAGAAGCACCCACAACTCGTAAACGTTCTGCAAGAGCATCCTTCTCCCTCCCCCAGTGTACAGATCATCAGCAACCAAGCGTTCCAGTATTTTGGAACTCAACGCCTGCTTGCCCATTTCCACCAAACAGACATAATCAAAATGGGATTGAGTGTTCATGAGGACTTGTTTAGCGAAGGTGGATTTGCCAATGTCGCCCATGCCTACCAACTGGACTGCCAATCGCGACGTGTTACTGGGCTCCAATTGAAACATGTGTACTAAGGCTCGTTTAGCGAGGGATTTGCCAATGCCGCCCATGCCTACCAACTGGACTGCCAATCGCGACGTGTTACTGGGCTCCAATTGAAGCACGTGTACTACGGCGGCTATGCGTTCTCGCACATCTATCATCACCACAGGCAGCTACAGGAAACGCCGCTGGTTTGCAACCTATTCCTCCTGAGGGACGCCGGAGAAAACATCAAGTTAACGAATCTCAAAACCTGGTCGATTCGTCGGGTTAAGCTACTGATTCAAGATGCTGATTTGAATCCAGCTGCTGGTTGTGACGTATAGGGAAAGAGAGGAAAAGCCGTTATAGGACAGGGGACCCACTAAGTGCATATGAATTGCAAGCATGAGCATGTACAAATCGAAATTGAATGTCCTCTAAGGAAATGGAAAATTTAGTGAAACTAACAATACGAAGTTAAGCCGAAGTAAAGACATAATTGAAACCTATCATGAGTCGCACTGCAGAGAACTATTAAACGTCATGTGAAAATAAGCAAGACCCAACCGATTAAACAACTGAAATCGGAAGTCGGGGAGAACCATCTAACAGAGAAAAACATCGAGCGAGGAGCAAAAGACAAAGCTTTCGTTGAGCATGGGTGGAGTGGAGCGAAGCGTGAGTGGACTGGAGATTAGGGGATGACAGCAGAAGCCATTCCAGGAACGGGTGATCCAGAACTCATTAAATGCATATAAAAGGTAGCCAGGATATGCTCAACCCGAGAAGAGTAATAAATCAGTAAAGTAGATGAAGTAAATTTAACAAAACGAATATAACCTAAAGCAAAGGCATAGTAAGCAACTATGTGTATATCTCAGCATGCTCTATGAACACATGAATCCTAGAACAGAAGACACTGCTGCTTGTGATATACGTATATAACAGACGGTTAGCATGTAACCTCTCTGATCCTCTCACATATATTGCGTGGTGGAATACAGAACCCGTTGTAACCCGGTTCCATAACCACGTTTGACACTACTGACTGTGACTCTCTGACATGGCAACCCGCTAAAGATAGTCGTTTTCGCACGAAATATGCTTATTGTATCTCAACAAATCCAATGAGTGATTCAAATGCATCTCTGGAGATTTGTGCTACAATTCAGAGCATACCTCTTCTACGCAAATGGCTCTCAAAAATTCTTCCAGTCGCAAAAAGCTCGTCGATTTCCGATCCTTAGGTCTGCAGATGCTAAAGTGATCTTCTTCAGGAATGGCAAAGAAATCTCCGTGTTTCATACCCTGTCTACGAGATGCTTCCTGTGTCACAAGGGCTGAACTGTGCGTCCTTCCAACGTTCCCTCTCTTGAACTGTAAACAACAATAATGAAAATCAGCTGCTGCAATCCCACAGGAAGTGACTGGCAACGAAACAAAAGTTTCACTCGATAGCATACTCTCTGTAGTATGATCCTTATCGTACCGTATAACTGAATAAGTCAGCATTTCACCTTGGAGGAAAAAAAAACAGACCCTTCGTACTAATGATATTTATGCTGGCGTATCATGTCCGTCAAAATACAGATATCTGAACATACTAGATCCATTTGGTGTGATTCCCAACTCGTGCTGCACAATACGTGTACGGAACCTCCCTAACTATTCAACAAAAATAATAAAGCTTCTATGATACTTACGGGAGTTAGAGCTAGGGTCTGCAGATCAGTCTCGTTGGCTTCAGATACTCCAGCTACCTTCCAACCGTGTGTTCCACATAACGTCGCGAAACTCGCATTCACTCTCGCTGCTTCTGACGAGAGCAGTCCAAGGTATGCAAACAAGGGGCCCCTTCTTTCTGACTTGCCTTCCCCTGAAATTGGAGAACCTGAATGGGCCGTGGCGTGGAAGAATGCTCCTCTCAAGTTTCTCAGAAAATGCAAATATGCACACTGATGTACGTCCGTATGCTTTTCTCTCCCAACAAAGTCGTCTGCTCTCAAGCAAACTTCTTTAAGCACCAAGCCACCAACACAGTGACCTACGAGCACCACCGGACAAGTTTGCCCCACCATTGCGAGTGAGATCAGTGATCTCATGAGATTCTCTCCGATTGCGTACATATCCATCTGACCTCTCTTCTCACTTTCGACGATGCTTGCATCGTATGCAACCGCGAGTATACGCGCTTGGGGAAAAGCTTCAGCGAGCAAACGGTTTAAAGAACATGTGGGATCTTCCTCCCGCCTCCAACACCGTAGATACGCATCCCCATCATCAGTTGATTGGAAACCATGGAATAGTACAATGTCTAGGCTGATAGCACCATTGTTCGGGACGTGAAGTTGGTACACCTCGTCACACAACTGCCAAGAAGACACACACGCACATTTCAAAATAACATTCTACTGTGCAAGAAAGGAAACATAAGAAGAGGTCACTAAGAAATGTACCACGCACGATGTGTTCTAGATCTATCCGGCTTTTCAGCATATTTGAGAAATTGGAGCAGAAGCATGTAGTTATGCATTCAGCATACTTGAGAAATGGGAGCAGAAGCCGTTCGAAGAATAGGGGTTCAAGTTATGCAATTCAGCATACTGTGTATTGATGAACATGATATACAAGTTGGATAAGACCATTCCGCAGGTGAGCGGTGGAATATTGATAACAGACAATCCTCGGAAACCCATTACAAGTCCAAGTGCTAGATTGGAACAAGAAGTGGAGCAAGCTTTCTCTTCTTCTCGAAACAGAACTAAGTTCTCGTACATTTTTGGCTCAGATTGGTCACAAGCTCTGCCAACGTAAGCCACAAAGCCCCCTAATTTTGCTGCACGGAACGTGGGGCATCCACACTAGTTTGAAGGTTGATGCGGCTCATACAAATGAATCTGGAATACCAAGACGTACCTTTGGGCACTTGGTGTATTGCAAGTCCATCGCATGAGTATTGGCATATGAGCTGGATGTCGCCATAGACACCTATGGACCGCCCAATCTCAAGCTTCTGACCAAGACAATCTTGTGAAAGCAATCTTTCAATTGCTCTGCGATCGATCATACTCACTTATAATTTCCTGTCTAAAGACGAGCCACATGAATGGACTGTTTCCTTTCTCGCAGGATGCATCAAGTTCTCAAATCACTGAGCTGCTGTAGAAATATTACTCAACAGACACCTCACCTCACATATTGTCAAGACTCGCGAAAAACAGACGGATAGTGGCCAAAACCAACTGGAAAATGAAGCTTATTGTCACTCTGAAGAAAGTCCACAGCTTACAACAGGTCTCGAACCTCGCTTTCAAGTTTAAACTCCTGGAAGCTTGTTATGTTAAGTCCTTTCAGTCCCAACTGATCTGGTCCAGAATGCCAAACTCTACACCGAAGTAAGGCTGTCAAGCGTGTAGCGTATTTTCGTTAAGAACTCATGGAAACGTGTTACGTCCTTTCGTCCCATCTGCTCTGATCTGAAATGTCAAACTCTACTCCAAACTAGGGAGAAAAAGCATGAAGAGTAGTCCCAGCACACGTTAGATTCCAACATTATCACTTCCGACAAGCACCCGGAGTCCCGGAGCCAACAACCGGGACTCCTTCAGTCCTTTCAGTCCCATCTGCTGTGGACTGAAATATCAAACTCTAAAATAGGGAGAAAGCCATGAACAATAGTCCTACTACATGTAGGCCGAACAAGCAGGCCGCATATGATAAGGACGTTTGTGGTCGGTGGGAGAAAAGTATCAGTATTTTGCATTCGGCGTGTGAATGTCAATACAAATATAAGGGTCAGTATTCGGAGGAGTAACTTCTACAATAGTTTATTGCAACTTTGCCGACTACTTGTAATATGTAATGATACTTGCGCGGAAAGATCCTGATTGCGTCAGAGCACAATGCCACCACTGCTGCTCCACGCTGCCACCCTCTCGACATTTGGTAACGTGGTTACAGCACCTGGTAGGTCAATTTTAGCAAAATAGCATACAGGTAGAAGAAGATCAGAATTCGTACTGTTAGTCAAGGCACCTATTCTATTTTCATACTGAGCATTCTTCCTGACTTGAGATTTAAGAGGGGTTGGTTAATTTCTAATATGTCCAATCCAGTTTGGAGAATTGGAGAGGCTCTAGTTGTTTCCTTGTCTGCGAGATGTCACACACAGTGTAACAGGGAAGCTTTCCTGCAGGTCCAGAGCTCTGAATGTAAAGTTGCTGGGCTCTGAGTATAAGTTGCTGGTGCTCCGCACTGGGATGAGAGAGGGAATTCCATCTCGTAATGTCAAAATGAGTTTGGCACATATTCGCTTATTTATTGGGTTTTTATAGTTTGATTTTAATAGTTTCTAACATTACAGATATATTAAGATAGACTCTCATTACGAATAAATTCATATGTATTTTAATCACGAGATTAATAAAATGACAAGTTAATCATATATATCCAAAATAAATAAATAATATAAATGTTAGGTTATCAATAATATTTTATTGATCATGTTCACCAAGGGATGAACTTACGGTGATACTTGTAAAAAAATATATATTTATATTATTTCAATTTAATTGAGAAATATCTAGTCACAATCTTTTGATTTACCTTCGATTAAAATAATCAACGTAATATAAGATATCAATTAGAAAATAATTTACTTGAAAATAAATTTAAACCGTGAAAGAAAAACTCTTAAAATAATATATACGAAGAGAGATAATTCAAAACTAAAAATTAACTCATAAATTCTTAATAAGTTGTAAAAGTATATATATTTTTGAAAATATGACGGCAGGTATAAGTCCTTTTAGTCTTATTTTGGACGAATAACCAAAGTTTATATATCTGCTAGGAATGAAACTTGAAGTTTGAATTATGATTCGGACAAACGCAAGAGGAAAAAAATGTATTTGTGCTATTATGTTTATGACCTCTGCAAAAACTTCACCCGTTATGTGTTTGTAATCCAGTAACGTCTCTTTTGCTAGTTTATTAAGTAAGAACTCTGCTGGTTTTCTCAGATTTTATTACACTTTGATGAGGTTATGAGATAAAGGGAGAAGCTGATATATATACATTCAGAACCAAGATATTTGTTTAAACTGGCATGTCGCGAGCTTACGAAATTAGTTCAGATTGTGAATTTTCTTCCATAAATATGAACTAGTTCTCTTTCTACTTTCCCAATTCAAGAAAGCTAAAAACTGGTCAACACCCCTTCTGAAGTTGATGATAAAATATCTACTTCTCTAACACGGTGAAGCAGCCATAGATCTACCAACAGTCCTGTCCCCAATTTTGGATGCCCTTAAGGACATTTGTAAACAAGCGAACGTCAGATTGGAAAAATGGATTGAAGAACCAGCGAGAACCTGGTCACTATCACTAGAGTGTGGGAATTTAGAGGAAGGTTCGACCTACTCGAGCCGGATTCTTTTCCTTGAGTCAGAACGAAATGGAAGGGAAAAAAACATAAACCCTACACTCCTATGACATGCAAGAAACTTGTTCCAGGGAACATGCTTTGGGTAAGTGGAGACATACTGCATAGGTTTCTAGATTTAGGAATTTTTCATTTTTACAAGTACCTATAAAATGTTTTATGGGTATTTATAAAAATTATCTGGGTTCTACTTTTAAAGTTCAAAAGAAATGAATGGGTAGAGTACTCATAGCCTTAAATATTTTATGGGTCATGATTATCATGACCGTAAATGTTTAAATGTTTACGGGTAGAAGGATTTTACCGATATCCTTCAATCTTAAATGCTCGGCGAACAATTTGAATTTAAAAAATATCCACGTAATCCAAGTTGGAACACTTCTGTCTTCCTCCATTCAACATCTTTGTCATCACCTTCTCTCAAGCATAGGGAGAACATTTCAAAACTCAATACTTCATTGACTTCCTCTTCTGTGTCCATGTAGCATTATATGTTTAGCTAAATGTCAAATAATCTTTGACATCTCATCTAGTTCATAAGTGATCATTGATGAATAGTCGAAAACTCATAAAATTGAACCCCACTCCTCTCTACCCGTTAAGCCTTTGTTTATAGGACCGCTCATTTTGAAACCAAAATTTTATGGGTATTCGATGCTCTACCTATGCCTTTTGAAGCCTGAAACCCCCTAGTATCTGCTCATCCACACCACTCCATGACTTGCATTTCTATCACTGATACCTATATACCATAAATATGATCAATGAATTCCCAATTTTTCAAAATTAGGTTATCTTTGCAAGCTTTTATAATATCGTGCACATTCTTTTTACAACTTATCTTATTATTGATCAAGGAAAACCTCTTCTTGTGCTGCACCATAATAGCCATTTAACTTAAAGTGGTAATCTTATATATGTGTGTGTCTGACAAGCGCCCCTCGCCGCTGCCGCCGCCCCTAATCTGTATAAAGTGCTTGTGATCTTCTAAATAGTCGAGAATTTGTAAATAATGGTGCGACATCATCCAAAATCCGTCCTCATCAAATTTTGCTTTGCTCTCAACCCAAGGCACATATGTCACCCGTTTTAATAAGTCTTCAAATCTACCACTTGTTGATGGACATTGATTGGAATTACGATTGACACAAGGGAGAATGGGAAAAGTACTTTGTGGAGCATGAGCGTAGGGAATGGGAAGAGTTCTTCCGTTCATGTGAGTGTGTGTACTCCTTGTTTTTTACCTTTGCACAACAATTTCTCCCGTGCTATAATACATTTTGCCAATGATTGTGATGCATAAAGTTCCCAAATCTTATCCCAATTGGGTGGAGAGAGGATAAGAGAATTTATGAACGACAAGCAATGAATTCAAGACAATAGATTCTATGAACATTCTTCCTTGGAGATACTCCTAATCCAAAATAGATATAAGTGTGATTTTATACTCTTTGATATAATTGTGATTTTATAATCTTTGGAGAAGGAAAATTATCAAACGTTTCATTTTTTGTTTTATAAATATAATAATATAGAGTTTATAAAGTAGTTAGTGACTAACAAAGTAGCAAATAGATCAAATTAACCAAGAAGTATAAGAATATTCTAGAAGTATCTAGGGAGCTATTTTATGTGTTCCAAGTATTGGGTAATGTGCATGCCAAGTGGTAACTTCTTGAGAAGTTTCTCGGCTAGCTTAGCTTGCACGTCAAGTAGGTAACTTCTAGAAGAAAGCTTCTCTGCTAACTTAGCTCATATACCTAGTAGATGACTTCTAAAAAGAAGCTTCCCAACTAGCTTAGCTTGCATGCCAAGTAGGTAGTGTCTAGAAAGAAGTTTCTCAAGAAGCTTTCCGGTTAGTTTTGTATGCTTTTTTTTATTCTATGCGGTTGCATTTTTCCATTTAGTTATATGCACTATTTTCACTTTGCTCACTCTATTTTGATGGGTTTTATGTAGGTTGGCTACTTAAGATGTTATTGCACATCACATCATAACTTTATATTTTGGGCCAATTAAGTCATAATAGTAGGTAAAATTAGCTGGTTCATTTTAATTTATCTTTCAAGTAAATTAGAATGAAGCGCTACGACATACTTCTAGTCGTACTTTTATCCTATTTTCTAAAAGAAATATTGTATCATACAAAATAAGGGCAAGATATATGCAAAGGCTACTTTCTTGGTTGTGATTATTATTTCCAAATAGTTTTGAATATTCAGTCCATGAAGCTCATCCTTGTATGATAGTACCTTCTTGTCACAATATTCCATTAAATTCTTATTGAGATGATAATTTCCAAACAATGGCTCGTTGCTAAAGAAATGATTAAAAAGCTATTTCCCATTAGTTTTTGTATACACCTTCAAAGTGCATAGGGAACTTGAATTCTTCCCCAAGGAAGGAGAAATTGCAGTTTGCAATTCAGCTCTTGGTGTTCATTTTGGGCAAGTTTAATAAAATTAGTTTTCAATTTCTTAATTTTATCTTTATTTCCCAACAGACTTTAGATTAACCTAAATTTAGACTTATTTTCTTTATATTAGGAAGCACAGAAAGCACCATTCAAGAACATAAATAGCATTATGTGCTGATTCTGAAGAATAATAAGACTAAAATTTGGTTTCTTCTCATTTTACAATATCTCTTAAATTCATATTTTCTTGTCCTTTCTTTCTTAGTAATATGAAGAAGATTCTAAGAAATATAGTTTTGAATTTCTTCTTTTTAACTTAATTTAATATATTTCTCAAAAGAGTTAAGATGAAACTAATACAACAAACATGATTGTTCTTTTGTATTGCCAGCATAAATTATAAGAATGTTCAAGTGAGGAGTACCAACATTGAAAGCACAGTTTAAGAATATGGTCCATAGCATTATATGCTGTTTTTGAATATATGATCCCTCTAAAAAAATAGTTTCTTTCTAGATTATATTACCTTTTAAAATTTTCTTATAAATTCGCTCCTAAAAGATGCACTTTTCTTGGTATTCTAAACATCTAGATTTGTAGGTTCACTAACTCTTGTTCTAAACCCTCCCACTCCCTCCTCTCCTTTCCAACTCTCCTACCGAAAGATGTTGAATCACACCGTGCGATGAATGACAATGGAAGTAGACGTTGATGATAGCATATTTTCTTATAGTGAACGATGCATTTAAAAGTGTATTCATCTTTTACAATTGCATAGCACATGTTGTAAACAGGGTAGATGTAATTTCCAACATTAAAATAGCATCTACTATAGGATTCTTCACTTGAGAATTAGTACACATAGAAGACAAAATGCTACTCCAAATTTATTAGTCATAATTTCATCTGTATTTTCTTATGACTAGTATAAAATTGTTGTTATTGGAAAAGGTATAAGTACAACGTCGTTAATGAATTTACCCTGTCTTGAAAGAGACCGTGCTCGGTACACAGTAGATGTTTACATCATTCTATTTCCCGGATAGAGATAAGGATCAAATCTGGTCAGATAATGCAGCCACGTTAAGGAGAACCGCTAACATTATCTTATTTAACATTTATCATTGCTTAAATTATTCTGTATCATAAGGTCTCAATACAGTGAAGATTGGCGGGAGCATAGCTCAACTTCGTACTTTTTAACCATATTTTCCTGTTCTTGAGTTGCATGAATCCAAAGTTGAAAAGAAGATTATAATTATAGCTTGATATAAAGCTGCTTAAATTCTCATAGGGCTGACATGAAAAATAGGAGGGGATTGAAAAGAACGCATGAAACGGGGACTCAAAGCATATTTCACTAAACTCCTCATACTATTCAATACTTATTATGAGAGAAATAAAATTGTCATACATAATCAAATCGAACTATTTTACCTAGATCCCCGGTAGCCAATTCCATTTCATCATTGCGTAGATACAGATTCTCAAGTTTTATATTGCATTAACGTCACAGCTTTAGCATGAATTGAACATATGGATCCTGGAATCTAAAATTTATCCTGTCAAAGTATTTTATCTGTATCCCACATATTTCATAGGCTATTTAGGTATATCAATTAACCCATCTCATTGTACACATTTTAAAGGAATGCCATGGACTTAAAGCCTCCCTCATGCAGTTTGCTATGTCAAAAATTGCAATTTCACTAGAAGGAGAGTGAATGCTAAAATGAAAATGAATATATGTTACATAAGTTATTTAGATCAAACAATTATTATACTGAAAAAATAATAAATTTTTTGCTAAAGCTACCAGATATTTAACTTATCAATTTCTCCATTCCCAAGTCCATTCCAATCCCATAATAGTTTAATCACCTTTCTTTCTCTTCTCAACATTTACACAAGTAAATGCTGAGAACAACAAGAGAGTCATGAAGTACATAAACAGACACAACGCATTATATTTTTATTTTTATTATAATTTTACACCAGTTTAATATAAATAAATCTTGTATAGTCTCACTAAACATTTACTCATATTTTCATGTATTTGAAGTTGCTTCACTCATTTTTCTGTAGTTATTTTCAAAACCAAAACCAAATTTAATCGAACAATTGCTACAAGGTCATTGGCGGAATGATATTATCGCAACCGGTGAAGACCTAGGGTGATTGGATTTCACCCTACCACATCGACAGGGTTTTGCTAATGTGTGAGTTCATCAGAAACATTAGAAGGATGCATGAACCTCATTCTAAATTTTAGTTATTATTCGATTGACTAAACTGAGAAGATAGACGCATTCTATGCTAAAATGGTGTCCTTAAGTTTCTCCTACCTAGTATGTTAATTTATTATTTGTGACTCAATAAACGCTGTTTTATTTTTTGGAATAATAATTTTATGTCTTTGTATGTGTTTACCAAGATGGTATGCGAACTTAAAAGAACCACAACCTCAGATGTTGTCATGTTGTATATTTTGATAAAAGTGATTAAAATTCATAATCACTTTTATAATGATTAAATAGGTATCAATATCAATACTCTTTGCAATCTACATCCATAAAATCCAGATTTTTCATAAAGGTATTTTTATAAGATTATAACAAATTTTGACTTCATTTATGAGGAACGCTTAAATATAGGTTAAAAATATAGTACAAAATTTTAAGAGGTGTCAATATAGTGCTAGTATTTGACCAAAAGTGTACCTTATCCTGAAATAGTTTGAATGAGTGTGACCAATATTATCAATTAAAGGTAAGATGTATAATATATATATAAAAAATTTTCATAACATGATCTTACTTGTATTTGATACGAATATAAATTTTTTTAGCAAAGAGAATTTTAAAGACTGAAGTGTATAACTAATTGTTACATTAAAAGTAATGGGTAATCTATCCATGGTATATTTATAAATGTATGTATCTTAAGAATAACTAAAGATATACATCAATCAATCCATTATATCAAAAAGGAAGAGTATAAAAAGCTACATTCTTTTATCATTAAAAAATTATCAATGTTATGAATAAAAAATGCTGAAGCTTTTCAAGAAAAAGTACCGCACAAAAGGTTTTTTCACATCAACAAGAAAATTCCAACCCAAGGATTTCTTTTTTATCTTAAAGAAATAACTATCTTGGGCTCTTTTATTATTATATGTTTATCATAGAAATAATCCCTTGATAAATTCTGAGCTTAATAAGTAATACGAGTCTTAACTAAACGATAATATATCTCTATAAACTAGAATGTTTGAATATTTCGTGAAATAAATATTTTTTAAAATATAAATTTAATTTAATTTCAATTTATAAATATACATAAAAATAACTTTAAAAAATGGATATAGAAATAAACTCTATTAATTATTTATCTACTCCAAGAAAATTGAAATGCATGCAAAATCCACGAATATTGTGAAAATATTGAGATGTTGACTTCACATAAATAAACTATAAAAAAATATTTAATTTTAGCATTCAAGATTAGATTTAAATTTAAATAAAAACATATTTTATTATAAGTATGCGATCTCAATTAAAAATTAAAATAGCAATGGGAAGTCCTTTCGGAAACGATTGTGCCAGACTGCTTCAAAGCATCAGGAAAGCCCATGAACTTTGGACAATTTGATACATAGATGTGCATTGATGTTTCTATTGGCCATCCTACCGCTAGTCTCTCAAAATTCCTGCAATCTACAATATAAATACAAAGCCTCGTTTTCCCACACCGGGGATTCCAAATTAAAGTTTCCAAGTATTCACATTTGACTAATTCAAGACTGTGTAGGCTTTTAAAGTCCCCTAAGCTGAAAAGGTCGAATGAGCCCTGCAGGGCTTTAGACTCATGAATCTTTATCTCTCCCAGGTTTGTCAGTTGCCCAAGGGATTCCAGGAGACCCTCAAAGTTTTCACTGTTGTAAATACACAACTCATACAAATGAGGAAATGTTTTGAGAAGCTCGACCACGCCTTTGATCATTTCCCCACCTGAATACCTGATTGTCAAACGTTGCAACTCAGTGAAGCACGGAAGTGCTTCGTGGAGTTCCTTGAATCCTCGCAGGTCGGGAGCGTCCAATGTATGCAACCTAGACATTTGTCGCAGAGACTCGGGCATTTTCTCAAAGATACCACAATCAAATATTGACAATTCTTTCAACGCTGTAAGTTGTCCCAAGGACAAGGGAAGTCCATCCAACCTCTTGCAGTTCGACACAGTCAATATTTCAAGAGAAGTTAGTAATCCCAATGACTCGGGTATAAGCTCAATCTCTCCATCAACTATGTCCAGTGACTTCAATCTTGTTAGTTGTCCTAACTAAAGAATCGTCAATAATCTCACATTTGTGTATGCGCAAGGTCGTGAGGGCCTGGAAGTGATTCAATATCCCAGTACTCCTCGGAAACTGCTCCGAAGTTGCAGTTGTAGTCGGGTACAGGTCTAGATCCTTTAGCGCAGTTATTTGAGTTACACTCTCATCTACAGACGCAAATCTGGGACAACTTGTTATCTGTAGGTATTCAAGCGCTCCCAGTCCCTCTAAACTGTCCGGTAAACACTTCAGACCCCTACACTGAGAGAAAGACAAGACATTTAGAGCTCGTAATTGTCCTAGGGACTCAGGGACGTAGCTCAGTCGAGGAATACAACGCAACTGCAACCTCTGGAGCGATGTCAACGACCCCGTTGAACTCGGTAGGCTTGCCAGCTCAGGAAGGATAGATAGGTGAACAAACGCAAGGTTCTCCAAGGAGCCCAAGGACTCGCACAACGATCGCAACCCGTTACACTTTTCTATCCACAGATCGTTTAAACGCTTCAGCCCGCCGAAACCTTCAGGTAATGTTTTCAGACGGTGGCAATATCTAATCTCTAATCTTTCCAGGTTCCTCATTTCCCCGAAACTGTCCGGCAATTCTGCCAAGGAAGCAAGACCTTCCAAATGTAAAACCCTGAGAGATCCCAGACAAGAATCTTTTCGAGCAATGGAATAGGGATCTGGAGTTGGCCACGCCTTCAAACCTGAACATCCCGTCATCTTCAGACTACTCAATGATCGAAGTTGCAGGAAAGAAGACGGTAGCTTCTGTAAATTCGCGCTTCGGAGCTGCAACGTCTCTAACCTTGGGAGAAGACCGAATGTATCTGGCAGGCTTGCCATTTTGGAAGCATCAATCCGGATAACCCGCAAGCTTCTCAGTCTGTCTATGTTGTCAGGAAGTTGAACGAATTTGCAATCGTCTAGTAGGAGAACCGCCAAATGGTAAAGCCCTTCCACATCTTCGTCACGAATTGGCCACTTGCCACTGGTCCGCATCCACCAATTCTTTGGATCTCCTCTGTGACAATTAATCATATGTAATAGAGTGAGGGTCAAAGGAAATCGAACATTACGATTCGATTTGGTAGTCTTAAGATTGGACATTCTCAACAGCCGTAAACACTCCAGTCTGGGAAATATACTCCACGGGATACTACGGACTGCTGCTTCAGATACTCCCACAGGACACATCGCCGTACAAAGCGTCTGGAGCGCCCAGTCGGTGGCCGCTGTTTCTCTCTGCACAACAGATAATGTACTTTCCTCAATAACCATGGACTTCCATCAAGTATAAAAACTTTCTCAAGCTTCGATGTCACTAATCTCTTCTGCAAAACTGAGACTTCAACAGACAAAAGTTTCTCAGCTTTACCTTGCATTCCATCATCAGATCTTCAGTATCGTCCTGCTTCCACACACCCCTACACAGCTTCAGTTTCTCACCTGGAGGCCTACAAATATTACGGCCCATATCTCTCAGCTGTGCATGGATATGGACTTCCCCATCCCGTTGTCCACCTCCAGCTCCATAGCCTCTTCTCAATCGGATCAGAGATCTATCCACTAGGTTCTGCAACTCGATCTCGACTGCCGTTCCCCATGCCGCTTTGAACACATCCAAATCATATTGCTCTTGCCATGGACCATAGATATCAAACGACGTCAAGTCTAGAAATCTTCCTCGTTCGGCCGCACCCAGACCATCAAAGCTCAATCTCAATTTCTGCCAGAGTCTGTCATTCACACTTCCTCCAAGAGACTCTGCTGCACATAACTTCTCAACAGCTCCCTTCCAGATTGAGATGTCTGTTTCACCTCGTAAATGACCTCCGATGACCTCCAAAGTAAGAGGTAAGCCATCACATTTGCACACCACCTTTCTCATTAGTTCATTCGGAATTTTTTGGAGAACTACATCATCGACATGAGCTCTAAAAAGCTTCTCCGCATCTTCATTGGACAGAAAAGGAACAACGTATGTAACACAGCCAGCCATTGCCTTCTGTACACGAGACGTTACAATCATTCGGCTACCATCGCCAAAGAAACTTTGTTCCAGAAACAGTTTTATTTGCTCTTCACTCTCAACGTCATCCAACACCATCAAGACTTTACTATTCTTCACAAGCATCCACAACTCGTCAACGTTCCGCACGAGCATCCTTCTTCCTCTCCCTGTGTACAGGTCATCAGCAACCAAGCGCTCCAGTACTTTGGAACTCAACGTCTCCTTGCCCACTTCCACAAAGCAGACATAATCAAAGTGGGATTGAATGTTCATGAGGATTTGCTTAGCGAGGGTGGATTTGCCAATGCCGCCCATGCCTACCAACTGCACTGCCAATGGTGACGTCTTACTTGACTCCAATTGAAGCATGTGTACTATGGCGGCTATCCGTTCTGGAACATCTATCATCACCACAGGCAGTTGAAGAAAGAGCCGCTGGTTTGCAACCTGTTCCTCCTGAGGGACGTCAAATAAAATGAAGTTAAGAATCTCAAAACCTGGTCGATTCGTCGGGTTAAGCTACTGATTCAAGACGCTGATTTAAATCCAGCTCCTGGTTGTGATGTATAGGAAATGAGAGTACAAGCCGTTCCAGGAACAGAACGCACTAAGTGCATATGAAGTGCATTTGAAATGCATGCATGAAGGTGTACAAATCGAGATGAGTTGCCCCTTAGGAAATGGAAAATTAAGTGAAACTAACAATACGAAGTTAAGCCGAAGCAAAGACATAATTGAAACATATCATGAGTAGCACCTGCAGAGAACTATTATACACCACATAATAACAAGCAAGACACAATCCATTAAACAACTGAAAATGAAAGTCGGGGTGGACCAGCTAACAGAGAAAACATTGAGCAAGGAGCTAAAGACAAAGCTTTCGTTGAGGATGGGTGGAGTGGAGCGAAGCGTGAGTGGACTGGATATTACGAGATGAGAGCAAAAGCCGTTCTAGGAACGGGTGATCCACAACTCATTAAATGCATATGAAAGGTAACCAAGATATGCTCAATCCGAGAAGAGTGATAAATCCGTGATGGGTGGAGTGGAGCGAACGTGAGTGGACTGGATATTACGATATGAGAGCAGAAGCCGTTCTAGTAACGGGTGATCCACAACTCATTAAATGCATATGAAAGGTAACCAAGATATGCTCAATCCCAGAAGAGTGATAAATCCGGAAAGTAGATGAAGTGAACTTATCAAAAAGAATGTAAGCTGAAGCAAAGGCATAACAGCAACTATGTGTATATCTCAACATGCTCTATGAACACATGAGTCCTAAAACACTATGATGGGAACTTTTTCTTCCTAGTCTTTGAAGTAGATGGTCTATGCTCAGAATGAATGTGAGCTGAAGCAAAGGCATAATGGCAACTATGTGTATATCTCAACATGCTCTATGAACACATGAGTCCTAAAACACTATGATGAAGAACTTTCTTTCTAGTCTTTGAAGTAGATGGTCTATCCTCGGTCATTCTGACTTCTGATGTATCAAACATCCTAGCACTCAGTTTTCACACTCTCACCAAAGTAGACACTCCAGATTGCACACAGTAAAACTAAACTCACTCTCTCAGCGAGCTTTCAAAAATAGTACATACACATTCACTCACACAACACTAATAACTTCCAATACTGAAATAGCACATAACTCTGTTGAGATGATATTAGGTAACTCAGAACTTTACAAAATATTATGGGTTGGTGCTAAGAATCATCCTTATAGAAAAACTTAGCAAAACAAGAGTAGAAAACACT